>CAMAPE010000051.1:9640000-10840000 GCA_945859875.1 Cuscuta europaea
TTAAAATTTTAGTGATCGATTCGAAGATAATATGGTCGGTTACTTGTTCATAACCATATAGTGATCGACTATATGGTTTTCATTTTGTCGACCATCATATAGTCGAAAAGTTGTAAAAACTGTAACCAATAAGTTGTCAATATTAATAATATAATGTAAAACAAAATAAGAACATGGTTGACAAACATTTCGTATAACATATGAAAATATGTGGTTTTAATTTTGTCGACCACATGTTCGACCATCATTTAGTCGAAAGTTGTTAAAACTGTAACCAATAGGTTGTCAATAATAATAATAATATAATGTAAAACAAAATAAGAACATGGTTGAGCAACATTTCGTCGAACATTTGAAAATCTGTGGCCTATATTAGTTGAATATTCTAGTGTAATGTCTGTCAACCAATAATATTCAACTTTGGTGGATTCATTGGTATATGTTCATTACAATGGGAAATGGGAGAAGAACGATTTAGGAGAGTACAATTATGATGGTGACACTAAGATTGGTGCTTTCGTTTGGGATTCTAGTAAAGTGGATTTTGAACGGTTTATGAAGTGCGTGTATGAAGAGACAGGTTATGATCCCATGTCTCATAAACTGAAGATCTCATTTCAACTCCCATGCTTTGGTAAAGTTGTTCCTTATACTATAGATAAGGATAAAGCACTTTCTGTATTTTTGAGAGACAAAGAAATGGATTCGAATTTAATTAATGTTGAGGTTGTTGAGGTTGTTGAGGTTATTAAAGTACCATCTGTAACTCAAGAGATTGAAGAGGTAGAACGTGATGTACCATATGCTATGACAAACTGTTTAGAGCATGGGGAGGAGGACAGTTATAGGAATGACGAAGTTTTCTTTGAGGATTCATTTTTCCAATGCAGTATTGTTGTGGAAGGAGATCCTAATAATCCTGTTGTGTCCACACCCAAAAAAACAGACAGACATGTAACTGATCTTGAAGTATCTGATCTCGATCTTACTCCTACCAAAGTAACTGATCTTGGCGACCAAGTATTGGTTAAAGAGGCAAATGAGGTTGACCAAGATGCTAAGAAGGACGACCACTATGTAGTCGATCCTGACACAGATGTGGTCGAAAATTTGGAAAATGTTGATGGTAGTTTTGAAGATGGTTCAGATTTCGCAATTGGGTTTGTGTTCAAGAATAAAAAAGACATGAAGGCAAAGTTACGGGAGGTTGCCATCAAAGCGAATTTTGAAACAACAACTTTGAAGAGTGATGCCTTAAATGTAGTTGGATGATGAGAGCAACTGCGGTAAGGAATTCTCCAAGATTTAAAATCATAAAATACAACAAGAAGCACAACTGCTCAGTTGAAGACGCTAATCGTACAAATAGTCGGACCACTTCAAGATATGTTGGAGAAATGATTTTAGCTACTCTTGGTGGTGGTTCTGAGGAAATGATTAGATCGAAGACTATAATGACCCTCATGCAAAATAAGAGTATGCCAATTACTTATACAAAGGCTTGGTTGGGCAGAAAGTTTGCAAATGAAACCTTGTATGGTTCTCCCAATAATAGTTATAAACAACTACCATTATATTTGCATATCCTGAAAGAGGCTAACAAGGGAAAGCTTACAACACACCTTGAAGTTCACAATGGATTTTTCAAGTACGTGTTTATAGCATTTGATGCTTGTATCTCTATTGACGGGACATTCTTAAAAACTTCCTACCAAGGTGTTTTACTCATAGCTACAGTTGAAGATGGCGACTTTCATCAGTATCCTTTAGCTTGGGCTGTTGTGGACAGTGAAAACAACGACTCTTATGGTTGGTTTTTTGGACATTTGAGAAAGCTTATTGATGATTCGTCAGAGCTTGTATTCATTTCCGATAGGCATGCAAGCATAGCTAATGGACTTAGAAAACACTACCAGGCTGCTGATCACGGACACTGAAGTTTCATATATCACAGAATCTGAAATCTCATATTCACGAAGCTGAAGGGCCCCTTAGTTTATTTGACGATCCTGCAAATGCATACAGCGAAAGGCATTTTAATAAGTTATATGCAGAATTTCGAAGGAGGTCTGAATCGGGGGCTACTTTTTTAGATGGGATTGAAAAGAGCAAATGGGCTAGAGCTTTCTTTAATGTTAACCGCTATAATATTATGACAATGAATGGAGTGGAAAGCATGAATAATGTTTTGAAAAGAGACAGAGTGCTTCCCATTGTTGCACTATTGAAAGGATTGCAATCGAAGGTTTCTGAGTGGAGAGGTAGGAGATTGGTAGAGTTAAAGTTAATTGAGAACGCTACTAGCCCACTGATTGCCAAAGCAGAGGCAATCATTCGCAACCGCAACATGAGAGCTAGGACACTGACATCACTGCAACTAAGTATGTATAAATTTCAAATTAAGGGATATAAGTCTTCACATGTGGTCAACCTAGCCAGGAAACAATGCACTTGTCGTGTTTTTGATTTAACACGACTTCCATGTCTTCACACTCTAGCATGTATTCATATGGCACATGATATTAGCCTTTATGAATTGTGCAACAAGTATTACACTCGAGAATTCATGTACATGGTGATGGATAGTCTACCCGGGGGTATATATCCGAAGGGTTATTGCGGGAAGTAACTTAGAGAGAAGTCAGAGCAAGTAAGTAAAAGTAGAGAGAGAGTGTATTCAGTGTGTTCTGACTTGGTTACAAATGGGGAAAAGGGGTGCTATTTATAGTAGCAATAAATGCCGGGCAGGGACACGTGTCAAACGCTCATTGGCCGAGGGGTCACCTCAATTGGTTGGCGCTGGCAGCCGCATGTGGCCGCATTTAATGCGGCTGTTGGATGGGACGTCTGTGCGGGGTACGTTGATCTGTACGCATGTGAGGCGGATATCTTGTCGAGTGAGATGCCTTCGGCTATAGAGCAGTAGCCGAGGGCTCTTCCACCCGATGGCACCCTGGTGCCGAGGGCTCATAGTGCCGAGGGCTACTGTTTTCGCCGTTTTCTCCCAGTTTCTTAGTTTGCTTGAGAAACCCGCTCTGTGAGAATTTGGAGCCTTCGGCCAGGGGGCCGAAGGCATCCCTGTGCGTTGTGCGGATTGCTTGGTACTCTGGGCGCTGTGATTTGGGCCTGTTGCGCCTTTTGGGCCTGTTAGGCCTTTTGGGCCTGTTGGGCCTTTGCTGGAGTAGTAGGAGTTTGTGGGCCGGGGGTTCCCGGGCCATATACTCCATCAGGAGTCCCTCACTCCTTTTGCCGAAAGGTACTTGAGGGAAAAGGAGTAACTTGTGCTTGCCCTTTGATGTTGTCCCATCGTGATTCCTGAAGTTGGTGAGGAGTTGTTGCTTTTATGTCCCTGCCGAAGGCAGTCCCTCAGTTACCCACATGTCGGGACTTGAGGGCTTGCTTTGTTGTTTGTTGGAATTTCACAGATTTTGTAATTTAATGGTTTTCCCGAAGGGGTCCTCCAGTCCCCCACTCCTTGAGGCACTTGTAAAGTGGTGAAAAAGAGTAAAGTAGTTACGTTGCCGTTGTGGGCCGAAGGCTGACGCTTTTCGTTTCATTTTGGGGGGATGCCTCGTTAAAAACCTCATTAGGAAAAACCCTTTGGGAAAAAATCCTAATGAGGGAAAAAGAGTGCACCGAATTCCCCCAATGATGAATCGAAAATGTCAAACCTTGGTACAAAGTGGGGAATGACGGGAATGCCGAAGGCTCTCTCCTCTGAGGGCTCCTGTGTTGATTAGACGAAGGCTTGCTGTTGATGTCCTGGTGGTGCCGAAGGGGAGCCCCTCATTCCAGGGATCGAGGGCCTGCCAGATGAGGGCAGCAGTGAAGTTGTTACCGGGGGGTTCACTGTTTGTTGATGAGTTGGTGATGAAGTTACCCGAGGGCTCCCATTACCTGTGTGCCATGGGCCATCCGTCAATGAGGCACTCTCCGGGGGCTACCCGGTTTTGCAGTGCTGAGGGGGAAACCCCGAGGGGTGCCCTGATATGCAGCCCTAGGGATCTGAAGGAGTGATCCCGAAGGCGTGTGTAATGTGCTGTGTGGGGCACAACCCGGGGGCACTTCTGGGTGAGTGCACCCGGAGGCTATCCTTGATGAAGTGGAGTGAAGTAGAAAACCCGGGGGCTTCCAAAATATAGCCGTTGGAAATATAGCCGTTGGAATATGTAACGACGGGATATAGCCGTTGGGGGGGCACACGTGGCGTGTGATGGCTGGCTGTCCGTGGGCGGCGTCACCGGTTGGTCGAAGATGCGGTGAGTAATGATGGCGTCCATCCGGAGGCCCGGAACCTAGGCCCAAGCCCGGATTCCAGCGCCTATAAATACCCCAAGGCCAGAGCCATTCCCGCTGTGCGAACTCAGTTGTTTTAGCGAAGCTCTGCCAAAAAATCTAGTGAGAGAAACTCAAGCCTTCGGTCCTAACTCAGCTTTCGAGGTCAGTGCTCCCTGCCTTTCTCCTTCTAGCATAGCTGTACTGTGCCCTTAGGTTAGGAGATAGAAAAGTTAGGAAACACTTACCGTCTACGAGCCCTCGAACTAGAGTGCGAATGTCGTCCCAGAGTGATTCTCAAGATATCTTGAGGACGCCCTCGATGGAGGACGAAGGCATCTCCGACGTGGAGTCAAGCAGTGGTCAACCCTCGGATGGTGGTGATGCAGCCCTGGCCCGGGAGGTCCAGAAGGAACTCACTGCGGAGGTTGAAGCCGAGGGCTTCGAGCAGGAGTGCGATGATGAAGACTTAGCCCTCGCATGGCAGACAGCGGAGGATGAGGCCCAGAATGAGAGCTCGAAGGTTACGATTGCTGTTCTCCCCCCTCGGGGTTCCGGGGAGGCCAGTAGCTCGAGGCCGTTGGATCCGATACCTCTGAGGGCGGTTTCCGGTTTGAAGAAGAAAAAGGCCGCTACCAAGAAGAAGGAGAGGGCCGTCGATCAAGGAAAGCCCGTGGACATGCCCGAGGGGTATAGTTGGCTGAACACTGAGGCCCTCGAGATCAGGTCGAAGGCTGACAGGGCAGATCTGTACGTGACTCAGCTGCACGTGGGGCCCTCGGCCGAAGTGGTGGAGCCAGGTCCCGACGACGTGTTGTCCAGGGCGCCCGAGGGGTGTATCGCTATTCACGTCCTTTCGGTTTCCATGGGACTTAGGTTCCCTCTGCACCCATTCCTCCGGGAATATTTGCGGTTTGTTGGCTTGGTCCCCTGCCAACTCACGCCCAACAACCACTCCTACATTGCGGGGTTCCTCCAGCTCTGCAAGTCCCGAGGGGTGAAGCCCAGCCTGGATCTATTTTTCCAGAGCTTTAATTTGTGCCGGGGGGGGGGGGGAGCACGAAAACGGCGAGGGGTATGCCAACCTGCAGTAGATTGCCCGCTTCAAACTATTCTCCGATGCTCCTTCTTCCAACAAAGGATGGAGGGAACGTTGGTGCTATGTAAAGTTGGATGAGAGCCCATTCCCGAGGGAGCTGCGTGATCGATTCCGAAGGCACGAAAAGATCAGGAGTGCCGCTCTCGAGAAAGACGGCCTAAAGCTGGCCAAGTTCCCGGAGGGGAAAAACAAGAACGTGGCGATCAAAGACTGCACCCTCGAGGAGGATTTATACACCCTCGGGTTCCGGAGGTACCGCTTCATAGGGGAGACCGATGAAAAGTACCCTCCCTTCAACAAGGCCTTCGGAGGGGCCGGAGGTAGGAGCCGAGGGCTTTAGAATTTTGTACTTAGTTTTTTTTTTGCTTGGATGTTATCGTCCCTTCGCTTAGACCCGTCGGACTAACCCTTTGTCTCCTTTGTGCAGGTATCCCCGTCTCTATGGTGAACGTAAAGGGCCTTGCTCGTTTGAAGAAACAGGACCCGAAGGGGTCGGGACAGGGCATCCAGAAGCCCGCCACTGCCCTTTTTAAGAAAGCCGAGGGCGATGCCGCTGCCGGAAAGAGGAAGGCAGTGACCAAGGGGTCCCTCCCGGCTACCAAAAAGCCGAAGAAGGGGGATGTCGCCGAGAAGGAGCCCCCGGTCATTATCGCTGATGAGCACCCCGCCTCTGGGGTGCAGGTGGAGAAGCTGCCGGGTGGAACGCCGGCGGGGGCAGAGGAGTTGCTGCCTGAGATCCTCCAAGTCGCGTTCCCGAGGGGTACATCTTTGGCCAGCAGCGCTGTCGACCCGGGGGCCTTCCTGAGGGGTATGACCCCTGAGACGCATAGGGCTGCCCTCGGGGCCTATAATGATGCGGCCCTCGAGGACCACATTCTCCGCTCCTCCCTCTCTGTAAGTGTTTACCTGGCTTTCTCCATCTTCTCCTTTGATTATTTTGTGTGATTGCCTTTAACTGTTTTTGTTGTTGTTCTGCAGGCTTGCTTAGCCCTCGGCGAACAGGCTCGGAGGCTTCAAGAATGGCGCCTCCACAAAGCGGAGCAAGACGCCAGAATGAGGGAGTGCCTCCTCAAGAACCAAGAGGCGGTGAAGCTGGGGGCCCAGCTAGAAGAGGATCTCCGGCAGATGAGCTTGAAATTGGAGGCTGCAGAGAAAGGCAAGGCTGATGCTGAGGCCGCTGCCAGGAGAGCTGCTAAAGAGGCCGAGGACTCCAAAGCGCTAGCCGTCGCCAAGGCTCAGGAGGAGGCCGTTGAGGCCTTTGTCGCCGAGGGTTGGAGAGCCGAGGGGCGCAAGATGTGGGTGTCCTCGGTCGTGGAGGCATGCGTTGAAGAATGGGTCGAGGGCCCTGGGTGGGAATGGATGGCCCGGAAGGGCAGAGAGTACTATGAAGCCGGCGAATTCTTCACCCAGGCCCTCATCTACCGGAGGATGGCCCGACATTTGGGCATTGAGCAAAAGGACTTCTCCCCCTCGACGTATGGCCTTCCTCCCCTGCAGCCTGATGTCCGTGAGTCGCTCCCGGAAGGTGTTCAGAGGCCCGACCTTGAGGACACGGAGTTGAAGAATGAGGCCGAGGACGACGCCGTCGAGACCAGAGCGGAGGCATCATCGAGGCCGGCTGCAGAGGGCCCCCCGGTGAATGATGATGTTGTAGTTGTAGAGTGACTTCATAATTTGTAATGTCTGAATACATTTTGTAACGAACAACATTGATCCTTCGGCTTCGGCCCGTTTGTAATAGTAACATCGCAATTACACTTGCTTTTTTTTTTATGATTGAATGATCGCCTTCGGGCTTTGTATACATGACTTGTTCCCTTCAATTCCTTTCTTCTTGAATGTATGCCTCCGTTTTCCTTGAGTGTATGCCTTCGGCATTTTTGAATGTATGTGTAGGACTTAGAATCTTTTCCTAGTGTTTGAATACAGGTGTAGCCTTCGGTAGTTGGGCATTCTCTGATGGATATGCAACCGAGGGTTCAGCAGCAATTAGGACTTAGAAAATTTTTTCTAAGTGTAGCACAGCATGAGGCCTTCGGGCGTTTGTAGTAACCCACATCCTAGGACTTAGAAAAATTTCTAAGTGTGGATCATCCCTTGTGAGCCTTCGGGAAATGGGATCCCTTCCTGATGCGTGAATCTTGGACCGAGGGCCCAATGTTCAGGACTCAGAGATTTTTTGCAAGCGTAGTATGTCACGTAGCCTTCGGCTACTGTGGAGCCCCATCTGTAATATTGAATAGGCCGGGGGCTAATTCTTTAGGACTTAGAAGATTTTCTTGAGTGTTGATTCCTTGTGAACTGTAGGACTTAGAAAATCTTCTAAGTGTAGAGTTTCCCTTGAGAGCCTTCGGGAGACGGCATCCCTTCATGATGTATGAGTAGCTGATCGGGGGGGGGGGGGGGGGGGGGGGGGGAAATATGCAGGACTTAGAAAATCTTCTAAGTGCAAAATCTCCTTTGGGAGCCTTCGGGAGATGGCATCCCTCCTTGATGTATAAGTAGTTGACCGGGGAAAAACATGTAGGACTTAGAAAATATTCTAAGTGTAAATTTCCCTTGGGAGCCTTCGGGAGATGGCATCCCTCCTTGATGTATGAGTAGTTGACCGGGGAAAAACATGTAGGACTTAGAAAATACTCTAAGTGTGGATTTTCCCTTGGGAGCCTTCGGGAGATGGCATCCCTCCTTGATGTGTGAGTAGTTGACCGGGGGGGAAAACATGTAGGACTTAGAAAATATTCTAAGTGTGGATTTTCCCTTGGGAGCCTTCGGGAGATGGCATCCCTCCTTGATGTATGAGTAGTTGACCGGGGAAAAACATGTAGGACTTAGAAAATATTCTAAGTGTGGATTTTCCCTTGGGAGCCTTCGGGAGATGGCATCCCTCCTTGATGTATGAGTAGTTGACCGGGGGGGGGGGGAAACATGTAGGACTTAGAAAATCTTCTAAGTGTGGATTTTCCCTTGGGAGCCTTCGGGTGATGGGTGCCCTCTGATTCCACACCACATTGCATGGCCTTCGGCCACCATATTCCCTTGGCTGTAATATTGATTGGGCCGGGGGCCCAATCTTTAGGTATTAGAATTTTTTCAAGTGCTGCTTCCCTGTGTAGCCTTCGGGTGCCCGAGGGCTGCTCCTTCAGGACTTAGAATTTTTCTAAGCATAAATTGATGTTGAATCCTGTTGTTGTGAAGAAAGCCAATGAGGAGTGTGTGCCCTCGGCATACACTTTAAAAGTTGTAGAATTTGACCCTTGTCATGGGGAAAGGGCCCTCGGTATTTGTGCATAACAGATGCCTTCAGCGTTTGTTTGAAGTACCGTTTAGTGGACCTTGGATAGTCCAGTCCCTTTGTATTGTTGAAGCCTTCGGTGTTTTTGTGACCGGAGGTGACCAGGTAGTGGACTTAGCCGTTTCCTGATGATATTTCTTTGAGTAGTATCCTTCGGGAAATAGGAGTCTTCAATTACCGGAGGTGTTCCCGTGGGGAGCCCTCGGCATGTTGTGATATTGTTGGAGTGTACTCTTTGATTTCTCGCTGAGTCTACTCCCCTTCACCCCCTCTTTTTTTTTGGTTGGTGGTGAAGGGAAGGCATCAAGAAACTTGGTTTCTTGGTAAGGCTGTGCCTATTAGGAGACCATCAGAATACACCAATGGCTCTCCTCCCTCGGGTTAACCTTCCGAGTTCCGAGGGGATCGAGGGACGTTTCCTGGGCACAAGATATGGTGGTCCGTAACCTGCCTCCCCTTGGGGGATGGCGCGGAAAGCGCCTCATTTTTGAAAGTCGTCCCCTCGGCGCTAGACATAGTCCGTGGCCTGCCACACCCTTGGGGTGGTGGCGCGGGGAGCGTTTCGGTTTGGAAGTCGAATCCTGGGCATTTCTCATGCCTGTCATACCCTGGGGGTAATGACGCGGATAGCGTTCCGTTTTTGAAAGTCGAATCCTGGGCATTTCTCATGCCTGTCATACCCTGGGGGTAGTGACGCGGAAAGCGTTTCAAGGAAGGGTTTTCATTTGCACACTAGTTTCAAATGGCCGGGGGCACTACGTGCCGCCGGCACCGATGGTGGCGCCTTCGGTATATGCGTCCTCGTGGGGTACGGCTTTTAGAAACAACACTTGGTGTTAGTTTCGATGTGTAGCCCCCGGTACTTGGTACCGAGGGGTCTTCTGTAGGAACACTTGGTGTTCTCCTTTGTTGCCGTTGATGGAGGTGTCTACCCTCGGTACTTGGTACCGAAGGGTCTTCAAGTGAAACACTTGGTGTTTCCCAATAGATGTTTGGAAGTTGATAGGAGAGCATCTCCCTGGCACTGGGTGCCGAGGGGTCTTCTGTAGGAACACTTGGTGTTCTCTTTTGTAGGAACACTTGGTGTTCTCATCTTTTCTTTTTTTTGATGTTGAAGGTGGGGATGTACCCTCGGCACTGGGTGCCGAAGGGTCTTCTGTAGGAACACTTGGTGTTCTCATCTTTTCTTTTTTGATGTTGAAGGTGGGGATGTACCCTCGGCACTGGGTGCCGAAGGGAAATGAAATACATGGTGTTCCTTGTTGTTGGTGATAGGAGTTCCCTCCCTCGGTACTTGGTACCGAGGGGTCTTGACTGAAAACACGTGGTGTTTTCACTGTTTGTTGTAGGTGTTGATGGTGTCCGCCCTCGGCACTTGGTGCCGGAGGGGGTTCTTCTCGTGGTGAGGCCTGGGGCCTGTAGTTAGTATGAGGGCTTGATGTCTTGAATGTATCTTCATTCTCCGAAATTGGAGGCCTTGGGCCATAGGATAGTACATTCACTAGTTATGAGGGCTTGGCCGCTCTTACATTATTGATAAAATTTAACTAAATGGTGTACATTCCAGTGCCTAGGGACTTCTTTCCCATTGGGGCGTTTGAGCTTGTAGGTCCCGGGTTTGATGATGGCCGCTATGATGTAGGGGCCTTTGAATTTTGGTGCCATTTTTCCTCCCTCGGTTGGTTGGCTGGCTTCCCTCCTCCGGAGGACATAGTCCCCCACTTGAAATTCTCGGGTTCGAACTTTGGCGTCGATGTAGCTTTTAACTTGCCTTCGGTAGTTTTCTGCCCGGATGAAGGCCTGCTCCCGGCGTTCTGAAATGAGGTGGAGGTCGAGGGCCATGTTGCTGTCGTTGACCTCGGGGTCATACTGGATCACCCTTCGGGTAGGAAGGGTGACTTCCGTAGGAGCTTTGGCTTCAAAACCGTAGCAGAGGGAGAAGGGTGTTTCACCTGTAGCTCGCCGAGGGGTGGTGCGGTAGGCCCAAAGGATGTTGTGAAGTTCTTCTACCCAGCCACCGCCCTCGGCCTCCAGCTTCTTTTTGAGGCCCTCGAGCAAGGTCCGGTTGGCGTTCTCTACTTGCCCGTTGCCTTGAGGGTAGGCAACGGAGGAGAAGGTGTGTTTGATGCCCCATGCCTCCAGAAGGGCGCAGAAGGGGGCTGCCTCAAATTGTGTCCCATTGTCGGAGATGATCTGCTGGGGGACGCCAAACCTTGTGAGGATGTTCTTGAGGACGAAGTGACGGCACTTCGCCTCTGTGATGCTGGCGAGGGGTTCAGCCTCCACCCACTTGGTAAAATAGTCGACGACCACAATGATGTATCTGTTGTTGGAGGTACCCCTCGGCAGAGGGCCCACAAGGTCTATCCCCCATCGAGAAAATGGGACAGAGGTGCTGATGGGGGCATAGTTGACCACTGGCCTGCCGGGAGCTTTCTGGAAATGTTGACATGCGGTGCACCTCCGGGCAAGGTCAGCACAGTCCCTGGCCATGGTTGGCCAGAAGTAGCCCTGGAGAATGAGCCTTCGGGACATGGAGAAGGGTCCCTGGTGAGCTGAGCAAGTGCCACTGTGTACTTCCTCCATTGCGACCTCGGCTTCATTTGGATGAAGGCACCGAAGTAGCGTGCCATTGTAAGATCGTTTGTAGAGCCTCCCATCTTCGATGGTGTAGCTAGGAGCCCTCAACTTTGTCAGTTTAGCGCGGGTCTCATTCTCGGGTAGCTGCCCTGTGGAGATGAAGGCGATGATATCCGAGATCCAATCCTCTTGGCGTTGTTGTATGTTCATCACGGGGCTTGCATGGATGCTTGAGAGGCTGAGTTCCTCGATTTTGGCAATTTTGGAGATGTGCTCGGGGGAGTCGGCCGAGAGCTTAGATAATATGTCGGCCTCGGAGTTCTGAGCCCTCGGTATTTGAGTAAGAGAGTGTGCCTCAAATACCTTAAGCAACTCCTGGGCCGCTTCCTTGTACTGTTTCATTCTCCCCTCCTTGGCCTCATATTCTTCGGAGATTTGGCCAACGACCAACTTGGAGTCGCATTTGATGTGGATCTGTCGAGCCCTCATGTTGGCGGCCAGCCGAAGGCCACATTGGAGGGCCTCATATTCGGCCTCATTGTTGGAGACTTTGAAGGAGAAGCGGATTGCATAGTAGGCTCTAAAGCCCTCGGGAGTAATGAGGACTACCCCTCCCCCGCATGCTTTGGTCGCGGAGGAGCCGTCAGTGTAGAGGGTCCACCAGTCGTCCGAGGTAGCCGAGGGCTCCCCGTCCGTGGCTGCCCTTGCGGTACATTCCGTCACAAAGTCGTACTGACTCAAGAAGATAGCCCATTTCACCATGCGGGAGGAGCTGGTGGGGCTCCTCATGAGGGCGCCGAGGGGTTGATGGGTGAGGACCTGAACCGGGTGAGCCTGAAAGTAGTGGCCCAACTTCTTGACAGTCCAAACGATGGCTAACACCGTTTTTTCCACAGGGGAGTACCTGAGCTCGGCCTCCCTTAGAGTCTTGCTAACGTAGAAGATGGCATGTTGGATGCCGTCTTCCTCCCGGATGAGCACAGAGCTGATGGCCGCCGAGTTAACCCCCAGGTAGAGGTAGAGGGTCTCCCCTACCTTGGGTTTGGAGAGCACAGGAGGTGAAGATAGATATCTTTTGAGCTCGTCGAAAGCCTCCTGGCATTCCGGAGTCCATAGAAAGCCAGCCGTCTTCCTCATGATCTGGAAGAAGGGTAGAGATTTCTCCGCCGATTTAGATAGAAAACGGTTGAGGGCTGCCAGGCGGCCCGTCAACCGTTGGACTTCCTTCACATTGCGTGGGGGCTCCATATTGATGATGGCCTGGATCTTCTCGGGGTTGGCCTCAATACCCCTTCGGCTCACCATGTAGCCTAAGAATTTGCCCCCTTGGACGCCGAAGGTGCACTTCTTCGGGTTTAGCCGAAGGTTGAATTTTTGCATGATGGCGAAGATTTCCCGAAGGTCGTCAGCATGGCTGGAAAATTGCTTGCTCTTGACGATCATGTCGTCGACATAGGCCTCCATGGTGCGCCCTAGGACGGCTTGAAAGACCCGGGCCACCATCCGGGTGTAAGTGGCCCCCGAGTTCTTTAGGCCGAAGGCCATCACTAGGTAACAGAAGATGCCCTCGGGAGTCATGAAGGCAGTTTTTTCGGCGTCCTCCTCGTGCATGAAAATTTGATGGTACCCTCGGAAGGCATCGAGGAAGGACATGATCTCACACCCTGCGGTCTCGTCCACCAATTGATCAATGTTTGGTAGAGGGAATGGATCCATAGGGCATGCTTTGTTGAGATCGGTGTAGTCCACGCACATGCGGAAGGTAGGGGGCTTCTGTGCGAGGACTACATTCGCCAGCCATGAGGGATATTTCACCTCCTTGATGTGCTTAATGGAGAGGAGCATGGCGACCTCCTTCTTCACAAACTCCCTCCTCTCGGCGGAGAGGGGTCTTCTTCGTTGTTGTACTGCTTTTGCCGAGGGGTCCACCGAGAGGCGGTGGGTGATGACCCTTCGGCTGATTCCCGGCATGTCCTCCGGCCCCCATGCAAAGACATTGGAGTAGGCGCGGAGGGCGTCGGTGATACCGGTCTTCAAATCTTCAGGGAGCTGGGCTCCAATCTTCACGACTCTCTCCGGCTGGGCCGGATCGAGCGCAAAGTCTTCTACGTCCTCGGCTGGTTCAGCCCTCGGCCTTCTTTCCTCTTGGTCGACGGCTCCGGTGATGGTGTCAACACGGAATTCCGTCTTGCTTACCTTCTTAGTGACCTGAAGATAGCAGGCGCGGGCAATTTTTTGGTTCCCCCGGGAGTAGCCAATGCCCCCCTCGGCGGGAAACTTGAGGCAGAGATGCCTCATGGAGATGATGGCTTCGAGGTCCTCGAGGGCTGGCCGGCCGAGGATGATGTTGTGGGCGCAGTCAATGTTGACGACGACGAACTCCACCTCGAGCTGGGCTCTATGGAGCTCGTCGCCGAAGATCACCGGGAGGGTTATTACCCCCTCGGAATCAATAGTGTCGCCGGTGAAGCCGACAAGAGGGGTCTTAATGGGCCGAAGGGACCCCCTCTCCAGATGCAGCTCTCTGAAGGTGCTGAGGTACATTACATTGACGGAGCTGCCCGTGTCAACGTAAGTTCGGTGAATGATGGTGTCGTTGATCTCCGTTCGAATCACCAAGGCATCCCTGTGAGGAGAAGAAGTAGGAGGGAGATCTGCGTTGGTGAAGGTGATGGGTTCCTCCCTCAATCGCTTTACCGGGGGCATATGAGTGACTTCCCCTACACAAAGCGATTGAGCCCACTTCTTTCGCTGGCTGGTGGAATCGCCCCCTGTGTTGCCACCGGTGATCATGAGGATGTGGCGTTTTTTCTCCTGGTAGTGGGGGTATTCCTCCTCCTCTTCTTCCAAGTTTCCAATCTCCCTTTTCTTGCCGAGGGGGATGGTATTAGGGTTTACCCAAGCGTTCACCTTTGTGTGATGCCCTCGAGGAGGCCCCTGATGAGAAGGTCCCTCCTGCCGAGGGCTCTGGACAAACTGGGACAGGTGCCCTGCCTGTATTAATCTCTCGATGGCCGTCTTCAGCTGATGGCAGTCATCGGTCCTGTGCCCCTGGTGCCGATGGAAGCGACAGTAGGGGAACTGAGGGTTGATAGCGTGTACCTCCGGGGGTGCGCGAGAGTCGCGCTCAACGAAGCCCCTCTCCTCGGCAAAATCGAGGATGATGCTGACGGGGTGCGTCAATGGTGTCCGAGGGCGGTCCAGGAGAATGGGCTGGGCCCAAGTCTTAGGGTTGCTCTTATAACCTCCCCCGGGCTTGGCTTGGCCTTGCCGAGGGCGGTCATCGGAGGGTCCCGAAGTCTTGGGGCGATTTGGAGGAGCCCCCGGCCCTCGGTTATGCTTGTTGTAAGCCCTCGGGGGCTGCTGGTCCGGGTGTTGGTGATACTTCTCCACCTCCTCGGCCTCAGCATACCGGTCCCCCCGCTGCAAGGCCCTTATGTAGTCGCGGGGGGGGGGGGGGGTTCAATGATGAGGCTCCTTGAAAAGTTGCCGGTGCGGAGGACGGTTTGTAGGAGGGCCAGGAGGGTCCCGTCATCAGCACCGTCGACCTTGTCGGCCTCCGTCCTCCAGCGCTCTAGGAAATCCCGAAGGGTCTCATCCTTCTTTTGGCGTATTGTTAGGAGGTGGGAGAAGTGCTTCCTTGTGCGACGTCTCCCGGCAAATTGTGTCAAGAATCGCTGGGCGAGTTCTTGCCACGAATCAATGCAGCCCTCGGGCAGCCTGTTGAACCATTCGTATGCTGGTCCCTCTAAGGTGGAGAGGAACCAACGACACAAATATTCGTCTGACGCCCCCACCATCATCATGCTGTTCTGGTACTTGCTGTAATGTTACTGGGGGTCCGTTTTCCCGCTGTAGGGCTGTATGTGTTGCCCTCGGTATTTTTCCGGGATCCGGGCCGCCAATACCCTTGGGGTAAATGGCGTCCGAGTCCGAAGCTGGATGACGGGTTCCCCGGAGCCCTCGGCCACCTTCTTCTGTAATTCCTCCATTTTGGCCATCATGGCCTCGTATTTGAGGTCTGAGTGAGGGGTGGAGGTGGTGGCGTGAGCTTTGTTGGACTCCATCTCGTCAAGCCGGCGTTGGAGGGCCGCAATAATCTCGTCCCGGGGGTCCCTCGGGAGGGTCTCCGCCCCCTGCGAACGAACCCGGGCCGAGTGGGCCTGGTTGATCTGGTGGCGAGCATCATCGGCATGAAGGGGTGCCTTGCCTTTGTCCCGAGGGGGACTCTCCTCGTCTGCCCTCGAAACAGATCCCCCGCTTTCCTGGGGCCTTTGGAGTGCTTTCCCCCCGAGGCGGTCTTGGACCCCTCGGCGGTCTGGCCCTCCTCCGAGCCGGTTGAGGGCGGAAGTACGGGGCCTTTCCCTGTTGTCATTATGGCGGTCCCGGGACTGAACTTCCTGGGAGGATGTTTCTTGGGCCACCACCCCTTCGTCGTTTCTTACCCGAGGGGTGGGATTTCCGAAGGGGTGTGGCAGAGGGGGAAGTATGATGTTTTCCCCGATCTAAGGGTGAGCTGGAGCCAGGGTGCCGAAGGCACCCGGGTTCTGGGTGAGCGTTTGGATGAAGGCGGAGAGCGCCGATTGTACGTCGATGGTGAGAACCGGAGGGCTGACTTGGTCATCGCTCCGGTTTTTCTTCTTGGCCTCGATGCCGAGGCGAGCATCGGGGGCGTTTTGTTGGATCTGAAGGCGTAGGTCGACAGCCGCCTGTTCCAGCCCAGCGATGACACCGCCCTCGGGAGCCCTGTGAGAGGCTTCGGGGGCGTTGACGTCGCCGAGGGCCAGGTTCTTGTCTTCTACGTTCTTTGAGTTGGCACGTGTTGTCCTCACCATTTTGATAGAGGGCTAGTGTTTTGTGTTTGGTCGAGGGGGAGGGTTTCTTACTCGATTGTTCAACCTCTCAACGAGAGCACCAATTGATGGATAGTCTACCCGGGGGTATATATCCGAAGGGTTATTGCGGGAAGTAACTTAGAGAGAAGTCAGAGCAAGTAAGTAAAAGTAGAGAGAGAGAGTGTATTCAGTGTGTTCTGACTTGGTTACAAATGGGGAAAAGGGGTGCTATTTATAGTAGCAATAAATGCCGGGCAGGGACACGTGTCAAGCGCTCATTGGCCGAGGGGTCACCTCAATTGGTTGGCGCTGGCAGCCGCATGTGGCCGCATTTAATGCGGCTGTTGGATGGGACGTCTGTGCGGGGTACGTCGATCTGTACGCATGTGAGGCAGATATCTTGTCGAGTGAGATGCCTTCGGCTATAGAGCAGTAGCCGAGGGCTCTTCCACCCGATGGCACCCTGGTGCCGAAGGCTCACAGTGCCGAGGGCTACTGTTTTCGCCGTTTTCTCCCAGTTTCTTAGTTTGCTTGAGAAACCCGCTCTGTGAGAATTTGGAGCCTTCGGCCAGGGGGCCGAAGGCATCCCTGTGCGTTGTGCGGATTGCTTGGTACTCTGGGCGCTGTGATTTGGGCCTGTTGGGCCTTTTGGGTCTGTTGGGCCTTTGCTGGAGTAGTAGGAGTCTGTGGGCCGGGGGTTCCCTGGCCATATACTCCATCACATGGCATATGCTGAAACAGTTTATCCTGTCTCAGACGAAGAAGATTGGGATGCCAAAACACTGTGCTTCAATCCATTAATCATCCAGTCATATCAAGAAAGCGTGGAAGGCCTACAATGAAAAGATTTCCATCTGCCAGCAAGGCTAGAAAGAAATGGTAATTGACATGCTCTGGTTGTAGCAAAAAAGGACATACTGTTAGAACTTGTAAAAAAAGAAATGAACCTATCGACCATTGATAGTCAATAAAACTACCATGTAATTTTGAATAGATTTCCTTGACATACTGTTATTTCCTGGACCTTATTTCCTTAGCAGACATATTTCCCATGGAGATTAAGCAAAAAATATTCATCCATTACAAATCTGATCTCTGAAATAACTAAGAGGTTTGAATAGATGCATGCATGTGTTTCCGATTCAAAACTAGGTGCATCTTCAAACTCTATAGTGCACCTTCAGATGACATCATTGTATTTGACGTTGAGGTTCTGCTTGTGACAACTTAATCCAATACAAATCATACAAACCCCATCCAAGAGAACAATATAATGGAAAGAAATATACTTTCTATGTTTGTGTTGATCGACTAGTCTTTACCAGTCGAATTACAATTATTTGTTTTGATTTGTGTTGATCGACAATATAATGGATCAATAATCTTTGTTGATTTAACTCTTAGTCGATTTTATGTTGATCGACTAGATTGTTATAGCAGTCACATGGTTTCAGCTACATATAATGTAGTCGACTGAATACTTAAAACCTAAAAATGTAAAAATAAAACTAGTTCTCTCTAATAGCATAGAAAGTATACTCTTAAACTTCATAGAACATATCGATATAACATAGTTTTTAGGATTTTTAATGAATTCAAAACAATTTCATAAGACAGTTCGAACACAATTTAAAAATATTTAAGGAACCATTATTTATCATATTAAAATATATACTCGTATATATTGAAAATATAGTTATTAGATAAGTTTCACAAGAAGAACCTCAGCGTCAATACAATGATGCCATCTCAACACGCATTACAAAGTTTGAAGATATACCTTTCTTGAAATAACTACATGGAAAAACATCTGGTCTGGGCTCCCCATTCTTCGTGCATAATGTCAAATATTTTGTATAAAGGATTATTCCATATATAGTAAACTAGATATTAAATGATACCCTAATAAATAGAATTCCAAAAGTAATCAAGAATATACGAATTCCAGATACAACATATCTTGATAGAATTCCTGAACACATAGAAACCCATAGTAGGGATATTCTAGATACATTATACGAAGTATTAAGAATTATAAGAAGTGTATTCTAGTTCTAGATATACAAGGTACCCATGTAATTCCAAAAGTAAACTAGATATACACAGAACATACACCGCTTATAATGCTCTTAGTATACGATATATATACCGTGAAGATGTGTTTGAGATTCTATCATTGATATGTGATTGGTTGAGGAGAGGTGACCGCTGGGATTTAACTCCGGTGGTTGAGGTGCATTGAATTCGGAATTCACCTATAAAAAATTAAATTTTCCTGCTGAGATCGACCAACATTTAGTCGATCGGGAGGTGACTGCTGAGAAATAATTTTGATAGTTATACAATAATAACTATTAAAATTCCGGTGACTGTGCTTTGACACTCTTGTGATCTTTGGTTTTTAATTCCGGTAGTTGAGGTACACCATTGAATTCACAAATAAAAATCAAATTCACTCACTAATTTTAAATCGACCAAATATTAGTCGACAAACATTGTAAGTAGTACTTGTTAAAAATGTATATGAATTAAAAAAGTAGACCATGAGTATGTCGACCACTATACATTGTTAAAAATGTACATGAATTTAAAATATTTGTTAAGTAGACCATGAGTTTGTCGTGTCGACCACTGTACATTGTTCCAGTAAACACTTTATAAACCACCATGTAAGTCGATCATCTGTTAGTCGAACACGATAAAAAATATATAGGTCGACTAAAGGAAACGGTGACCGTTTGTTATAAACCTCGGTTGGTTGATGTGCATTTAATTCACCTACAAAAATTAAATTTACCAACAATAATTAAATTCAACAATAAAAATTAAAATTAATTCCTGTGGTTGACGAGTTTTGTGAATGGTTGAGGAAGAGGTGACCGTTGGGTTTTAACTCCGGTGGTTGAGGTGCATTGAATCTAATAGAATATTAATTAGGCAGATTTGTTTCCTTGTATGTTTAGAACTCTACTACTATAAATATACATGCCAGGACTCCTATTGGAGTAACCTCTTTCCCATTATTTCACATGGTATCAGAGCCCAAAAGAAAACCCTAATTTTCTTTTCGATCTAAGTCGCCGCCATGACTTCCGAATTCTCCACCACGGCGCCGCCGACTTCTCCAAATACACCGCCGCCACCGCCGTTCTCCACGGCGGACATCGGCACCTCGGCATCGGACTTCTCCTCCCCCGCTCACCATGCCGTCTCCCAGCCGCAACCCCAGGCGGCGATCTCACGTCCGGTTGGCAGCTTCCCCATGCCACCGCCGACGACCGAATACATGGAAGCATATCCGTTCCCGCCGTATACTGCGCCAATGCCATATTCCCTCTTCAACCCCTTGCCGCCGCAATTCCCATGGCAGCCGAGTCGCCCTCTTCTGCCACCGGCCAGTCCACGCCCCACGCCGCCACCAGCTTCTCCCTATTTTGGCCCTTCGTTCGCTGGTTTTCCAGGAGTTGTCCGACCCCAGAATGACAATCCTCTCTTCGGCTCTCCAATGGCAGCCTTGGTGCAGGCTGTTTCTCATGAAATTGCAAACGTCGGCTAGATTGTTACCATCAAACTCAAAGCAGTTGAAGATTATCTTACATGGCGCACTCAATTCGAATCATTCTTGGTGTCACAGGGTCTTTTTGGTATGTTAGATGGCTCTATTCCGGTACCTCCCTTATACACTCTGGATTTTAATAATCATCAAATCGTTAATACTGACTATTATCATTGGCTTCGAGTAGATCAAACAATTTGTTCCTGGTTGTTTGCTACTTTATCTCGTGAAGTATTAACTGATGTTCATGATATTAAACATTCAATGGGTATATGGGAGCGTTTACGGTCACACTTTATGTCTGCCAGTTTACCTAGAGCTATGGAGCTATGTAAAACACACATAATATTTAAAGCCTAAATTAGATAACACAGGTGATTGCCAAACATCAGAATGAATTAACTATAAAGGGGAAGAAGAAGTATGACTAACATCCGAAAAAGGTAGTCGTTGAGATTTACCCAAACGACAGGAAACACAATCATGTTCAAAATTAGAAGAACTAGAAATAAGTTTTCTATGATGCAACAAGCGCAAAATAGTTTCACCACAATGTCCTAGTCTACGATGCCACACAGGGCCAGGAGAAGTGACTGTGGCAAGAGCTAACGGTGTAGATGATGTAAGACTGATAGGGTAGAGATGGTCATTATTTCACAGAATCCACCTATAAAAATTAAATTTCCTATAAAATTGTGTTGCAAAGAAGTATCGAGTCAAGAATGATTATGTTACTTTTTATCAATAAAAAGTGTCGACCTAGTTATAGACGACCATATATTGCTCGAACAACCTCATCAACCAGAATTTGGTTTACCGTATTTTGGTGGACAACAGTTTAGTCGACCTAATTTTTTAATCGACCTAATCTTTAATCTTAAATATATTTAAATATATGCATAACTACACCAATGTAAAAATATGTTGAAAAATTTGTAATATTATATTTAAGTAAACTCCAATATTATATTATCAATGTTTATGACTTTATGCATTGACAATATTTATATTTAAGAAAACTCCAAAATTTATAATATTATATTAAGTAAACTCCAAAATGAATATTTTCAACACCATTAACACACGGATAATTTCTTAAAAACACTTAACTATTTGGGATTATTTTTGGCATACTGCTATAGGTGATTTCTATGATAATATTTTTGATTATTTTATTAATTACATTCATTCCATGGTTATTTTTATGATTATTTTATATTTCTATGATTATTTTTGAATAATTTTGAATATTTTTACATTTCTATGATTATTTTTAATTATACTTAACTATGATTATTTACCAACAATAATTAAATTCACCAATAAAAATTAAATTTAACTCCTGTGGTTGATGGGTTTTGTGATTGGTTGAGGAAGAGGTGACCGTTGGGTTTTAACTCCGGTGGTTGAGGTGCATTGAATCCACCTATAAAAATTAAATGTTGTGGTTCAGGTATTAAATGTGGTCGACTGATTTTGTGTATCGGTATTAAATGTAAAGGTGGCTATTGAACTTCAAAGACAAATTTTCCTGCTAATACTCTACATTTGATCGACCAAATATAGACAAACATTTTGATCGACCAGTTGGGCTTCTTCATACATGAATTGATGACTCGTGGTGACCGTTGAGGTTGAGCTGCATTATTAAGTGAATTTACTATTTATTGATGAATTCGAAGGTCATCAAATGACCTTTGAATTCACCTCAACTTGCCATTCCCGTTCACCTCAACAGTCACCTCTTCATAAGTATAAATAACACTATACTTGATAAGTATAGGTGAACTTGCCGTTCCCGTTTACCATGGAGGAACAATCCTAATGTTCGTCCATGTAGGTTTAGCCAAAGTTTTAGTCCATTACCAATTCAACAAGATCTATTTAGAAGTTTCAGTTTGCAATTTTCAAGACATGTATTCCTTCAAACTTCGTATAGCAAGTTTGAAATGACATCATTGTATTCGACGTTGAGAGAATGGATACGTGAAAGCATTAGAGCACACATTCATGTATACAAGTTCATGATTCTATATGTTTGATCTAATGCTTTCACATGTCTATCAAGCTCGGCATTGGGTTGACTATCTTTTGTATGCTTCAAGTTCATCATCCAAGTAGAATTAACCTCCATGAAGTACATTAGATCAAACATTAGTATTCCCGCTAACGACGCCCAAGGTACTTGGATGATGAACTTGAAGCATACAAAAGATACTCACCTGAATGCTGAGCTTGATAGATATGTTAAAGCATTAGAGAAAACGATAGTCTCTATTGATATATAATTGTTTTGTAACATTTTTTAGTAATCTGCATTCTTTAGTAACATTTTATTTCATATTCTGCATTCTTTTGTAACATTTTATGTCATAGATAAATACAACATATCAATGAAGCTCATAAATTTACACATTTTTTTTTAAAAAAACCCTACTTGAAAAGTTCATAAGAATAGCTCAAATACTTAACTGCTTTACAAAAATAAACCGTGTGTTGAGGCGGTTGAATTTTAATGTACTTTTTTATATCAAATTTAAATATATTGAAGAAGAAAAATATATAAAGATATTGGAGTTTGTGATCGACCAAATATTATGTATTTATTTAAATATGGCCGATCATATTTAGAATTGACTAAGTAGGTCAATCATATGGTCTAACACACAGTGTAACGGTCGACTTGATAAAAGTCGACTTTTACATTTTATTTCATAGATGAATTGACCAGGGCTTCTTCATTTGGTCATACATTTTATTTAAGAATAAAAAAACTTTTTCTTATGAAATACTATATGTTATATGTATATTTAAGCACTTTTTACATTTGGAGTAAATTTAAGTATATTGTAGCAGAACATTTGGAGTTCACTTATTATAATATTGTCAATGCATAAACATTGACAATATTACATTGGAGTTTACTCAAAATTCTAGACACCTCTTCATCATGAATATAAAAGTCTTATTTGTAATTCATCTGGCTGAATTAATCTCAATGACATTTCTTTTGTGTGTAGCAAAGAAGAAATATCAAGAATAAAGAAATGTTATCAATCCATGACTTAAAAGATTGGTCTAGTCTAATAACGAACCTAATAATGAACCTAAAAGATAGAATGCTCGATATAGGATCTGAATAATTGTAAACTATAAATCTATCTAAGACCTAATATATACTCCCTCCGTCCCGCTAGAAGGTTCCCGTGAACAGTTTACGATGCTTGACTGATGATAAAGCAACTTAATCCCTGTTCACACTGTGATTATTTTTAGTAAATAAAATTAACATATTCAGAAACTACATTAAAACCGCTACAAAGCCTGATAAAAAAATCGTAAATTTGGTAAAAATTTGATTTATAAAGTAAAAGATTAAAAATGATTTAAGTTGATAATGAGAATAGTGGACGGGAACCTTCTAATGGGACAGAGGGAGTATCATATATTTTTCTTTTTTTATTAAACATATATTTCCATATAGTTAAATATATTTAAGATTAAACTTTTTCTTATGAAGAACTGTATGTTATCTATATTAATTGAATTTAATATTTATTGATGAATTCAAAGGTCACCTCAGATTAAACTTTTAATTCACCTTTGAATTCGCCTCAACCACCGGAGTAAAAGCCCAACGCTCACCTAGTATATAAATAACACTGGTCGTCATAAGTAAGAGGCAACTCTTCGTTCCAGTGTAGCATGGAACCTTGGAGCCTATATTCCTAATGTTCGTCGATGTAGAGTGTAGCAAAAGTTTTAGTCTATTACCAATTCCACAAGATCTACTCAGAAGTTTCAATTTGCCAAGACATGTATACCTTCAAACTTTGTATAGCAAGTTTGAAATGACATCATTGTATTTGACGTTGAGAGAAATTGGTGTTCGTCTCTGTTCCACTCACGGACAACCAATCATGGATGTGGTGGTTTCTACAGAGGATTGATAGCCCGTTCATGTTTATGTTACCACCGTTAGCTGCTTATTCTATGCTATGTGGTATCAAAAAGCTCATAAGGTGGAGAGGAAGAAGAAAGGAGAAAGAGGAGGAGAATCCAATGTTCGTTCCTCTAACAAAAGTTTTAGTCAATTTAAAATTCCACAAAGGAGATGTTCAATATCCTAAATACTGTGGTATTAGGTTTTAGTCAATTTAAAATTCCACAAATATTTTATCGACCAAAATGTACTACTTGATAGGTCGACTTCATAATCTGCATTCTTTAGTAACATTTTATTTCATAGATAAAACTTTAATTGTAATCCAGGAAAGGTGATCAATAAAAATGATTCTTTAGAAAGACAAAATAAGGGATTTTTGATATTTACCAATTAAAGTTGTAATTTACCCGATGGGTTTCAACTCCGGTGGTTCAGGTGCATTGAATTCAACTATAAAAATTAAATTTCCTACAGTCAATCTTATGTTATTCTTATAGTTTTATATTTAAGATAGTTTTATCCTTATAGTTTTAACTCCGGTGGTCGACCAAGGGGTGACCGTTGCTAAATTTTGAACAACTGCTTGTCCACCAAAACATAGTCGACAAAAAAACATGTGTAAAACATAGTAAACAAAACCCTAATAGATAGAATCCAAAAGTTAACCCATAGAAACCGTGATAGAATGAATAGAATATACGGCATTGGTATATTCTAGTTATAAATATTCAAGCTATTCCATTGATTTCCAAGTAAACTAGATTTATTAATGCAACCATTTACTCCGTATATGTTTATTCAGATTATTGGCGAAAGTTTCCAAAATAATAAATAAATTGTTTAAAAATTTAAGATGGCATCTTGTGTAAAAAATGCCACATTTCTTGGAAAATGCCATAAAGATGGGATTTTTACTCTTTGAAAATATCCAGCTTTCTCTTGCTTTCTCTTCAAAATTGCCAACCTTTTTCCTCCCTAATGTAAGGTTTTATCAGGGCCGCCGGGGAATCAGATAGGAAAATCGGTAGGATTCATGTAAGCCCTAAACCCTAAAAACATTAAACTTTCCTACTTAGATCGACCAATATTTAGTCGATGGGGAGGTGACTGTTGAGAAATAATTTTAATAGTCGACTAATATTAGTCGACCTAAACTTTTATCTTTAATATATTTATATATGTTGAAAAATTTGTAATATTATATTTAAGTAAACTCCTATATAATATTGTAAATGTTTATGCATTGACGATGTTTGTATTTCAGAAAAACTCCAAAATTTATAATATTATACTCGTATTAAGTAAACTCCAAAAGAAATATATTCAACACCATTAACACACGGTTTATTTTTTTAAAAAGGAAATTAACTATTAACCCCCTGAGGTTATATCATAATTATTAATGCAACCTTGCATTTTAAAAAATCAATTACTTACCCCCTCAGTTTGGATCATTCTCGTTCTTTGCCCCCTCACGTTAATATTTGTTAAACTTAAAATTAATATAATTCTTAAATTCAATTTAAAATGTCTATAAAATTAATTTTTAATGTAAAACACAAATTAGTATCATAATTATAAGTCATTGTTGTTGATCGTAGTTAATAAAAAATTTAAAACACAAATTAGGTCTTAGATTGACTACTTTCACAAACTTACTAATACTAGTAAGTTTCTTATGACCAAACTTTGAGAATTAGCTCCCTCACCCAGAGTTTCTTAATTAGCTTCCTCGTTTTTCCTTTAAATATATACAAACAATTCTATAATATGGAAATAAGTTTCATCCACCTCAAAAATAAGACTTACAAACTGCTTTATATTTTCACATTCGAAAAGTCCTTGCTAAAACATAAAATAAAGATTTATTATTTGTGCATATGTGACATGTTTTACTCACTTGCAGTATACGCCTAAAAATATTGTGTGGCAAACGGATTTTGTGATTACACAATAGTAACTATGAAACGTCCAAATGGTGAGCACTGAGCACCACGATACCTTCAAAGTTTATAGTGGCCATAGAGGTTACATTTACAAGGGTTGGCGCGAATTCACTACAAGCAACAATCTTAAAATTGGAGACAAATGTGTTTTTAAACATCGCGGTACAAGGTGTAGTTCAGAGATGATGTCATTGTATTTGAAGTTGAAGTTCTTCGCGACCCAGCTTAATTAATTTATGTCTAGAAATATACGGAGTAATTGTTTTTATTTGTAAGGATACTAATTGTTGCCTTGTTGGAACGAGACATATAATTTTGTTGACGCCATTCATGCAGTTAGTAGTACATGAGAAGGTTCTATATATTCATACAGTTAGTACTTATATCTTTATATAATGTAAAGTAAAAAGGCCACACCATATACATAGGGTGCATATAAGATCAAGGAGATCGACCAATATTTAGTCGACCAAAATAAAAAACATGACTGATAAGAATTGATCGATGATGTACACTTTGTCCTAAGGTGCAGTCAAAAAAAAAACAATACAACGAATATACGTAGTATAACGAAGTAAGATTCGTATCCACATGGAAAGGAATACTTTTCTTTTATATGAATAGTAACAAGGGGGGTTTTGATTGGGTGACGAATTTAAAATGTGTTTAAACACTAAGTTGAACGACTTATGTGGTTTACTTTAATAGGGATGAAGACTTGGTTTTGCTTTTATCCACTTAATGAAATGTTCGTCGATCCCGGTTATATCTTTAACTATCTTCCTCTCGAATACTCAATCGAGGAATATCTCCATTTCATCGAGGGTAGTTATTAATAACGAGATGCGTTCATTAATAAAACTTACTACCGAGTCAATATAGAACACGCGCCGTATATTAACCCGATAGTAGCAATAAACTTAAGATGAAAACGATTTAGATTGATAACCTCAACACAAGCGGTTTATTTATTGGTTTAATCAATATAAATAATTCCCCTTAGATTATTAACCATGAGATGCATGCATTAATAATCCAAGTTTACTACCGTTGAACGAACCGAATTAATAACAAGCGTATTAATCAATTGATTGTAGTAAAAATTAATATATGAAACAAAACTAGTTGATCCTTTAAGTAATGCTCAAAATATTAATATGAAATATGAATATGAATTAATTAATATTCAAGGAAGAATATTATAAAAGAAGATGAATCCTACTATAATTAATATCAAGATGTTAACTAATTGTCATCTTAGCAACATTCCCCAACATTAATATAGAGGAAGAAAATACTACTATATCTAATGTCAAGATGTTAACTAATTGTCATCTTAGCAACACTCCCCAACATTAATATAGAGATAGTATTAAGGAAAGAACTAATAATTAATATTCAAGGAAGAAGATTAAAGAAAATAACTCACAACTTACAATTCATTAAGCTTCAAAGTAGCAAAACCAAGATGGAAGAGTTTAGCTCCTCATTTGGAGACTAAACATGAAGAAAATATAAAGAAAGAACTATTCTAGACTGATTTTACAAGTATATGTGAATTGGTGATTTAATTGTGAAGGGAAGGGGGTGTATTTATAGGCTTTTGGGGATGCAGCTCGGGTACCCGATCGGGTATATACACGGTACCCGACCAGGTATGTGTAATACCTCAGATTCGAGGTATACTCGATCGATTATGGGGTATATTCTATAAGCATACCCGATCGGGTGTAGACTTGTACCCGATTGAGTATGTGTAGAACCTCATATCCGAGGTATACTCGATCGATTTCAGGCTTAGTTCAGAAGGGATACCCGATCGGGTTTGTCGGTGTACCCGATCGGGTATAGACACTTGATCGTGGTCAAAATCTTCCCTGCATGTTCCTTTGTCTTCGGATCCGATCCGATTTGAAATTTCAATAAGATACCCGATCGAGTATAGGTCATACCCGATCGGGTATTGACAAAAAAATCAGGATCTTCCTTTTGTCTTGTGATTTTGCACCTTCCATCCACTTTTGGGGTTCACCAATTGTCCTTTGAGTGATAATAGACCCGTTTGAGATCAGAATGAACCTAATCTAAACAATTTACAAGAATTTAACAAACTAAACTATTACACCAAAAGTGTGTAATTTCCAAAGTGAAAATCAATCAAAACTAATTAAAAACACAAACATACATATGGAAATTACGAACGTATCAACTCCCCCACACATAGTTCTTTACTCGACCTCGAGTAAAGTAAAATGTTTCCAAATAGTCCAAGAGTTTTCCATGAGTTCAAGTAAGAAAGAACATAAAAACCATCAAGGAATCATAAATGTTTTTTACAAAAATAACATTCTTCTTGGGTTCTAGGTCTTCTATGCTCCCGCTTTCTGCCTCTTCTTCTTCTTCTTCTTCTTCTTCTTCTTCTTCTTCTTCTTCTCATTCTCCAAAGAGATCAAATGAGTGCCTGCAAAAACAAATATTTCTCTCATATCTCTCATTTTGCCTAGGATCCTTTTTAGGTTTTCATCCTAGCATCTCTTTTCATTTTCCATTCTCCCCAACTAACTCATTTTTTTATAAGCCCTTTTTGCTTAGATTGCCCATTTTTTTGGGTTTTCAACCTAACTAGCATTTCTTTTCTTTTATTTATTCCCTTTTTTTTAACTGTGTGTACCAAGGGTAAAAGAAATTCATGCGTAGTGAAAGGGTAAGAAATGAAATTACATACCAAGCGGAGTCTCTCCCCCACACATAATCCAAGCACTGTCCCTAGTGCCCACCTTCTCCGCCATAGTAGCCACCTCCAAACCCGCTCCCGTGCTCACCATCACCCATTGTTGCATCGCCACCATCCCCGTCGTCATATCCTCCACCACCGGAACTAGAGCCGCCAAAACTACCCCAATGAGTGGGGTTATACCAAGAGGGTGGTGGAGGGGGATTGGCCATAGTATGAAAAGAGCCTTGTTGGGCTATGTAGGAGTACATAGGTCCGTAGAACCTACATTGATCCTCCTCATATCGATGTCTGTCAGCTTCCCGGAGCTCTTCCATCCGCTGAAAATCCGCTCTTTGTTCCTCTTGAACTTGGGTGAGCCGTTCTGCCATGGCTGCGTAACTGGTGCTCATTTGGTTGTACCCCGAAAGTAGCTCTTGTTGACCCTCCAAAAGTTGTTGGAAATAGTTGGGTGGTGGAGGGTCGTGGGGCTGTTCGGGGATATCCACGTCCATGTCCTCGTGATCATGTGGTTCGGTGTGAGGCTCGTCCTCGGGATGATCGTGTTGAGGATCTTGGAGATGTGGTGGAAGGGCATTCGGGAACAAGTAGTGGGGTACATCTACTTTGTACAATAGTTTGGGGAGGTTTGGGTTAGGCATGAGGAAATGTTTAATAGGTTTTGGGTGTATGAGCCAGTTGTACATGTTTCTTGGTTGTTCATCACCATACACCGTGTGGGAGAAAGCCGTACACCCGAGTGGCCTAACCAAGCCATATTCATCAAACAATAGTCGGGTATAGGGGAGTTATCCGTATACTTGAACTTTTTCACCAAATGCATAATCACCCCACCCACAACAATTGCCCCTCTCGCCGTACTTTCTTTTTTCAAATGTGCCCACATTAAATTGCACAGATTAAAATCCACATGGCAATGGAATAAAGCCACAGAAATCAAACACACGTCCCCCATCCTAGTATGATGATTGTAGGGGCGCCCAAGCAAGCAGTTTGCTAAAAATTTCAAAAATAGTCGGAGGACGGGGTGTTGGACATGACTAATGTATAGTTGGGAGAAGCTAAAGTTCACTTCACCGGTCCTTTTTGTCCAAAGTGTATGACCGAATATAGTGTTATCGGAAATGGCTCTTTCGTAGGAGATTGAGATGCCCAAGTGTTCGACAAACTCAAGTTTCGTTATTGAATAGTCATGGTTAAACAGGCGAAACGTGAGTTTGTCATCACTAAAATCAGCCTCATTGCTTTCAAACTTCACCGAACTCAAGAATTCATAGATAATTCGTTCATTAGATTTGTATTTCATTTTGAAAATACGGTCCATCTCCAACTCATGAAAGAATTTCTTAGTGCTCTTATAAATTCCTAATTCAGAAAGAGCATCATGGCATAGAAAACGGGATGGTTTAACTTGCCTTGCAATTGTGGTGACGAATCGAGTCGGGTGTACGTTGTCGGCGAAATGGAAGTACTCGTAGCCTGGAATAGGTGCCATGGCCTTGGAGCTCTGTCCTCTGTCCTTTATTGGTGCCATTTTGGTAGACTTTGGAGCTTGAAAATTTGAAATTCGAAAATGAGGTAGGGTTTTCGGACTATTGGAAATTTGGGGGAAAATGGGTTTGTGGGTATGGATGTGTAGAGGAGAGTGAGGAGAGTATTTTGGTGGTGGAATGGGGTGATTTGATGGAGACATGAGAGAGATATGGTAGAGAGAAGGTTTGAAAATGGAGGTTTGGGGGAGAGGGGTTCGAATTTTGGGTTGATAGTTGAAGAAAATGAAGTTTTTGGGTATTGGTTGGGGTTAAAACGCAGATGCACCCGATCGAGTATGCTGCTATACCCGATCGGGTATAGGAGGCAGCGGGTTTGGGCTTCGGTTTTTCATGCATACTCGATAGAGTATCTTGTTATACCCGACCGGGTGCTGGAGGCAGGGCTTTTGGGCGTTGGAATTTCCAGCACTACCCGACCGGGTAGGAAGTCATACCCGATCGGGTATTCGTCTTTTTGCACATTTTGAGCTCCTTACTCGATCGAGTCTTCGAGGCAGGCTTTTTTGAGCTTCGCTTTTCTATGAATACTCGACCGGGTATGTAATTGTACCCGATCGAGTATGCATGAATTTTTGAAAAATCTGGCTGCTTCGATCGAGTATTGAACTCGGTCCCTCTTTTTTAGCCATACCCGACCGAGTATGTAGTGGTACCCGATCGGGTATGCCCCCTGATTGTCAAAACCTGCATTTTCTTCTCCTTTGAAACATGTGGTTAGTGCCCTCTCTCCCGTTCTCTCAAAACAGAAAATGAAACTTTGAAACAAATAAAAAGAAAATCTACGTTCCTTGCTTGGGTTGCCTCCCAAGAAGCACCTTAGTTAACGTCGTGACACGACGTTATTCATTTTTTTTAATTTATGTGGGATCATGAAGGTCCCTTTTTTCATTCTTCAAGGCCCTGTTTGGCCATGTTTCATTTTTCTTCTTCGGCCTTTTCCAGTAAGGCTGAACTTTCGTTCTCATCACCACCTCAATCGCATGTGGTTTAAGTTCGCATTTCAATGATTTCATTCCAACCCAAGGTGAATTCCCGTGCTTAATTTTTTCTTCTTCTTCAAAAATTGAGTTTTCCTTAGCTTTCTTCAAAAAGTTTGGTTCTTGTGGTTCATAAACATTTAAAGAGCAAAGAGATTGGTCTTTAATTTGTTTTTCCGTAGAATCAAAGATGTTGAACTCTACTTTTTGGTCATCGAACTCCAAAGTTAATGAACCACGAGACACGTCAATTTTTGTTTTTGCGGTTGTTAGTCCCTGTTTCTGTAACAGCAATGAATAATCGATCTAACAAGGAAGATTAAACGTAAAGATGAACACAGAATGAAATCACCGTAAAAACCTTCTTTGATAAACCGTGGAACGTACAGCAGAATGATAAGCGTAAGGCTATGAATAATAAGTACGACGTTCAGCCTTTTCCTAAACCTCGGCTCCCTTTTTATAGGCGAGGTTTAGGTTAGGCGTATCAGGCTTTTGGCCTGTTTAAATGGGCCTAACACTTGGCCTGATTTCTATCTAATTTATGCACTATTTAAATACAAGGATTAAATATAAAGCTAATCTATGACCAACTTGATTCACAATTAAATATCTCCAACAATCTCCCCCTTTGTGATCAAGTGCCATTCTCTTATTGCTTCTGTGATTTGAAGTAGTGCTTTCTCAATCCAAGTGCATGTTCATACTGCCTCAGCATATTTCTCTTTTCGAGGCGATCGTCAATGGCCTTTAAAATTGTCTCTACAGTAGAGTGTTCCTTTTGAACATAAGACGATGCCTCTTGAAGATTTTCCTCTAGCTTTGCCTTCATCTGTAGAATCTGCTCTCTGATTATCTTCTGTGTTCCATCACAGTACTTCTCGATTTCACTGACTACCATCAGACACTTTTCGTTCTTGTGGTTCAGATAGGTGACTGCTGGCGGTTTGAAGAAGATGTGGTGGGCTGGGAAATCTTCAAGTTCTGGACCATACAGTTTTGGCTTCGTCAGATTTGTCTTCTTCAGATTGCATTCAATAGCCATCTGTAGGTCATGTGAAGAGTGTACTCGGATCTGTCTAAGCATGAATCTCTTGATAGCTGCGAGGCCTTCGCTGTATACTATGCTCTGCCTGACTGGAAGGTATCTGTAGGCCATGAGCATTTGGTAGATGTCATCCGGTTTCAGCATGATGAAGTCGTTCTCTTGACAAGTGAATTCGCTCCCATCGGTGCGTTGAAGTCTGAAAGTGTAGAATGTTACTCCATGATAGTCTTCAGCCTTCACTTGTAGAATTTGATGAATCGGGAGAATATTCGACTTCAGATCTTGTTCCATTAGTTCTCTCTGTGTACCGGTTGACCTTTGCAGCAACATATGCAGATGACCTCCAGCCTGCTTTCCTTTCAAGTGAGTAAGGCCTCTTAGCTTCAGTTCGTTCAGTGGCTTGACTTTGTCTGGTCTACGCCAGATATGCTCTCTGATTTCTTCTTGGAAGGGGGCTTTGATACGAACATTATCCCAGGGTTTCTCTGTCTTGGGAAGTCTTCCCGCTGTTTGTCTTATGACTGATTCAAGAGTCTTCTGGGATTCCTTATAATTCTCCCCTTCCTTGCGTTCATCGTCCTCGAGCCGTATAATATCTTCAGAGCATTTGTTGATCAGCTCTCGTAGCCACCAGTTTCTTTGCATGTCTTCTTGCTCGGCTTCAACCCGGAGATCATCCCATTCTGTCCATTTTATCGGCCATTTGTCGTATATCACCGCCTCTTCCAGTGCATCATGGATGTCTTTGCCTGGGGAAATATACGGAGTTCTTTGTTCAGGCGGTGATTGTTCCTGTGTAGCACTACCGGGTTCACTAGGATTGCCCGTTGACATCAGCTTAGAACTGGGTTCCAACTGATGGCCTGATGGAGAAGATGTACCAGTGGTAACATCATCAGGACTTCCATCCCCTCCTCGGTTGGTATCTCTGGGAGATACGCCTCGGGATGTTATTTCTAGCTCGACCATGCTAGATAGTTTGGCTGTGGATGGTGGCTGTTGGTTTGTTGAGGTTTCTGGTTGAATTGGCTGTGGAGTTTGGCTTGGTAGAGCAGTTTGCTCAAGTGATCGAGGTCGCTTGTTCTCCCCCTCATGAGGATCCGAATCATCGGGGTCCTCATGGGAACGTTTGCGACCACGAAGACTCTCCTTGCAAGTACTCTTGGTTTCAGGTGAGGAAAGAAGAGCTTCTAGTATGGCTTGCTGATGAAGAGTGAGGTTGTCTTCTGGGGTATTTAAGAGATTGTTCAGCAAAGCCGAAGCTAGTGTGTCAAAGGATAGGGAGGAGAGATCGATGGAGGGTGTGGTCGGGTGTGGGGAGAATACTGGTTCTGTATTCTGGGTTCCCCGAGAAATAGAAGGGATGGGAATTTGGTTTATGGATTTGTGGGATAGAGGGGTGGAGGATATGGGTTGTGTATGGGAGATGAACGGTTCAGGGGAAGGTTGGGGTGGTGTCTGTTCAGACCGAACCGCTTGGGTGGTCCTAAATTCCTGTGCTAGAGCGGTCATTGCATCTTGCACCCATGGTTTAATGGTGGAATCTAGGAAGCGATTTAGTAGAACGTTTACGTCTTCAAAGGTAGGGTGACCAGTTACGGGGGTTGTAACTGTTGACACAGCATCAGTGAAGATTGCTGATGTGTGGCCTGCATTTAATGATGGAATCATTATGGGCATAGCAGGGCTTCCAACCGTCATAGCTTGCGCTCTGGTTGTTGCGTTCAGGGTGAGTGCACCTGTATGTGCAGTGAATAGTGTAGGTGTCCTAGAAAAGGAAGAAAATGTGGGAAATGTGACACCTAGACTCGATGTGAGTGAAGAGGGGGTTTTGACCTCGGGAGATAGGTCAATTGTATGCTCAACTGATTCAGAAGGAACCAGCGAGGGGGTTGAGTCCCGTTCTTTTGAAACAATAACCTTTTGAGAGGCAATTGAGTGGCTGGGAGAGGGCTGTGCATGCGCAGTTGAGCCAGATGCTGCGACTTCTACTCGGGAACCGAAAAGATCGGCTCCTGTGCTTAAGGATTCAGCTCGGCTTATCTGGATAAAGGAGTCTCAGCCCGAGAAGATGTGCTCGTCTGCCTTATCAAACAGACTCTTTCTGGCTTGGGGCTGGGTCTTAGCCTTGGTAGCCTTGTCATTTTTGACCTTAGCCCTGGTCTCTCGGATGACAACTTCTTCCTGGTTGATTGATGTCTTGATGGAGTGAGCTGCCTCGTCGTATTCATCCTTGGAGCAATTAGTCTCGCTCGGATCAGCTCTTGGTTTAGCTTTTTCTTTTATGGTGAAGACTTGAGGTCTGCGAGCTATGATTGGTGCTGCGTCTTCAGCAGTGATTCTTCTCTTCTTTGGAGATTCGACGGGCAGCTTCCCTTTTCTGATCAGTGCATATGTGAGCTCCACATCATCACTATCGTTGTCATCACTGTCATCATCCGAGTCAGATTTTTCACTCTCCTTGCCCACGCTCTCGGAAGCCTCGTCGTCAGTATTTGTTTGGGCTTCACTCGACGATTCATTGGCCGTATCCTCAGCGTCTTTTTCGGTGCCCTCAGCCGCCTGACTCGTCTCTAGAGAGTCGTCAGACTTCCCTTCATTGGGCAAACCGGCCACTGGTTTCTGTGGCTTTTGGGCTCTTAGGACCCTTACTTACACTCGGCTTTGTCCCTTGGGTAGGTCCAGCTGGGTTTTGCTGAACCATAGGGACGGTTTTCTCGGTGGCTTCTTTGTATTGTTGGACTGCTGGATTTGAAGATTTTACTAGCTTTAGCAGAAATCCAGGTATCTTCAGACCATAAGAAGGATTCTTGTCTGCTTTGAAGTACTGTAGCTTCGGTGCTGTGAAGTGAGGATCTGTACTGCGTCTTGGTATTGTTGAATGCTCTGCCATGAGGTCGTTGATGATCAACCCAAGCCACCTAGCGTACGGAATGGTACCTGGCCTATTCTTTTCTTTGGCCTTGACCAGGTCCATTAGCTCTGAGTAGAAGAGCTGAGCCAGATCGTAGTTCTTGTTGAACGCGATGCCATGAAAGATTAGCAGGATCTGCTTGTTGCATTTGTCAAACCCGGCATGCTTCGGTGACAGACACTTGTTCACTAGCCCGAAGAGATTTTTCCACGGGTGACGGAGATATGCACCGTTGAAATTTGAGAGTTGTGGCAATAGTGATGTGTAGCCAAGGGATGCCACGTCTTTGAGCAGATCAGGGATGGACGGCAGTGCATCGTATTCGTCATGTATCGGCAGCGATAGAGTAGTCCGTAGAGTGGATGGTGTCAGAATCACCCGCATGCCGTTCAACTTGGTCTTGATCTTGGAACGATCCTTCAATGAATCAGTATGCATGTGGCCCCAAAATTGTTGTAGGTATATCTCTGGCACTGGTTTGGCGTTGTGAAGTGCAGGCCAGAGATAGTGACCTTTCATTATGGCCGGAATGATCGGGTTCTGGCACTTGAAGACGGTGAGGTCTAGCTGGAAGTTGTTGTCCAGCACCTTGATCCACTTTCCCTTGGGGTAGATGGCGTCGTCAATCTGTGTTTGAGTGTTTCCTGCCATTTTAAACTATAGAAGCAGGGGGTCAGCACATGAAGTTCAACTGTTTGATTTGAATGAAAGAGTTTGATTTGCAGTTGTCAGATAAGTTTATGCGGATGGAGTTTTGAAAAAAAATTCTAAGTTCAAATCTCAAATCTCGAGATTCATATCTCGAGATCAAGATGTCGAGATGCAGATCTCGAGATCTTGATTTCGAGATACAAATCTCGAGATCAAGATGTCGAGATGCAGATCTCGAGATCTTGATTTCGAGATTCAAATCTCGAGATCAAGATGTCGAGATGCAGATCTCGAGATCTTGATTTCGAGATTCAAATCTCGAGATCAAGATGTCGAGATGCCCATCTCGAGATCTTGATTTCGAGAAGATGAACCGACGAATTTTGACGAAATTTTCACCTGCAAAAACAACAATATAACAAACAATAACAATCGATTTCGACCAAGAAAAACCTTTTTAAGTTGATTTTGAAAAAAACGATTGAGATGCCAATCTCGAGATCGTTCGAGTGAACACAGTTGAAGATTAGGATTTCGAAAACGAGTGACGAGAAGATTATTCGTTTGAGGCGTCTGTATTGAACTCGAAATCGATGGGAAACTACCTTAGTGTTTGCGAAAGAGAATAGGAGGAGGAGAAGGTTTTCGAAAACAAGGTTTTGACGAAGAAGAACAGTCGAAGAGCTCTGCCGTTGTGAAAAGTTAAGAATGGAAAGAGAAGGCCTTTTTCGAGGCTTATATACGCGAGAGAAAAAATTTGGACCTCCTCTGTAACAATTGAGCCCGAAATGTTGGGCTGACACATATGTAGAAAAATAGAGAGCTCCCCCTTAATCAGTGAAAAATAGCTCCCCCTCAAACAGTGAAAATTTTCTCCCCCTCAAAAAATGCAACGAACAATATGTACAAAAGTAACGCACACACACTATTTTTTGTTCTTTTTTGATTTTTCACCCACTCAACACATGCAACGCACACACACTATTTTTTGTTATTTTTCTGGTTTTCTCCCCCTCAACACATGCAACGCACACACACTATTTACAAATCCCACACACACACACTTTTTACAAGTCCCACACACACACACACTTTTTAGATCAGTGGAGACATAATTAAACGGGCTCGAGGTTCAACATGCCCAACTTAGAGACTAGGAACTGGAATCGTTTTTCATCCAATGCCTTAGTGAACAAGTCAGCCAGTTGAAGCTCTGAGCTTACAAAATACATGTCAATGTCTCCTTTCTCCACATGATCCTTGATGAAATGATAGCGCAGGTCGATGTGTTTGGTGCGGGAGTGATGAACTGGGTTGCTGGTGATGGCTATGGCGCTTTGAGAGTCACTGTAGATCGGGATATGGCGGAGTGTGTAACCGTAGTCCTTTAGCTGGGTCTTCATCCATAAAATTTGTGAACAACAGCTAGCAGCCGCGACGTATTCTGCCTCGGCCGTAGATGTTGACACACAGTTCTGTTTCTTGGAAGACCAGCAGACTAACTTATCGCCCAAGAATTGGACTGCCCCCGATGTGCTTTTGCGGTCCATCCGGCAACCAGCAAAGTCAGCATCCGAGTATCCGACTAGGTCAAAACCTGAGTGCTTGGGATACCAAAGGCCTAGATTCACAGTGCCTTTGAGATATCTCAGAATTCTTCGAACAGCGGTCAGATGGGATTCCTTCGGATTTGCCTGAAAGCGTGCACATAAGCATGTGGAGAAAACAATGTCAGGCCTGCTTGATGTGAGATATAGCAAAGATCCAATGATGGCCCTGTAGTTTGTAGCATCAACTGACTTCCCGGAGGGGTCTGAGTCCAGTTTGTTGTTTGGGGACATGGGGGTCGTCATGGAAGATTTGCCGTCAACGTTGAATCTCTTAAGCATTTCCAGAATGTACTTTGACTGATTGATGAAAATGCCGTCAGAGAGTTGTCTTACTTGCAGGCCTAGAAAGAAATTCAGTTCGCCCATCATGCTCATTTCGAACTTGGTTTTCATCAGTTTCTCAAAATGTTTGCACAGGCGCGGATTTGAGGAGGCGAAGATAATGTCATCAACATAGATCTGAATCAGGATGATGTCAGACTTCTGTCGCTTGATGAAAAGTGTGGTGTCAATCTTCCCTTTTGAGAAACCTGAATCAACCAGAAATTCGGTTAAAGCATCATACCAAGCTCTTGGTGCCTGTTTCAACCCATACAGAGCTTTCTTTAGTTTGTACACATGGTCGGGATATCTGGGATCTACGAATCCTTCTGGCTGAGCGACATAGACTTCTTCTTCCAAGACTCCATTCAGAAAGGCAGTCTTGACGTCCATTTGAAAGACAGTAAAGTTCTTGTGGGCTGCGTTCGCAAGAAAAAGGCGGATTGCTTCAATTCTTGCTACGGGTGCAAATGTTTCATCATAGTCTATGCCCTCTTGCTGATTATATCCTTTAGCGACCAGTCGTGCCTTGTTGCGTATCACTATGCCTTCTTCATCTTTCTTGTTCTTGAACACCCATTTAGTGCCAATGATGGTTTTCTGAGGGGGTTTAGGCACGAGTGTCCATACATCTAGTCTGTCAAATTGATTGAGCTCATCTTGCATGGCAATCACCCAATCTGGATCAGCAAGTGCCTCTGAGACTTTGGACGGTTCATTCTTGCTTAGAAAGCATGCATAGTGACATTCATTTGTTGTTGCTGATCTTGTTCGCACACCTTGACTTGGATCACCTATTATCTGTTCAACAGGATGTGCTCTCGTCCACTTCCTCTCATGTGCTAGAGGAGTTGGAGTAATTATTGGTTGATCTGAGTCCTGATATGAGTTTGAAGGCTCTGGGGCAGTTGTGGTGTGTAGTGGAGATGATTCCGGACTTATGGCAAAGCCGTGATCATCCACACCTCTGGGATTGGTTTGAGGGGTTGAGGGTGTGGATGGTACGTCATCTGGTCCTGTGAGGAGCGGAATCTCTGCTGTTGGAGTTGATGTTGACTCTGGAGTGTATGCAGGAGGTGGAGATTGTGAGTTCTCGTAAAAGTTTCTGAAGAGAGAGTCGAGAATCACATCGTCGTGTTCGGTGTTTGGTTCAGCTTTATCAGAAGCTACTGGTACAGTAGTGGATGGATCGGTCTGGAGATGTTCAATAGCAAAGTCTGCCATTTCATAGAATGTAACGTTTACACTCTCGATGACAGTCCGCTTGTCTCTGAGATAGACTCGGTAAGCTTTGGATTGCAGTGAGTAGCCAATGAACACACCTTCCCTGGCTTTGGGATCCAGCGTACTTCTCTCTGTCCGATCATTGAGTATGAAGCACTTGCAGCCAAAAACCTTGAGGAAAGAAATATCAGGAGTTTTGTTGAATAGGATCTCATATGGAGTCTTGTCGAAGCGCTTGTGGATGAAGGTTCTGTTCTGAGTGAAGCACGCAGTATTGATTGCCTCTGCCCACATGAAGTGAGGCAGTCTTGATTGAATTAACATGGTGCGTGCTGCTTCAACAAGAGTTCTGTTCTTTCTCTCAACAACTCCGTTCTGCTGGGGAGTTTTAGCTGCTGCAAATTGCTGAGTGATACCGAGTGATTCATAAAACTCAGTGAGAGTCTGATTTTTAAACTCGGTACCATTGTCAGTTCTCACAATTCGAACACTGTGCTGTAGCAGTTTCTGGATCGTTCTGATAAAGGTCATAATGTTTTCCGCAGCTTCGTCTTTTGATCGGAGAAATTTTGTCCATGTATACCTAGAGAAGTCATCAACGATCACCAGAGTGTATTTGCGACCGTTGATGCTTTGTACTCTCATAGGTCCACACAGATCCATGTGTATTAGCTGCAACTGATGAGTAGATGAAGGTTCGGTTTTTGACTTGTGGGAGCTTCGCGTCATTTTGCCCATTTTGCAGGCACTACAATGATTTTCAGCGGAAGACTTTAGCAGAGGAAGCCCCTTGACAAGTTTCTTGGAGGACAAGGTTGATAGATGTTTGAAGTTCAGATGGGAGAGACGTCTGTGCCATAGGTTGTTCTGTTCAGTTGAAGCTTTGGACAACAGACAGATGGAAGTGGTGGATTGGACGCTTTTCAGATCAATAGTGTACAGATTTGATGTTCTGTAACACGTTAATAATGTATTCCCTGTGCTGTCAAGAACACTGCATTGTTTTGCAAAGAACCTTACTTCCATCCCGCTGTCACAGAATTGTCCAATGCTCAGTAAGTTGTGTTTGAGCCCTTTGACGAATGAAACATCTTTTATTGTGACGCTGGCACAGATGACGTCCCCATACCCAAGGATAGGAGATGAGGCGTCATTCCCGAATCTGACATTTCCTCCGTAGTAGTTGGTGTAGTTGCTCAAAAGGTGCTTTATTCCGGTCATGTGGGTTGACCATCCTGAGTCTAAGTGCCACACATGACCGTCCTGCAAAACAATCAAATAGGATTAGGTACCCAACTTGGAGTGGGTCCTTCCTTATTATCAAGAAACACCTTTTTAAATCTTGCTTGGAGCAGTGATCCAAGGTCAGCTGCTCTTTCAACAAAAGATCTATCTTTGATGGGCTTTCCAATAGCCAGATCTGCTTTTGCAGTGTGTCTGGTTTTTGGAGTCCACCTAGCACTTTCCATTTTGGTGGGTCTGATGTTGTGAACCCACCTTTCCATTTTAGTCCTTGTGGGTCTAAATTTGGGGACCCACCTTTCAGTTTCAGTTATGATGGGTCTACGATTGGGAACCCACCTTTCAGTTTTAGTTTGGATGGGTCTTCGTTTGGGGACCCACCTATTCGATTCAGGTTTGGTAGGTCTCATCTTGGGGACCCACCTTTCCGTTTCAGCTTTGACGGGTCTTATCTTGGGGACCCATTTTTTCGTTTTAGGTTCAGGAGGAGAGTAGACAGGTGCTTTGTGATCGAACGGTTGTTTCTTGAGTTTGGTTTTGAAAATCTCCTCCTTAGAAAGCCAATTAACATGTTTCCTAGAATGAACTCTAAGGGCATATTTCATATCTGGAATACAAAACGTTCCCTTAGAAGTTCCTTTCTTGGTTTCTTTTTCAGGTTTAAGCTTTCTGGAAGGCTTAGATTTAACAACATTCATATCACATTCATAATTATGGAGATCTGGAACAGAATTACCATAAGCAACACTTGTATTATAAATAGAACTTTGTCTAGAAGATGTCTCAGAAATATTCAGCTTGGGACTCAAGACTGAACTGTTAGAAGTTTGCTTTGTAGAGACAGAATTACAATTAACTTTTGAGTAAAATATTGAACTAGATCTAGGGCTGACACTTTTCTCAAAAACTTTCTTTTTGCCATTTGCGATTTCCTTCGTCTTTTTCCTCCACTCATTCTTCTCTTCTCCTTCCTTATTCACTTCATTCCCTGTAAACAAAGGAGAAGAGAGATGAGTGGACGAACCTTTAAAAGCATTGTTTTTCTCATGTGAGGTGTGTGAGCTGTCAGGCTTGGTCGTAGAAGGGTCTGTTTTAGCATGAAACTGCTCACTCAAATCATTAAATTTTTGAAGAAGTTCCTGCCAGTTGCGCTCAAAACCTTTCTTTTCAGTTTCAAATCTCTCTCTCTCTTGTTATCAAGAGTTTTTTGTAGATTTTTGAGCTTTTGAGCCATGGGAAAAATACATGGTTCCTCACCAGTTTTAGCAATACCAACTCTTGGGGGAGGGTCTAGAGGGTGTCCTATGTGAGGAATATCTTTGGCATAAGGGTCAAGGCATTCACTAAAGCAGGAAGTATGTTTTTCTTCTGAAAGTTGTTTTTCATTTACAGAGGGATAATCACAAGAAATCGCAGGTTTTGGTTTCTTTCTCTTTTCTTCTTCTGCTTCAGCATAATCTTCATCACTTCGAAAGTACATTTTCTCACCAAACCCTAGTCCCATGTAATCTTTGTTATAGATTTGAAGGCAATTAACTTTCTTAAGATTACGTGGGTTAGTTATGCCCAGTCCTGTTTTAGCATTGTAGAATCGGTCATCCTTTTGTTTGTTGTTAAGCAGAAAAACAGTTTGTTCAGATTGACCTCTTCTAGCAGCTAGATCTTCTAGTTCTTTTACTTTATTTAAAAGCGTTCTTCTTTTGTTATGCAAAAAATCGCATTCAGCCTTTGCTGTGCTTTTTTCCCGTTCACTGTCCTCAAATTTCTTAGTTAATTCAGCTATCTTAAGTTCAAAGCTTTCAAAATCTGAGGACACCTTTTTGACTTGATCTTTTGCAATTTCAAGTTGAATACTTAAGGAAGACTTTTGGTCTAGATTCTGTTTCAGAACTCTATGATTATTGTCTAGTCTCTCCTTTAGTTCTTTGATTAGATTGTCCTTTTCAAGTAAGGACTGCATTTGATTATTTAAAGAAGTATGTGAGGTACTTACAGAGCTTGTTGAGCAGTTGCTTTCGGGGATCGCAACATCACCCTTTATTTCATCTCCCTCCACACGTGCCATAAGGGCATAGTTGTCTTCCTCTTCCTCCTCCTCAGAAGAATCTTCTGCCCAGTTCTCATTCTCAGCAATCATGGCAAAGGTTTCTTCTTCTTTCTGCACCATCAGCATTTTCTGCTTATTCCACAGCATCTTCTGCTTGTAGAAGTTAGCATCTTTCTTCTTTGGGAGGCGGCAGTCTTTGATCACATGTCCTGGTTTGCCGCAATTATAGCATTTAGGAGCTTCTTCTGCCGATGATGCCTTCCTAGAAGATCCTTGATCATGGTTCTTCTGCTTGTAGTTTGAGGAGGAAGTTCTTAGCCTGTTGGAGGAGCTGTTCTTCTTAGCAAATCTCTTGGCAAGCATTGCCATCTTTTTCTGTAAGTCTGCTAGCTCAGCCTCTAGATCAGATATGTCATCTTCACTCTCATCATCATCTGATTCGACCACCACCTTCTTCTTTTTCTTCTTTAGTGAAGTGGTTGTCCTTCTTGGCTGAGCATCCATTACAAGAGCTAAGGGGTTTGTGGTGTGATGATCCTCAGCACAGGCAACCTCGTTGACGAATTGCTTCAGATGTTCATAGAGTGTGCAGAGGTCAATTTCGTCCAAATCTATCCGAGATCTGACATCCTTCACTGTCTTTTCCCATGCAGGATGCAAGCTGGATAAAAATCTAATATTCAGTTCCAGATTAGACCTGAATACTTTGATCTTTCTAAGTTCATTTACCAATTGAACAAGTCTGTTGTAAGTCTCATTCAATGGTTCTCCTGGACCTGCTTTGAAGGAGTCATAAGCGATGAGAATCGTAGTCTTCTTTGTTTTGAGGCTGATGCTTGTGCCTTGTAGCAGCTTCTCAATTTCATCCCACATTTCCTTAGCTGTCTGCATGCTATCTATGAGAACATAAACCTCATTCGGTATTGCTTGAAGGAGGTACGTTTTGGCCATAAGATCACCACGAAGTCTGAGCTTGTCGGCTTATGTGTATTCAGACGACACTTTTCTCCTTATTTCTGGAAAAATAGGAGGATTGTTCTCTGGATCTCCACCAACTGAAATCAAGAGTTCAGCTGGTCCTTCAAGCAAAGATTCGAGCATTGCAGAAGAGTTCTCTTTGTGCTCGAGGAAGTTTAGAAATCTGTTCCTCCACATTTGATATTCTCCCTTCCTGAGGCTAGGAGGGGTACTGCTGTTCCCTTGTGCATTGTATTATGAACCCATTGCTGTACTAAACTGACCGTTCGAGAAAATTGATCAAAAGATTTTCAGAGGCAGAATCTCGAAAAATCAGATGTCGAGATCTGAATATCGAAATCTCAGATTTCGATAAAGGAGGCCCGGTATCGAGATTTGGGCTCGAGATTAAGGATCTCGAGATTAGGGATCTCGAGATTTCAAATTTCGAGATGCTGATCTCGAGATTTGAAATGTCGAGAAGTTAATCTCTCGAAATCTTAATCTGATGAGTCAAATGTCGAGACCAGATGTCGAATCCTTTTCTCGAAATCAAGATTTCGAAATCCTAGATGTCGAAATCCTCAATGTCGAAATCCTTCAACCTGTAAAAATCAGATAATCAAAATCTGAAGATAGTTTCCTGTAGAGTTGAATGTCGAGATCTTCTGGTAAAGTTTTCAGCTCGAAAAACGTAGCAGAACCTGTGAAGAAGTAGGATGTCGAGATGCCTAGCTCGAGATATCTCGAAATCAAAAATTGCGTAAAACACAAACTGAAGTATACCCTTTGATCGCTTTGAAAAGGCGATTCCAAAGGTGTAACTTTTACAACTTTTGAACAAGAAACAAAGTTACAGAGCAAAAAATCGACAGAATGAACTACGTTATCAAAAACAGAGTATTCTGCAGGAATTCTTCTGATCGTTCTCGATCGGCTCTGATACCAATTGTTAGTCCCTATTTCTGTAACAGCAATGAATAATCGATCTAACAAGGAAGATTAAACGTAAAGATGAACACAGAATGAAATCACCGTAAAAACCTTCTTTGATAAACCGTGGAACGTACAGCAGAATGATAAGCGTAAGGCTATGAATAATAAGTACGACGTTCAGCCTTTTCCTAAACCTCGGCTCCCTTTTTATAGGCGAGGTTTAGGTTAGGCGTATCAAGCTTTTGGCCTGTTTAAATGGGCCTAACACTTGGCCTGATTTCTATCTAATTTATGCACTATTTAAATACAAGGATTAAATATAAAGCTAATCTATGACCAACTTGATTCACAATTAAATATCTCCAACAGCGGTTTTCATGAAGGGTCTACCCAAAAGGATGGGTGTTATTTGTTCATCATTTCCCATTTCAAGGATATAGAAGTCAACAGGGAAAACCATATTTTCTACTTCAACTAGCACATCTTCTATTACACCCTTCAGGTAAGTACTAGAATGATCCACCAGTTGAATCACTACACTGGTTTGATGTAGTGGGCCAAGTTGTAGAGATTTATAAACAGAATAGGGGATGACATTTATTGATGCCCCTAAATCCAACAAGGCCCTAGGAAATGTGGTGTCCCCTATTTTGTAAAGGATAGTGAACATGCCCGGGTCGCTACATTTTTCGGGGAGTCTTCTTTGAAAAATAGCTGAGACACGTTCACTAACTTTAACCTCTTGTTTCCCCTTCAATTTATCTTTTCTTTTTGTTTTGCATAATTCTTTTAAAAATTTAGCAAAACGGGGGACAATTTTCATTAATTTAAGGAGCGGAATGTTTACCTCACACTTGGTGAAAGTCTCATAGATGTCCGCATCTTTCTCCGGCTTCTTTGTCTCCCTCAGCGCCTCAGGAAACGGGGCTTCTGGTTCATATGATGAAAGTGGAAGGAGCTTGGCTTTTGTGATCTTCTCCTCCGGTTGAACTTCTTCAGGGTATACCTCCTCAATCTCCTGATCTCCCTTCTCTACCCCCTTTAATGCCAGCTCATTTTTCAACATGATGGCATTCACATGTTGTCTCGGGTTTTGCTCCGTTTGAGATGGGAGTTTACCCGAGTCTTTTGCTTCAAGTCGGTTCACGGCATTTGAAATTTGGCTAACTTGAGTTTCCAAATTTTTTATGCTTGACTTTGTCTCATGCTGAAATTGTATCATGGTTTGTTGAAATTGTCCCATGTTTTGTTGCATGGTAACCATGTTTGAGGTCAAAGTTCGGATCATGTCATCAGCTGACATATTAGATTGAGAATTTGAGCCTTGGGTGTTGAAAGATGATTGAGAAGATGGATTGGATTGTTGGGGGCTTCCATACCTTAAGTTTGGATGATCCCTTAATCCCGGGTTGTAAGAATTTGAGAATGGATCATACCTCCTTTGTTGATGCCCTTGGAAACCCAGAGCGTTGACATGCTCTTCTTGAAGTGATGGACATGAATCATTGGGATGTCCGGTTGATGAGCAAACGCCACAAGCTTTGACCTCCTGAATGTTTGGTTTTAGAAGGAGCTGTTTTAGAAAAGAAGTCAAGTCGGCAACTTGACTTTCTAGAGCGTTTGTGCTTGTTTCTGCAGAAAGAACTCTTCGAGTTGAGGATTTGCGGCCAAATTGCCTTGAGTTCTCGGCCAACTCCGAGATCAAGCTTATTTTTGTGAAGGAGTTTTGTTAACAATGCCGCCTCCACAAGCGGCATTCACCATTCTTCTATCATCATCAACAAGACCATCATAAAAGTATAAGATGATGTCTTGTTCTGTGTAACCATGATAGTGGCAGCTAGCACATAGCTTTTTAAATCTTTCCCAGTATTCATACAAGGACTCATCATCCTTTAGCTCAATGTTGCTTATTTGCTTCTTGAGAGATGAAGAGATGGATGTGGGATAGTACCTTTCAAGGAAGCATTTTTTCATAGCCGCCCATGTATTGATACTTCCCAAAGGAAGATAGAAAAGCCAATCTTTCACGGTGTCCTTCAAAGAGAATGGAAAGGCCCTCAGTTTGATTTGCTCCGCCATGACACCATTGGGCACATGCTTGTGCACACAATATGGAATTCCGACAAGTGTTTGTTCGGATCTTCCCCTCTTAGGCCATGGAAGGATGGCAGCAGGTGTAAATGAACCCAGATTTTAGCTCAAACGTATTACCCTCATCGAATATAGGGAAGGTAATACATAACGGTTGTTGATTCAAGTTTGGAGCTGTGAGCTCCCTCAAAGTTCTTGTTTCTAGAGCCATGGTGATTGGCTCTTCAAATTCGCTAGAACTAGAACTAGCGCTGGATGAATCTCCGGTAGATGATTCCTCCGAGTTGGTATTCGAAAATTATTCTTCAACCGCTCGAAAGTTTGTTCTATTTCCGGATTTGTTTGATAGGTGATCTCGTTTATAGAATGGTGTTTAACCATATACTTCACCAAGCTCAGAAATAGAAGAATAAGAACTCTTTATGTATTTATATTTTTTTATTTATTTTTCTTGAAATAAAATAAAAGAAAGATTATTGCCTTTCCCTGGCAACGGCGCCAAATTTGATGTACACTTTGTCGTGAGGTGCACTCAAAATAAATACAATACAACGAATATACGTAGTATAACGAAGTAAGGGTCGTATCCACAGGGAAAGGAATACTTTTCTTTTATATGAATAGTAACAAGGGGTTTTTTGATTGGGTGACGAATTTAAAATGTATTTAAACACTAAGTTGAACGACTTATGTGGTTTACTTTAATAAGGATGAAGACTTGGTTTTGCTTTTATCCACTTAATGAAATGTTCGTCGATCCCGGTTATATCTTTAACTACCTTCCTCTCGAATACTCAATCGAGGAGTATCTCCATTTCATCGAGGGTAGTTATTAATAACGAGACGCGTTCATTAATAAAACTTACTACCGAGTCAATATAGAACACGCGTCGTATATTAACCCGATAGTAGCAATAAACTTAAGATGAAAACGATTGAGATTGATAACTTCAACACAAGCGGTTTATTGGTTTAATCAATATAATTAATTCCCCTTAGATTATTAACCATGAGATGCATGCATTAATAATCCAAGTTTACTACCGTTGAACGAACCGAATTAATAACAAGCGTATTAATCGATTGATTCTAGTAATAATTAATATATGAAACAAAACTAGTTGATCCTTTAAGTAATGCTCAAAATATTAATATGAAATATGAATAGGAATTAATTAATATTCAAGGAAGAATATTATAAAAGAAGATGAATTCTACTATAATTAATATCAAGATGTTAACTAATTGTCATCTTAGCAACACTCCCCAACATTAATATAGAGGAAGAAAATACTACTATAACTAATGTCTAGATGTTAACTAATTGTCATCTTAACAACACTCCCCAACATTAATATAGAGATAGTATTAAGGAAAGAACTAATAATTAATATTCAAGGAAGAAGATTAAAGAAAATAACTCACAACTTACAATTCATTAAGCTCCAAAGTTGCAAAACCAAGATGGAAGAGTTTAGCTCCTCATTTGGAGACTAAACATGAAGAAAATATAAAGAAAGTACTATTCTAGACTGAGTTTACAAGTATATGTGAATTGGTGATTTAATTGTGAAGGGAAGGAGGTGTATTATAGGCTTTTGGGGATGCAGCTCGGGTACCCGATCGGGTATATACACGGTACCCGATCGGGTATGTGTAATACCTCAGATTCGAGGTATACTCGATCAATTATGGGGTATATTCTATAAGCATACCCGATCGGGTGTAGACTTGTACCCGATCGAGTATGTGTAGAACCTCATATCCGAGGTATACTCGATCGATTTCAGGCTTAGTTCAGAAGGGATACCCGATCGGGTGTGTCGGTGTACCCGATCGGGTATAGACACTCGATCGTGGTCAAAATCTTCCCTGCATGTTCCTTTGTCTTCGGATCCGATCCGATTTGAAATTTCAACAAGATACCCGATCGAGTATAGGTCATACCCGACCGGGTATAGACCAAAAAATCAGGATCTTCCTTTTGTCGTGTGATTTTGCACCTTCCTTCCACTTTTGGGGTTCACCAATTGTCCTTTGAGTGATAATAGACCCGTTTGAGCTCAGAATGAACCTAATCTAAACAATTTACAAGAATTTAACAAACTAAACTATTACACCAAAAGTGTGTAATTTCCAAAGTGAAAATCAATCAAAACTAATTAAAAACACAAACATACATATGGAAATTACGAACGTATCAATCGACCATATATTTATGCATTGACATTATTTATATTTAAGAAAACTCCAAAATTTATAATATTATATTATGTAAACTCCAAAATAAATACATCCAACACCATTAACACACAGATGAATTCTATGATAAAAAGAATCTATATTTCTCTAAATATACCTAGACTACGTTTTAATATTTTTAATTATTTTCTTAATTACTGTCACCTATACGTGAAGGGGTGACTGTTTGCGAATGACTGTTTGCTTCAAATATACGTCTGAGGGTTGGTTGAGTATAAGTCGCTGTAATTTAGAAGCTGATAAGCAGGTTTTAGGTTTCAGAGTCTATATGCCTTATTTAAGTAAAACAATAAGGTGGTGTGAAAAATAAGTCCTAAGAAGTGTTTAAGCAATAAGGAACAAAATCAAAGAAGTACCAAAAAGTGTTCAAGTCATCACAACACAAAAACATCGGTTCTTTACATCATAATCATCCTGCCAGCTGCCTTCAATTCCATCATATATTGATGACTGTGTGGGGGTGGAAACTCCAAGTCACAATCGTCTATCACCATCATCAAAACACGGCAAAACACATGGTTGAAGAACACAATCCTCTCACTGTCAGGTATGAAGAACCTATGTTTTACTTCTTCTAATAAGATTCCTTCTTCACCTACAAAGATTTCTTGTTGACGGGGTTATGGGACTAGGCCCAGAGCCTAATCGGCCCAGGCCCCGAACTTGGACCAGCAGGCCCAAGCCCAGCAACCCAGAGCTCGAGTCGGCCCAACCAATCAGGGCAATCAAGGATCGGAAGCCCAAGAGAGCCTGTCGACCAGCCCAGCGGGGAGCCTGCCTTCCAGCCCAGTGGAGAGCCTGCCTTCCACCCTAACCAGGAGCCTGCCGACCACCAGCCCAGCTGGGAGCCTGCGGTCCAGCCCAGGTGGGAGCCTAACTCCAGTCCAACGGGGAGCCTGCCTTCCATCGTACCCGGGAGCCTGCCTTCCAGCCTACCCGGGAGCCTGCCTCCAGCCCAACGGGGAGCTATGCTATTTCTGGCTACCAAATCCCCGTTGCAACTTTCCATATTCGTACTTTCCTAATTCTTGCTTGAGTGTTCTTACGTAGCTTTCCTAAAAAGCCTACGAGCGTCCTATTTTGGACCAACATTGGTGCTTTCATTGAGAGTCTTTATTGTCTCTCACATCACTTGAGTAGGAATCACATAGGAAGATGGCCGGAACCTCGTCTCGACGTGACCATGTCTTAGTCCACACCGAGGAGTCCACCCGATTTGGCCGTCAGCGTGCCCTCGACAACCATGTACATGGCAGGAGGGCGGCGCGCCAAGGCGACCTTCGGAACCAATTATCAGGCCACAGCGACCTAAGGGCGACGCTCAACCACATCCAAGGTGAGCGCTCGGTCCGCAGCCGGCGGGGGGAGGCCGACGTCATGCTCCGCGCATGGACCCGACTCGACTCAATGACGGGGTGGAAGCCCTACAGAAGGCAACTCGGGTTCTGGGGACCTTGGCTCAAAATTTCCAACAGATGGTGTCTGGCGAAAATGTGGATGAGCCTGCCCGTCAACAGACGCCAGCGGATGTGGAGGTGTCCTCCAAGCGGCGTGATGAGCGACGCTCTGAATCCAACCAAAACAGGGGGGAAGAAGTCTCCCACCAGCTTAGCCGACCCCATCGGCAGGCGGGGAGGGGCGCCCAGCAGGGGCGCCCAATGCAGATGGAAGGAGGCGAGCTCTCTCGCCACTCTCACCGGGCGAGCAGTCGGACTGGCTCCACGGAGAGGCAAAACGTGGGGCCCCGACCTCACGTGCACGGACGACTTGGAGGTGTCGCCGGACATGCCCAGCCCCGCGCTGGAGCTGTCTGGGGGAACCCACCGCCGGCTGAGGTGGAAGATCTACGACAGCACCTTGACGAGTTGAGAAGGAGGGTCATCGAAGGGGAGCCCTACACGGCCCCTTCACCCGGGTGGTCATGGATGCGCCGTTGCTGAGGGGCTACAAGCCCTGCGCCATTGAAGCATACAAGGGCGCTTCTGACCCCTAGCATCATGTATCTCGGTACATTTCCTACATGGTCATGATGGGGTACGAGGATGCCATCCGATGCCGCGGTTTCTCCACCACTTTGGATGGCCCGGCTCGTGAATGGTATGACTCTCTACCCGACGGGAGTATCACGAATTTTCGTGAGTTGGCTCAGCGCTTTCTCTTGAGGTTCGCGAGCTCCCGAGACGTCAAGAAAAACTTCAGCCACCTGTTCGGCCTAAAACAGGGGAAGAAGGAATCATTGTCGACCTTCCTAGCGAGGTGGAGGGCTGAGTCAGTCAAGGTTCAGGGCCTTGATGACAGGACCGGGGTGGCCATGCTCACAAACTCTATCCGATCGGGCGAGCTTTACAAAGATTTCATCAGAAGTCCCCCTACCTCGTACGAGGAGGCGCTCGGCCGTGCCAACAGGCAAGCCGAGGCGGAGGATGCCTTGTAGAGGAAAAGAGATGAGGAAGAAGGTGCAAAAGAAGAAAAGAAGAAGGAAGCCGGTTCGGGTGCTGAGAAAGCTGACGACAAAGCTAGCAACAAAAACAATAAGTACAAAGGTAACAAAAGTAGAGGCAAGGGCAAGGCGGACGTCCCGAGCGGACCGCTACAACCCGTCAAGAAATTGACTCCACTTGCTCAGCCGGTCGGGTCTATCCTCGACTACGCGGAGGAGCAAGGTTTAGTCGACTTTCCGGAGGAGTGTGATGTGGTGACTGCCAAGCGCAACCACGACCAATATTGTCGATTCCATCGGAGAGCTGGGCATGACACAGATGATTGCGTCATTCTCCGATGGCAAATTGAAGAGCTCATCCAGAAATGGTACCTGGGCCAATTCATTGGCAAACAAGGAGGCATCCCGCAGAAGAGGAGCCTGACGTGGCAGCGGTCCGACCAAGCTACCACGTCAAAGGAGACACCGCCTGCCAAGAAGCGAGAACTCGGCGCCTTCTCCAAGGAAGACGATGCCAACCTAGGGAACGGCCCCCGGAAGTACCATCGATGTTCATTCATATTTGGGGGACCCCAGGGAGGTGACACCTCTAGAGAGCGGAAGCAGTGGGCCCGAGCCCTATACGTTGGGGAGATAACCAGGGCTCCCGCCGACAAGAGGGTGAAGAGGGACCCTATCTTCTTCACCGACGCAGATTTGCCACCGATGCCTCCGCCGCACAGGGATGCCTTGGTCATCAAGGTCAAAATCAACAACACGATCGTCCACCGAGTCCTGGTGGACAATGGGAGCTCCGTTAACATCATGTACTATGACACCTTCCAAGGACTCGGGCTGGACCGAAAAGACTTGATCCCGGTGAGAACCCCACTCTCGGGCTTCACCGGGGACTCCATTGAGTCGGAGGGCAGCTTAGTCCTCCCCGTGATGGTGGGCTCCGAGCCTTGCGTATCCAAGTTAGACGTCGAGTTTATCATCGTATGCCTAACTTGTGCGCATAAGATCATCATGGGAAGGCCGGCCCTGGAAGACCTCAGATGTGTGATATCCCAGGATCACCTATGCATGAAGTTTCCCACTCCGAATGGTGTCGGAGTTGCCAGGGGAAATAAGCGAATGGCGAGGAGCTGCTATCTGAAAGCTTGCAAAAAAATCGGTCAAAAAGACTTGAGGGTCCACACTATCAACAACAAAGCCATGAAGTATGAGGAGGGTCAGCTCCGCGTTGAACCCACCTCAGAAGTGGAGGAGATCCAGATTGACCTCGAGAGGCCGGAGCGGAAGGTCAAGATCAGGATCGGGCTCCCGACCGGCTTGAGGGAGAAGATTATCCAGGTACTTGTCCTTTTTAGCGTTGTCTTCGCGCGGGGACCGGAGGACATGCATGGCCTTGACCGAAGCATCACTGTCCATCGGCTGGCGGTCAATCCAACGACGAAGCCCGTCCAGCAGAAAAGAAGACACCTCTCAACCGAGAGGAGGGAATTCGTGAAGAAGGAGGTCAACATGCTCCTGAGTTCCAAGCATATCCAGGAGGTCTTGTACCCGGTCTGGCTGGCAAACGTAGTCCTGGCCCCGAAGCCGCCAACCTGGAGGATGTGTGTTCATTAGGGCTGAGCATCGGGCGGGTTCGGGTCGGGTGGGTGGGTGAACCCACGACCCTTTCGGGTATCGGATGTGTAATTAGCCTATCCTACTCTATGTTTTTTTACCCTAAATTTTTCGGGTTTTAATGAGCTTCGGGTAGGGCGGGTTCGGTTCGGGTATCGGGTTATGTCGGGTTCAAGTAACTCATACAAAATGTTCATAGACAAAATGTTCAAGTAAAATATATGGCAATTTGATACCAGTCTTTTAAACTTATAGAACCAAGTAAAGAACTTAAGACTAAAGTAATAAGCACATATTACAGACTTGCAGTTTACAAATTACAAAATGCTACATAATTCATTAACATCCAACATTCCAAAGTTCCAAGTACGCAAAATTAATACATCCAAGTATCCAACTATCCAAGATTTGAAGTTCAAGTGTTCCAAAACTCACAAGACCACAACTATTTTCCACAGCTTCAAGTTTCCACCTGCATATGTATAATAAGTCAATTATACATGTATAATAAGTCAGAGTAACTTGGATAAGTTAATGAAACAAAATAACAAATCAGAAAAATCACTGACTCAGAATGCTTGTTATCCTTCACCAGGAATATAGGGGCAACTGCTACAATTTCAGTTACAACTTACATGTTGTGAACTGAAAGAGCTATACCAACCTTAAACCATACATTCAGTAATGTGTGGAAGCTTCATCATAGCCAATGAAATTTAATAGAAATGATATAGTCAAGGATTAATGGGATTATGAGTTACTTACACAAAACCTGAACAAGTCAGAGCAAGGGACAAGAGTCCAGGGACAGTTCACAGTTGCCAGAATGCTTTCTAGAATGACATAATCATACTCATAATACATTATACATAATCAGAGAGCTCAGAAGTCAGAATGCACATGGAAAAACAACCACATAATGCCAAATCAGAGAGTCATGTACTCATGTGCATACACATTCAAACATTCAAACCTATACACATTATACATACTCATAATACATTATACATAATCAGAGAGCTCAGAAGTCAGAATGCACATGGAAAAATAACCACATAATGCCAAATCAGAGAGTCATGTACTCATGTGCATACACATTCAAACATTCAAACCTATACACATTATACATACTCATAATACACTATACATAATCAGAGAGCTCAGAAGTCAGAATGCACATACACATAGAGCTCAGAATGCACATAATCAGTTACTGATGTACTAATGTTCAGAGCTCAGAACAAATCAGTACTATATGCAGATTCATTCTCCTCATAGGCTTCAAACACTTTCTCATTACAAACTGCAGATTTTAGCATCAGGTAAGTGGAATTCCACCTAGTTGGAACATCCAGGTGCAGACCACTCTTGGCTTCCACTCCTATCAAATCAGATATATCTTTGAACTTTTGAAGCCTAGCAGGTGAGTTCCTAACATACTTAACAGCTTCCCTAACTCTCATGACTGAAGTGTCTGAATCTTTAAGACCATCTTGTACTGCTAAGTTCAAGATGTGTGCAATGCAACACATATGAACATACTTTACTTTTACAGAAGAAGCACCCCAGGCTACTAATTTTTTCTTGAAAAAACCAACAGCTGTATCATTACTACTAGCATTATCAACAGTCACAGTAAAAATACTTTTCAGACCCCAATCAAGTAAGCAATTCTCTAGGGCTTTAGCAAGGTACTCCCCTTTGTGAGAGGTGACAGGGACAAAGGAAATTATTTTTTTCTGGAGCTTCCACTGATGATCTATGAAATGAGCAGTAATGCACATGTAATTTATACTCTGAATAGAGGTCCATGTATCAGTAGTTATACTAACTCTCTGAGTGTGTTCCCTAAAATTCCTTTTTAGAGTCATTTTTTCATCAAGGTATATTTGAAAAATGTCTCTAGCAATCGTCCATCTAGAAGGAATTTGAAACCTAGGACAGGCTGCAGCAACAAAATTCCTAAAACCTTGTCTGTCTACAAATCTAAAAGGAAGCTCAACAATGATTAGCATTTCACCTAGAGCTCTCCTAATAGATTGTTGATCAAATACCCAAGTTCCCATGACCCCAGTCTTTCCAGATGGTTCACCTGTCTGTGGAGGTACAGGCTGGAAGGCAGTTATGTTACTTATGTACAACAAACAACATAATAGGGACAACTGGATAACCGTAGTCAGTACTCAGTAGGCAACACATGAATATAGAATATATAGCTTGATTAGCTTCCACACTTCATTCATATTTCAAATAAACAGATTTGAAATTCTGAATGCATCATAATATACATCAAAGATTAACAGGGACAACTGGATAACCGAACATTCGAACAGATCTGTACATGCAAGTTTCACAAATATACGAACATCACAAGACTAATCACAACTAAGAACATCCATGCATGATCAAGGACTAAACTTACCATAATACGAATAACGGAATAAGTATTTTATACCTCAACGGCTCGAGACGAAGGAGATGAAAGGCTTCCACTAGGTTAGAGAGTAGAGACGGTAAACCCTACAAGGAGATGAAGGCTTCCACTCGGTTGAGGACTACAGGCCTACAGCCCTACAACGACGGCAACGACGGCCGACGAAGTGAGAAGTCAGACCAAATTAGGGTTAGCCGCTTAGAGAGTTAGAGAGAGAGAGAGTCTGAGAGTGTAAGCTAGGGTTAAGTGGTTAACCGGCGAAGGGAAATAGGGATAAGGGAAAGCCGGAAAGGGAGTGGGCTAATGGGCTTGGGGAGTTGGGTAATGGCCTTATAGGCTTGGGTAGTTGGGCAGTTGGGTAATGGGCTTAGGCTTGGTCGGGTTTTCGGGCGGTTCGGGTAGGGATTAGGAGGACCCTACCCGCTGGGTGTTGGTCCAAAAAGTATAGGGTGGGCGGGGCGGGTCGCTGGGTTCGGGTCGGGTCAACCGACCCAATAACAAAAAATCGGGTTCACCCGATCGGGTTCTTCGGGTAGGGTCGGTTTTGCTCAGCCCTAGTGTTCATTACACCGATCTCAACAAGGCATGTCCGATGGATCCATTCCCATTGCCTAACATCGACCAACTAGTCGATGGGACGGCCGGATGTGAGCTCCTTAGCTTCATGGACGCTTTTCGAGGATACCATCAGATTTTCATGCATGAAGACGATGCGGAGAAGACCTCGTTCGTCACCCCAGAGGGGATTTTTTGTTATCTTGTCATGGCCTTCGGGCTGAAGAACTCTGGGGCGACGTACACGAGGATGGTGGCCAAGGTATTCCGGAAGGTGCTTGGAAGGAACATGGAGGCGTATGTTGACGATATGATCATCAAGAGCATCCGGGCGTCCGATCATGCAGATGATTTGGCAGAGATCTTCGGGATCATGAAGGCAGTCCGTCTGCGCCTGAACCCGAAGAAATGTACCTTTTCCGTCCAAGGAGGCAAGTTCCTGGGGTACATGGTCACACGGAGGGGGATCGAGCCAAATCCTGAGAAGGTAAGGGCAATACTTGACATGGAACCCCCGAGGTCGGTGAAAGAAGTCCAGATTCTCACCGGCCGGCTAGCAGCCCTTGGACGCTTCATGTCCAAGTCCGCCGAGAAGTCCCTACCCTTCTTCCAGGTCCTAAAGAAACAAAATGGTTTCATCTGGAATGATGAGTGTCAGCGAGCCTTCGACGACCTGAAGAAGTACCTCCTCTCTGAGCCTTTACTCAGCAAGTCGGAGAGGGGAGAGACGTTAATCCTTTATCTTGGGGTTTCCCAAGGTGCAATCAGTTCCGTGTTGGTTCGCGAGGAGGAAGGCGTTCAGCGTCCTGTCTACTATGTGAGCAAGACCCTCCAGAATGCTGAGCTCCGGTACACCCCGCTCGAGAAGACAATATATGCCGCCTACATCACCGCGAAGAAGTTGACACACTACTTCCAAGCGCACCCGATCAGAATCCTGTCAGACCAACCCCTAGGTGCCGCTCTGAGGGCGCCCGGCACAACCCGGGTAGTGAAGTGGTCGATGCTCCTCAACCAATATGAGGTTGACTTCCAGTCTCGGACATCCATCAAAGGCCAGGCTCTGGCTGATTTCATTGTGGAATGCACGGCCCGAGAGGTGGCAGATAGGCAACAAGAGAGCAATGAACAGTGGTGGACTCTAGCGACTGATGGGTCGGTAGGAGCCAAGGGATGCGGGGGCGGAATCGTCCTCAGCTCACCCGAGGGATTCCGAGCCTACTATTCCTACCGCTATCTTTTCAAAGTCTCCAACAATGAGGTGGAGTACGAGGCCCTACTGTCTGGGCTACGACTGGCAGCCGCCATGGGAGCAGAGTGGATAACGGTGAAATGTGACTCCCGCCTGGTGGTTTCCCAGGTCAAAGGTGAGTTCCAAGCGAAGGAAGAAAGAATGATGAAGTACCGAGATGCTGTTCGGGAGTTGCTCGGGTTGTTCAAGCAAGCAGAGTTGATCTGCATCCCGAGAAATCAAAACTCCGATGCAGACCTCCTCTCAAAGCTATCCCAAGGGTTGCCTGAACACATATCGAGAATTGCACGCATTGAGGAGATGACGACCTCAAGCATATCAACCTCACCGTCCATTGACGTCCTTCCCCTGCAACCAGTCGCCTGGTGTTGGGTGGATGACCTCCTGCGCTACATAGCCGACGGGACGCTCCCCGATAAAGAAGAGGAGGCAAGGTTAGTCCGGCGACGAGCTCCGGGCTACGTCGGCTTGGATGGGAAGCTGTACAAGAGGTCCTACAATGGGACCTTGCTAAAGTGTTTCGCCCACATGAGGCGGACATGATCGTCTCTAAACTCCATGGGGGCGTGTGCTCCGCCCACCAGGGGGCAGGCACGTTAGCTAGGAAGGTCGTCCTCCAGGGGTACTTTTGGCCAACAATAATGAAGGATTGCGCTGACTATGCAAGGAAATGCGAGACATGCCATAAGTTCCAGAAGAGCCTCAGCCGACCAGCAACGATGTACACACCGATCAGCACCGCCTTTCCATTCACAAGATGGGGTGTCGATCTGGTCGGTCCCTTACCAACCGGGTCGGGAAACCGGAGGGTTGTCATCGTCGCAGTGGACTACTTTACGGAGTAGGTTGAGGCCGAGCCGCTTGCCAGCATCACACATCTCCAATGTAAGAAGTTCATATGGAAGAATATTTTCTGCCGGTTTGGGGTTCCCCTCCAAATAAACTCCGACAACGGAAGGCAGTTTGACTGCGAAGCCTTCCGGAAATTCTATGCAGAGTGGGGCGTAGAATCCATCCGAGTTGCGGTCTGCTACCCCCAGGCAAATGGACAGGTGGAGAACACCAACCGGACGATCGTCGATGGATTGCAAAAGAAGTTGGAGGCCCTCGGGACTGTCTGGGTGGAGGAGTTGAACAATATACTCTGGACCTTCAGAACAACCCCAAGGAAGGCAACCAGAGAAACCCCCTTTGCCTTGTGTTATGGCTTTGAGGCGAGGGCACCGTTCGAGGCCGTAGTTCCCAGCCGGCGAGTGGAAGAGTTTGAACCAGCCATCAATGAGGAGAGGCTCCGAGCCGAGCTCCACCTCATTGAGGAAAGAAGAGATCGTGCCTTCATCAAAGCGGAAAACTATCGACGACAAGTCATGGCATACCAAGACAGCCGACCCCGACCCCGGAGTTTTGACGTCGGTGATTATGTCCTAAGACGTAGGAAGGCCAGCAGGCCAACAGAGGGAGGTAAGCTCTCCGTCAAGTGGGAAGGCCCTTACGTGGTTGACGCAGTGATCGGCCCTGGGACATACAAGTTGAAGACAACAACAAGCCGGTTGGTAGACTGCGTCTGGAATGTCGAGCACCTGATGAAGTTTTACCAGTAGAGAATCGAAGTTTCACTTTTCTTTGTAAACTCCTGTGCTCCAAGCACGGGATTACAATTTGTAATTCTTCATGTGGTCCGCCCACATCATGAATTCAATATACTTTGCTAGCGATATTTTGTCTTCAAAAGAGGTCCGACCTCACTTAGCAATAAAGGGCGGCGGCAAAAAAAAGAGAAGTACTATGCCCCCCCTCTCGGTGTTTGGCCGACCTCGGCCAGGCTCTTCAACTGAAAATAGCCAAGCGATTTTCAAGAATCCATGCAATTTTCTAAAGTAAAGAGCTAGCCGCGACAGTCGAGGCGACGGTAGGGCCGACCTCCGGGTCGAGGGTACTCAGGATGCTGACCTCCGGGTCCTTTCGAGTGCTCGCCGCCTAACATCGCTGGCCAAGCAGCTCACACTCTCGTCATCCCTGAGTTGGCGGTGCGGGTTCGTTCTGGTGGATCATGCAGGGTCCGCCCCTGTTGTTTGGCTATCCATGCGGGAGTAACCAGATTATTCCCCAAGTCCGGGCAAACTGGATGGGTTAAAGTGACAGTAGGACTGACCCTCGGGTCATGAACATTCAGGATACCGACCTAAGGGTCTTCCTCGTCGGTTCAATGTCCGACCTCGCTGGCCAAACAAGTCGCTTACTTGTTGATTCCATATCAATAGCGAACAGATCACTTCTATCCAACTAGGAGGGGCACGGATAGGCTCGGCCACGCCAGCCTAACCGCCCCCCGGGAGGTTAGAGAAGCCAGATCCCCGAATAAATTGCTAAGTATTCGTAATGCAAAGTATAGAAAAGGAGGTGTATGAAATAAAAATCAAACATCCATTCGAAACACAAAGTATTCAAGTGGGAAACAAAGGAAATACAAAATACAAGGTCATGGCTGGACAGACCCATCGCCATCAACCTCGGGAACATCATCTAACACACCAACCAAGTCCTGGCCGGAGGCCACAGGAGTCATGTTCCCCGAAGCTGGCGGAAAGAACCAGGCCCATTCGTTCGAACTACCAAGCTCCTCCTCCTGACGGACGGCCTCTGGGGGAAGAAGGGCTATCGCCTCCACGAGTTTCTTCATGGGACCAGGAAGGCCCAGTGTGGATGGATGAAAGTCAGGGTCGAGATCCTTCAACCGGCCATACACCTTCTGCTGCATCAAATACTTGCCACTCTGAAAAGCATAGAGGACTTCGCGAGCGCACCAATACTCTTCGTCGGGGGTCGTCAGCCACCTCTGCACTAGTTTAGACTGTTCCGTTTGCACCCTCGCAAAGATGATCTTCTGGAACTGCTCGGAGGCCTGGAACTCGGAGAACGCTTTCTTGGCTCCTTGTTTGGCCGCTTCTTCACATTCTTGTGCACGCGAGGACTGCAGCTCGGAGAAGGCTTTCTGGCTGGCCCACAGGGCAGCCCTAGCTTCGTCAGCCTCACGCTGAAGCCTGGCCTGAGAATGATTGGCCGCGTGGAGTTCCTTGATGGTCTTGGCGAGCCCCTGCAGAATAGACAAACGAAAATGTGAGGGGGTTCAGGGATAAACACAATCCACGTCAAGACTTGATCAACCTACCTCAATATGTGACCGGATAGAACCCTCCAAGAGGGGATGAAACTCTTGGGAAGTCGTACAGGTGAGGTCGCCTGGTGGGAGGATTCATGAAGCATAATCCACGACCGGGAAGCCTTCATGCATGATCGAGGCACTCGAAGATGGGAAGGCGTAAGTAACTGTATGATGGGTGTCACGGCTGATCCGTTCGGCAATCCTCTCATCTGCACCCTCATGTACCTGCTCAGCGGAATGAAACTTGGGGGCGACCTTGGCCTTCTTCGAGACTTGTTCCCCTCGGCCCGGGGAGGAGGCTCCGCGCTCTTTCCCCGCAACAGTCTTAGGGGCCACATCAACAACGGCGGGGCAGGGCTCCTCCTCCTCCTCATCGGACCCATCCAATTTGACTAGCCGGTCGACGAGTCTGCCCATGTGCTTCTCCTGCACTGGCGTAGTTGGCCGAGGCCCGAAGGTAACTCTCACCCTTCTTGGAGGGGGGGGCTCCGTGTCCTTTCCCTTTTGCAGCCGTTGCTGCCACAGGAACGATGACTTGTTGAGGCTCCTCCTCTTCATCGGATTCCGCCTCAACAACGAGCTTCTCAGGCATAGTTGCGCAAGAAAATGTGAGGATAAGTAGAATAAAATACAAAGTAGCAAACATAGACAAGGGAGATGACAATCACCTAAATATGAGCTGATGGAGTGGGGACCGCTTGCGGACAATATCTCGATGGAGGACTTGAGACCAGGGGAGAAAGCGACCGAAACAGTTTGCTCACCGGCCTCTGGGAGGGTAAGGCGAAAAAGCTAGAAGCACGCCACTGGAAGCAGCTGAAAAACAGATCAATCATGGGTGTGAGGCCCACATCCTCACACCGCGCCACAAAAGCGGCAACGAACATGTGAGCCGCCGGAGCCAATTGACCCGGGGCCACACCCAGAAAGTGAAGGAACCAAACCAGGAAAGGGTGCAGTGGCACGGCCATCCCTAACTCCAGAGAGCGGATATGGACCCCGAAGTAGGGAGTTGGTGGATTGCTCAATATGTCAGTAGCCCCCGGAGATTCCAGCAAACAATCATGGCCAATCAAACTGTATGCAACGGCAAGGTCCTCGTCTTGGATACGAGGGGGGAGGTTCGCTATCCCGCTATTATCAAGGTCCCACCAAAGATTCGGGTCCTCCCGAGCACCAGAGTCATCATCGGAATCTGACATGACCACATGTTGTGCCTGCGCTCTATCTGGAACACTCAGTTGCCGACCCTCAGCAGTAGTGGTCCGCCTAGCTGGAGCCATCTCCGGGAGAACGTCAAACCTGCAAAGACAAAAAAGAGAGAAATAACAAAACGTCAAACTGCAGGCTAACACGGAGGGCGTCGTCAAAGGGAGCACCCGCCTTGGCCGCCTAGTGGGTAGTTGCCGGCTTCCTGAGCTACACCTGTCGGCAGAGGGGCGGCCGCCAGCCCCTAACCCAAACTATCTGGCCAAGGTGAAGCCGAGCACCGGAAGAACTGCTCACTTGAGGCACCATACAGCAGCCTGCAACAAACTGCCTTCAAACTCGTGGGGAAAGTTGGGTGCCTACCCCAACTCCAGCCTTCTACTCCATCAAAATTAGGGATCGATGCCTAGTCTAGGTACGGATGGAAATTGAAGACAGAAGAAACATGCAGCGGCAACATCTGGCCAGGCGAAACCGGACGACTCCTCCGACATGGGGAGGGGCGGCCTGGCAGCCAACTCCCTTGGCGACGCCGACAGGCAGCAGGGTAGCTGTCGGATCCTATAATTTGCGCCGGTCTAACATGGGGTCCACATGCTATCCGACTTGGGAGGCCACCTAGCCGGCTGACTGCCAGCTTATTGGGTGACGCCGGCCGACGGAAGAGATGTGCAGCGGCGGCTCGCCGGACAAACTGAACACCGAGGGGAGGGACGACTCCATCTAGCCTGGGGGGCGCCTGACCGCCAGCCTCCTGGGCGACGACGGCCGGCAGGGGTGGCCGCCAATACCTGTGAGTTGCGCCGGCCAAACATACAAGCCCAGACCCGTCGGCCAGATTTGTCGGACTGCCAGGGCGGCGTCGGCCACCAGTGGACAGCCGCCTGGCACGGCGGGGGCGACACAGTGGAGCTACCGGGCGGCGGTCAACCAACTCGGTGGGGGACTGCGGCACTGGGGCGACTCGGAGAAGACGCGCACAGGTCGCAGGAGAGATAGGAAAGAGAAGAAAGGAAAGAAAAACGAAAGGAAAGAAAAGAAAAGGAAAGAAAAAAGAAGGAAAGAAAAGAAAAGGAAAGAAAAAGGAAGGAAAGAAAAGAAAAGGAAAGGAAAGAAAAGGAAGGAAAAATAAAATAAAGTCCGAAAATAATTTATGAAGTAATAAAAAATGAATTTCAGGTTTTTTTTTTGAAGCTGACCTGGATCTTGAAGTCTGGGAGAAAGCTTGCTGCTGGAATGCTAGAACGCTAAGGGAATTAATTTGGGGCCTTTTAAAGCTGACCTGAACTACTCCCTCTTAGCCGAGTCTACTACTCGACTAAGGGAGTGGGGGACTCGTGATGGGGTTATGGGACTAGGCCCAGAGCCTAATCGGCCCAGGCCCCGAACTTGGACCAGCAGGCCCAAGCCCAGCAACCCAGAGCTCGAGTCGGCCCAACCAATCAGGGCAATCAAGGAGCGGAAGCCCAAGAGAGCCTGTCGACCAGCCCAGCGGGGAGCCTGCCTTCCAGCCCAGTGGGGAGCCTGCCTTCCAGCCTAGCCAGGAGCCTGCCGACCACCAGCCCAGCTGAGAGCCTGCGGTCCAGCCCAGGTGGGAGCCTAACTCTAGCCCAACGGGGAGCCTGCCTTCCAGCCTACCCGGGAGCCTGCCTTCCAGCCTACCCGGGAGCCTGCCTCCAGCCCAACGGGGAGCCTGCCCTCCAGCCTACCCGGGAGCCTGCCTCCAGCTCGGTCAGAAGCCTTCCTCCAGCCTAGCGGGAAGCCCACCGTCCAGTCTAGCAGGAGGGAGCTCAAGCGTCCAGCCTGCCAGCCAGGCTGACTTGCCAGCCAGGAAGAGTAACGACCAACAATCAATGCGCTATTAATTATGTGTTTAATTCTGTATTAATGTTGTAGTTAATTAGCCATTAGTATCTTTGACAGTTACTATTTGTAAATCGACTATAAAAGGCAAGTCCGAATTTGAAATGAGATATGCTATTTCTGGTTACCAAATCCCCTTTGCAACTTTCCATATTCGTACTTTCCTAATTCTTGCTTGAGTGTTCTTACGGAGCTTTCCTAAAAAGCCTACGAGCGTCCTATTTTGGACCAACACTTGTGTTCCATACAGAACCACTAAATCACTTCCTGGATTACAACAACTCCTCAGAAAGTCCTTGCAGAGGTGCTGATTCAAAGAATAGTTTGGACTATTAATACAAGAGTATGGTTAATGATATTAAAAGTTGTATAGTGAAAACCTTGGCTGTTTTTTTTATGTGGAATGTAGAAGAAAGAAGGGCAATAGAAAAGTTCTTCATATGGCAATTTAGGAATGGCGGACTGGACAAGTACGACAAATTCATCTGTGACAATATACAGAGTAAGATAGATATATTTGATGTTAACAACAGCCAACAAAATTATACTCCGTAATTCACTTGACCACAATTACTAAATGCATACCTGATTCAACAGGAGAAGTAGCGGGAGTGGTATTGGTAATAGGGTTAACCTTATTACCCTTATTGTAAAAAGTAAATGTCTCAAATTTAAAATTTCCTGCATGGCAAAACAAAACATAGCCATGCAAAGGAACACCAACTTCATCCATGAATTCGTCAAAACCATGATAAAACTTCCTTTTCTAACTTCCACAGACCATGATTGGTTATCATAAGCAAGAAGGGCACTTACTTCAGCATGCTCAAACAGATGTCTGCTCATACACCTAGGGATTTCCTAGAAAAAATAAAATAGTAGGCTTAAAGGATGGTGGAATATAAAAAAAAATCTAATAATATCAATTATTTCGCTGCATACCGTCATATATACATCACAATTTTGGACTACAAACCAATAAATTGTAGACTGCGTAACATCAGGTTGATGAATAGAGGAAGACGAGAATTTTGAACAGGAACCGTCTGGGAAACACCAAGATTATAATTTTGACCAGGAGTGTCGCCAGATTGTCCTATATTTTGGAAATATCTTTCTAGTGTTGCCATGTCTGTTATTCTCTGTGGAAGAACAGATTCGAAGTATGCCCTTACAGAAACGTGTACCAATCTTTTGAGATTTTAACCATCCATTGACCAGAATCTGATAGGTATGCATCTGCAACCCATACCCAGCGTCCATGCAGAGTATGCAAGTAGTAAGTAACACGGTTTCCCTTATGAGCACCGTCACCTTCTACACATGTCGTAGCGCCCCAAAGATCCATTGTAGTGTCCGAGAAGAATAGAGGAAAATTCGGTCCGGAAAATTCGAAGAGAGTAAGTAACTAACTAAAGATATGGCGCTAGTTTTTTTCAGAATATCGAAAAGAAAAAAATGGAGGGAGTTGCCAAAATTTTGAAAAGAGGAGCAGATTGACCTCAAATACGAGTAGTACTTAGATTGAATGGTCTAGTCTCATAAATGTTCTGTCTCTTAAATGTTTAAACGTCCCATCTCTCTCATAAATGTTCTAGTGTGGACTATTTGGGTCTAGTCCGTTTAAGTCTCTTCTGAATAAATGATTAAACGTCCCGTCTAAGTATAAATTTGTGAACTTATTACTCCGTACAAGTCAATTTATGTTGGTCGACAATAAATGGTACATTGGTCGAACACAAAAAAAATACAAGTTCGACGTCATTATGGTCGCCTTTGAAAAAATTGGAATAAATATGTTGGTCGAACATCAAAGAAAAATACAGGTTCAACTTCATTCTGGTCGGCATTGAAAAAGTGGAGTAAAAAATTTGGTCGACAACAAGGAGAAATACAGGTTCAGATTGTTTTAAACAGTGGAGTGAATAGTGCTTAAATTGGACTCGTATTGTTTTAAACCTTACAGGAATTTTTATGACAAATCCCAATAATAATTTAAAAAAAAAAGAGGAGAGAGTTACCAAAATTTTGAAAAGAGGTGCGGATGAGTCAAAGAGTACTCCATATTGATTAATATTCTAGTCTCATAAATGCTCTGGTTTGGACCGTTCGGTTCCATTCCTGCCTCGTTTAAATCATCATTAGAATCGAGATACTCCGTATTAGATTTGAGATCAAATCTGGATTAATAAATACTCCGTATTATGTATTTCCAAACTTGAGATATTCATGAGATCATGATCGAGTTATTGAGACTTGAGATCAAATCTGGAATATTAAATACTCCATATTGTTTTTAAACTTTTAGAGTCTATTTGGTAACACTTTGGCTTATTATGCTAAAATTCGTGAGATCTAGTTGAAGTTGCTATATTGAATAATTCTGCTAATTGAAGTACGAGTATATCTCATTGAAGTAATCTATGTACTCTGGATGTCCCTCCCTCAATCGAAGTAATCTCTATAATCTGGAAGATAGTCGAATTCGTCCAAATAATTAATACGAAGAAGCATAAAAACACCCATGAGTCCCTCTTTCAATACAATTAATCTCGGTACTCTCGATGTTAATCTGTTAATCTTTGTACTCTAGATATCAGTCCAATTCGTCACTCTCTTAGTACAATTAGTCTTTGTACTCTCAATTGTAGTCAAATTAGTCCCTCTCTCAGTACAATTAGTCTGGGTAATCTCGATGTTAATCATACATGTAGTCTCGAAGTTAGTTCTATTAGTCCCTCTCGCAGTACTATTAGTACGGTTACTCTCGATGTTAGTCCGATTAATCTATGTACTCTCGATCTGAGTCCAATTAGTCACTCTCTCAGGACAATTAGTCCTGGTACTCAGTACAATTAGTCTTGGTACTCTCGATTGTAGTTCAATTAGTCTCTCTCGCGGTACAATTAGTACGGGTACTCTTGATGTTAGTCCGATTAATCTCGTACACTCGATCTCAGTCCCATTAGTCACCCTCTCAGTACAATTAGTCACTCTCTCAGTACAATTAGTCGTGGTACATTTGATTGTAGTCCAGTTAGTCACTCTCGATGAACAATTAGTCATGGTACTTTAGATTGTAGTCCAATTAGTCACTCTCTCAGTAAAATTAGTTCTGGTACTCTCGATCTCAGTCCAATTAGTTCTGGTATTCAGTACAATTAGTCTTAGTACTCTCGATTGTAGTTCAATTAGTCCGATTAATCTCCGTACTCTCGATCTCAATCCAACTAGTCACCCTCTCGGTACAATTAGTTCCGGTACTCAATACAATAAGTCATGATACTCTCTTTGTTAGTCCAATTAGTCCCTCTCTCAGTCCAATTAGTCCTGGTACTCAGTACAATTAGTCTTGGTACTCTCGATTGTAATTCAATTGGTCTCTCTCGTAGTACAATTAGTACGAGTACTCTTGATGTTACTCCGATTAATCTCCGTACTCTCGATCTCAGTGCATTTAGTCACCCTCTCAGTACAATTAGTTCCGGTACTCAGTGCAATAAGTCATGATACTCTCCTTGTTAGTCCAATTAGTCCCTCTCTCAGTACAATTAGTCGTGGTACTCTCAAGTGTAGTCCAATTAGTCTCTCTCGCAGTACAATTAGTACAATTACTCTCGATGTTAGTCCGATTAATCTATGTACTCTCGATATTAGTCCAATTAGCCACTTTCTTAGGACAACTAGTTCTGGTACTCAGTACGGTTGGTCTTGGTACTCTCGATTGTAGTCTAATTAGTCCCTCTCTCAGTACAATTAGTATGGGTAATCTCGATGTTAATCCTACATGTAGTCTCGAAGTTAGTTCTATTAGTCCCTCTCGTAGTACAATTACTACGGTTACTCTCGATGTTAGTCCGATTAATCTATGTACTCTCGATCTCAGTCCAATTAGTCACTCTCTCAGTCCAATTAGTCCTGGTACTCCGTACAATTAGTCTTGGTACTCTCGACTGTAGTTCAATTAGTCTCTCTCGCAGTACAACTAGTATGGGTACTCTTGATGTTAGTTCGATTAATCTCTGTACTCTCGATCTCAGCCCAATTAGTTACCCTCTCATTACAATTAGTTCCGGTACTCAGTAGAATAAGTCATGATACTCTCCTTGTTAGTCCAATTAGTCCCTCTCTGAGTACAATTAGTCGTGGTACTCTCAAGTGTAGTCCGGCCAATTAGTCTCTCTCGCAGTACAATTAGTACAATTACTCTCGATGTTAGTCCGATTAATCTATGTACTCTCGATATCAGTCCAATTAGCCACTCTCACAGGACAATTAGTTCTTGTACTCAGTACAATAAGTCACGATACTCTCCTTGTTAGTCCAATTAGTCCCTCTCTCAGTACAATTAGTCGTGGTACTCTCGAGTGTAATCCAATTAGTCTCTCTCGTAGTACAATTAGTAAAATTACTCTCGATGTTAGTCCGATTAATCTATGTACTCCCAATCTCAGTCCAATTAGCCACTCTCTCAGGACAATTAGTTCTGGTACTCAGTAGAGTTGGTCTTGGTACTCTCGATTGTAGTCCAATTAGTCCCTCTCTCAGTACAATTAGTCTGGGTAATCTCGATGTTAATCCTACATGTAGTCTCGAAGTTAGTTCTATTAGTCCCTCTCGTAGTACAATTACTACGGTTACTCTCGATGTTAGTCCGATTAATCTATGTACTCTCGATAACAGTCCAATTAGTCACTCTCTCAGTCCAATTAGTCCTTGTACTCAGTACAATTAGTCTTGGTACTCTCGATTGTAGTTCAATTAGTCTCTCTCAGAGTATAACTAGTACGGGTACTCTTGATGTTAGTCCGATTAATCTCCGTACTCTCGATCTCAGTCCAATTAGTCACCGTCTCAGTACAATTAGTTCCGGTACTGAGTACAAAAAGTCATGATACTCTCCTTGTTAGTCCAATTAGTCCCTCTCTCAGTCCAATTAGTTGTGGTACTCTCTAGTGTAGTCCGGCCAATAAGTCTCTCTCACAGTACAATTAGTACAATTACTCTCGATGTTAGCCCGATTAATCTATGTACTCTCGATATCAGTCCAATTAGCCACTCTCTCAGGACAATTAGTTCTGGTACTCGGTACGATAAGTCATGATACGCTCCTTGTTAGTCCAATTAGTCCCTCTCTCAGTACAATTAGTCGTGGTACTCTCGAGTGTAGTCCAATTAGTCTCTCTCGCAGTACAATTAGTACAATTAGTCTTGATGTTAGTCCGATTAATCTATGTACTCTCGATCTCAGTCCAATTAGCCACTCTCTGAGGACAATTAGTTCTGGTACTCAGTACAATAAGTCATGATACTCTCCTTGTTAGTCCAATTAGTCCCTCTCGATGACCAATTAGTCGTGGTACTCTAGAGTGTAGTCCAATTAGTCTCTCTCGCAGTACAATCAGTACAATTACTCTCGATGTTAGTCCGATTATTCTATGTACTCTCGATATCAGTCCAATTAGCCACTCTCTCAGGACAATTAGTTATGGTACTCAGTACAATAAGTCATAATACTCTCCTTGTTAGTCCAATTAGTCCCTCTCGCAGTACAATTACTACGGTTACTCTCGATGTTAGTCCGATTAATCTATGTACTCTCGATCTCAGTCTAATTAGTCACTCTCTCAGGACAATTAGTCCTAGTATTCAGTACAATTAGTCTTGGTACTCTCGATTGTAGTTCAATTAGTCTCTCTCACAGTACAATTAGTACAATTACTCTCAATGTTAGTCTGATTAATCTATGTACTCTCGATCTCAGTCCAATTAGCCACTCTCTCAGGACAATTAGTTTTGGTACTCAGTACAGTTGGTCTTGGTACTCTAGATATCAATCCAATTAGTCCCTCTCTCAGTACAATTAGTCCAGCTAATCTCGATGTTAATCCTACATGTAGTTTCGAAGTTAGTTCTATTAGTCCCTCTCGCAGTAGAATTAGTCGGGTACTCTCGATGTTAGTCCGAATAATCTCCGTACTCTCGATCCGAGTCCAACTAGTCACTCTCTCAGTACAATTAGTCATGGTACTCTCGATTGTAGTCCAATTAGTCTCTCTCTCGGTACAGTTAGTCTTGGTACTCTCGATTGTAGTCTAATTAGTCCCTCTCTCAGTCCATTTAGTCCTCTCTTAGTACAATTTGTCCGTTCGGGTACAATAAGTCCTCTCTGTAGGGTGGGATTCTTTGTCTTCTTCTCTTCCCCTCCAACGAAACGATGAAACTTTTCAGGGCTTACACCCTCAAGGGAGTTTCTGCTGATAATAGGCTTGTTTATGTTTTGCATACTCTACACGGAAGAAGGATACCCTTTGTTGTTGTTACGCGGTCAGATTCAAGAGGGGAATGGCGCTGTCGACTTCAACAAGACTGGTATACTTTTGAACATGTAACAGAACTCCCAATAATTAGCAGCAATCTCCTTGTTCCCGAGTCAATACCAAACAGAATTATTCTTGAAAGTACCTTGAATGAGATACTAGAATCTAGTGGTACATACTATTCTTGAAAGTACCTTGAATGAGATACTAGAATCTAGTGGTACCAATTCTGTAATCATTCTATTTTACCTATATAAGTGAATCAATCATTTTATGAATATTGCTGTTTTCCAGCCTGTCAAAGAGAGTTTCTTTTTCCTTCTACCCATATCCCTGATGTGTACGAATCAAACATTGCTTGGTGGATTCTAGACACCGAGCTCTATACATCATTGGTACGCACTAATTCTACACACATAGCTTGGTATATTTTGTAGTATTTTATGTCAATACATGCATGTTCCCATCATTTCATTTTATCGTATTTATTTACAGAAAATCCCAGAATGTATGAGCAGACATCTTTTTGAGCATGCAGAAGGGAGTGATGTACGTGTTGATGCTTTCCGGTTCAGGGGTAGTGAGTTCCACACATTTATCCTAGAATCTGGTGTTCCAGATGATGCCTTTTTTTTATTTCGCCATGTGGGCAATTTTATGTTTGAGACATTTGCTTTTGACAGAAGGGGTAATAACATCGCCCCTATTGATTCTACTCTTATTCCCTCTCCCATTGAATCAGGTAAAAAGCCTAGATCAATTTGCTCAAGTCAGTTATAATTTTTTATAAAAATATATGGTTGTGTATTGATACTTTCCTTCTCAGGTCAAATTTTTGTCCCTGTCCGGTCTGCCATTCCGAATTTGCCATATGAAGGCCTTTTCTATTGCCCTTCTTTCTTCTATTATCCAGATACAACATCAAAGGTTTGATTAAAATCTCACTTGCATTACCATTTAGTAGATTGGTTAAAATCTCTTCTTTCTACTAACCTACATTACTGTAAATTAGGAGGATTGCGCTGACTTCTTGAGGAGCTGTTGTGATCCGGACGCAGACTTCATAGAGTTAGTTGTGGGACATGGGACTCAAGATCACCACTTTTTGAAAATCACTTGCACTTGTTCGAGGAACTTTCACTTGTTTGAGCAACTCACATGTCATTTCCTCTTACATGACAGTTTGAAGTTGGTGTTTTTAACATCATGAAGGGTTCTGTTTTAATGATGGTAATCAATACCTGCGATGTAGAGTTACCACCCGTACAGGGCATAGAATATATGATGAACTTGAATGTGTACAGTACATATCTGTGGTAGGATTGGTTAAGAATTATGTCTGTGTCTTTTAAGATATGTCTGTGTTTTTTTTAAGAATTGTCTTCAACCTATGAGGGGTGAAAAACAATATTGTTGCAGAATTATGTTACAAATTTGTACTTCGTAGTTTATTTTTAGTTCTTCAATTCATTTATCATCCGACTTATCTATTTAGTTGTTGTCAGTTCGACAGCAAATTATACCGTGGGATCGGCCCACCTTCCGCTGTGAAATTGAGGTTTATGATATACCAAGTATATTATCCTCAAACACACACAAAAAATTGTACGGAATAGTTCAATTACTCCGTATTTTATTTCTATAGGGTTCCGTTTATTATTTCGTCGGTTGTCTTCTTCTTCACTTCTTCTTCGGTGATAACGATGAGAGATTTCGGGAACCGCCCTGTTAGTCTTTTTACGGGTTACAGAGTCGAGGAAGATCCTACGGATGATAATAGGGTTGTGTATGTTTTATATACTCGCCATGGAAGAAGAGTACCCTTTGCCGCTTTAACCCGGTCAGATGATTCAACTTCGGAATGGCGCTATCAAAGTAGACTTGAAGACTCATGGTATGATTTTATGTATGTAGCAGACCTCCTCACTGATCCCTTGTGAAACTATAGTATTGATAGATCAAGCATAACAAGACTTCAAGGGCATTTGAATAGAATACTTCAAGATAGTTATTCAGATGGCATCCAAGGTTAGTACTCTGTAATTCATTCTTAGTAATCATTCTATTAATACAACTGTTAAAATATAAATATTCATTTTCCCATCCTGTGTTCGAGACCCTTATCGCTTTTATGTCCATCTTCCGGATGTCGATGAAACAAATATAGCTTGGTGGTTTGTAATTCCAGAAACAGACGGGGATCCTACAATATGCACTCATTAAATTTTGTACTATTGTTTTCCATACATGCATGTTCCGATTATTATTTTATCTTATACGTGTTCTCAGAAAATCCCAGAGTGTATGTGATGTGCTTATATTTTACACACTTTTTAGGCCTAGTTTGTTGATAATATTAGTTATTAAAGTTGTACTTCTGTACATATTTTTATTATTTGTCGTTAATTTGTATTAGTGCGGTGTTATGCGTGGATTTTGTATTTTCAGGTACTTTTGATGCTATTTGGATCATATATGCATAAATTAAAGAAGAAAATAAAAGTTCAAGTTGGAAGTTAATAAAAGTGGAATTTCATTCAAAGCAAATAAGGAGTAAATTGAAGAAAAGAAAGAGGAAGACAAAAAAGGACACAGCCGGTGTTATGCGTGGATTTTGTATTTTCAGGTACTTTTGATGCTATTTGGATCATATGTGCATACATTAAAGAAGAAAATAAAAGTTCAAGTTGGAAGTTAATAAAAGTGGAATTTCATTCAAAACAAATAAGGAGTAAATTGAAGAAAAGAAAGAGGAAGACAAAAAAGGACACAGCCGGTGTTATGCGTGGATTTTGTATTTTCAGGTACTTTTGATGCTATTTGGATCATATGTGCATACATTAAAGAAGAAAATAAAAGTTCAAGTTGGAAGTTAATAAAAGTGGAATTTCATTCAGAACAAATAAGGAGTAAATTGAAGAAAAGAAAGAGGAAGACAAAAAAGGACACAATCGGGTGTTGAAGTCACAACCTCCAAGTCAATTAATCACTCCCGTAACCACTGCACCACTATGTGTTGTTAAGACATTTACGCGCTTCGTTTTACATAAGCTTATCTCTTCCGTAAATTCCAGCAATTAATGATTAATCACCTTATCATTATATTGCCTTAATCCATCTTTCTCCACACATAAGCTCGAACCAACTTCTCTCTAAACATCCTAGAAACATTTCCTCCTCCTTCTCTCTTCATTTCTCAACCCCAAATCATCAACCCATCTTCAACCATAACTAATCACTTTCTCATCCAAGATTAAGTCAAGATTAGCATCAAAGCTCCAAGGATTGTCATCTACCACAAGTTTGATCTTCCTTATCTCATTAAATCTTGTGGTTTAATCATGGATTCATCAATTTCTATGTTTCCCAACATGTATAGCTAAATAAATTTGGGGCTAGAAATTGGTTAATTAATTGTTCTTATAATGTTTTAATTTGTATTGATTTTAATTGTTAAGTTTGTTCTATTTAGATTGTTGTGTCCAGAAAATTAATTATGTTGTGTTTGTGATATATATTATGAGTACTCAATGATAAACATATTGTTTGTAAAATACACAAATGAACACTTTCTGAACACACCGTTAAACTTCTTTTACCTTGTCCCGGATTGAAGTTTTACGGGAGAATTTAATTATTTAATTATATTATTTACACCACGGGGTTGGGTAAATAATATAGTTAATAATTAAGGTTGTCGTTGCACTTAAACAACTAGTCTCGTTTTGGCCATCACTGGGAAATGTTGACTAGTTACTTATTTTAGGTGACTTGTGCTGGGTCCTAAAATATTTATCTACAACTTCTCACAATATGTCTGAGAATAAAATTAGCAATTATGTCTTACAAATGAGCATTGAACAATTAGTTGCCAATTTCTACCCCTACTTGCTATTGGTTGAACTTTGTGTTGATAAAAATCTCTTCTCTCAATCACTTTTATTTAATTACTTTTCCAAGCAAACAAAAATCAAAAGAAACACATTCCCAACTTTAATCCTTAGTTTGTGCTTAATTATTTTATTTCCTGCTTCTTTGTGGTTCGACACCCTACTTCCTTGGGTAAAAAAATAGTTGCGTGCCCGTTATATGTTACACACCAACTTGGCGCCGTTGCCGGGGAAGCGGTTTTGAAAAAAAAATTGAAAGCATAAACTTTCAATTTTAGTTATTGTAGATTGTGTGTATATTATTTTGTTGTTATCTTGTTTACTTTTGCAGTTTCAAAAAAAAAAACAAAAAAAAGTGACTAATTAAAGTTAAAAAAAAAATGGACTGTGATTAATTATCTTACCTGAGCATTTGAGTTGGACTTGTTGACTGAACATATCTGGACATTCGGACCATTGAACATATTGTTACATTTTAATTCCAAGGATAATCCGCCTATATGGTTGGACCGCTTACTTGCACATTTTAATTAAAAGGATACTCCGCCTATATGGTCGGACCTTTTTTTTTCTTGTTATGGTGGTTCAAACCCCAACTTTTTAATTTCGGCACTTTAATTATCGCAATTTAATTTCTGCACTTTAATTATCGCAATTTAATTTCCGCATTTTAGTTTCAGCATTTTTTTTGTATCCCCAAGCTTGTCGGCCGTGTCCACTTGTTGATGGAGTGCACTTTTTATTTTTATTTTTTCTTAATAATCCCCAGACTGTCGGCATAGCTGCATCTTGGTGGAGACTGCATTTATTACTGTAGCTATTTTTTTCCCCTTCTCAAATCACCATATCTGTCGGCTCAGCCGCATCCTGGTGAATTACTGTATATATTCATACTGCTTTAAGGGCTCACTAGTCTTATTCGGTTTATACCATTTGACTACGTGCGAACATTAATTAATATATTAATTCCACATTTATTTTTTCTTTTCATCTCTCTCTCTTTCCCCAACCCCAATTCCCTTCTGCTTATGCCCACACGTTCACGTGGTGCGAATTGTGAATTGTTATTCTTCTCTGACATTGAAAAGCACATACGTGAACAGAAAAAAATAAAAAAAATGTCAAACAATGTTGTTGTTAATGAGCAGGTACCCGATCAACAGATAGTGGATCAGGTTATGAGGACCAAGAAACCGCTGTATGATTATGTTACACCTCCCGTGGATGAGCATGATAGTGTTATTCCACCGGAGGTTAACATGAATCACTTTGAAATCAAGCCTGCTATCATCCATATGGTTTCAAATGATCAATTTGGCAGAGCACCAACAGAGGATCCAAATAATCACATCACAAAATTCCTTCGAGCATGCAACACCTTCAAAATCAATGGTGTGCCAACTGATGCTGCCAGACTACGCCTGTTCCCATTCTCTCTACGGGATCGAGCTCAGAGTTGGCTTGACTCTTTTCCGGATAATCACTTCTCCACTTGGGATCAACTTCATGGTTAATTTCTCAAAAGATTTTTCCCGCCATCTAAAACGGCGAAAATCCGGAGAATGATTCAAAATTTCAAGCAAAATCCCAATGAGCCCCTCTACGAGGCTTGGGAAAGATTCAAAGATCTTCAGCAACAGTGTCCACACCACAATATCCAAAACTGGCACTTGATGACGGCTTTCTATGAAGGCCTGCATGAAAATTCTCGGATACTCGTGGATGCGTCAGCAAATGGATCATTCATGTGCCTGGAACTTGAAGAGGCAGAAGAATTGATGGAGCGTATTTCATCAAATGGATCAACATGGTATTCTGAACGATCATCTGCTCCACCAAAAATCGGAGGCATGTATGAAGTTGATCAAATGTCGGTCATAACCACAAAGGTCGATAACATGATGAATCTAATCCAAAAGATGGCACAAGTCTCTCTTGTGCAAAACTCTACATCAACTCCAGCTCCCATTCCCGTTCTTATGTGTGAATCTTGCGGTGGACAACACAATCAGTCCACTTGTCCATGTGAAGCAATGGAACAAGTTGACTTTGTCAACTACAACAGGCAGCCCCAACAAAATTAATTTGGCAATTTCAACCCTCAAGGTAGAAACCATCCTGGTTTTTCCTGGAGCAATCCAAATGGAGCTGCTAATGCACAACAATCTTACCGGAGTGCACCACCTGGTTTCCAAAATCAACAACAACAATTCAGAGGTGGCCAAGGTATTGTGAACCAACAACAGTATAAACCTACTCAAAATCTTCCATACCCTTCAAATCAACAACAAAAACCACTTCTACCCACTCCTGAAACAACCCAAACTCCTGTCCTACAAAACATTGTTGACCAACTTCTCAAGTTCCAATTATCTCAAGCCGAAACTCTGAAACAAATCACAGAAGAACTTGGTCAACTTCGGGCTCACAACAGGATGCTTGAGAATCAAATTGCTAATCAAGCATCCACATCATCAACTAAGGTGATAGGTAAGCTTGCTGCTTGTCCTGAAAACCCTAGGGAGCAAATCAATGTCGTCACTACTCGGAGTGGGAAACAACATCAATCTTTGCCCATTTTTACTGATGAACAAGAACTTGAAGTGTTGGAGGAAAGGACCGAGAAACAACAGAAAGGTGGAAACAAAAACAATGAACTTGATGTCGGTACCATGCCGAAATCATCTGATGATCGTGAAGGGTCGAAGAAAGAAAGAGGTAGTTCGGTAAGGAAATACATTCCCCTAGTTCCTTATCCGAACAGATTGAAGAAAGCTAATAGGGAGGAACGGAGAACTAATTTTTTGAATGTCATCAAGAAATTGGATATCTCAATTCCTTTGCTTGATGCTATCACATAAATTCCTTCATATGCTAAGTTTCTCAAAGATATTCTCACAAAGAAGAAGGAGAATCCAGCCACTGTTGCAATGAGTCAAGAATGCAGTGCCATAATCCAAAATAAGATCACACCCAAGTTACGTGATCCTGGAAGCTTCTCAATTCCATGTATCATTGGTGGATCTAAAGTTAACAAAGCTCTTTGTTATCTTGGTGCAAGTGTTAACTTAATTCCCTATTCACTATGTCAAAAGCTACACTTGGGGGATCCCAAACCAACAACAATGGCGTTACAATTGGCTGATCGATCTGTCAAATATCCTATCGGCATTCTTGATGATGTTCCTGTCAAAATTGACAAGTATTATATCCCGGGAGACTTTGTTGTCTTGGATATGGAGGAAGATGCCCGAGTTCATGTTATTCTCGGGAGACCTTTTCTAGCCACGGCAGGAGCAATTATCAACGTAAAAAAGGGTACCCTTATCCTTGAGATTGGGGATGATAAGATCGAATTCAATGTCAAGAGCTGAGTAAGGATACACCTTGTATCCTTGATGATTACTATGCTGATGTTATAGACTCTTGTATCATAAAGACATTTTATGAGTCTTATTGGCTTTCTAAAGATCCCATGGAGTACATTATACGAGAATCTATTGCAGATGAGCAAGCCAATGAAATGGTGAATTTATGTCTCGAAATGTTGCAAAGCATATCTTTACCGATGCCTAAAACACTTAAATTTGAAGTTCTTAATCTTGAAGATCAATCCTTGAATGTCAAAGGAAAAGCACCTGAAGTAAAACTCAAACCACTTCCTTCTACTTTAAAATATGCTTTTCTTGGCCCGAATTCCACTTATCCTGTCATTGTGAATGCTGATTTGGATCTTCAACAAGTGGAAAGAATATTGCAAGTCTTACGAAGCCATCGAAGAGTTATTGGTTACACCAGTGATGATATTGTTGGCATAAAGGCATCTTACTGCATGCACCACATTTACTTGGAGGATGATCACAAGCCGAGCATTGAGCACCAAAGACGCCTCAACCCCAACATAAAAGATGTTGTTAAAAAGAAATTCTTAAATTGTTGAGTGTTGGTATCATTTCCCCCATTTCGGACAGTAAATGGGTAAGTCCTATCCATGTGGTACCAAAGAAAGGAGGAATTACTGTTGTAAAGAATGACAAAAACGAGCTGATTCCTACACGAATAGTCACTGGATGGCGCATGTGCATTGATTACCGCAAGTTAAACAAGGCAACTCGGAAAGATCATTTTCCACTTCCCTTTATTGATCAATTGCTGGAGAGGATGGCTAAGCACAAATATTTCTGTTTTCTTGACGGATTCTATGGATTTTTCCAAATCCCAATTCATCCGGATGATCAAGAAATGACGACATTTACATGTCCTTATGGTACTTTTGCATATCGCAGAATGCCGTTTGGATTATGTAATGCACCAGGAACCTTTCAACGATGTATGCTAGCTATTTTCTTGGATCTTGTCGAGGAAATTATGGAAGTTTTTATGGATGATTTCTCGGTTTATGGGATTTCATTTGATGATTGTCTTGAACATCTTGATAAAGTGCTGAGCAAATGTGAAGAAGCAAATCTTGTCCTCAACTGGGAAAAGTGTCATTTCATGGCAACCGAAGGCATTGTGCTTGGGCACAAAATTTCTGAAAAGGGCATTGAAGTAGACCCGGCAAAGATAGAAGTCATTGAGAAATTGCCACCCCCCTCTTCCATCAAGGGGATTCGCAGTTTTCTTGGTCATGCGGGATTTTATTGACGGTTTATCAAGGATTTTTCAAAAATATCAAAGCTTTTAACCAATCTTCTCTCAAAAGATGTGGAGTATAATTTTGATGAATCTTGTTACACCGCATTTTAATGAATCATTGTCATTCCTCAGCATATGGGGGACATCATGGAAGCTCTCATACTGCTGCAAAGATTTTACAATCAGGTTTCTTTTGGCCCACTATTTTCAAAGATGCAAGCAAATTTGTGAAAACTGTGATCGTTGCCAACGTACCGGCAATATTGGAAGAAAGAATGAAATGCCTCAACATGGCATACTTGAAGTCGAATTGTTTGACGTGTGGGGGCTCGATTTTATGGGGTCATTTCCAAAATCAAATGGGAAAGAGTTCATCCTTGTAGATGTTGATTATGTTTCTAAATGGGTAGAAGCAGCTGCCACACCGACAAATGATGCCAAAGTGGTGATCCAATTCATTCAGAAGAATATTTTCTCCCGATTCGGAGTTCCACGATCTTTCATCACCCACAATGGTACTCATTTTTGTAACAAAGCATTGGAATGTGTCCTTTCCAAATATGGGATTCACCACCGACTCTCAACTCCATACCACCCGCAAACAAATGGCCAAGTGGAATGTGACACCCTAAAAATTTGAATTAAAAATAAAAATTTAAAATTTAAATAAATATATTTTTTATATGATATAAGTAAACTAGATATAAATTAGCGGAAAAAAACCCAGATACATTAAATCTAGGTGATGGCAGAAAAATAAAATGTTAAAGATAAAGTAAGATAATAATACATACTACGTATGTAATAATACAAATGTACTACATATACACTTACACTCACACATGACATACTGACACCACATACATACGTGGGTTCATGTATACATTCTAAAAACACATACGTGGCATACACATAATGGCTGATCGATCAATAATAACACGGAGTAATAATAATAATAAAGTATTAGTAATACGTAGTAAATTAGTAATAACAATGAATAATAACCACATGCATACTAACCATACACAGTGGAGGAGCTGGGGGGGGGCAAGGGGGGCAAGCGCCCCCGCTCCGACTATTTTTTTTTACTAGTATTACTTATAATATGTTTCTTGCCCCGGTTTCTTTTTTAATTTTAAAAACAATAAGTACAACTTAAGGTTATTTTAAGATGAAGTGTTCAAATAAATAAAAATGTATTTTCAGAAAAAGTTAAAAAAATGAAATATAGAATAAAAGGGGATTAATGAGTCAATGAGACAAATGAGCATCTAGTCTAAGGCTAAGTTAAAAAACGGGCATAAGTAGAAAAATGAAAAAAAAAACAATTCTAAAGCCCAAGCCACCTAGACAATCCTAAAGCCTAAGCCCAAAAATGAAAAAAATAACAATTCAAAACGTAATCACTAAAGTCTAAAGCCATTAAGCGGGTTAAACATTCAAAGCTTCATTAACAAAAGACCTAGGCAGTCGGTAGTCCCTTCCCACTCCGCCAAAAAAAATGAATCGAGCAGTTGAGAACGCAGGCAGGCAGAGAACGTGAGAACTGAGAAGCAGCATCGCCCGCTCCCTCTCCGGCTTTACTCCCCAACAGAAATCTACCTTCCTTCTCCAGTTAGTTCTCACTTCTCCCCATTTGTTCTCAGATTCTGCAATTTTCAAGTAAGTTTCTCATCTGCCAATTTATGCCCATATTAATTATTTGCTCTCATCCCTAACGAAAAGTCAGAAATTATTTGTGTGAATCCTCAAATCTCAGTTCTAGATGCAATTTAATGCTATTTGTATAAGGAACATTTTTAATTCATACTTATTTTTGTTATATTTAGGAGTATGAGTTTGGATAAATTTGTAATTAAGACTAAGAGGTCTTTGATTGGAGGTGTTAGTTCTTCAATTGTTCCTAATCAGTCTATCTCTAGTGTTGAAAATGCCACTGCGTCAAATGAAAATACCGCTAGAGATGAGAGGAATGAGAGGGACAAGAGAGCCCGAACAGAAAGTACACATGAATGGGATATTATTAATGATCCATTTTTACGAAAACCAATTAATGAATATGCGTCGGGGATTAGGGATGATGTGATGAGAGCATATGTTGTTAAAGGTGCTTGTCAACCAACATCTCATAAGTTTCCACGAACTGAATTTGGTATTAAGGAGCTTTCGAGGAGAGTGGTTTAAAACTTGGGAATGGTTGGAATATAGTATTTCTAAAGATGCCGCTTTCTGTTTTTGGTGTTACCTTTTTCATGGGCATGAAGGAAAGAGATTTGGTGATGATGTGTTTGTGAGGACCGGATTTCGTAATTGGAAGAAAGCTCCTGAAAAATTTAGAGATTTGCCTAAGTTGCAGAAGTAAATCAAGTAGTATGTAATGAACTATAATTTTTTGTTAAATTATTACGCTATTGTTGTTCTTATTATATTTTGGACACGAACTTTAAAATTTTTAGTCTTTGGTTTGCCCCTCCTTGGACAAACCTCTGGCTCCGCCACTGACCATACATACATAATACACCCATATATGCATGAAATGAACACATGAATTATATACATAACATAGTTACGAGACATACAAATATATATACGTAATAATATAACTAGAGAAATTTTACAAAATAGGACTATTACTTATCAAAATTTAAAAAATAGGACATCCACTTTTCCCCCGACTCGCATAGGACCAAATATGCGCTGAATTGCCAAAAATGACCTCATTAAACGATACACACGTACTCTTCCCTTATTTGACGGTTACTTCTTTCCCCCGGCTATTCCCGGTTTCCAAGCATCCATTATGATCATGGCCGCCGAAAAAGAGATTCAAAATTAAATGAACATGTATCGGAACGGTTGAGAGCTGCGATTGAAGAGACCAGTCATTCTACGAGTATCAAACGTGCACTTCGATTCAAAACTTCAAAGCACAGAGGTAGTAAACTTTCGTCTTAGACGACCCTCAAATTTGAGGATAGTAGAATCGTTGAGTAGAGTTGATGGACAGAGCTATGGATTTGTCAAACAAAGTTTCTGTCAGAATCAATTCCGAAATAGTAAGTACTAATTTCGTTGAGTAGAGGAATGTCTGAAATTGACAAAAGTTTGACAGTTAAAGGAGTTTAGAAAGTTTAAATCGTTTGAATGTAAAAAGATTTCATTGCATCATGTTGTTATATGGTGGCATTTTAAGTGTGTATGAAGACTATGGTTACATTTTGCGTGAATTAGTTATACTTTATGAATATGCGTTTGTTTGAATTAGAACTTCAGAATGTGACGCATAAATGACAGTTTAGTGAGAATTTAGGAGATCATTTTTAGTTTGTGATGTTGTTATACAACAAAATAGTGCAAAATAAAGAAGTATATGGTCGCATTTTGTATGAAAAGTGACATTCCAATAATATGTGGTTATGTAGTGGGGTTGTAAGTATGTATCATTACTGTGATGACAGTTTGCTTGAAATAGTGACATTTTATGAATATGTCTTAGATTGAACAGAAATTAACACAACATTGAATTGGCAATTGAAAGTCTGACACATAAATGACATTTTAGTGAGAATTTAGCAGATCATTTTTAGTTTGTGATGTTGTTATACAACAAAATAGTGCAAAATAAAGAAGTATATGGTGGCATTTTGTATGAAAAGTGACATTCCACTAATATGTGGTTATCTAGTGGGGTTGTAAGTATGTATCATTACTGTGATGACAGTTTGCTTGAAATAGTGACATTTTATGAATATGTCTTAGATTGAACAGAAATTAACACAACATTGAATTGGCAATTGAAAGTCTGACACATAAATGACATTTTAGTGAGAATTTAGCAGATCATTTGTAGTTTGTGATGTTGTTATACAACAAAATAGTGCAAAATAAAGAAGTATATGGTGGCATTTTGTATGAAAAGTGACATTCCACTAATATGTGGTTATTTAGTGGGTTTGTAAGTATGTATCATTACTGTGATGACAGTTTGCTTGAAATAGTGACATTTTATGAATATGTCTTAGATTGAACGGAAATTAACACAACATTGAATTGGCAATTGAAAGTCTGACACATAAATGACAGTTTAGTGAGTTTTAGTGTGTCATGTTGTTATAAAATAACATAATGCAAAATAGAGAAGAATATGGTGGCATTCTGAATGAAAAGTGAAATTGCAAGAATTATCACAATTTATGGGAAAGTATGAAACTGGCAAACTAATGACTTAAGTAGTTAATATTACCATGTTATTTATGAATATCTTGACTTGAATGACAAAATATTTTACAAATTGATTATAATGCCTATATTTGTGTGAACTTGACAAACAATAACAAGAGCTTTTAAGAAGTCAGTGTTAGTGGACTTGGAAAACTTGCGTGTCAATTCTTACTGCAATGTTGCTGAAGTTCTTAAAAGAATAAGGACATGTCTTAGCACTGAGGAACTGACTGATTTCAGTAACACCATATTTGGTTGGATGTTAAAAATTGAAGATATGTCTTGGAATAGTGGACAACTACTGTTAGGATTTGTTGGAAACTATGTCACTGAAGTTAATGGAAATGCAGATGACAGTGTCATCAGATTTCATATTCAAAACAGTGTAATCAGTTTTCAAAAGGCTGATGTGGCAACAATGTGTGGTTTAAAATTTGGGAGTCTGAAGCCAAATATTTCAGAGGAGCCGGAGGGAGATATATGGAGAAGATATTTTGGGAACAAGGCTACAGTGTCCCGTGCAGATATCCAAAATGCATTGAAGAGTTATGAGAGCACTGATGAAGGAAGAATGACAAAGGATGGAGTGAAGCTGGCTCTACTACACATATTGTCCCATTGTTTGTTTGGGAATCAAACTGCCAGGCCTATGAAAGCATACTACATAAACCTGGTAAACGATTTGGATGCATTCAATGCTTACCCATGGGGTGATGATGTTTGGAACGAGTTGGTTGACAAAATAAAACAAAGTTGTGAGGCATTAGATAAAGGCAAAGGGGACAGAGTTACATTCCCTGGGTACATGGTGGCTTTACAATGGTGGGCATTTGAGACATTCCCATGACTTGCAAAAGGTGGTTTGTGCAAGCTAATAAAGGGCAGAGAAAACATCTTACCAAGGACACTGAAGTGGGAATTCAAGAAAAAACCTACAGTGGAGGTGCTTTCCCAAATAATATTCAAGAATGACAAGGTATTAGTTTTAATAGTCTAAATATATCTAGATTATAAGATTACAATTTTTTACTAACAAAGTGTACTTGTTTAGTTTGAGTGGACACAGATCGTACCAACAGAAGAAGAGATTGCCATGATTGGAGGAAACAATGACAGAGGTGGACATGGAATGGACATTGTTATTCCAAATGTGGGGAGGCTAGATGCTGAAAAGATGAAAGCTATTGCAGAAAAAGGCAAAAAAAAGGCAATACAGACCAGAAGCATGAAAAGGAAAACAAGAAAAGTAATGAAGGGAAAAGGTAAATCTGGCGAGGGAACTTCTAAAAGAAGAAAGAAGATTGAGATGGAATTTGAAAGTGATGAGGAAACACAGAGTGATGAAGGCACTGAGAGAGAGGATGAAGAAGATGATTCAAGTGATAGTGGAAGAAAAGCAGAGAAATATATTATGTTCATGAGCAAACATAGTAATAGTATGCAAAAAAGCATGAGGAAACAAGCTAAGGAGACTGCCAGACTAGTGGCATAAATGAAAAACATTAAGCAAACTCAAAAAAAGCAGGAAGATCTTTTAAAAGAAGTTCTACTTATTGTCAAACAGATGTCACAAGGCAGTGATAAAGGTGAAGATGAGGACACAAGAGAAAGAACAGAGAAAGTTGAAAAGAATGAAAGTCCAGAAAAAGAAGAAAATGTTAATAAAAAAGAAGATGATGACATGACTGGGCAAGATTACGAGAATGATGAGGAACCTAGGCTAAAGGATGATGATACTGCTGACATTCATGTGCAAGAGGAGACTGAGTACATTGCTGCACAGACTGAGGATGATATTTTACATATTGGGGATGGTGGTGCAAAAAATGAGGATGCTGTTCTAGAAAAAGATGTTGTAGAGACCGAGTACAATGAAGATGTAGTTTGTGACATGCCTACGTTTAACATATTGAGTCAGTCTCAAGAGATGGACAAAACTGCTGAATCTTGTTGGGGGATGGGGTCACAGGACAATAGTCAATTTGTCAAAGAGATTTGCAAAACTGCAGATGAAGTGGCGAAAAAGGCTTTTGAGAGCTATTCTTCCAATCCATGTACAGCAATCATAGTGAAGCCTAATCAGGTAACTAAAAAAAATAAAATGACATTCAAGTAGCATTTGGAAGGTATGAAACTGACATAAAAGTGACATTCGAAGTATTAATGACAAATTAGTAAAGTTATGTGATATACAGTTTATGTGAAGTTATGAAACTGACAAATTGGTGACTTCTGTAGTACATATCACCATTGCATATATGATTTTTATGAATCTCAAAACATTTTATGTAATATTGTCTTGACTTGAATGACAAAATATTTTACAAATTGATTATAATGCTTATATTTTTATGATTATTTTTTTGTATGACATTGAGTGTATTTATACATTTTCAATAAATATAAAAAAGTATAATAAATAATATATATTATGGAAATGCCACAGGAACAAGAGGATCTTCCCAAACAAAAACGTTTTGCTAGGTCACCAGTGAAGTACACTCCATCTGAGCATTCGCCAAAGAGGAGGAAGAGAGAAAAGGGTAAGAAAAGAGCTGACAATGAATTTTTGCCTTCACTGAAGGAAATAGTTGGACCTTTCACAGAAGATCCAACAGAGAGCCCACCAGATCATGAAATAGAGAGGGTGAGAGCATACCTCCAAGTTGGATTGTTGAAGAATTTTCAAAAAAACAAAAATGGCAGAAGGTACAAAGTGGAAGAAGAAAAAATGGTTCACAAACCGTTCTTGCTAGACACTATGAAAGTTGAATAAAAAACATGGTTATATGACATGTTTACGAATCATGAATGGATCACTGACAAGGTAAATTCAAAAATGTTATAGTTTTGTCAGTCTAACTCCCAAGTGTACATTTATATGTATGTTTGTTTGTATTGAATGCCATTCAAAGTCAGTTGAATTAGTTTGTAATTGTTAAATGTGTGTTTTATTTTTTACAGCATGTTGAGGTAGTAATGTACTATTTGGGCATGAAACGGGTGCATTACAAACTGCCACAAAACTACACCACAACTGGGCCTTTTTTCTTGCAAATACTGAAGCGGGAGCTTGACACTATATCAAAGGGGCACTATACATACCACAAGTCAGCACAAGAAGAATATATTGTTCGTGACATAATATGTGCAAACAACTATAGCCTACACTGGAGCAAAGCAGACTTCGTGTACTTCCCTCTGAATACTGGCAACCATTGGGTTTTGGTAGTACTAGATATCAAGCAAAGAAAGGTAAGAGTGTACAACTCCAATGCTAGAAGAGGTGATTCACTAAGGGATATCAGGTCCTATGTTGCATGCATAACAGTCCTCCTGCCCAAAATAATGGACTATCACAAAGTGTACGAACAGATGGGTGAGGATCCTATGGGTGAAAGGTTTTTGGAAGTTGAGCCTGTAGAAGGATGTCCACAGCAAGATGATGGGTAAGAGGATATAAATTTGCTTAATCAGATTGTATAATAGTGTACTTTTTTATTTTAAAAAATATTTCTTTTAATTTTTGGTGTTATGCATCAGGGGAAATTGTGGAATGTTCATGCTCAAGATGGCTGAATTTCTAATGGTGGGGATGGACATGGATGGCATATATCCTGAAGCAATGCCTTTGTTTAGGGAAAAAATGGCAACTGAACTGGTCCTATATAGCAAGAGGAGGCAGGGTGAGAGAGAATGAAATGAAGCTATAAAGAAATGGGATTGTAGGATGAAACAATTATGTTTGTTTTGGAAGACTGTTATATTTACTAGTACTTTTAATATCATGTCAGGACATCTAGACATCTAGTACATTCGTTTTGAAAAACTTGGTTAAAGCAACTTTCAATTCGTTTTGAAAAACTTGGTTAAAGCAACTTTCATTGTGTTTTGAATGTATGAAATATGCTTTATGACAATGCATTGTGACAATGCATTTTATTGAATTAAGTTTAAAAAATCTGTTTGATTTTTACATTAAAGATGACTTTGTGTTAATGCATTACACAGGGTACTTATATTTATGTAAGCACAGATTTTTACATGAAGAAAATCCGTGATAAATGACATTTGGATGACAGTTTTTAGAAAACAAAATGACATCAACTTTGAAATCTATCTGTTAGAGGGACGTACGTCCCCTTGCCCAGTTTATCTAGAGCATTTTTTATAGTAACATGTAGATGGATACTAGGATTGAATGTCATTTACATGTAGTAAATAAATGACAACAAATTGACAAGTAACATGACATTTTGTGGAATACAAAATGCCATCAAATGTCACATATGTCATTTATGCATAAACAAAATGACATTATATTATTGGGATGACATTTGGGATAAAACATTTCGTTAAAGCACAAGTCATAAACACTTAAATGCCAAGAATGGCTAAAGCACAAAACCTTAAACGTTCAAGGAAATGATAACCAAGTCCAAACCACATAGTAGAATTGTTAAAAGTACAAAAAACATAAGACAACATAAAATGAGTGGGCAAATCTACATCACTGGGTATTAATAGGAATTGGATTTCTACAAGTTTTCTTATTATGCCCAAGCACATGGCATCTAGAACATTTTTGACGTTTTGAACCTCTATATTCAAAACGTATGAAATATGTTTTATGACAATGCATTGTGACAATGCATTTTATTAAATTACGTTCAAAAAATCTATCTGTTAAAGGGACGTACGTCCCCTTGGCAAGTTTATCTAGAGCATTTTTTATAGTAACATGTAGATGGATACTAGGATTGAATGTCATTTACATGTAGTAAATAAATGACAACAAATTGACAAGTAACATGACATTTTGTGGAATACAAAATGCCATCAAATGTCACATATGTCATTTATACATAAACAAAATGACATTACATTATTGAGATGACATTTAGGATAAAACATTTGGATAAAGCACAAGTCATAAACACTTAAATGCCAAGAATGGCTAAAGCACAAAACCTTAAACGTTCAACGAAATGATAACCAAGTCCAAACCACATAGTAGAATTGTTAAAAGTACAAAAAAAAACAGAAGACAACATAAAATGAGTGGACAAATCTACATCACTGGGTATTAATTGGAATTGGATTTCTACAAGTTTTCTTATTATGCCCAAGCACATGGCATCTAGAACATTTTTGACGTTTTGAACCTCTATATTCTCCAATGGATGGAATCCTGCATTTCTTAGGGCGACCAGGAGGACGCTTCAAACAACTTGGTGGCTTGCATCTCTGGTTTTGAATAGTAGCAGGAATTGACCAACTGTCAGGATCAGCAATAGGATGCATGATACCAGACCATGTAGCAAGCCAAGCATCTGTTGTGTAATATGGAGATATGTACGTATAACATGAAAGGTGTGGGCGTATACCGATTGCAGCCACAACATGAACACACACAAATTGATCTAATTGAAAGTGGCCGCATGTACAACTTCTAGAGTTGAGGTTTACCACAAAGGACTTGCATCTACTGTCAACAACTTCAAATTCATATGCACATGATGGTTTAACCTATGAAAAAAAAATAAGAATATGAAAGTAGATAAAAAAGAGAATTAGCAAAAGAATATAGCAGTAATATGTGGTTATGAAGAGAAAGGTAAAGGGGTGAGGACCTTGAAACCCTAGGCGGAGGTGCTCATGACGACGACGTCTGCATGGGCCGCCCCGGCCGCAGTGCCGGGGGCGGCAAAGAGATCTTTTGCTGAAGTGTTGGCTGCGAACAAAGAAATACCCTTGAAAACACCCTATCGGCATCGTGGAATGCCTGCCGTGCAATTCTCAGAAGAAGAAGTTTCAACTCTTGCTGCTCAACATAAATTTGCATTAGTCGGATCCTTCGTTAGGGGTAGACCGTCTATGATCCTCTTACGACAAGAGTTTGATAAGATAGGGTTTCAAGGGCCGGTTTCATTGGGTCTCCTCGATCAACGCCATGTTCTGATTAAATTTTCTATGGAGGATGATTTCCAAAGATGTTGGCTTAGGCAGGTGTGGAGCATTAGAGGTTTCAAGATGAGAGTCACGCGGTGGACTCCAGACTTCAGACCGGATGTGGAATCACCAATAGTTCCAGTTTGGATCACTTTTGAAGGACTACCTTTGCATCTACAAGACAAACGTGCACTTTTTTCCATATCGGGAATGATTGGAAAACCCTTGAAAGTTGATGCAGCTACGGCAAACCTCACTCGTCCTTCAACGGCAAAAGTTTGTGTGGAACTAGACCTATTGCAGGAGATCCCCTCTAAGGTACTGATTATGAATGGATCGAAAGAAATTATTCAAAATGTCTTGTATGAAGATCTCCCGGTCTATTGTTTGAAATGCAATAAATTGGGACACAAAAAAGGAGATTGTGGGATACCTAAACGTATGGAGATTACAAGTAAGTCACAGAACATGGGAGTGATTGGTGCCAAAAAGGATGTTGGGAAGGCTATCCAAAAGGTGAAAGATCAAAAAGTGACTGACCAATGGGTACAAATCACACGGAAAAAAAATGGAAAGGAGAAGATGGATAGCTTAGTGGACAAGCTGGAATCCTCAAGGAGGGGGGAGGAGGCTGCCCGTCAAGAAACTGAGGGGAGATCTGCTCAAGAGGTTGCTATTACGACCGCAGAGGGGATCCCAGATACTGTGATTGAAGAGGTGGATATGGTAGGTCAACCAAACCAACTAACTTCAGAAGTGGAAGGGGAGGGAGATACACTGAAGAAGACTCCACCAGTGGGGGAAAATGATATAATGCAATCTCAAAAGGAGGTAGGGGAAGATGTTTCTAACAAGGCTTCAGACCTGGACCTGGTTTCACATGCTACGGATGTAACAAAACTAATCAATTTTGAGGAAGGAAGCATCAGGAAGGGGGAGGAAATGGTGACCATAATGCAAGCAGGTTATGTTTCGGAGGGAGATCAAATATTAATGGAGGATTTGACAAAAGAGATGTGGACGGAGGTATGTAAGGAACTCCAAGACAAGGTGAGTCAGGCAGTCCAAAAACAGGATTTGGTTGGAGTGGTTGGAAGAAGAAAGATCAAGGAGAATTATCCTCCGGTTTCGGTCACTACAAGGCTAGCGGCTAGGAGGAGCAACACGGAAACCCACTCTAAGGTTTCCCTATGAAGATGCTCACTTGGAATCTTCGTGGCCTCGCTTCTTCGTGCCCGAGGTTACACGATATTATTAGGCACTACTCTGTAAATATGGTTACTATTATTGAACCACTTGTTGATCAAAATAAGGGTCACTTTTATAGGAACAAACTTGGTTTTACGCATTTGTATATGGCAGCTACAAATAAAATCTGGCTCATGTGGAATACATGTGAGTTTGAGGTGGCATCCATTGTTGAAAAAGATCAGTTTTTGGTGGCTAGGGTGGTGTACATCCCTTTAGATTTTGCATTTGTTTTCTCCCCAGTTTACGGACTCCACACCAGGCAAGATAGGGCTCGACTTTGGGCAGGACTTTTGGAAGTCGAACATATGGGGGATTTTGCATGGTTATTGGGTTGAGATTTTAACGTGGTCTCTTCGATTTCTGAGTACAAAAGTCAGTCCAACCCTCCTTTGAATGACATTTTGGATTTTCAGGATTGTATTAATGAGTGTATGCTTAATCAACTACCATCTATTGGGTCAACATATACTTGGTCAGGCATGAGATTGAATGGCAGAATTTGGGAGAGACTTGACCGTTATCTTGCAAATCAATGTTTTGTAGCTAAATTTGATGCTATTCACATTCAACATTTAAGTAAAACTCCTTCAGACCACTGCCCAATCCTATTAATGTGTGAGCTTAATACCGGAAATGGACCTAAACAATTCCGTTTTCAAAATATGTGGTTTTCTAACGAGGATTTCTTACCTTTTGTGGCAAAGAGGTGGAAGGAATATCCAACGGTGGGTGGAATGCGAGGACTTTGTGATAAGCTTAAGTCCCTTAAGGCTGATTTGAAGATCTGGAACCGGGAGGAGTTTGGGGACATTTTTAATTCCACCCAAAATCTGGAGGTTGAGGCTTTGGCAGCGGAAAAAGAATATGAAGAGAATCCTACTGACTCTAATAGGGCAGTCTGCCATAAAAAGCAGGCTGAGCTTCTTTTGAGGATTAAGCAACAAGACACCTTTTGGAGACAAAAAGCAAACGTCAAGTGGATAAAACAGGGAGATGCTAGTATGAAGTTTTTCCATGAGACGGTGCGGGATAAAATTAGAAGGCAACATATTCAGGCAATCAAAAAAGCTAATGGGGAATGGTGCTATGATCCAAAAGAGATTGGTACAGAGGCAGTTGATTATTTTTCAAACTTATATGCTAAGGGACAGGTTAAGGAGTTCGATAATGTGCTTCATTATATTCCTGAGATTATAGATGGGATGGATAATAACAGCTTATTAAAACTGCCACAAGAAGATGAAATTAAAGAGGCGGTGTGGGGACTCAATCAGGATGCAACACCGGGGCCTGACGGGTTTGGTGGAGGTTTTTATAGAGGATGCTGGGATATTATCAAGAGAGATGTAATTATGGCGGTACAAGAATTTTTTCTGGGGGTGAGAGTTCCTAAAGGAGTGGGAAGTGTTAATATGATATTGATACCCAAGAAAAAAAGCCCTACATCTTTTGGAGATTTTCGCCCTATCTGTCTATCTTCTTTCTTGAGTAAAATCAATACAAGAATTTTGGCATCCAGAATGGGGATTATTCTACCCAAAATTATCTCTAAAGAGCAATTAGGTTTCATGAAGAGTAGGGATATTAAAAACCAAGTTCTGGTGGCGCAAGAGTTGCTTCATAGCCTTGATAAAAAAGTTAAGGGCTCAAATTTGGTAATAAAGCTTGATATGGCTAAAGCATTCGACAGGGTTGACTGGGAGTTTTTGGATGCTATTATGAAAAAATTTGGCTTTGACTTTGGAGTTCGCAGGCTGATTTTGGGGAATCTAAATAGCACATTCATATCCATTTTAATTAATGGAGCATCTTATGGTTTTTTTAAGCCTTTTACAGGGGTCAAACAGGGGGATCCCCTCTCTCCTTTACTTTTTATTATTGTTTCAGAAGCGTTTTCAAGAGGATTGAATTCACTGAGGATGCGGGGTGCTATTGAGGGTTTTAACATGGGAAGAGGACTGCAGATTACTCACCTGGCATTTGCGGATGACCTGATGATCTTTATGAATGGTTCTTCTAAGCCTATCAAAAACTTCAACACATTTTTGCAATCATATCAAGATGCTTCTGGCCAATTGGTTAATAAAGATAAAAGCAGTTTTGTGGCTGGGAAACACACTACTCTGGGGAGAATTCTATATATTGAAAATGAGCTAGGAATGAAATCTACTAAATTGCCACTTAAGTACCTAGGGGTTCAGCTCCACAAAGGCATTACTAGACTATCTCATTGTAAAGATATGTTGGAAGCATTTGAGAAAAAACTATCTACCTGGAAGATGAAGATGCTGTCACAAGGAGGAAGGCTAATTCTGATAAAACATGTTCTCAACGCTTTACCATTACATGTGATGGCAGTGACTGATCTACCGAGGTCTGTGGTGAACATGATAAATAGAAAGATTGCAAATTTCTTTTTGGGGAATCAGAGATAACAAACCAAAATATCACTGGGCAAAGCTAAACAGTCTATGTAAACCTACTATGAGTGGTGGGCTGGGCATTAGATCCATAGCTGATACTCAAAAGATATCAGCCATGAAGTTATGGTGGGATTTCCAGAATAGTCAATCCATTTGGACAGACTTGATGCAGAGTAAATATGGGTCAAGACATCTGGGGGAAGTAAAGCCTACTGATTCTCCTGTTTGGAGAAGGATCAGCCTCATTCATGAGGAGGCAGAAGGGATGGTTATCAGGGGTACTAGTTCTATTACATGGATTCATACTTCAGAGGGGATTTTTACAACCAAATCTGCATATTCTGCACTTTGGCCACAGGAGGGGAGGATTTTATCTAATACACAAATTTGGAACCCTAAACAGGTGCCCAAAATTAGGATTTTTCTTTGGAGGTTATGGCATAAGTGTCTACCATTTCCAGAATAGCTAGCGACCTTCTCAGCTGCTTACCCTACCATTTGCCCTTTCTGTAAGAAAGACAGTGTTTCAGAAGACCATATTCTTCTCTTATGTCCACTAGCCAGATCAGTATGGAGTTTCTTCTCGACTACTCTGCTTCTAGGAGGTAGATCTGTCAATAGCATCAAAATGGAAATTATGAAGTGGTGGATTTCCAAAGCTGGAAATACAATGGATACAATTTACGCGATGGTTCTACCTGGGGTCATTGTATGGCACCTATGGAAGGAATATTGGGAAGCGATCTGGAACAGCTCAATCCCTACGGTGGACATGTTGCTCAAAAAGATTCAAAAATATATGTTAACATGGTGCTATGCTAATATGAACATTCGAGGAAATGAAAGATTGAAAAGTTTAGGTCTCATACCTTCATCTTTCAACAGGAGGAAACCGCAGATATTTAGGTGGTTGAAACCGCAGAATTCTCGACTCAAACTCAACTGGGCAATCTTTAGGGGTAACGGTAAATCCTCAGCTGGCTTTTTACTTCGAGACCATGAAGGAGCTATGGTGGCAGCAGAAGGCTTTCCGTTGAGCGGATCCACGAGGATGGAGGAAGAAACCTTGGCTAAGGCGGTGGAGTGGGGAAAGACGCTTCTGTTTCCTGATTTAGAAATTGAATCTCCCTTCTCGAAGACTCTTCAGGTGGACAGCAACTTAATGGGCCAGCCTCACATTTGCTTCACCTTTATCCCGGGCCCAGCGAACCTAGCTGCGGTGACTGTGGCGAAAATGGGCCTACTTGAGCCCTTTTTTTGGAGATCGGGAGATAACGTACCCAAAGATTTAGCAGGAGCTTTAACATTGGATGCTTCATCGTTTCCTTATATTTATTTATAGATCTGCGTTCGTTTATTTTCTGCTCTTTATGTGAGCTCTGTACCGTTAAGGGTAAGGTGTTATGTCCCCCCTTGTGTAATCGGTTTTATTTCTTCTATAATATCCGGTAAATGTTCCCCGGCATTTACCCCACTGATTTTGGTGGTTTGCCTACCGGGTTTAAAAAAAATGTGGTTATGAAGTATGTAAAATGTCAACTTATATATGAATATTAAGTAGAAGAGAAATGATAAATAAAAACGCTAATAAGACTATTTGAATATGAAGTACACAAAAATGACAAAATTATAAAGACAAAATGACATATTAACAAAAAAAGTGGAATTATAAAAGGAGATGAAAAAATGAAAACGGGCTAATGGTATTCAAAGTCAAAAAATTAGCTTTGACATACCTTCATACGTGTGGATTCAGCTTGCAAAGCTACCAGGCGTTTCTCACATTTCTTTGCGAGTATAGTACTTGTTTTCTCAGCTTTATCTTTCCTCTCTGTGAACCATTGCTGCATCCTTTCACGCAAGAAATCAACAAGTTTAGACACAGAATACTCTCTAGCACAGACATTGACTTTGTTCATAGACTCAGCACAATTTGATGTCATAATATTATATCTCTTTGGGCCAGACATTACTTTTGACCATGTGTTAGCACCTAATTTGTCTAGCCAAGTCCTTATCCTGGGGTCTTCAGAATCCAACATGGATAAGTAGTCATCATATTCTTTCATAGTTGCTGCCATATAGGCAGCTTTGAACTTCCATCCCAAACCAGCTGCAGATCCTCTGAATTTTGATGTTATGTTACGACCAAGATGAGCAACACAAAAACCGTGGCTAGCATGTGGCAAGAGTTCAGAAACGGCCTTGATAAGCCCTTTATGCCTATCAGATACTACGTACAGGTCATGTCTGTACTTTATTGATTGACAAACTTTGGATAAGAACCATTTCCAAGAAGCTTTAGTTTCAGAACCACAAATACCAAATGCAATAGGAACTATGTGATCATTGGCATCTTGGCAACAAGTTGTAAGGAGAGTGCCTTTATAGTAAGCCTTCATGAAAGAACCATCCCATATAAGAACAGGTCTGCAGTAGGGCCAAGCTTCTATCCATGGTTTGAATGACATAAAAAAGGTAGAAAATGCATCATCCTTCCCTGTGACTAGATTAAACATAGAGCCAGGATTTGTTTTCTCAAGCACATAAGCCATTGAAGGCAAAAGCTGATAGGATTCAAGATCAGAACCAAATTGCACCTGCATTGCTTTCTTCTGTGCTTTCCAAGCTTTGTTGTAAGACATGGAAATTCCATACTGCATACTCATGTCCTCACGAATTTGGTTTGGGGGGTATGGTTTATTGGAAGCATCAAGGTATTTGTGTGCAATAATATTTGCTATCACATTAGCAGATGCCTGTCTATGTTTGCCTTGTCTGTAATCAATAGAGCATGTGTGAACTGGCCGGAATCTGAAAAGAAAAATGACATTAGTATACAAATACATAATATGAAGTTGACAGTCATGTATAAGAATGGCAACACAACATGACATTCTTATAAACCAGAATTTACAATGAAGTGAATTAAAGAAGGAAAATTGAAGTTACCTTCTGATTTGAAACATTGTTACGCCATGTAGTTTTACAGCTCGAACACTCCAACAACATTTTGGATCTAAGCAAATAACATGCAAACATATTTTCTTCGATGTCTTAGTTCTGTATTGGAAGTGGTTTGTGATAGCATACATCTTCAGATGGTGGATAAGTTCTTTTTTATTTTTGTAAATAGCATGGAGAAGAAGACAAGTAGGATGGGACTGTGTGATGATTTCAAAATTTTGGAGAAATGAGAATGAGTCAGATGATTTAGTTAAAAGGTCATCTGACATATCATCTGACATGTCATCACTGTCTTCAGATGATTCATTTTCTACAGTTGCAGACACAGTGTTACCACAAGAAACAATATCTTCGGATTGGCCACAACTTACCCCAGATAGCATAACATTTTCATATTGACCAAATGGTGGGCCATCATCAAAAGAAAGTGTAGGTGAGGAGGAATGTTGTTGGGCAGAAGAAACAACAACATTCTCATAAGTGGTATGTTGTTGTGAAGCATGGGAAGAAGAAACAACAACATTCTCATCATAAGGGGTATGTTGTTGTGAAGAAATGACAACATTTTCAGACCAAGGAGAAGCATATGGTCCAACATCAATAGAAAATGCAGGAGAAGATGAAACAGGATAAAACTCAACACAAAGTGGATACAATGAAAAATCTGGTTGAAGAGACTTGATATAAAGATAAAATGTTAAGGTAGATTGATCATTTATAGTAACAGGAGGAGGAAATCCATCTCGCATATAAGAAAGCCTGAAATTATGATTAGCTTTGTACTGAGAAAGGATGTCACTCAAAGAGTTAATAAAAGAAGCATATTGAACATTATAGTTAACATGAAGGCCACATGTGTGGACATTGTTGAACACATTGTTAGAATCCCAAAAACCGTCAACCTTGACCATAACAAGTAAAATAGGATCCATTGTGGTAAAAAGGTTCCTAAAAAATGCAGCAAAAGAAATATTTCAGTATGAAAAAAGACACTTCGGACAAAATAATGACAGTTTTGTTAACAATATGACAGTTTATAAGGATGTGTACCATTGAATGACAGAACATAAAAAGGCGAAATCAAAAAATGCATATACAGGTAGGAACGTAGCACAAACTAAATGACAGTTTGGACAAAATTATGACAGTTGTGTTAACAATATGACAGTTTATAAGAATGTGTACCAATTATATACAATTACAGAACATAAAAAGGAGTAATAAAAAAATGCACATACATGACAGTTCGAACAAACAAAATGACAGTTCGAAGGGCATAATTTAGGTAGACGAATAGAGAATTTAACAAAAACAAAATAAATTGTAGATACAAACTGATATCTAAACTAGCGGATGAAATTTAATGAAATAAAACAGAGTACAACGACATACGAAATAAATTGTTGATTATAACGAATTTGAAAGCGATCATATGATGAAAGGATCGATAATATGAAATTGAAGAAAAAAACAGAGCTGGAAGGAAAAAACAGAAGGATTGACGAATGCAGGAAAAAGAATGCAGAAAAAAGCGATCGTATATCTAATATAACAAATTTATTCTTCAATGTAACAACGATTGAAGAAGAATTGACGAACGAAAACAGAATCACGGCCAATATTATGAAAGCTTTAAATTTGAAGTGAACATACCCTGAAAAGAACTAAACACAGGCAGCTATGACCTCGTACTCAGAATCGACGAATGCAGGAAAAAGATGCAGAATTGACGAACAAGGAAACTACTCGGATAAGGAAACTACTCAACCAACAAGAAAACGGAAACTCCTTAACCGCTTCAAACTGGATAACCGAAAAAGGCCGGTAAATTTTAGGTGCGTGTAAACAATCTCAGCGAACTTCGAACAGGGGTATTTAGGATATTTCCTAAAGTAGTAAAACGTAAGATAGGACCGTATAAGTCCTATCAACGAGAGAAAACTTGGTAAGTCCTAATATGAGTTTTTTAGCATGTTTAAGTCCTATTATGGCTAATTTCTTATATAACTATGTTACATACGCACATCTGCATAACGGATGGATCAATAGTTTATACGTAATAATAATACAATTAATTACAAGGCAATAGTGATAGAAAAGCAACGGCCACTGTAATAATAGTCGTATACGGTGGGCATACGTAGAGGTAATATGCTTCGAGTAGCCCGATCAAACATACCTACTTGTGTGCATGCTTATATATATACACCTGCGCACAACGGAAGAAGGGGAAACGAACAAACGAATATATAACTACTAGAGAAGAGAGAAAGGAGAAGGTGAGGGCTGGACAGATTGGTCACGTCGAAGCCGAAGGAAAAAGGGAGGAGCGCCGGACTGGTTTACGCCGGAGTAGTGAAGCCATCATCACCGCCGGAGAAGATAGCCGGAGAAGAAGCTAACGTCGCCGGACTGCGGGACTTCGAAACCACGCACACCGGGGAAGGAGCGGACGCTGACTGCATCACCGCCTATTACAACCTGCACTCTGCCGCTCCCGTTGGAAAGAAGGCAGCTTGGAGGGATGGAGTAGGGATCCGTTCGCCGGCCTAGTTTATTCGGGCTGTTTAAATTTAGCTTGGACAAAAAAAAATCAATAATAATAGGAATAATAATAATAATAATAATAATAATAATAATAATTGATAAATTTGAGATGAGAAGTATTAGTGATGAATGTAGCTGGGTTAATTGATAGTAATATTACTCTTGGATAAATTTGTTAATTTTTAGTTAAAATGATTACATAATGTTAAATGATAAAATGAGTTCATAAACGAATATTATATTGAAATGATAGTTTATTATGACGTAGTACCATAACTAGATCAAGTAAAATTGGATAGATATTATTTTTACTAACTATTGGATTAATTGTAGTAGATTAATAAAATTAACGTAATTACGGACTCGGAAATATTAAGTGTTGAGTAAATTAATAAAATCAGATTAAGTTAATGATGATTAGTTAATTTAAATAATTGTTAGAATATTCGGAATTTCTAATAATGTTGACTAAGGTAATTGTGAAATTTGAATATTAAAAGTTGGGAATCGGACCAGTTAAATTGATGATAACCACTATAGTAAATTCGTCATTTTAAGTTGAAATAATTGCATAATTTAAGATAATGGTATAAATGGATTGATTAATTAATCAAAGACATGAAAGGAACCCATTATAATTTTAGATCTAGTAGTAGCTTAATTAGATGATTTTGATATTTCATAAGTGTACGAATAAATTGATAAAAACAGAATAAATTTATCAGTGAATTAAATTAAATATATTCGTCGGATTTGATACTTACTCATAATTTATAAGATCGGAGTAAGAGAAGTTTATCAACCTTAATTAAATAATAATATTGGATAATAATGATAAATCCGAGTAATAAGGAATTGTTAAAACAATAATTCGAATAATTTTATAGAAGGGGAAATTGGATAATCGGCTAAGAATAAAACAAGTGACTAATTATATCATCTTAATTAAAAAGGTGAATATTTAGAGACCGGAATTGAGGAAGGGAATTACGATCATCAGGACCTACTGTAAGTTTCTCTGTCAATCTAAAATCATTTCCTCGTATTATATATGTACTATGTGATACGTGATTTTAGTGTGACTTATGATGTATATGCATGTGATTTTGAAGTTGTTCGATCTGTGATATTTGAGAAGTGAAACTAAGTGTGTTTGGGTATTAAATATTTTATTTAAACATTTTCGAGGCAATTTGAGAAAATGAGGAATATTTTGAGATATATTGATTCAAGATAAAAGAATGATTTCATAAAGAGGTAGGCACCTCGGGAGTAATCCGAGGTGTCGGTTTTCCACGTCCCTTAAAATGTGGAGAGTGATTAGGGCTACTACTAAGAAGAGATTTTTGAGTAACTTTTGGATCTATGATCTCTTTTAAGGAGTGTAGGGTCGCAGTTCCGACGTAAAAAGGCTGCTACTACTAAGGGTAAGGATAAGTTTGAGTGACAGTTGGATCGATGATCCCTTTTAAGAAGCAGAGTTGTAGTAGTAGTCCCTAATCATTCAGAGATATCTTATTCAGGGGTAGTTGGGTTCCGACTATTCGTGACGACTTACTCCTCGAAGGGCTTGGAATCCCTTTTAGGGGGTGTGCACACTTAAGGTAGTCGTTTCGTTTCCACAAGAGCGTTGTGGTACCGGCATTGATCGGGGTGGCCGTTCGTAACCACGGTCCACCGGGCTCAGCCGAAAGGTTGAGCACCGCCCTTCTAAATTACAAGGAAGTTAGAGAAGAAGATTTTTTTTTAGAAGTTCAAAGAGAAGAGTTACTATAATATTTTCGAAGAAAAGTTGAGGATTTTAGTAAAGAAGTGATTTTGAGAAAAATCAAAGAGAAAAGAATTTTGGTGTTGTGTGTTATTTTTATATAATATTATATGAAAAAACTATTTTCGCCAAACCTGATTATTTTACGGGGTTGGGTAGTACTTACTTAGCTCTAAAGCTAATTTTTGTTATTTTTCTTGTCCCTCTCTTCTCCCTTAATTTTTAGCAGGTGATGAGTTGGAAGCTTATGTTGATTGATTGATTGCTCGAGCCTGAGAGCGACTTAGAAGATGCCTTAGTCAAATCTAGTCGTGAAATAAACATTTACTTATTATTACATTAGTTTTTGTTGTTTTGCTTTGAGTTGCCTGTGCATTCGGTTAAGAGATGACCGAATGTGGCGGTAACACCCATTTCCCTATTAAGGCTTTCGCTGTATCTCTCTGATGTTTTTAAATAAAGTTGATAATTCTTTTAAATAAATCATTATTTAAGTGTATTTTTGGGCGAGAAATTTGGGGGTGTTACATGGAACTTTCAAACCGAGATATCAAAACAATTCTCGAGAAAGTTGTTAATCCTTCCCGTAAGGATTGGGCCGAAAAGCTTGATGATGCACTATGGGCATATCGCACTGCTTACAAAAATCCCCTCGGCACCTCACCATTCAAATTGGTGTATGGGAAATCATGTCACCTTCCTGTTGAGGTTGAACACAAAGCATATTGGGCAATCAAGACACTCAACATGGATCTTGCATTGGCGGGTGAGAAACGACTATTGCAGCTAAATGAACTTGAAGAATTCAGACTTGCAGCTTATGATAGCTCAAAACTCTACAAGGAGAGAACAAAAGTTTTGCATGACCGGGTGATCAGTCGAAGAAAATTTGAACGGGGAGATAAAGTTCTTCTATTGAACTCACGTTATAAATTCTTTCCCGGAAAGCTAAAGACCCGATGGTTGGGTCCATTTGAAGTACTTGAAGCATTTCCATCCGGAGCAGTCCATTTGTTAAACAAAATCGGCCAAAAACTCATGGTAAATGGACAACGGTTGAAACTATACCATGATGGTGAGAGACAAGAGGCAACTTCTGTGTATTGCCTCACTGATCCGACATATGAATGAAGAGTTATGGGTCAAGCTAATGACCTTAAATGAGCGCTTCTTGGGAGGCAACCCAAGTTTGTAAATTAAAAAAAAAAAGCAAAAAAAAAGGAAAAAAATGTCTAGGTTTTTGTTTTTGGACTCTAAAGGGGCCACATCCGCTCGAAAGGACATCTCAACATCATCCGTCCGCACTTCAGGGAAGTTTTATTTACACTCCTTTAATTTATTTTCCACTGAGGATAGTGCAAATTTTAAGTGTGGGAGAGTGGGTAGTTCGACCCTAATTTCTTGTGTGAATTTTTTTTCTTTTTCCTTGCTTGTTTGTGTGATTTTATTTTCTTTTATTTTTATTTTGTGTGTTTGTTTGTGAATAAAGACCAGTCTTGTCCAAAATACAACAATAGACAAACAACACATTAATTTACACTTTTTGTTACTAGTTACTTCCATAACTTTTTAAAACTATTCATTCACCTCTTTTGACGAAATGTGGTTTGAGTTTGAGAAGTGTCACTATAATTTTTTGAGAGTAACTTAGTAGTAGCTTTGAACTTGATTCTTTTTAATACTTTAACATTAAACACCTTAGATTTTATTTTTCCAATTTATTGGTTAATAGTTGAATTAGTGAAAGTTTATGCAGTTTAAGATGTTCATACTTTGTTTTAGGCCATTTTGAACTTGACACATTTATTTTTCCAATTTATTGGTTAATGTTACTAGTTTTATTTGAACTTGACACATTTAGAAATGATTTAGGCCATCTTTGTTTACCCATGAAGCAAACACTATCCCTTTGTAAATAAATAACACTTTCCCTAGTAACCCCGTTTGAGCCTTTTCAGTGTACAAGTGTAAAATATCTTACTTCACTTGTTACTAATTTTTTTTTGTAACCTTGTAAATACATAACCTTCTGAAGCCCTACCCAAAGTTAATCTTTTTTAATCCTAGAGTAGATTGTCTTGTTACTTGAGAGTGAATAAATGGAGCTACTATTAAGTGTCATATGAGTGAAGTACATATTTGTTTGTAAATTTTGGGGTTAGTTTTTCATTGTAATGTTCGGTGTGTGCCCTCTTTGAAAAAAAATCAAAAAAAAGAGAAAAAAAGAGAAGAAAAATTGAAAAAAAAAGAAACAAAAAAAAAACAAAACAAAAAAAAAACAAAGAGGCACATTAAATTCTTGTTGTAATTTCTTTTGTAAAACCCCATTTTTTTACTTTTCATGTTTATATTTCTCATTGCTTTGTATGCTCCAAGTTTTTGTAAATTCTTGTGATGATCCGCTCAGTATTAGCACAATCTAACTCTCTCTGAATATTCTTACACCAAACCTTTCTTCCAACTAGCCACACTCATTAATCTCGCCACTCACCGAAAAAGTCCTAATTGATCTATTTGTGTCATTTTTTGAATTTAGCGGATTGGAGAAACTTGTTCTGCATAACCCGAACTAATTTAGATTTATAGGTGTTTGTGTTAAAAGTTTGATTTGAAAATCTTAGTGATAGGCAATAATACTTGGTTTACTCTCATTCCATTATTTTGTGACATTTCAGGGTACTGTACCGTTTAGTGGACATTAGAGGTGGATATGTGATTTATTTAGTTATGTTTGTAAATCTTATCAAATTGTGTATATTTTTGTATTTGTTGTTTGTTTTACTTGTGGACAAGCAAAAGCCTAAGTGTGGGGGATTTGACGTGCTTATATTTTACACACTTTTTAGGCCTAGTTTGTTGATAATATTAGTTATTAAAGTTGTACTTCTGTACATATTTTTATTATTTGTCGTTAATTTGTATTAGTGCGGTGTTATTCGTGGATTTTGTATTTTCAGGTACTTTTGATGCTATTTGGATCATATGTGCATAAATTAAAGAAGAAAATAAAAGTTCAAGTTGGAAGTTAATAAAAGTGGAATTTCATTCAAAGCAAATAAGGAGTAAATTGAAGAAAAGAAAGAGGAAGACAAAAAAGGACACAGCCAGGTGTTGAAGCCACAACCTCCAAGTCAATTAATCACTCCTGTAACCACTGCACCACTATGTGTTGTTGAGACATTTACGCGCTTCGTTTTACATAAGCGTATCTCTTCCGTAAATTCCATCAATTAATGATTAATCATCTTATCATTATATTGCCTTAATCCATCTTCCTCCACACATAAGCTTGAACCAACTTCTCTCTAAACATCCCAGAAACATTTCCTCCTCCTTCTCTCTTCATTTCTCAACCCCAAATCATCAACCCATCTTCAACCATAACTAATCACTTTCTCATCCAAGATTAAGTCAAGATTAGCATCAAAGCTCCAAGGATTGTCATCTACCACAAGTTTGATCTTCCTTATCTCATTAAATCTTGTAGTTTAATCATGGATTCATCTATTTCTATGTTTCCCAACATATATAGCTAAATAAATTTGGGGCTAGAAATTGGTTAATTAATTGTTCTTATAATGTTTTAATTTGTATTGGTTTTAATTGTTAAGTTTGTTCTATTTAGATTGTAGTGTCCAGAAAATTAATTATGTTGTGTTTGTGATATATTATGAGTACTCAATCATAAACATATTGTTTGTTAAATACACAAATGAACACTTTCTGAACACACCGTTAAACTTCTTTTACCTTGTCCCAGATTGAAGTTTTACGGGAGAATTTAATTATTTAATTATATTATTTACACCACGGGGTTGGGTAAATAATATAGTTAATAATTAAGGTTGTCGTTGCACTTAAACAACTAGTCTCGTTTTGACCATCACTGGGAAATGTTGACTAGTTACTTATTTTAGGTGACTTGTGTTGGGTCCTAAAATATTTATCTACAACTTCTCACAATATGTCTGAGAATAAAAATAGCAATTATGTCTTACAATTGAGCATTGAACAATTAGTTGCCAATTTCTACCCCTACTTGCTATTGGTTGAACTGTGTGTTGATAAAAATCTCTTCTCTCAATCACTTTTATTTAATTACTTTTCCAAGAAAACAAAAATCAAAAGAAACACATTCCCAACTTTAATCCTTAGTTTGTGCTTAATTATTTTATTTCCCGCTTCTCTGTGGTTCGACACCCTACTTCCTTGGGTAAAAAAGTAGGTGTGTGCCCATTATATGCTACACACCAGTATGTGCAGGTATCATTTTGAGCACGTACAAAAGTCTGCCGTACTTGCTTATGGTAACAAATCTTTGTTTGTTGATGTTGCTAACCTTGAATTAGACGGGCTTGACACATTCTTCACGGAATCTGGTGTTCCAAGCGACGCCCTTCTTTTATTTCGCCATACAGGCAACTTTAGGTTTGATACATTTGCTTTTGATAGACGGGGTGATAACATTGCCCCTAATGATTCCGTATAATGTTGTTGTAAATAAATAAATGTTTTTTTTAAATGTTTTTGCTTAATTTTTTTAGGTCAAATGATTTTCCCTGTAAGGTCTGTCATTCCTAATTTGCCATACGAATGACTCTTCTACTGCCCTTCTTTCTTCTATGTTCCACGTAAAACATCAAAGGTTTGATTAAAATATCACTTGTAATACCATTTAGTACTTTGATTAAAATCCTTTATTTCTATCATTGCACTAATTTTTACTCTGAAATAATATCCCTGAAATAGGAGCACTGCAATGAATTCTTGATGAGCTATTGTTGTGTTCCAGATTTCGAATACATAGACTTAGTTGTGGGGCATGGAACACAAGATCAACACTTTGCAAGTAGGCATCAGCCGGTGTTGTTTAAGGCCGTCAGAGATCACTTCTGTTTACATAAAAGTTTAAAGCTGGTGTTTTTTAACATCATGTGTGGTTGTGTTTTAATGCTGGTAATTGGTAACTGCCACGTAGAGTTACTACCCCCCCCCCCCCCCCCCCCCCTAAACACTAGTATAGAATATATGATAGAGTTAAATGTGCAAGGTAGAATGGGTTAAGAATTGTTGTTGTGCAAGAAAATGTTTGTGATGGTTGAAAATTTGCATATTTGGAATTGAATATGGTTGATTTAAATGTAGGTCGACATACTAGTGGTTGAAGACATTAAATGGGAAAAAATGAAATGAAGAAACAGTTTTAGACTACGGTCGACCAAATCTGGGTCGACACTGTTTATATACGGATCGAGCAACGTTCTGTGACTTAATGTTTTTAAATTGAAGTTTAGTAACTTAGTGTTTGCATATTTGGAATTGAATTTGAAAAAGTGTGGAGTATCTATTAAGTGAATTTAATATTTATTGGTGAAAAGAGGAGCATTTTGAAAAGCCCTCAAATAGTACTCCGTTGCAATGGTCTAGTCTCATAAATTGGTGTAAAGCCCAACGGCGATCTAGTCTCATAAATGCAGCATTTTTGAAAAGAGGAGCATATTGGCCTCAAATAGTACTCCGTTGCAATGGTCTAGTCTCATAAATGCGCTAATAAATTTTGATAATCATTACACGCTTGTATTGTAAATATTTCTTTGAATTCTTATTACTTTGGCAGGTTTATTAATAACTGCATATTTACAATACAGGCGTGGGGATAAGTTGACCTTTAATTCATAATTAATGAATAACTTGTTTTTATCCAAAAGTTTTATTTCCTAATATTTATAGTAAATTTAGTTACATTTTTATCCAAAAGTTTTATTTCCTAATATTTTTAGAAAACCTATACTCCGTATTATTTATTTATGAAAACCAAATTTATAAGAAACCAAGGGTCACATTAGGAAAATCATACTCCCTATCAACTAAGGTCGACCAATCAGTGGTTGCATAAATAGCATAATCAATGCTCCGTATTTTAGACTTCTATTGTGTTTACTACAAAACGAGTTCGATCATGTCATTTGGTCGACAATTAAGCATAGCTCTTATGAATCAACACTCTAGACTACGGTCGACCACATCTTGGTCGACATTGTTGATATACAGATCGAGTAATGTTCTGTCGACTTAAAATTTATTGTTTAGAAATGTGACTTAAAATGTTCATTGTTAAATGTTCGTTGTCAATAATAATTAACTTGTAGGTTGACCAACCAGTGGTTGCATAATTAATACTCCGTATTTTAGACTTCTATTGTGTTTACTACAAAATGAGTTCGATCATGTCATTTGGTCGACAATTAAGCATAGCTCTTATGAATCATCACTCTAGACTATGGTCGACCACATCTTGGTCGACATTGTTGATATACGGATCGAGTAATTTTCTGTCGACTTAAAGAATATAAAAAACAAAAATCTTACAGGAAAATCAAACTCCGTATCAGCTAAATTTAATTCAAATCTTACGTTGGAAAATGTGTAGTTCACCTCAACCACCAACTGTTCGAAAAAATCTTTGTGATCTCAACCACCAAATCCGTAGTATTTACGCCTTACTTTTTTACTTATGAATTCAAAGGTCACCTAAACCACCAGAGTTAAAGCCCAACGGTCACCTCTACTTTTTGTGGTTGACGATGTTTATTGGGTAACTCAAGAGTCACCTCAACTGTTATTTACTACATATATTTATGGTGATTAATTATTGTGATAACTCCTGATAGCCGTTATATTTACTTGTGTTTAACATAAGTATTTATAAATATTTGTTGAAGAAAAGAAGAGAAATTTGGAAAATATCTTGAGAATGAGAGTTAGAGCATAAACCATTGCGATGAAGAGCTTTTTGGACCAAGAGGATGACGTTATGCCCATAATTCGAGTATATGAAGACGTCATGGCCAGAATATGAAAGGAACAAGACTCAATCAACAAATAAAGTCAGATGTTGCTGGTGGGATTTCAGGATGCATACCTCTCAATGTTTTATTCATAACGTTTGATTGGATGACTAAAAAAACATCATTCAAGTTTTGGTGGATAGAAGACTTCATTATCTACAACTTTGGTGAAATAATCATGTCCAAATTCGTAGCGAAACATCCCCAAAATCCCGGTACAAAAACCGACACTTTTTGATCCATTTCGGAGGAAGAGAAATGAAGTACATTTTTGGGCGCAGCAACCGGCGCCGGTCGGAACGTTTTTTCTCTCACAAATGAGTCTGTTTTCAACCGGTCGGAACGTTTTTTCTCGCACAAATGAGTCTGTTTTCAACCGGGGCCGGTAATCTGACCAACCGGCGCCGGTTGGGTCGATTTTCTGCTAAAACACAACGACGTGCAAGCTTATTCTTGATGGGAAAACTCCATCTTCCTCAATGTTAATCAAATATTGCTTCCATACCTCATTGTTGGGTTCGAATAGTATAAAATATGTCATTCTTTAGGCTATATAAAGCCCTCAATTCATCATACAAACACATTCCATTCCATAGATTAATTCCTAGTTTTATATTTGTTCTTGCAATTGTTCTTCAAGTTCTTTGGAGAAAGAGCCATCTCTCCTCTACAATTGGTTCTAGGTAATTTTTCTTGTATGTTATTTTATTTCCTTGTTCTTAGTTACACTTTTGTAATTAATTTGAGCTCAAGTAGCTAAATTCTTAGCTAAGGCTAAGGATGAACTTCTATGCCCACTAGGTGTTTGATAAAAGTTCTAAACCAATAAATTGTGATTTATCCTTTATACACTTATTGTTTATGACTATGGTGTACAACATAGAAGTATGTTAAATTTAGTTTATACTTGCAATTAACGTTGAAGTCCAAACTATGAACATTAAAGGATAAACATATATAGTACCAAGAATAGAAATATATCCGGTCTTATATGATACGGGTGTGATGTCTTGATATTCAACGGGGTTTTCGATAGATGAATGTAAGCCGTAACGGGACTTACACATAACGAAAACAACGCTCTCGCTGCCTTAACTGGAGTTGAGAATATATTAGCGACATCGTATTCATAATTGTGGGCAAAGAACTAATATTCAACCCTATTAAAGCATTTAAGTGATTCCCGAAGCCTTAATTATTGTTATTATTCATCTTAAACTCAAAATTAGTTAACGATTATCTTCTTGAACAAAAAGTGAAAAACACAAAATATAAAACACAAATCAAAATTCCTGCACTTTACTCATTTCTTCATTTAAAAGTTATCTTCTCACGGACTAAATTAAACAACGTTTCCTTGTGGATTCGACCCGGTATTTTACCGGAATTTATTACTATATCGGCACTTGTACACTTGCAAGTTTAGCCCGGTCAAGTTTTTGGCGCCATTTCCGGGGAAACGGTCTTGTTTAATTAAGTCCAAAACAATCAAAAAAAAAATCAACCAATCAAAAATCTTGAATTTGTCATTTCCCATTGCTTTTCACTTGTTCTTGTGGTATTTTTCATTTCATGTGTGTAACCTATGCTTTGTGTTTGAATGCATTTGAGAAGTCAAGGTTCTAAACATCTTGAACCTATTGATCTTGAAATAGAAAGAACTTTCAAACACAATCGGAGGGAAAGAAAAGAAGCAAAAATGATGCCAACACTCAATGAAAGGAAGAGGCCCGTGGTTGCCGCCACTCCCTCATGTATTGTCCTAAGCGAGGCGGCAAGGGACTATGAAATGAAGAATAGTTACTTCAATGTTATGCCTCAATTTAATGGTCATCCGGGGGAGAATCCACTTAACTTCATCACCGAGTTCTATGGTTTCATCCAAGGAATTCCTAGGCATGATCTCTCCGAGGACGACCTCAAACTAAAAAGCTTTCCCTACACCTTGAAAGGGGCAGCAAGGGGATGGTTGTTGGAGCAAACACCGGCGAGTTTTACAACGTGGGAAGGTATCTATAATGCTTTCATTTCTAAGTATTACACACCCACGATGACTCAAGAGCTAAGGAAACGAATCTTCAACTTCAAACAACAAGTTGGAGAACTATTCCAAGATGCATGGAGGCGTTTTAAGGCCTTGTTGAAGGAATGCCCACATCACCGCATTCCTCTTGATCTTCAAATTGACACATTCTATAATGGCTTGAACTCTTCATGCCAAGCCATTGTAGATAATCGTGCGGAGGGCTATATTGGCAACAAAACTGAAACGGAGGCATTAAAAATCCTTGAATCCATTGCTTCAAATCCTCAATTACAAGGAGGAGATGTCAAAGTGACCGGTGTGAGTGAAGTGTCTATAGCTCATGAATTGGACAAGCGGTTTGCTGATTTTCAACAAGCCATGCACAAAGATCTTCAAGCTTCAATTCACACGGCTCTACAAGCCGTAATTGGAGGGGCTAAACAAGTAGCCAATGTGGAAAGCATATCAAACCCGGAAGGTGATTTATCTCAACATCTTGAAAAGGTAAATTATATGAACTCTTATGGGAATCGGGGGAACAACAATTTTTCTAATCAACAAAGGTGGAACCAAGGGAATAATTGGAAGCCACAAGCTAGTTCCTCACAACCTCAATCCGGAGCACCAAATTTTGGGCAATCCAAAGAAACCACCATGGAGGATATGATGCAATTCATGTCTAAGAGCATGGCAAGCATGAAGGCCCAAAATGAGGAAACCCATAGTAGAGTGGAGGCATCCATTGGGAATCTCCACTCTCGATTCACTAAGTTGGATCTTCGTTTTGAAGATCAAAATATGAATCTCAACCAATGCATCGACACTATTGAGCAATACAACAAGGCATCCATTCAGAATCTTGAAGTTCAAATGGGGCAAATTGCCCAAAAAGTAAGTTCTAGGGAGCTAGGCAAATTCCCTACTACCACGGAAATGAATCCAAGGGAAAACGTGATGGCCATAACCACAAGGAGTGGTAAAACAACGGAGGACCCAAAAATGCTGGAAAAGGAGGAGACCCTGGAAAAACAAAGAGAAGATGAAAATAAGGAACATATGATGCCACCATCAAACATGGCTAATTATGTTCCTCCCATTCCATATCCTCAAAGGTTGAAGAAAAAGAATGATGGTGCTCAATATAGAAAATTTCTTGATATTTTTACTAAATTGAGCATCAACATTCCATTTGCCGAAGCTATAGCGGAAATTCCATCCTATGCCAAATTCTTGAAGGGCATACTCTCAAATAAAAAGAAGTTGACGGAATTTGCTACTATTGCCCTTACGGAGGAGTGTAGCGCTATCTTACCAAACAAACTCCCTCCTAAATTGAAGGACCCCGGAAGCTTCACGGTGCCGTGTTCTATCGGAAAGATTGGAGAGGTAAGATCCCTTTGTGACCTTGGTGCTAGTATCAACCTCATGCCCCATTCTTTATTTAAAAATCTTGGTGTGGGGGGAGGGGGGGGGGGGGGGGGGGGCTCCAATCAACTACAATAGCTTTACAACTAGCGGATAGATCAATCCGCTACCCTATTGGAGTTATGGAGGATGTGCTTGTCAAAGTTGGGAAATTCTATTTTCCTGTGGATTTTCTTATCTTAGAAATGGAGGAAATGGAGATCCCGATTATTCTTGGATGGGCATTTCTAGCCACTGCAGCAGCCCTCATTGATGTCAAAAACAGAATTGTCAAATTCCGTGTTGGAGATGAAGAACAAGAGTTTCATGTTTGGGACTCTTTGAAAAAACACCATGATGACCATTCTTGTTTTAGCATTGACATTCTTGACACATTAACTCAAGAATGCTTTGGGAAGATGATTCATGAAGATCCCTTGGAGACTTGCATCATGCTAGGATGCAACGAAAAAGAAGAAAGCCATGAACTTCTTGAAGAAGTTATGTACTTGCAAGCCGGAGCTCCTTTCAAACATTTCTGACAAAAATTTGAAGATCTTGGAACAAGTAAGTCCAAATTAAAACCATCTATTGAAGTTCCACTAAAACCATCTTTGAAAACTCTACCGGAGCTTCTCAAATATGCATTTCTTGGAGAAACTCAACTTTCCCGGTAGTAATTTCTTCTTCACTCACATCTTTACAAGAAGAAAAATTACTACGGGTATTGAGGGAGCACAAAACATCTATTGCATGGTCCTTGGCGGATATTAAGGGTATTAGCCCTTCTCTTTGCATGCACCGGATTTTTATGGAGGAAAATCACAAACCTACGGTGGAGCACCAAAGGTGGCTAAACTCCAACATGAAGGAGGTAGTTAAGGAGGAAGTTCTCAAACTCCTTGACTCTATGGCATAATTTACCTCATCTCGGATAGTAAATTTGTAAGGCCCGTTCAAGTCGTGCCAAAGAAGGGAGGAATCACGGTAGTGGCCAATAGTAAGAATGAATTAATTCCTACTAGAATGGTCACCGGTTGGACGATGTGCATAGATTACCGGAAATTAAACTCCGGCACAAGGAAGGACCACTTTCCCCTTCCATTCATGGATGAGATGTTGGAGCGTGTTGCGGGCAACGAATTCTTTTGTTTCTTGGATGGTTTCTCAGGCTATTTTCAAATAGCTATTTCTCCCGAGGATCAAGAAAAGACAACATTTACATGTCCTTTCGGCACATTTGCCTATAGAAGGATGCCCTTATGTTTATGCAATGCTCCCGGGACATTTCAAAGATGCGTAATGGCAATATTTGCGGACATGGTGGGAGACTTCATGGAGGTATTCATGGATGACTTTTCCGTGTTTGGAAACTCTTTTGATTCATGCTTACATTCTCTTGAGAAAGTATTAACCCGGTGTGAAGAAACCGACTTGGCTCTCAATTGGGGAAAATGTCACTTTATGGTGACCGAAGGCATTGTCTTATGACATAAAATCTCCCCTCAAGGCATTGAAGTTGATCAAGCTAAGGTGGAGGTTATTGAAAAATTACCACCTCCTCATTCGGTAAAAGCCATTAGAAGCTTCTTGGGGCATGCCGGTTTTTACCGGCGATTCATCAAAGATTTTTCAAAAATCGCGAAACCACTTTGCGATTTACTTGCCAAGGATGCCACCTTTGAATTCTCTCAATCTTGCCTATTAGCCTTCAACACTCTCAAGAAGGGTCTTACTATGGCTCCAATAATCATCTCACCGGATTGGTCTCTACCATTCGAGTTGATGTGCGATGTTAGTGATCATGCCATTGGAGTTGTGCTTGGTCAAAGAAGAGAAAAGAAACTTCATGCCATATACTATGCATCGAGGTTACTTCATGATGCGGAACTCAACTATGCAACAACGGAGAAGGAGTTCCTAGCCGTTATCTATGCTTTTGACAAATTCTGGTCGTATCTCATTGGCCAAAAGGTGATTGTTTACACCGATCACTCCGCAATCCGGTACCTTATGAACAAAAAGGATGCAAAGCCATGATTGATCCGGTGTGTGCTACTACTTCAAGAGTTTGACCTTGAGATCCGGGATAAGAAAGGAAATGAGAATCTCGTTGCGGATCACCTCTCTCGCCTTGAGCCAAATGTCACTACTAATATGGAGGTAATTCATGATGATTTTCCATATGAGCAAATTATGGAGGTGAAAGGAGTTCCCTTACCTTGGTTCACAGATTTTGTGAATTATCTTGCCAAAGAAATTCTTCCTCAAAAGCTCACTTTCCATCAAAGAAAGAAATTTTTAAATGATGTCAAACACTACTATTGGGATGAGCCATATCTTTTCAAGCATTGTGCCGATGGAATCATACGACGGTGTGTCCCTAATGAAGAGATGTTATCTATCCTCGATCATTGCCATAATCTCCCTTGTGGAGGTCATCATGGTCCGGACCGAACAACGGCTAAAATCCTCCAATGTGTATTTATCTGGCCGACACTTTTCAAAGATGCAAGAAGTTTTGTCCTAACTTGTGACCGTTGTCAACGCACAGGAAATTTGAGCCGGAGGAATGAAATGCCACAAAATATGATTCTTATAGTGGAAATCTTTGATGTATGGGGAATAGACTTCATGGGTCCTTTTCCTAACTCTCATGGCAAGGAATATATCCTCGTCGCTATTGATTATGTCTCCAAGTGGGTGGAGGCCATAGCTCTACCGGATAACACCGCTAAATCAGTGGTGGCATTTGTGAAAAAGAACATCTTCTCAAGATTTGGGGTTCCTAGGAGTATCATCAGTGATAATGGTACTCATTTCAAAAATGCTCATTTTGCCGGCCTCTTAAAGAAGTATGGATGCATGTTCAAAACTGGTGCCACTTACCATCCTCAAACTAATGGTCGAGTGGAAGTACCCAACCGTGAAATAAAATCCATTCTTGAGAAGACAGTCAATTCTTCTAGGAAAGATTGGTCGCTAAAGCTTGATGATGCCTTATGGGCATACCGAACGGCCTTTAAAACTCCACTCGGTATGTCTCCTTACAAATTTGGGAGACTAAAAACTTTTTGACCCACAAATTTGGAGTCTTGTACTTTCACCTAATTTGCAGGGTTCAAAAAGCAATCGATCGGTCAAGATTAAGGGAGTTTTACTAGTTTTCATTGGCGTTGTTATCTTTATTTATCGTATTAGCAATCAAAATATGGTTGAAAGAAAAAATCTCTATTTAAAAAGACTTTTTCCTATACCGATGAATTGCAGTGAATCCATAACTGATCAAGATAGTGGTTATTCTACTCTAAATCGATTGAGTATTTTACTCCTTTCTTTTCCAAAAGGCAAAAATCCAATTGATATTGATTTACTGAATCCAAACTATAATACTCGGGTTTTGCCAATAAAAAAACCCTAACATGCCTCAATCAAAGTCAGATTCGACGCAGGGGAAAAACTTTATTAGAGAAATTATTAGATGAACTAGAACGGAATTTAGAGAAATTCCAATGAAACTTCTTGGTTTAAATCTGTTATTCTTAAAAGAGAAAAAATCGCCGGAGTTTCCTTATGATTCCACAAGATCTAGTTCCTTACGAGTAAAAGATTCCGGCCAACCGAAAGGATCCTTGGATAGTTTTTTTTATTCCATTAGAAATGAGGATTCCGAATATTCCAAATTAATGAATAAAAGAAAATTTAAACAACGAAAACAAAGATCAACTTCTTGGGATCCTTACCTTCTTAAAACGGAACAAAAAGAGATCAAAGGCCGTAAACCCACGCTAAGCCTTCCGTTTCCAAAAGAAAGGGAACAATCTCGGGGCAATGCCCCGAGGTCCCTTTATTCATTTTACTCTGATAGATGGTCAGAACTTTATATGGGATCAACTCCTATTGTTAAGTCCAATATGGATCCGAAATTTAGGAATAAATCTCTTTCTTTTGTCCGGCAAGCGGAAAAGAAAGAAATAGTTAATCTATTTAGAATACTTACGTATTTAAAAAGGACTGTTTTAATTAAGTCTATTTCTTTGGATCCCGAAATAGAAAATTCGAAGAATACTGGATTTCTTAAAAAAACTCCATTATTTTCTTTTGTTAACCGATTCCTTGAAAGTAAACAAGGAAGCTATGTGCTACAACATAATTGGAAATCAGGAAAAAAAAATACAACAAAGTCCAGGTTTATTTATTCTGACAATTAGCGAGCCTGATCCAGTCTATGATAAGGGATTTACTTTTTTTGTTAATATAGATTCATATGAATTGCATAAAATCAAATTATTGAATCAAATATTCAATACTAGGATTGAATAAAAAAATCAATCTTTGTTGGCTCTTTCGCCTATTTTTTTCCGTTATAAGGAGAATAACTATTTTTTCAGCGAACGGGCCCATGAAAAATGACATTAACATCAAATTCTTTTCGCGTGTTACAGCATACTTAATATATCAAATAAAACCTTAAAATTTCAATGTAATTAAAACACCTTCCTTTGTAATGTTAATTTGTTGTATGATTGATATTGGTTTGTATAAATTCCAAATCAATTAAACAAATAGTTTCACTTTCATGCTGAACATGCCAAACTATGGAAGTAGGACATCAACATAGCAAGAAAACGTCTAAGCAACAGTGGCATATTCTTCAACCAATGGGATCAACTCACGGTCATAATTAAGTTTACATGTAATATTAACTTAATTAACACAAATCATGAATATTACTAATTTGAATAAAATAAGATAGTACACATACCAATATGTGGAAATGACTGTGATGTTGAAGAAAAGACATTGTTAATAAATGGTAGCCGAGCTTCAAATCAGTCAAGAAAATTCAGTCCCTAATTAAACTCGTACTAAACAACTTAGCTAATTTATTTCATAATAAAAGTGATAAAATAAAATAAAATATACAATATTTGATGTCACATTTTATTAATCAAGAAAAAAGATAATAGACATACCTATATTTAGAGTACTCATTGTGGCCGGTCGCCCCATTTTTTCTAATAAATTTACACCAAAGATAATTTAGTTGAAATAACATTTAGGAAAATCAACAAATTCAAAGTCTACAAATTTTAATATTTATTTCATCATATTAATAAAAATTCATCTCCACTAAACTAACACTACAAAATAATCATAATGATAATGATAATAATAATTATAAAATCAGTTAACAATGTGAACTAGAATTAAAAGTATAATCAAATCTTACTATTACTCCTAGAAAATGAATAATTAAATTAATTAAAAGTTGGGAATACTTACCAAATTGAGCAAAGCACTGCTATTGAAGGTAAATTAAAAGAGATGTGCGTTGGCGTTGCCTTCAACTTGACGTCATTGCCGACTCGCCGTTACTTGTCACTGCCAATGACCGACTTGCATTAATTTCAAAAAACCGGTGTATTTATTTCAAAAAACCGTTACTTGTATACGCTTCGAATCTTATACAATAACCGGTGCATTTATTTCAAAAAATAAAAATTTAACGAAAATAAAAAATAATGCGTCAGTTATTATTAAGGAACCACTAAGCGTGTGTCGTACTTTTTTTAATACAATTTTGAAATTATCGGTTTTGTGTTTTTGAAAGAAAATTATCGCTTTTGTAGTACCAAGAATTAGTTTTTTCCCACTATTGTGATTTTTTATCAAAGCTTTGAAATTAAAAGTAAAATTTAGAATGAGAAAATTCAAATTCTAAATTTACACCTCATCTCAAGTCCTCACATGGGTCATGTCTACATGTTGTCCTCTAACTGTTAATTAAAGTTTACATATTCTTTTTACAATTCAGCAAATTCTGTCAGAATTTCGTCAATTTACGCAGATACAATCATTTTGAATGTTACCAAACGGGTTCTAAAATTCTAGACTAAAATTACGAAGTTTTATTTCGTGTTGTTTTTTTGAACAAACTAGTAAACTTTTTTGGTCTAGTCGAATATAATTATATAAAGATCTTATTCTTATGCTCTGTACGATTTAATTATACTATATAACTTTGCCAAACTAGTAAAGTTTTGGAGTAAAATTAAAAAGGAATTTTATCAATTCAGGACCCGAAAGATAGATTAATTATCAATTCGGGACCTGAAAGATAAAATGCATCGATATTGGACCCGAATGATGAAAAACTATCAATTTAGGACCTGAATGATTGAAAACTATTAATCTAGGACCTAAGTTGCATAATTTTTTCATTAAAAAAATTTAAATATTATTTTATTTTATTAAACTAATAAACTTTTGTGAAGAAAAGTTTATCAAAAAATAGTAATGGAACTAATAAAAAATTAAATAAATCAAAACCTATGAAACGTTAGGTCCTAAATTGATAGTTTTCCATCATTCGGGTTCAATACTGATATGTTTCATCTTTCGGGTCCTGAATTGATAATTAATCTATCTTTCGGGTCCTGAATTGATAAAATTCCAATTAAAAAAGAGCGTTGCTATTTAATTTTTTGTAAGGTAGATTGATTCTATGGTACCCATAAGGTACCATACCTTTGTCCACATGGACCAATGAGAATGTAGCAGTTGAATTATTTAAATCTAAATAAAAAATGATAAAAGTGATGTGATTCAATCAAATGAATGATAGATACGATACCCCATTTTTCAGAAAGCTACCGGAGTTGTAGCCTTTTTGTAAACCAGGTAAGAGTAGCAGGGTTTAGTTGCAACATATACTCCGTCCTTATATTCGAACTTGCCAGGTTAACAATCCGGCAAGTCTTCTCCCGCCATCTACAGACCGTGACCTCATCGGTTCTTGCTTCTTCCTTCCTCTCACAAAAAAAACCCAGAGATCAAGAACGAGGAAAAATTTGACCGTTGTTAACATATATGTAGTCGAACTTGCCAGTTGGCAATCCCGCTCCCACTATATAAACAAACATATATCTACTCATACCCGTTACCATTCGATCGTCAAATCCCCATTCCGTTTTCTTGATTTGTCGCAAAAACAAAACCCAGAAAGACAAAGTCTTGTTCCTGCGGTGCGGGGAAACCCAATTCAATTTTGATGTGGAGCTCGCCCTAGATCTACGGACTCCGGTATGTATTCTAATTCCACAATCTTGAATACCCTGTTTCTTTCTTGAATAACAATAACCTTCTTCCTTGATTCTTGATGTGGCGCTGAAAAGTTCTTCTAGGGATGGATGTTCTTTAATTTCAATTTTAAATAATTCGTATCTTGCTCAAACCAATAAAAACAGCTGACTAAAACTGAAATCTCAGAATTGCTTGACATGATCGAATCGAGCAAGCAATAATGTGGGTACAAGGTTTTATAATACCCAGTTTCCATTTCTTGCTTCTTCCTTTGTCTCGATCAGAAACAAACCCAGACTGCCTGCTAACATAGTGTTCTTGATCCTGAGGGTAAACCCAAGTTCTTGATTCTGATGTGGAGCTAATAAAAATAACCTTTTTTCTTGATGTATGTATTCTTATTCCATCTTGAATTCTTGATCGAATATATACTAGGGCTATGAGACATTGAAAACTGTTAACAAACTGCCTTTCACTCATCACTTCATTTTTATATTGTGCTTTAATTATTATTTTTGAATATATGCCAACAGTAATTTTACATGCACCATGTTGATTCTGCAAAAAAGGAATTCCTGATTAATGTAAGCAATGTTATTAATATGTCCATAAGGGATAGCTGCATATTATTCAGGTCTGTCTCTTCCAACTGTGAAGCATGTTTTGTAACAGTATTGTCCAATACATCCCCCTCCTCTTCAGATTCATCCAACATGATGATCTGAAAGTGTTTCATCTTACAGCTGTGATCTCTGCCCCATCTTTCACCACATTTGAAACATAAACTTTTTCTGCTCAATTCTTGTAACTCAGCTTGAGATCGTCTGTGTGTACTCCTTATGCCCTGCTCTTTATTCTCTGTCTCCATTTTCTTTTCTACTGCAGGTTTCCCTTCTCTGGACTGGTTATTCATACTGCTCTTCCACTTATTTTCATCCATCCATTTGTGATTTTGTGATACAATATACCCTTTTTCCTTCATTCCTCTTCTATCTTCTTCCTTGTTTTTGGCAGATCTGAGAGTTTGGTTCCTCTGTTCAACAAGCAAAGCCCTATCCATCAATTCTGCAAGAGTTCTGACTGGATATAATTTTAATTCAGCTTTGATTTCATCTTTCAAACCCTTCATAAAAATTCCCTTCACAAAGAAGGAAGTCTAATTGAAAATGAAGATTTAGGTTCTAACAATACGAGAATAAATGACACATTTCTTTTCTAAAAGAATAAAACATGAATGTAATTTAATTTGGTGCGGAAAAATTAAAGGACAATAACTTTATTGAAGGTGCTGAGGGAGCACACCTATCTAAATTAAAGTCTAAACCTAAATAAATCAAATAACAACTAACTAAACAAAGTCTAAACTACATTTGATGTAATGAGCTTAAACCATTGACTCTGAGGGTTTCTCAAGTCACCCTCTTCCAAACTTTTTTCTAGCTAACACCTATCTTTCTTGAATAACAGTTACCTTCTTTCTTGTTTCTTGATGTGGTGCTGCAAAGTTAAGGATGGTGATCGAGTTGCTCCGTAGCCTTCTTTCCTGAATACAATTCTTCTTGATGATCCCGTCATAGAGGCCATGGCAGAAATTCTTCCTTCGCAAACCTGGTAATTATTAAACCAATGACCAGTTTTCTATGGATTTCTTGACTAATATGCATCTGTTTATTATCCTAATACTTTCATTTATGAGTACCTATTCAGTGTGCATCTGTTTATTTTCAAATCATCACCCGGTCCTTGGTGAAGTCTGTTCATGTCTATGTCTCTCCATAGAAATTCCAGGAAACCTGCATGTTACTAGTACAATTCTTTATTATTGATGTTTTGATGAATGAGTAAATCATGAACGGAATTATTGTTGAAGCAGATTGATTACTCTGAAAATGACTAAAAACTAGTTCGTATATCTTTTTGAGAGCCCCCTTGATCTTCATCCATCTTTTTTCCTTTTTCCCAATCCCTTATCATCAAAATAATTGGAATCGTAAGCTTTCAATATTTTATGAACAGATGGAACGAATTCAATTATGATGGAACAAGTCCAATTATTGTATTAATGATCCCAAAAATAATTGTTTTATTCTTGAAAAGCATTTCTTTTAAGCTAATACAACTACGTAATTATTAGTATAGCACTCAATGCAATGGATTTTATTAAACAAAACAATACTTTTCAAATCAATGGAATACAATAATTATGCTACAAAGAATAGAGTTCAATAGGTATTAAAGAGCACATACCTCTAGCACCCTCACCAACGTAACCTTCTGATTTTCATTACATGGAGGCGTTTTGAAATTGGAATGCAGAATTGCAAGAAATCAGGTATCTAATATATTACTTGTAAATGATTGTGAGTAAATGGTAGGATTTTTAATGTCGGATGGGTCATGGGTCCACAAATTCTCAGTTTTCATCTTTTGTTAACACCCCATCCCTACTACACGCGAAGTTATGTATTATTCACCCAATTGAGTGCATTCATCATTTTCCTTCTTCCACCCACTTGACTGGAACATGACTTAGGTCATTACTTGTTGCAAAATTGATGATTTCAGTCAATCAAATATCTCCAATATCACTTGTAAAACGCAAAAACATAGATGAAATTATTTATTAATTAGAGAAGAAATAATTAAATTCAATACGAAATTATGAACTCGAATATTAATTATAAATCCAAAAAATTTAGAATATATAAAATTCATGTCACTGTTTTAAATAAATCTAAAATGATTAATAATATTAGTACTACAAATACATACAAGATTCGGATATAAGGACAACAAATCCCATCTTTAAAGCTTACTATTTTTAAGGGAGTTCCAAATTTCTAAGCTTAAAAAATGCGATACACACATATAAACCCCTAAACCCGAAACCTTAAACCCTAAACCCAAACCCCTAAACCCAAAATCCGAAACCCCAAACTCAAAAACTGAAACCCGAAACCCTAAACTCCAAAACCTTAAACCCTAAACTAAACCTGAAACCCTAAACCCGAAACCCTAAACCCTAAGCCCGAAACTCTCAACCTTAAACCCGAAACCCTAAACCCTAAATCCGAAACCCGAACCCGGACCACGACACTTAGAACCCGGAACCCGAACCCGGAACTCGGAACCCGAACCTGAACTCGAACCTGGAACCCGGAACCCGAAACCCGGAACCCGGAACGCGGAACCCGGAACCCATAACCTGAACCCGGAACCCGAACCTGGAACCCGGAACCCGAACCCGAACCCGAAACCCTAAACCCTAAACCCGAACCCGGACCCCAGAACCTGGAACCCGCAACCCGGAACCCAAAACCCGGAACTCGGAACTCGGAACGCGGAACCCGGAACCCGAAACCCGAACCCGGAACCCGAACCCGGAACCCGAACACGGAACCCGGAACCCGAACCCGAACCCGGAAACCCAGGACCGGGAACTTGAAACCCGGAGCCCGGAACCCGAAGCCCCAAACCCCGAACCCAAACCCCGGACCCCGGAACCCAGACCCAGGAACTCGGATTCGGAACCAGGAACCCGGACCCTGGAACCCGGACCACAGAACTCGAAACCCGGAACTTGAACCCGGAACTCGGAACCCGAACCCGAACCCGGAACCCGGAGCTTTGAACCCTGAACCCGGGCTCTAGGCTCTGGGCTCCGGGTTCCGGGTTCTGGGCTCCGGGTTCCGGGGTCCAGGGTCCGAGTTCCAATGTCCGGGTTCCGGGGTCCGGGTTCCGGGGTCCGGGTTCAGGTTCCAGGATCCGGGGTCCGGGTTCAGGGTGCGGGGTTCGGGTTTAGAGTTTAGGGTTTCGAGTTTAGGGTTTCTGGTTTAAGGTTGAGAGTTTCGGGTTTAGGGTTTAGGGTTTCGGGTTTAGGGTTTCGGGTTTAGTTTAGGGTTTCGGGTTTTGGAGTTTCGGGTTTCGGGTTTCAGTTTTTGAGTTTGGGGTTTTCGGATTTCGGGTTTAGGGGTTTGGGTTTAAGGTTTCGGGTTTAGGGGTTTATATGCGTATATCGCATTTTTTAAGCTTAGAAATTTGGGGCTCCCTTAAAAAATAGTAAGTTTTAAAGATGGGTATTGTTGTCCTTATTCCGAATCTTGTATGTATTTGTAGTACTAATATTATTAATCATTTTAGATTTATTTAAAGCAGTGACATGAATTTTATATATTCTAAATTTTTTGGATTTATAAGTACTATTCGAGTTCATAATTTTGTATTGAATTTAATTATTTCTTCTCTAATTAATAAATAATTTCATCTATGTTTTTGCGTTTTACAAGTGATATTGGAGATATTTGATTGACTGAAATCATCAATTTTGCAACAAGCAATGACCTAAGTCATGTTCCAGTCAAGTGGGTGGAAGAAGGAAAACGATGAATGCACTCAATTGGGATAGGCTGTTAAGAAAAGATGAAAACTGATTAAAGATCCTACCATTTACTCTCAATCATTTACAAGTAATATATTAGACACGTGATTTCTTGCAATTCTGCATTCCAATTTCAGAACGCCTGCATGTAATGAAAATAAGAACGTTACGTTGGTGAGGGTGTACTCTTTAATACACATGTTTGTAATCTAACTGTAATGAAAGTTTGTATTCATATTGGTTGACGACTATTGAACTCGGGTTCCGGGGTTTCGGGATTTCGGGTTCCGGGTTCGGGGTTCGGGATTTCGAGTTCGGGGTTTCGGGTTCGAGGTTTCAGGGCTTCAGGCTCCGGGTTGCGGATTCCGGGTTCTGGGTTCAGGGTTCGGCTTCGGGTTCGGGTTCTGAGTTCCGGGTTCAAGTTTGGGGTTCGGGGTTTGGGGTTCGCGTTCGGGGCTCCGGGTTTCGGGTTCCGGGTTCGGGGTTCGGGATCTGGGTTCTAGGTTCCGGGTTTGGGGTGCGGGGTTTGGGGTTCCAGGTTCGAGGTTGCGGGTTCGGGGCTTCGGGTTTCGGGCTCCGGGTTCCGGGTTCTGGGTTCCGGGTTCTGGGTTCGGGTTCCGGGGTCCGTGTTCTGAGGTCTAGGCCGGGTTCCGGGTTCCGGGCTCTAGTTTCCGGTTCCGGGTTCCAGATTCCAGGTTACGGGCTCCGGGTTCCGGGTTCTGGTTTCCGGTTCCGGGTTCCGGATTCTGGGTTCCGGGTTCCGTGTTCGGTGTTCAGGGTTTAGGGTTGCGAGTTCGGGGTTGCGGGTTCGGGGTTCGGGGTTCGGGGTTTTGAGCTCTGGGTTTCAGGCTCCGGGTTCTGGGTTCTGGGTTCCAGGGTTCCGAGGTTCCAGGTTCCGGGTTCTGTGTTCGCTGTTCAGGGTTTTAGGTTCGGGGTTTTGGGTTCAGAGTATCGGGTTCGACGGGGCTTTGGGTTCCGGGGTTCCAGGTTCCGGGTTCCGTGTTCGGGGTTCAAGGTTTCAGGTTCGGGGTTACGGGTTTGAGGCTTCAGGTTCCGGGTTCCGGGTCCGGGTTTCGGGTTCGGGTTCCAAGTTCTGGGTTCGGGTTCCGAGGTTCGGGTTCCGGGTTCCAGGTTTCAGGTTCCAGGTTCCGGGTTCCGGTTTCGGGTTTCGGGATTAGGGTTTCGGGTTCGGGGCTTCGAGTTCCAGGCTCCGGGTTCTGGGTTCGGGGTTCTTGATTTCGAGTTCAGGTTCCGGGTTCCGGGTTAAGATTACGGGGTTTCGGGATCAGGGTTTCGAGTTCGGGGCTTCAAGTTCCAGGCTCCGGGTTTCGGGTTCGGGGTTCTGGGTTTCAGGTTCGGGTTCCGGGTTCCATCTTCTGGATTCCGGGTTCCGAGTTCCGGGTTTCGGGATCTGGTTTCGGGTTAGGGATTCGGGTTCGGGTTCCAGGTTCCATGGTCCGGGTTCTGGGTTCCGGGTTCTGGTTCCGGGTTCCGGGTTCCAGGTTTGGGGTTCGGGTAAGGGTTCCGGGTTCCGGTTCCGGGTTCGGGGTTTCGGGTTCAGGGTTTCGGGTTCGTGTTTCGGGTTCCAGGTTTGGGGTTCAGGGTTTCGGGTTTAGGGTTTCGAGTTCGGGGTTTCGGGTTCGGGGTATCGGGTCCGTGGTTTGGAGTTCGGGTTTCGAGTTCGGGTTCGGGTGTCGGGTTTCGAGTTCGGGTTCGGGTTTCGGGTTTTGAGTTCGGTGTTTCGGGTTCGAGTTCGAGGTTTCGGGTTCGGGTTCGTGTTCGAGTTCGGGGTTTCGGGTTCGGGTTCGTGTTCCAGGTTCCAGGTTCAGGGTTTCGGGTTCAAGGTTTCGAGTTCGGGGTTTCACGGTTCCGGTTCGGGGTATCGGGTTCGGGTTCCGGGTTAGGGGTATCGGGTTCTAGTTCCGGGTCCAGGGGTTTCGGGTTCCAGTTCCGGGTCCAAGGGTTCCGGGTTCAGGGTTTTGGGTTCAGGGTTTCGGGTTTGGGGCTTCATGGTTTCGGGTTTGGGGCTTCTAGGTTCGGGGTTCCGGGTTCGGGGTTCCGGGTTCGGGTTCCAGGATCCAGCTTCCGGTTCCGGGTTCCGGGTTCCAAGCTTCGGGTTTCCGGGTTTCGGGTTCGGGGTTGCGGGATACTCGGAACCCGAAGCCCGAAGCCCCGAACCCAAAACCCCGAAACCCGGAACCCCTAACCCGGAACCCCGAACCCCGAACCCCAAAACCCGAACCTCAAACCCCGGCCCAGAACCCGAAACCTAAAACATGAAGCCTAGAACCTGGAACCCGAACCCGATCCTGAACCCAAACTCGGAATCCGAAACCCGAAACCCGAACCCAGAACCCAGAACCCTTGGAACCCAGAACCCAAAACCCAGAACCCAAAACCCAGAACCCGAAACCCGAAACCCGAAACCCGAAAACCGGAACCTAGAACCTGAAACCCGAACCCGAAACCCAGAACCCGAAACCCGAAAACCCCAAAACTCAGAGCCCGGAGCCCTGAACTTAAAACCCTGAACCCCGAAGTAACCCAAACCTCGAACCAACCCGAACCCCGAACCAACCCGAACCCCGAAACCTGAACCCCGCAGGCCCGGACCCCGGACCCCATACCTCGAAACCCAGAACCCGAAACCCAGAACCCGAAACATGGACCCGGACCCTGGACTTCCAGGTTCCAGGTTTCGGGTTCAAGGTTCCGGATTCCTGGTATCAGGCTCCGGGTTCCGGGTTCGGGGTTTAGGGTTCAGGGTTGCGGGTCCGGGGTTCGGGGATTCGGGTTCTGGGCTCTGGGTTCCAGGTTCCAGGTTCCGGGTTCAGGTTCTGGTTCTGAGTTCCGCGTTCGAGTTCCGGGTTCCGGGGTCCCGGTTCGGGGTTCGGGGTTCGGTGTTCAGGGTGCGGGGTTCAGGGTTCTGGGTTCGAGTTCCGGGTTCAGGTTCCGGGGTCCGTGTTCCGGAGTCTGGGACGGGGTCGGTTCCAGGGTCCGTGTTCCGGGTTTCGGGTTCCGGGTTCCAGAACCTGGATCCTGGAACCCGAACCCGAAACCCCGAACCCGGAACCTAGAACCTGGAGCCCGGAACCCGAAGCATCGAACCCGAAACCCTGAACCCGAAACCCTGAACCCGGAACCCAATACCATGAACCCGGAACCCCAACTTGATACCCCGAATCTGAACCCGGAACCCCAACCCGATACCCCGAACCCGAACCCCCCGAACTCGAAACCCTGAACCCGACGAACCCTGAACCCTGCCGAACGCGGAATCGGAACCTGGAACCCGAAACCCGAACTCGAACCCCGAACCCGGAACCAGAACCCGGAACCCAGAACCCAGAACCTGGAACCCCGAACCGCAGAACCTCAAACCTCGGACCCTAAACCCGGACCTCGAACCCCGGAACCTCGGAACCTTGAACCGAAACCCCGAGCCTGAAACCCCGAACCCGAAACTCTGATCCCGTAACCCCGAACCCGGAACCCCGAAACTCGAACCCGGAACCTAGAACCGGAACCCAGAACCGGACCCTTGAACCCAGAACCCTGTGAAGCTGGAACCCGGGAACCCAAACCCGAAACCCAGATCCCCGAACCCAGGACCTGGAGCCTGGAACTCAAAGCCCCGAACACGAAACCCTGATCCCGGAACCGGAACCCCGTACCCTTAACCTGGAACCCGGAACCTGTACCCCGAAACCCGAACCTCGGAACCCGTACCTCAGAACCTGGAACCCGAACCCAGAACTTGGAACCCGAACCCAAAACCCGGAACCCGGAACCCGGAACCTGAAGCCCCGAACCCGGAACCCAGAACCCGAAACCAGACCCCGGAACCTAAACCTTAAACCCGAACCCGGCCGCCAGAACTCGGACCTTGGAACCCGGAACACGAACTTGGAACCCGGAACCCGGAACCTGGAACCCGGAACGCGGAACCTGAAACCTCAACCCGAACTTGGAACCCGGAACATAGAATCCGAACCAAAACCCGGAACCTAGAACCCGGAACCCGCAGCCCAGAAGCCGAAGCCCTGAAGCCGAAACCCTGAACCCAAAACCCCAAACCCGAAACCTTGAACCCCGAACACGGAATCTGGAACCTGGAACAGAACCCAGAACCTGGATGGTACGGAGCCCGAAACCCCGAACCCTGAACCCGCAACCTCGAACCCCGAACCTCGAACCTGGAACCCGGAACCCAGAACCCGGAACTCGGAGCCCGGAACTTGGAATCTGGAACACGGAACCCGGAGCCCGAAACCTGAAGCCCTAAAACAACGAACCCGAAACCCCGAACCCCGAACCCGGAACTCCCGAACCTCGAACCCAAAACACGGAACTCGGACCCGGACACTGGAACCCGGACCCCGGAACCCAGAACTTGGAACCCAGAACCCGGAAACCCAAAACCCGGAACCCTGAACCCCGAACACGGAACCCAGAACTCGAAGCCCTGAACCCAAAAACCCCGAATCCCAAATCCCGAACCCCGAAACCCAGAACCCCGAACATGGACTGAGAACCCGAAGACCCGAAACCCAAAACCCCGAACCCAAACCCGCAACCCGGAAACCGAAACCCCGAATCCCGAACCCCAAAACCCGAACCTCGAACCCGAACCCGAAACCCGGAACCCGGAACCCTGAACCCGGAACCCGAACACCGAAACCCGAAACCCGAAACCCGAAACCCGAAACTCGAGACACGAAACCTCGAACCCGAAACCCCGAACCCAAAACCCCGAACCCGAAACTTGAACCCAAAATGAGAACCCAAAACCCGGAACCCGAAACCCAAACCTGAAATCCTAAACCCCGAACCCTTAACCCGAACCCCGAACATTGAAGCGGCCTGGACCCCGGAACTCGGTACCTAGAGCCCAGAACTCGAATCCACGAACCCGGAACACGCAAACCCCGAGCTCAAAACCCCGAAATCCAAACCCCGGACCCGCATCCCTGAACCCGAAACCCGAAACCTGAAACCCGAAACCCAGAAACCGGAACCCGAAACCCGGAACGCCCCCTGAAACCCAAAACCCGAAACTCGGAACACAAAACCTGGAACCCGAAACCCGAAACTCGAACCCAAAATCTCGAACCCCTACCCCTGAACCCAGAACCCGAACTTGAACCTGAAACCCGAATTTGAACCCGGAACCTAAAACCCGAACCCGAACCCGAACACGGAACCCCGAACCCGAAACCCAAACCTGAAATCCCGAATCTGGAACCCAGAACCAAGAACCCGGACCCCGGAGCCCGCCCGGAAACCAAATCCCCGAACCCGAACCCGCAAACCCCGAGCTCGAAACCCAGCAAACTCGGAACCCAGAACCTTGAACCCGGGTCACGGAGCACCGAACCCGAAATCCCGAACCCTAGACCCGAACCCCAGACCCTAAACCCCGATCTGGACACCGGAACTCAAACCAGGAACTCGGAACCTGAACCTGGAACCCGGAACCCAGAACCCGGAACCCGGAGCCTGGAACCTGAATCCCCGAAATCTGAACCCGCAACCCTGAAACCCCGAACCTGGAACCCGGAACCCGGAACCCGGAGCCCGGGTAACAATAATACCCGGCCGGAACCCCGAAACCCGTAACTTGGAACCCTGAACCCGGACCCAGGAACCCCGACCCGGCCTAGACCCCAGAACACGGACCCCGGAATGAACCTGGAAGAACCCGGAATCCAGAACCCCGAACCTCGAACCCGGAACCCAGACCCTGGAACCCGGAACCCAGAACCGAGACCTTTGAACTCGGAATCTGAACCTGAAACCAGAACCTGGAATCCGGAACCCCCGGAGCACGGAACCCCCGGAGCACAGAGCCCCGAACCTGAAACCCGGAACCCCGAACCCGGACCCTCTACCCGGGACCCCGGCCTGAAAACCCCGGCACCGGGAACCCGGACCCTCGGAACCTGGAACCTGGAGCATGGAGCCACGAACCCAAAATCCTGTACCCCGAACTCCGACTTCTGGGAACCCGGACCCTCGGAACCTGGAACCTGGAGCATGGAGCATGGAGCCCCGAACCCAAAATCCTGAACCTCGAACACGGACTTCTAGGCTCCGGGTTCCAGGTTCTGGTTCCGGGTTCCGGGTTCGGGTTCGGATTCTAAGTTCTGGGTTCCGGGTTCGAGTTTCGGCTTCCGGGCCAAGGTCCGGGGTCCGGAATTCGGGTTTGGGGTTCGGGGTACGGGTTTCGGGTTTCAGGTTCCGGGTTCCGGGTTCTGGTTTCGGGTTCAGGTTTCGGGTTCCGGTGTCCGGGTTCCGGGTTTCGGGGTCTGGGTTCCGGGTTTCGGGGTCCGGGTTCCGGGTTCGGGGTTCGAGGTTCCGAGTTCCGGCTTCGGGGTTCGAAGTTTGGGGTTCCGAGTTGGGGTTGCCGACGAGGGTTTCGGGTTCGGGGTTTCGGGCTTAGGTTTTCGGGCTCTGGGTTCCGCCGGTTCCGGTTTCCGGGTTCCGTGTTCTGGGTTCGGGGGATCCGGGTTTGGGGTTCAGGGTTTCGGGTTCGTTGTTTCAGGTTCAGGGTTCCGGGTTTCGGGTTCCGGGTTCCTAGTTCCGGGTTCCAGGGTCCGGGTTCTGAGTTCTAGGGTCCGGCCAGATCCGAGTTCCGTGTTCTTTCTCGGTTCGGGGGTTCCGAGTTCGGGGTTCGGGTTTCAGGTTCGGGGTTCGAGGTTTGGAGTTCCGGCTTTGGGGTTCGAGGTTCCAGGTTGGGGTTGCCGGGACCAAGGTGAAAGGGTTCGAGGTTTCGGGCTCAGGTTTTCGAACTCCGGGTTCCGGGTTCTCGGATCAGGGTTATGGGGTCCGGTCGGGTCCGAGTTCCGTGTTTTGGGTTCGGTGTTTCGGGTTCGTTGTTTCGGGTTCCGGGGTCCGGGTTTCAGGTTCTGGGGTCCGAGTTCTAGGGTTCCAGGTTTCGGGTTCCAAGTCCGAGTCTCGGGTTCCGGGTTCGGGGTTCGGGGTTTGAGGTTCCGAGTTCTGGCTTCGGGGTTCGAGGTTTGGGGTTCAGGGTTGCGTTCATGGCTTCGGGTTCCAGGTTACGGGTTCTGGGTTCGAGTTCCGGGTTGTTGGGTCCGGGGTTCAGGGGTCCAGTTCCGGGTTCTGGATTCCAAGTTCCGGGCTCCGGGTTCTTGGTGCCGGGTTCGTGGTTCGGGGTTGCTTGTTCGTGGCTTCAGGTTCCGGGCTCCTGGTTCCAGGTTCGGGTTGTGGGTACGGGTTCCGGGGTCCATGTTCCGGGTTTGGGTCTTGTTCCGGGGTCTGGGTTCCAGGGTCCGTTCAGGGGTCCGGTTCCGGGTGTTCTGGATTCCAAGTTCCGGGTTCCGGGTAACCGGTTCGGGGTTTCGAGCTCGGGGTTTCGGGCTCCGAGTTCCGGGTTCCGGGTTCCAGGTTCCAATTTCCGGTTTCAGGGGTTCCGGGTAACGTGGTTCAAGACTTCGGGTTCCGTGTTCAGGTTATGGGTTTCGGGTTCCGGGTTCCGGGTTCCAGGTTCTGGGTTTCGGGGTTCCGGGTTCCGTATTTGGGGTTCTGGGTTTCGAGTTCGGGGTTCGGGGTTTTTGGGTTTCGAGTTCCGGGTTCCGGGGTTCCGGGCTTCCAGAATCAGGGTTCCGTGTTCGGGGTCTGGATTTCGTGTTCGGGGTTCTGGAGCTTCGGATTTCGGGCTCCGAGTTCCAGGTTCCGGGTTCAGGTCCTGAACCCGCAACCTTAAACCTCGAACCCGGAACCCAGAACGCGAAACCCGGAACTCGGAGCTCGGAGCCCTGAACTTGAAACCCCGAACCCCGAAACAACCCGAACCTCGAACCAACCCGAACACCGAAACCCCGGCCCGGACCCCGAACCCCGGGTTCTAGGCTCTGGGTTCCAGGTTCCAGGTTCCGGGTTCAGGTTCTGGTTTTGAGTTTCGCGTTCGAGTTCCGGGTTCGGGTTCCGGGGTCCAGGTCGGGGTTCTGGGTCGAGGTTCAGGGTTCGGGTTGAGGCTTCGGGGTTCGGGATTTCGGGTTCGGGGCTTCGTGCTTCGGGTTCTGGTTTCGGGTTCGGGTTCCATGTTCCGGGTTTCAGGTTCCCTGGTCCGGGTTCCAAGGTCTGGGTTTCGGGGTCCGGGTTCCGGGTTCCAGGTTCCGGGTCCGGGTTCCAGGTTCGGGGTTCAGAGTGCGGGGTTCAGGGTTCTGGGTTCGAGTTCCGGGTTTAGGTTCCGGGGTCCGTGTTCCGGAGTCTGGGTCAGGGTCGGTTCCAGGGTCCAGGGTCCGGGTAAAGGGTTCTTCCGTGTTCCAGGTTCCGGGTTCGTGGCTCTCCGGGTTCTGGGTTTTAGGTTCGGGGTTCGGGGTTCAGGGTTTGGATTTCGGGATTTTGAGCTCCTTAGGGTTTACGGGTTCGGGGTTCGGGTTTCGGGTTCCGGGCTCGGGTTCCGGGTTCTGGGTTCCGAGTTCCGAGTTCAGGGTTCGGGGTTCAGGATTTCGAGTTTGGGTTCCAGGTTCCGGGTTTCGGGTTCTGGTTTTGGGTTCAAGTTTCCCTGAACCCAGAACCTAGAACCTGGAGCGTGGAACTCGAAGCCCCGAACACGAAACCCTGATCCCGAAACCCCGTACCCTTAACCTGGAAACTGGAACCGGAACCCGGAACCTGGAACCCGGAACCCGGACCCCGGAACCCAGACCTCGGAACCCGGAACCCGAACCCAGAACTTAGAACCCGAACCCGAAACCCGGAACCCGGAACCTGAAGCCCCGAACCCGTAACCCTGAACCCGAAACCCCGAACCTGAAACTTTGAACCCCGAACACGGAACCCGGAACCTGGAACCTCGGAACCCAGAACCCTGTAACTCAGAACCTGGAACCCGAAACCCGGAACCCGAAGTCTCCGAACCTAGATTTTGGGGTTCGGGGTTTGGGGTTTCGGTTTCCGGGTTCGGGGTTTTGGGTTCCGAGCTTCGGGTTTGGGGTTTCGGGTTCAGGGTTTTCGATTTCTAGGCTCTTCGGGTTCCGGGTTCTGGGTTCCAGGTTCCGGGTTCACGTTCGGATTCTATGTTCCGGGTTCGAGTTTCGGATCCTGGAACCTCGGAACCCAGAACCCGGAACCACTCGGAACCCGAAACCCAGAACCCGAAGCCTCCGAACCTAGGTTTTGGGGTTCGGGGTTTGGGGTTTCGGTTCCGGGTTTCAGGGTTTTGGGTTTCGAGCTTCGGGTTTGGGGTTTCGGGTTAAGGGTTTTCGGCTTCTGGGCTCTTCGGGTTCCGGGTTCTGGGTTCACGTTCGGATTCTATATGTTTCGGGTTCTGGTTTCGAGTTTCGGGTTCCCTGGTCCGGGGTTCGGGTTTGTGGTTCGGGGTACGGGTCCGAGTTTCGGGTTCTGGTTTCGGGTTCAGGCTTCGGGGTACGGGTTTTAGGTTCCGGGTTCTGGGGTCCGGGATCCGGGGTCCGAGTTCTGGGATCTGGGGTCCGGGTTCTGGGTTCCGGTTCCGAGTTTCGGGACACCGCACCCGAAACCTAGAAACCCAGAAAATGGACCCCGGAACCCAGAACCCGAAACCTTAAACCTTAAACCCGAACCCGGCCCCCAGAACTCGGACCCTGCAACCCGGACCCCGGATCCCGGACCCCAGAACGCGGACCCCGGATCCCGGACCCCAGAACCCGGAACCCAAAACCCGGACCCCGGATCCCGGACCCCAGAACCCGGAACATAGAATCCGAACGTGAACCCGGAACCTGGAACCCAGAACCCGGAACCCGGAGAGCCCAGAAGTCGAAAACCCTGAACCCGAAACCCCAAACCCGAAGCTCGAAACCCAAAACCCCGAAACCCGGAACCCGGAAACCGAAACCCCAAACACCGAACCCCAAAACCTAGGTTCGGAGGCTTCGGGTTCCGGGTTTCAGGTTCCAGGTTTCAGGTTCCAGGTTCCGAGTTACAGGGTTCTGGGTTCCGAGGTTCCAGGTTCCGGGTTCCGTGTTCGGGGTTCAAAGTTTCAGGTTCGGGGTTTCGGGTTCAGGGTTACGGGTTCGGGGCTTCAGGTTCCAGGTTCCGGGTTCCGGGTTCTTGTTTCGGGTTCCGGTGTCCGGGTTCCGAGTTTCGGGGTCCGGGTTCCGGGTTCGAGGTTCGAGGTTCCGAGTTCCGGCTTCGGGGTTCGAGGTTTGGGGTTCCGAATTGGGGTTGACGACTAGGGCTTCGGGTTCGTTGTTTCAGGTTCAGGGCTTCAGGTTTCGGGCTCCGGGTTTCGGGTTCCGTGTTCTTTCTGGGTTTGGGGGTTCCGAGTTCGGGGTTCGGGGTTTCGGGTTCAGGGTTCGAGGTTTGGAGTTCCGGCTTTGGGGTTCGAGGTTCTAGGTTGGGGTTGCCGGGACCAAGGTGAAAAGGGTTCGAGGTTTCGGGCTCAGGTTGTCGGGCTCCGGTTTTCGGGTTCTCGGATCCGGGTTCTGGGGTCCGGCCGGGTCCGAGTTCCGTATTTTGGGTTCAGGGTTTCAGGTTCGTTGTTTCGGGTTCCGGTGTCCGGGTTCTAGGTTCTAGGGTCCGAGTTCTAGGGTTCGGGTTCCGGGTTACGGGTTGCGGGTTCCAGGTTCCGGGTTTCGGGTTACGGGTTCCGGGTTCGGGGTTCGGGGTTCAAAGTTTCAGGTTCTGGGTTCCGAGGTTACGGGTTCCGGGTTCGAGTTCCGGGTTCCGGGTTCCGTGTTCGGGTTAGGGGTTCCGGGTTACGGGTTCCGTGTTCCGAGTTCTGGCTTCGGGGTTCGAGGTTCGGGGTTCCGGGTCGGGCTCAGGTTTTGGGGTTCGGGGTTCGGGCTGCAAGGGGTTTCGGGTTCGGGTTGCGTTCATGGTTTCGGGTTCCGGGTTACGGGTTCCGGGTTCGAGTTCCGGGTTCTCGGGTCCAGGGTTCAGAGGTCCGGTTCCGGGTTCTGGATTCCAAGTTTCGGGCTCCGGGTTCCGGGTGCCGGGTTCGTGGTTCGGGGTTGCTTGTTCGTGGCTTCGGGTTCCGGGCTCCTGGTTCTAGGTTCGGGTTTTGGGTACGGGTTCCGGGGTCCATGTTCCGGGTCTGGGTCTTGTTCCGGGGTCCGGGTTCCAGGGTCCGTTCAGGGGTCCGGTTCCGGGTGTTCTGGATTCCAAGTTCCGGGTTCCAGGTAACGGGTTCAGGGTTCGAGGTTTCGAGCTCGGGTTTCGGGCTCCGGGTTTCGGGTTCCAGGTTCCGGTTTCAGGGGTTCCGGGTTCCGGGGTTCTAGACTCCGGGTTCCGTGTTCAGGTTATGGGTTTCGGGTTCTGGGTTCCGGGGTTCCGGGTTCGGTGTTCGGGGTTCTGGGTTTCGGGTTCAGGGTTCGGGGGTTCGGGGGTTTTGGGTTTCGAGTTTCGGGTTCCGGGGTTCCGAAGTTCCAGATTCCGGGTTCCGTGTTCGGGGTTCTGGATTTCGTGTTCGGGGTTCTGGGGCTTCGGATTTCGGGCTCCGGGTTCCAGGTTCCGGGTTCGGGTCCTAAACCCGCAACCCTGAACCCGAAACCCGGAACCTAGAACGCGAGACCCGGAACTCGGAGCCCGGAGCCCTGAACTTGAAACCTTGAACCCCGAAACAACCCGAACCTCGAACCAACCCGAACCCCGAACCAACCCGAACCCCGAAACCCCGGCCCGAACCCCGGGGGTTCTGTTCTCTGGGTTCCAGGTTCCAGGTTCCAGGTTCCGGGTTCCGGGTTCAGGTTCTGTTTCTAAGTTCCGCGTTCGAGTTCCGGGTTCGGGTTCCGGGGTCCAGGTCAGGGTTCTAGGTCCGGCGTTCAGGATCCAGGTCGGGGTTCAGGGTTCGGGTTGAGGCTTCGGGGTTCGGGATTTCGGGTTCGGGGCTACGTGCTTCGGGTTCTGGTTTCTGGTTCAGGTTCTGTGTTCCGGGTTTCAAGTTCCCTGGTCCGGGTTCCAAGGTCTGGGTTTTGGGGTCCGGGTTCCCGGTTCCAGGTTCCGGGGTCCGGGTTTGAGTTCTGGGTTCAGGTTTCGGGGTCTGTGTTCCGGAGTCTGGGTCAGGGTCGGTTCCAGGGTCCAGGGTCCGGGTAAAGGCAGGGTTTCGGGTTCCGGGTTCCAGATTCCGGGTTCGGGGCTCTCCGAGTTCTGGGTTTTAGGTTCGGGGTTCGGGGTTCAGGGTTTGGATTTCGGGATTTTTAGCTCCTTGGGGTGTACGGGTTCGGGGTTCGGGGATTCGGGTTCCGGGCTCGGGTTCCGGGCTCGGGTTCTGGGTTCTGGGTTCCGAGTTCCGAGTTCCGAGTTCAGAATCGGGTTCTGAGTTCCGGGTTCCGGGGTCCGAACCGGTTCAATGTCCGAGGTTCGGGTTCGGGGTTCGGGGTTCAGGATTTCGGGTTTGGGTTTTGGGTTCCGGGATTCAGGTTCTGGTTTTGGTATCAAGTTTCCCCGAACCTAGAACCTAGAACCTGGAGCCTGGAACTCGAAGCCCCGAACACGAAACCCTGATCCCGGAACCCCGTACCCTTAACCTAGAAAGCGGAACCGGAACTCGGAACCTGGAACCCGGACCCCGGAACCTGGACCTCGGAACATAGAACCCGAACCCAGAACTTGGAACCCGAACTCGAAACCCGGAACCCGGAACCTGAAGCCCCGAACCCGTAACCTTGAACCCGAAACCCCGAACCTGAAACTTTGAACCCCGAACACGGAACCCGGAACCTGGAACCTCGGAACCCAGAACCCTGTAACTCGGAACCTGGAACCCAAAACCCAGAACCCGAAGCCTCCGAACCTAGGTTTTGGGGTTCGGGGTTTGGGGTTTCGGTTTCTGGGTTCCGGGTTTCGGGGTTTTGGGTTCCGAGCTTCGGGTTTGGGGTTTCGGGTTCAGGGTTTTCGACTTCTGGGCTCTCCGGGTTCCGGGTTCTGGGTTCCAGGTTCCGGGTTCACGTTCGGATTCTATGTTCCGGGTTCTGGGTTCGAGTTTCGGAACCTGGAACCTCAGAACCCAGAACCCGGAACCTGGAACCTAGGTAACTCGGAACTTGGAACCCGGAACCCGAAGCCTCCGAACCTAGGTTTTGGGGTTCGGGGTTTGGGGTTTCGGTTCCGGGTTCAAGGTTCCGGGTTTCGGGGTTTTGGGTTTCGAGCTTCAGGTTTGGGGTTTCGGGTTCAGGGTTTTCGGCTTCTAGGCTCTCCGGAACCCCCGAAGCACGGAACCCCCGGAGCACAGAGCCTCGAACCTGAAACCCAGAACCCCGAACCCGGAACTTCTACCCGGGACCCCGGCCTGAAAACCCCGGCACCGGGAACCCGGACCCCCGGAACCTGGAGCCCCGAACCCGAAATCCTGAACCCCGAACTCCGACTTCTGGGCTCCGGGTTCCAGGTTCTGGTTCCGAGTTCCGGGTTCAGGTTCGGATTCTAAGTTCTTCCGGGTTCGAGTTTCGGGTTCCGGTGTCCAGCCGAGGTCCGGGGTCCAGGGTTCGGGTTTGGGGTTCGGGGTACGGGTTTCGGGTTCGGGTTTCAGGTTCCGGGTTTCGGGTCCGGGTTCCGGGTTCGGGGTTCGAGGTTCCGAGTTCCGGCATCGGGGTTCGAGGTTTGGGGTTCCGAGTTGGGGTTGCCGACTAGGGCTTCGGGTTCGGGGTTTCGGGCTTAGGTTTTCTGGCTCCGGGTTCTCGGTTCTGGGTTCCGGTTTCCGGGTTCCGTGTTCTGGGTTCGGGGGATCCGGGTTTGGGGTTCGGGGTTCGGGGTTTCGGGTTCGTTGTTTCAGGTTCAGGGCTTCAGGTTTCGGGCTCCGGGTTTCGGGTTCCGGGTTCCAGGGTCCGGGTTCCGAGTTCTACGGTCCGGCCAGGTTCGAGTTCCGTGTTCTTTCTGGGTTTGGGGGTTCCGAGTTCGGGGTTCGGGGTTTCGGGTTCAGGGTTCGAGGTTTGGAGTTCCGGCTTTGGGGTTCGAGGTTCTAGGTTTCGGGCTCATGTTTTCGGGCTCCGGGTTTCGGGTTCTCGGATCCGGGTTCTGGGGTCCGGCCGGGTCCGAGTTCCGTGTTATGGGTTCAGGGTTTCAGGTTCGTTGTTTCGGGTTCCGGGGTCCGGGTTCTAGGTTCTAGGGTCCGGGTTCAGGTTGCGTTCATGGCTTCGGGTTCCGGGTTATGGGTTCCGGGTTCAAGTTCCGGGTTCTCGGGTCCGGGGTTCAGAGGTCCGGTTCCGGGTTCTGGATTCCAAGTTTCGGGCTCCGGGTTCCGGGTGCCGGGTTCGGGGTTGCTTGTTCGTGGCTTCGGGTTCCGGGCTCCTGGTTCTAGGTTCGGGTTCTGGGTACGGGTTCCGGGGTCCATGTTCCGGGTCTGGGTCTTGTTCCGGGGTCCGGGTTCCAAGGCCTGTTCAGGGTTCCGGTTCCGGGTGTTCTGGAATCCAAGTTCCGGGTTCCGGGTAACGCGTTCAGGGTTCGAGGTTTCGAGCTCGGGGTTTCGGGCTCCGGGTTTCGGGTTCCAGGTTCAGGTTTCAGGGGTTCCGGGTTCCGGGGTTCTAGACTCCGGGTTCCGTGTTCAGGTTATGGGTTTCGGGTTCTGGGTTCCGGGGTTCCGGGTTCGGTGTTCGGGGTTCTGGGTTTCGGGTTCAGGGTTCGGGGGTTTTGGGTTTCGAGTTTCGGGTTCCGGGGTTCCGGGGTTCCAGATTCCGGGTTCCGTGTTCGGGGTTCTGGATTTCGTGTTCGGGGTTCTGGGGCTTCGGATTTCGGGCTCCGGGTTCCAGGTTCCGGGTTCGGGTCCTGAACCCGCAACCCTGAACCCCGAACCCGGAACCCAGAACTCGGAACCCGGAACTCGGAGCCCGCAGCCCTGATCTTGAAACCTTGAACCCCGAAACAACCCGAACCTTGAACCAACCCGAACCCCGAACCAACCCGAACCCCGAAACCCCGGCCCGAACCCCGGGGGTTCTGGGCTCTGGGTTCCAGGTTCCAGGTTCCAGGTTCCGGGTTCCGGGTTCAGGTTCTGGTTCTAAGTTCCGCGTTCGAGTTCCGGGTTCGGGTTCCGGGGTCCAGGTCGGGGTTCTAGGTCCGGGGTTCAGGATCCAGGTCGGGGTTCAGGGTTCGGGTTGAGGCTTCGGGGTTCGGGATTTCGGGTTCGGGGCTTCGGGTTCTGGTTTCTGGTTCAGGTTCTGTGTTCCGGGTTTCAAGTTCCCTGGTCCGGGTTCCAAGGTCTGGGTTTCGGGGTCCGGGTTCCCGGTTCCAGGTTCCGGGGTCCGGGTTGTGGGTTCCGGGTTCCAGGTTCGGGGTTCGGGGTTCAGTGTTCAGGGTTCAAAGTTTCAGGTTCGGGGTTTCGGGTTCAGGGTTACGGGTTCTGGGCTTCAGGTTCCGGGTTCCGGGTTTCGAGTTCGGGTTCCAAGTTCTGGGTTCGGGTTCTGGATTCCGAGGTCCGGGTTCCGGGGTCCGGGTTCCAGGTTCCGGTGTTCCGCTTTCCAGGTTAAGGGTACGGGGTTCCGGGATCAGGGTTTCGTGTTCGGGGCTTCGAGTTCCAGGCTCCAGGTTCTAGGTTCTGGGTTCGGGGAAACTTGATACCAAAACCAGAACCTGAATCCCGGAACCCGAAACCCAAACCCGAAATCCTGAACCCCGAACCCCGAACCCCGAACCCTTAACCCGAACCTCGGACATTGAACCGGTTCGGACCCCGGAACCTGGAACTCAGAACCCGATTCTGAACTCAAAACTCGGAACCCAGAACCCGGAACCCGAGCCCGGAACCCGAATCCCCGAACCCTGAACCCGTAAACCCCAAGGAGCTCAAAATCCCGAAATCCAAACCCTGAACCCCGAAACCCGAACCTAAAACCCAGAACTCGGAGAGCCCCGAACCCGGAATCTGGAACCCAGAACCCGAAACCCGGATGCCTTAACCCGGACCCTGGACCCTGGAACCGACCCTGACCCAGACTCCGGAACACAAACCCCGAAACCTGAACCCGGAACTCGAACCCAGAACCCTGAACCCCGCACCCCGAACACTGAACCCGAACCCCGAACCTGAAACCCGGAACACAGAACCCGGACCCCGGAACCTGGAACCGGGAACCCAGACCCCGAAACCCAGACCTTGGAACCCGGACCAGGGAACTTGAAACTCGGAACACAGAACCTGAACCAGAAACGAGAACCCGAAGCACGAAGCCCCGAACCCGAAATCCCGAACCCCGAAGCCTCTACCCGAACCCTGAACCCCCCGACCTGGATCCTGAACCCCGGACCTAGAACCCCGACCTGGACCCCGGAACCCGAACCCGGAACTCGAACGAAAAAACTTAGAACCAGAACCTGAACCCGGAACCCGGAACCTGACACCGGAACCCGAAACTCGAACCCGGAAGAACTTAGAATCTGAACCTGAACCCGGAACTCGGAACCAGAACCTGGAACCCGGAGCCCAGAAGTCGGAGTTCGGGGTTCAGGATTTCGGGTTCGAGGCTCCATGCTCCAGGTTCCAGGTTCCGGGGGTCCGGGTTCCCGGTGCCGGGGTTTTCAGGCCGGGGTCCTGGGTAGAAGTTCCAGGTTCGGGGTTCTGGGTTTCAGTTTCGGGGCTCTGTGCTCCGGGGGTTCCGTGCTTCGGGGGTTCCGGGTTCCGGGTTCCGGGTTCCGGGTTCTGGGGTCCGGGATCCGGGGTCCGGGTTCTGGGGTCCGGGATCCGGGGTCCGGGTTCTGGGTTTCGGGTTCCGGAGAGCCTAGAAGCCGAAAACCCTGAACCCGAAACCCCAAACCTGAAGCTCGAAACCCAAAACCCCGAAACCCGGAACCTGGAACCCGGAACCGAAACCCCAAACCCCGAACCCCAAAACCTAGGTTCGGAGGCTTTGGGTTTCGGGTTTCGGGTTCCAGGTTCCGAGTTACCTAGGTTCCAGGTTCCGGGTTCTGTGTTCTGAGGTTCCAGGTTCCGAAACTCGAACCCAGAACCCGGAACATAGAATCCGAACGTGAACCCGGAACCTGGAACCCAGAACCCGGAACCCGGAGAGCCCAGAAGTCGAAAACCCTGAACCCGAAACCCCAAACCCGAAGCTCGGAACACAAAACCCCGAAACCCGGAACCCGGAAACCGAAACCCCAAACCCCGAACCCCAAAACCTAGGTTCGGAGGCTTCGGGTTCTGGGTTTTGGGTTCCAGGTTCCGAGTTACAGGGTTCTGGGTTCCGAGGTTCCAGGTTCCGGTATCCGTGTTCGGGGTTCAAAGTTTCAGGTTCGGGGTTTCGGGTTCAGGGTTACGGGTTCGGGGCTTCAGGTTCCGGGTTTCGAGTTCGGGTTCCAAGTTCTGGGTTCGGGTTCTATGTTCCGAGGTCCGGGTTCCGGGGTCTGGGTTCCAGGATCCGGCTTTCGGTTCCACTTTCCAGGTTAAGGGTACGGGGTTCCGGGATCAGGGTTTCGTGTTCGGGGCTTCGAGTTCCAGGCTCCAGGTTCTAGGTTCTGGGTTCGGGGAAACTTGATACCAAAACCAGAACCTGAATCCCGGAACCCGAAACCCAAACCCGAGATCCTGAACCCCGAACCTCGGTTCGGACCCCGGAACCCGGAACTCAGAACCCGATTCTGAACTCGGAACTCGGAACCCAGAACCCGGAACCCGAGCCCGGAACCCCGAACCCGTAAACCCTAAGGAGCTCAAAATCCCGAAATCCAAACCCTGAACCCCGAACCCCGAACCTAAAACCTAGAACTCGGAGAGCCCCGAACCCGGAATCTGGAACCCGGAACCCGAAACCCTGCCTTTACCCGGACCCTGGACCCTGGAACTGACCCTGACCCAGACTCCGGAACACAGACCCCGAAACCTGAACCCGGAACTCGAACCCAGAACCATGAACCCCGCACCCCGAACACTGAACCCCGAACCCGGACCCCAGAACCTGGAACCGGGAACCCGGACCCTGAAACCCAGACCTTGGAACCCGGACCAAGGAACTTGAAACCCGGAACACAGAACCTGAACCAGAAACCAAAACCCGAAGCACGAAGCCCCGAACCCGAAATCCCGAACCCCGAAGCCTCAACTCGAACCCTGAACCCCGACCTGGATCCTGAACCCCGGACCTAGAACCCCGACCTGGACCCCGGAACCCGAACCCGGAACTCGAACGCGAAACTTAGAACCAGAACCTGAACCCGGAACCCGGAACCTGGAACCCAGAGCCCAGAACCCCCGGGGTTCGGGCCGGGGTTTCGGGGTTCGGGTTGGTTCGGGGTTTGGGTTGGTTCGAGGTTCGGGTTGTTTCGGGGTTCAAGGTTTCAAGTTCAGGGCTCCGGGCTCCGGGCTCCGAGTTCCGGGTTCCGCGTTCTGGGTTCGGGGTTCAGGGTTCCGGAACCTGGAGCCCTAAATCCGAAGCCCCAGAACCCCGAAAACGAAATCCAGAACCCCGAACACAGAACCCGGAATCTGGAACCCCGGAACCCCGGAACCCGAAACTCGGAACCCAAAACCCCCGAACCCCCGAACCCAGAACCCGAAACCCAGAACCCCGAACACCAAACCCGGAACCGCGGAACCCAGAACCGGAAACCCATAACCCGAACACGGAACCCGGAGTCTAGAACCCCGGAACCCGGAACCCCTGAAACCGGAACCTGGAACCCGAAACTCGGAGCCCGAAACCCCGAGCTCGAAACCTCGAACCCTGAACCCGTTACCCGGAACCCGGAACTTGGAATCCAGAACACCCGGAACCGGACCCCTGAACGGACCCTAGAACCCGGACCCCGGAACAAGATCCAGACCCGGAACATGGACCCCGGAACCCGTACCCAGGGTCCGGTTCTTGATTTCGAGTTCGGGTTTTGGGTTCCAGCTTCAGGGTTCTGGGTTCCAGGGTCCGGGTTCTGGGTTTCAGGTTCGGGGTTTCGGGTTCAGGGTTACGGGTTCGGGGCTTCAGGTTCCGGGTTCCGGGTTTCGGGTTCGGGTTCCAAGTTCTGGGTTCGGGTTCTGGGTTCCGAGATCTGGGTTCCGGGTTCCGAGTTCTGGTTCCGGGTTCCGGGTTAAGATTACGGGGTTTCGGGATCAGGGTTTCGAGTTCGGGGCTTCAAGTTCCAGGCTCCGGGTTTTGGGTTCGGGGTTCTGGGTTTCAGGTTCGGGTTCCGGGTTCCATCTTCTGGATTCCGGGTTCCAGGTTCCAGGTTCCAGGTTCCGGGTTCCGGTTTCGGGTTTCGGGATTAGGGTTTCGGGTTCGGGGCTTCGAGTTCCAGGCTCCGGGTTCTGGGTTCGGGGTTCTTGATTTCGAGTTCGGGTTCTGGGTTCCAGCTTCAGGGTTCTGGGTTCCAGGGTCCGGGTTCTGGGTTTCAGGTTCGGGGTTTCGGGTTCAGGGTTACGGGTTCGGGGCTTCAGGTTCCGGGTTCCGGGTTTCGGGTTCGGGTTCCAAGTTCTGGGTTCGGGTTCCGGGTTCCGAGTTCTGAGATCTGGGTTCCGGGTTCCGAGTTCTGGTTCCGGGTTCCGGGTTAAGATTACGGGGTTTCGGGATCAGGGTTTCGAGTTCGGGGCTTCAAGTTCCAGGCTCCGGGTTTTGGGTTCGAGGTTCTGGGTTTCAGGTTCGGGTTCCGGGTTCCATCTTCTGGATTCCGGGTTCCGAGTTCCGGGTTTCGGGATCTGGTTTCGGGTTAGGGATTCGGGTTCGGGTTCCAGGTTCCGTGGTCCGGGTTCTGGGTTCCGGGTTCTGGTTCCGGGTTCCGGGTTCCAGGTTTGGGGTTCGGGTAAGGGTTCCGGGTTCCGGTTCCGGGTTCGGGGTTTCGGGTTCAGGGTTTCGGGTTCCAGGTTTGGGGTTCAGGGTTTCGGGTTCGGGTTTAGGGTTTCGAGTTCGGGGTTTCGGGTTCGGGTTCGGGTTCGGGGTATCGGGTCCGTGGTTTGGAGTTCGGGTTTCGAGTTCGGGTTCGGGTTTCGGGTTTCGAGTTCGGGTTCGGGTTTCGGGTTTTGAGTTCGGTGTTTCGGGTTCGAGTTCGAGGTTTCGAGTTCGGGTTCGTGTTCGAGTTCGGGGTTTCGGGTTCGGGTTCGTGTTCCAGGTTCCAGGTTCAGGGTTTCGGGTTCAAGGTTTCGAGTTCGGTGTTTCACGGTTCCGGTTCGGGGTATCGGGTTCGGGTTCCGGGTTAGGGGTATCGGGTTCTAGTTCCGGGTCCAGGGGTTTCGGGTTCCAGTTCCGGGTCCAAGGGTTCCTCCGGGTTCAGGGTTTTGGGTTCAGGGTTTCGGGTTTGGGGCTTCATGGTTTCGGGTTTGGGGCTTCTAGGTTCGGGGTTCCGGGTTCGGGGTTTCGGGTTCGGGTTCCAGGATCCAGCTTCCGGTTCCGGGTTCCGGGTTCCAAGCTTCGGGTTTCCGGGTTTCGGGTTCGGGGTTGCGGGATACTCGGAACCCGAAGCCCGAAGCCCCGAACCCAAAACTATGAAACCAAAACCCGAAACCCGGAACCCCTAACCCGGAACCCTGAACCCGGAACCCCGAACCCGAAACCCCGAACCCCAAAACCCGAACCTCGAACCCGAACCCCGGAACCCCGAACCCCGAACCCCACCGATCCTGAACCCAAACTCGGAATCCGAAACCCGAAACCCGAACCCAGAACCCAGAACCCGGAACCCTTGGAACCCAAAACCCAGAACCCAAAACCCAGAACCCGAAACCCGAAACCCGAAACCCGAAAACCGGAACCTAGAACCCGAAACCCGAACCCGAAACCCAGAACCCGAAACCCGAACCCCGAATCCCGAAACCTGAAACTCGGAACACGAAACCCCTGAACCCGAAACCCCGAACCCGAAACTTGAACCCAAAACCAGAACCCAAAACCCGAAACCCGAAACCCAAACCTGAAATCCCGAACCCCGAACCCTTAACCCGAACCCCGGACATTGAACCGGCTTGGACCCCGGAATTCGGTACCCAGAGCCCAGAACTCGAATCCCCGAACCCGGAACCCCCAAACCCTGAGCTCAAAACCCCGAAATCCTAACCCCGGACACGCAACCCTAAACCCGAAACCCGGAACGCGAACCCTGAAACCCGAAACTTGAAACTCGGAACACGGAACCTGGAACCCGAAACCTGAAACTCGAACCCAAAATCCCGAACCCCGAACCCTGAACCCAGAACCCGAACCTGAACCCGAAACTCGAATCTAAACCCGGAACCCGAAACCCCTGAACCCGAACCCGAACTCGGAACCCCGAACCCGAAACCCCGAACCTGGAACTCAGAACCCAAAACTTGAACCCAAAACCCGGAACCCGAAACCCAAACCTGAAATACAGGGGTTCGTACCCTGAACCTGGAACCCAGAAAGAACCCAGAACCAAGAACCCGGAACCCGGAGCCCGGAACCCAAGTCCCCGAACCCTAAACCCGCGAACCCCGAGTTGAAAACCCCGCAAACCCGGAACTCGGAACCCGGAACCTAGAACCCAGAGCACCGAACCCGAAATCCCGAACCCCGAACCCTGAACCCGAACCCCGGACCTTGAACCCCGACTTGGACCCCGGAACCCGGAACTCAAACCCGGAACTCAGAACCCGAACCTGAACCCGGAACCCAGAACCCGGAACCTAGAACCCCGAACCCGGAACTCGAATCCCCGAACCCGCAACCCTGAAACCCTGAACCCATAATCTCGAACTTGGAACCCGAAACCCGGAGCCCGATACACATAATACCCGGAACCCGAAACCCGTAACTTGGAACCCGGAACCCGGAACCCCGGCCCCCGACTTTGACCCCGGAACGCAGACCCCGGAACGAACCTGGAAGAACCCAGAACCCCGAACCTCGAACCTCGAACCTCGAACCCAGAACCCAGACCCAGGAACCTGGAACCCAGAACCCGGACCCCGGAACCCAGAACCGAGACCTTGGAACTCGGAACCTGAACCTGAAACTGGGACCCGGAACCCGATTCGGGGGTTTCAGGGTCCGAGTTCCGAGTTCCAGGGTCCGGCCAGGTCCGAGTTCCGTGTTCCGGGTTCGGGGGTTCGGGGGTTCCGAGTTCGGGGTTCGGGGTTCGGGGTTTCGTTTTCGGGGTTCGAGGTTCCGAGTTCCGGCTTTGGGGTTCGAGGTTCCAGGTTGGGGTTGCCGGGACCAGGGTGAAAGGGTTCGGGATTTCGGGCTCAGGTTTTCGGGCTCCAGGTTCCGGGTTCTCGGATCCAGGTTCTGGGGTCCGGCCGGGTCCGAGTTCCTTGTTTTGGGTTCAGGGGTTTCGGGTTCGGGGTTCGGGGTTTCAGGTTTGTTGTTTCGGGTTCCGGGGTTAGGGTTCCAGGTTCTGGGGTTCGAGTTCCGGGTTCCAAATCCGAGTCTCGGGTTTCGGGTTCGGGGTTAGGGGTTCTGGGTTCGGGGTTCAAGGTTCCGAGTTCCGGCTTCATGGTTCGATGTTCCGGGTTCCGGGTTTGGCTCAGGTTTTGGGGTTCGGGGTTCGGGCTGCGGGGGGTTCCGGGTTCTGGGTTCAAGCTCCGGGTTTCGGGGTCCGGTTCCGGGTTTTGGATTCCAAGTTCCGGGCTCCGGGTTCCAGGTGCCGGGTTCGTCGTTCGGGGTTGCATGTTGGTGGCTTCGGGTTCCGGGCTCCTGGTTCCAGGTTCGGGTTCTGGGTACGGGTTCCGGGGTCCATGTTGAGGGTGTGGGTCTTGTTCCGGGGTCTAGGTTCAAGGGTCCGTTCAGGGGTCCGGTTCCGGGTGTTCTGAAATCCAAGTTCCAGGTTGCGGGTAACGGGTTCCGGGTTCGGGGTTTCGAGCTCGCGCTTTCGGGCTCCGAGTTCTGGGTTCCGGGTTCCAGGTTCCGGGTTCTGGGGTTCCGGGGTTCTAGATTCCGGGTTCCGTGTTCAGGTTATGGGTTTCGGGTTTCGGGTTTCGGGTTCCAGGTTCCGGGGTTCGGGGTTCCGGGTTCCATGTTCGGGGTTCTTGGTACCCAGACCTTGGAACCCGGACCAGGGAACTTGAAACCCGGAACATGGAACCCGAACCCGAAACCAGAACCCGAAGCCTGAAGCCCCGAACCCGAAATCCCGAACCCCGAAGCCTCAACCCGAACCCCGGACCTTAAACCCCGACCTGGATCTTGAACCCCGGACCCAGAACCCCGACCTGGACCCCGGAACTCGAACGCGGAACTCAGAACCAGAACCTGAACCCGGAACCTGGAACCTGGAACCCAGAGCCCAGAACCCGAATCCCCGAACCCCGGACCCGCAACCCTGAACCCTAAACCGAACCTGGAACCCGGAGCCTGATACCAGGAATCCGGAACCTTGAACCCGAAACCTGGAACCTGGAAGTCCAGGGTCCGGGTCCATGTTTCGGGTTATGGGTTTCGGGTTCTGGGTTTCGGGTTCTGGGTTTCGAGGTATGGGGTCCCGGGTCCAGGCCTGCGGGGTTCGGGTTGGTTCGGGGTTCGGGTTGGTTCGAGGTTTGGGTTGCTTCGGGGTTCAGGGTTTTAAGTTCAGGGCTACGGACTCTGAGTTCCGGGTTCCGCGTTCTGGGTTCCGGGTTCCAGGTTCGGGGATTCGGGGTTTTTGGGTTCCGGGGTTCTGGGATTCCAGATTCCGGGTTCTGTGTTCGGGGTTCTGGATTTCGTGTTCGGGGTTCTGGGGCTTCGGATTTCGGGCTCCGGGTTCCGGGTTCGGGTCCTGAACCCCGCAACCTTGAACCCCGAACCCCGAACCCGAATCCCGGAACCCAGAACGCGGAACCCGGAACTCAGAGTCCGTAGCCCTGAACTTAAAACCCTGAACCCCGAAGCAACCCAAACCTCGAACCAACCCGAACCCCGAACCAACCCGAACCCCGCAGGCCTGGACCCGGGACCCCATACCTCGAAACCCAGAACCCGAAACCCAGAACCCGAAACCCATAACCCGAAACATGGACCCGGACCCTGGACTTCCAGGTTCCAGGTTTCGGGTTCAAGGTTCCGGATTCCTGGTATCAGGCTCCGGGTTCCAGGTTCGGTTTAGGGTTCAGGGTTGCGGGTCCGGGGTTCGGGGATTCGGGTTCTGGGCTCTGGGTTCCAGGTTCCAGGTTCCGGGTTCAGGTTCTGGTTCTGAGTTCCGCGTTCGAGTTCCGGGGTCCAGGTCGGGGTTCTGGGTCCGGGGTTCAAGATCCAGGTCGGGGTTTAAGGTCCGGGGTTCGGGTTGAGGCTTCGGGGTTCGGGATTTCGGGTTCGGGGCTTCAGGCTTCGGGTTCTGGTTTCGGGTTCGGGTTCCATGTTCCGGGTTTCAAGTTCCCTGGTACGGGTTCCAAGGTCTGGGTTTCGGGGTCCGGGTTCTGGGTTCCAGGTTCCGGGGTCCGGGTTCTTGGTTCCGGGTTTCCGGTTCGGGGTTCGGGGTTCGGGGTTCGGTGTTCAGGGTGCGGGGTTCTGGGTTCGAGTTCCGGGTTCAGGTTCCGGGGTCCGTGTTCCGGAGTCTGGGACGGGGTCGGTTCCAGGGTCCGTGTTCCGGGTTTCGGGTTCCGGGTTCCAGAACCTGGATCCTGGAACCCGTACCCGAAACCCCGAACCCGGATCCTAGAACCTGGAGCCCGGAACCCGAAGCCCCGAACCCGAAACCCTGAACCCGGAACCCAATACCCTGAACCCGGAACCCCAACTTGATACCCCGAATCTGAACCCGGAACCCCAACCCGATACCCCGAACCCGAACCCCCCGAACTCGAAACCCTGAACCCGACGAACCCTGAACCCTGCCGAACGCGGAATCGGAACCTGGAACCCGAAACCCGAACTCGAACCCCGAACCCGGAACCAGAACCCGGAACCCAGAACCCAGAACCTGGAACCCCGAACCGCAGAACCTCAAACCTCGGACCCTGAACCCGGACCTCGAACCCCGGAACCTTGAATCTGAAACCCAAACCTGAACTCGAACTCGAAACAACGAACTCGAACTCCGAACCCCGAACCTAGAACCCCCATCCCCCCCCGAACCCAGAACACGGAACTCGGACCCTAACCCTGGACCCCGAACCTGGAACCCTGGAACCCGAACACGGAACCCCGGGACTCGTAACTCGAAACCCAAACCCGAAATAACGAACCTCGAACCTGGAACCCAGAACCCGAACCCGAAACCTGGAACCCAGAACCTGGAACCCGGATTCAAAACCCGGAACCCAGAACCCCGAACCCGGAACCCGCAGACCCCAGAACCCGAATCCTTGAGCCCGAAAGAACCCACGAACCCCGAACCCAGAACACGGAACTCGGACCCGAACCGTGGAACCCGGAACCCAGAACCCGGAACTCGAAACCTGGAGCCCGAAAGAAACACCGAACCCTGAACCTGAACCCCGGACACTGAACCCCGACCTGGACCCGGAAGGAAGTCGAACCCGGAACTCAGAACCCGGAACCTGGAACCCAGAACCCGGAACCTGGAACCCGGATTCAAAACCTGGAACCCGAAACCTGGAGCCCGAAAGAACCCCCGAACCCCGAACCCAAAACCCAGAACCCAGAACCCAGAACCCGGAACCCGAATCCCCGAACCCCGAACCCGCAAACCCCAAAGAGCTCAAAACCCAGAAATCCAAACCCACCCACAACCCTGAACCCTGAACCGCTCGAACCCCGAACCTAAAACCCGGAACCCGGAACTCGAAACCCGGAACCCGGACCCTGGACCCTGGAACCGACCCCGGCCCAGACTCCGGAACACGGACCCCGGAACCTGAACCCGGAACTCGAACCCAGAACCCTGAACCCCGCACCCTGAACACCGAACCCCGAACCCCGAACCGGTAACCCAGAACCCAGAACCCGGACCCGGAACCTGGAACCCAGAACCCGGAACTCGGAACCCAGATCTTGGAACCCGGACCGGGGAACCTGATACCCGGAACCCGAACCCGAAACCAGAACCCGAAGCACGAAACCCCGAACCCGAAATCCCGAACCCCGAACCCTCAACCCGAACCCCAGACCTTGAACCCCGACCTGGATCCCGAACCCGGGACCCAGAACCCCGACCTGGACCCCGGAACCCGGAACTCGAACGCGGAACTCAGAACCTGAACCTGAACCTGGAACCTGGAACCTGGAACCCAGAGCCCAGAACTTGAATCCCCGAACCCCGGACCCGCAACCCTGAACCCTATAAACCCCGAACCAGGAACCCGGAGCCTTGTACCAGGCATCCGAAACCTGGAACCCGGAAGTCCAGGGTCCGGGGTCCATGTTACGGGTTGTGTTTCGGGTTGTGTTTCGGGTTCTGGGTTTCGAGGTATGGGGTCCGGGGTCCGGGCCGGCGGGGTCCGGTTTCGCGGTTCGGGTTGGTTCAGGGTTCGAGTTGGTTCAGGGTTCGGGTTGCTTCGGGGTTCAGGGTTTTAAGTTCAGGGCTCCGGGCTCTGAGTTCCGGGTTCCGCGTTCTGGGTTCCGGGTTCCGGGTTCGGGGTTCAGGGGGGGTTCGGGGTTCAGGGTTGCGGGTTCAGGACCCGAACCCGGAACCCGAAACCCAGAGCCCAAAATCCGAAGCCCCAGAACCCCGAACACGAAATCCAGAACCCCGAACACAGAACCTGGAATCTGGAATCCCAAAACCCCGGAAGCCGGAACTCGGAACCAAAAAACCCCGAACCCCCGAACCCCGAACCCCGAACCCGAAACCCAGAACCCCGAACATGGATCCCGGAACCCCATAACCCGGAACCCGGAACCCGAAACCTGAAACCCATAACCTGAACACGGAACACGGAATCTAGAACCCCGGAACCTGGAACCCCAGAACTCGGAACCTGGAACCCGGAACCCGGAACTCGGAGCCCGAAAGCGTGAGCTCGAAACCTCGAACCCTGAACCTGTTACCCGCAACCTGGAACTTAGATTCCAGAACACCCGGAACCGGACCCCTGAACGGACCCTGGAACCCAGTCCCCGGAACAAGACCCAGACCCTTGAACATGGACCCCGGAACCCGTACCCAGAACCCGAACCTGGAACCAGGAGCCCGGACCCTGAACCCAGAACCCGAACCTGAACCCAAAACTCGAATCTGAACCCGGAACACGAATCCCCTGAACCCGAAACCCCGAACCCGGAACTCAGAACCCGAAACTTGAACCCAAAACCCGGAACCCGAAACCCAAACGTGAAATACAGGGGTTCGTACCCTGAACCTGGAACCCAGAACCAAGAACCCGGAACCCGGAGCCCGGAACCCAAATCCCCGAACCCCAAACCCGCAAACCCCGAGCTGAAAACCCCGCAAACCCGAAACTCGGAACCTGGAACCTAGAACTCGGAGCACCGAACCCGAAATCCCGAACCCCGAACCCTGAACCCGAACCCCGGACCCTGAACCCCGACCTGGACCCCGGAACCCGGAACTCAGAACCCGAACCTGAACCCGGAACCCAGAACCCGGAGCCCGGAACCCGAATCCCCGAACCCCGAACCCGCAACCCTGAAACCCTTAACCCCGAATCTCGAACTTGGAACCCGGAACCCGGAGCCTGTACCTAGAACCCGTACCCGGAACCCCAATCCCCGAACCCAGAACCCGAACCCGGAACCCGTACCCGGAACCCGAATCCCCGAACCCCGGACCCGCAACCCTGAAACCCTGAACCCCGAACCTCGAACCTGGAACCCGGAACCTGAAGCCGTGTCCGGAACCCGGAACTCGGAACCTGGAATACTGAACCCGGATCAGGAACCCGGAACCCGGACCCCCGGCCCAGACCCCGGAACACGGACCCCAGAACGAACCTGGAACTCGAACCCGGAACCGAGAACCCCGAACCTCGAACCCCGACCCCGGAACCTGAAACCCGGACCCCGGAACCTGAAACCCGGACCTTGGAACCTGGAACCCGGAACCCAGACCTTGGAACCTGGAACCTGACCCTGAAACTAGAACCCTGAACCGGGAACCCGGAGCACGGAGCCCCGAACCCGAAATCCTGAACCCCGAACCCTGACTTCTGGGCCCCGGATTCCAGGTTCTGGTTCCGGGTTCCGGGTTCAGGTTCGGATTCTAAGTTCCGGGTTCCGGGTTAAGGTTCAGATTCTAAGTTCTGGGTTCCGGGTTCAGGTTCGGATTCTAAGTTCCGGGTTCCGGGTTCCAGGTTCTGGGTTCTGGGTTCCGGGGTTCTAGGTTCCGGGGTTCCAAATTCCGGGTTCCGTGTTCAGGGTTATGGGTTTCGGGTTTTGGGTTCCGGGTTCTGGGGTTCTGAGTTCCGTGTTCGGGGTTCTGGATTTCGGGTTCAGGGTTCGGGGGTTCGGGGTTCCGGGTTCCGAGTTCAAGGTTCTGGTTTCCGGGGTTCCAGATCCCGGAACCCGAAACCCTGAACCCGGAGCCCGAAACTCGAAGCCCCAAAACCCTGAACACGAAATCCAGAACCCCGAACACGAAACCCCGGAATCAGGAACCCCGGAACCCGAAACCCCGAAACCCCGAAACTCCGAGTTCCAGGTTCCGGGTTCTGGGTTCCAGGTTCCGGGTTTCGGGTTCAGGTACGGGTTCGAGTTCCTTCCGGGGTCCAGGTCGGGGTTCAGTGTCCGGGGTTCAAGTTCAGGGTTCAGTGTTTCTTTCGGGCTCCAAGTTTTGAGTTCCGGGTTCCGGGTTCCAGGGTTCGGGTCTGAGTTCCGTGTGGTGGGTTCAGGGTTCGAGGGTTCTTTTGGGCTCCAGGTTTCGAGTTTCGGGTTCCAGGGTCCGCGGGTTCCGGGTTCAGGGTTCTGGGTTCCGGGTTCTGAATCCGGGTTCCAGGTTCCGGGTTCTGGGTTCCAGGTTCTGGGTTTCAGGTTCAGGTTCGGGTTCTAGGTTCCAGGTTCGGGGTTCGGGATTTCGGGTGTGGGTTTCGAGTTACGAGTCTTCAGGTTCAAGGTTCCATGTTCCGGGGTTCCGTGTTCGGGTTCCAGGGTTCCGGGTTCGGGGATCCGGAGTCCGGGTTCCAGGGTTCGGGGCCGAGTTCCGTGTTCTGGGTTCGGGGTTCGGGGTTCGAGGGGTTCTAGGTTCGGGGTTCGGGGTTCGGGGTTTCGGGTTCGAGGTTCGGGGTTCGGGGTTTGGGGTTCGGGGTTCGGGGTTCCGGGTTCAGGGTTCCGGGTTCGGGGTTCTGGGTTCCGGGTTTCGGGTTTTGAGTTCGGGGTTTTGGGTTCGGGGCTTTGGGTTCTCGGTATCCCGCAACCCGGAACCTCGAGCCCCGAACCTGGATCACCGAACCTGGATCACCGAACCCCCGAACCAGAAACCGTAACCCAGGACCTCGAACCCGGAAGCTGGATCCCGGAACACGAACCCGAAACCCCGAACCCAGAACCTGGAGCCCGGAACCCGAAGCCCCGAAACCAAAACCCTGAACCCGAAACCCCTGAACCCGAAACCCGATACCCCGAACCCGGAACCCCAACCCGATACCCCGAATTCGAACCCGGAGCCCGAACCCGATACCCCTAACCCAAACCCCCCGAACTCGAAACCCTGAACCCTGCCGAACCCGGAACCGGAACTCGGAACCCGAAACCCGAACTCGAACCCTGAAACTGAAACCCGGAACCAGAACCCGGAACCCAGAACCCAGAACCTGGAACCCCGAACCGCGGAACTGCGAACCCTGAACCCGGACCCCGGACCCCGGAACCTCGGATCCTTGAACCCGAAACCCCGAACCCGAAACTATGATCCCGCAACTCTGAACCCGGAACCCGAACCTCGATCACTGAACCTCGTACCCGGAACCCGGAACCGGAACCCAGAACCCGGACCCTGGAACCCAGAACCCTGAAGGTGGAACCCGGAACTCGAACCCGAAACCCAGAACCCCGAACCCGGAGCCTGGAACTCGAAGCCCCGAACACTAAAACCTGATCCCGGAACCCCGTACCCTTAACCCTGAACCCGGAACCGGAACCCGAACCCAGAACTTGAAACCCAAACTCGGAACCCTGAACCCGGAACCCGGAACCCGGACCTCGGAACCCGGAACCCGGAACCTGAACCTAGAACTTGGAACCTGAACTCGAAACCCGGAACCCGGAACCTGAAGCCCCGAACCCGTAACCCTGAACCCGAAACCCCGAACCTGAGACCTTGAACCCAAACACGGAACCCGGAACCTGGAACCTCGGAACCCAGAACCCTGTAATTCGGAACCCGAAACCCAGAATCCGAAGCCTCCGAACCTAGGTTTTGGGGTTTGGGGTTCGGGGTTTCGGTTTCCGAGTTCCGGGTTTCGGGATTTTGGGTTCGAGGCTTCGGGTTTGGGGTTTCGGGTTCAGGGTTTTCGGCTTCCGGGCTCTCCGGGTTCTGGGTTCCAGGTTCTGGGTTCAGGTTCGGATTTTATGTTCCGGGTTCTGGGTTCGAATTTCGAGTTCCCTGGTCCGGGGTTCGGGTTTGGGGTTCGAGGTACGAGTTCAGGTTTCGGGTTCCGAGTTCTGGTTTCGGGTTCAGGCTTCGGGTTCCGGGTTCCGGGGTACGGGTTTCGGGTTCCAAATTCTGGGGTCCGGGATCCGAGGTCCGGGTTCTGGGTTCCGAGTTTCGGGACACCGCGCCCGGAACCTAGAACCCAGAAAATGGACCCCGGAACCCAGAACCCGAAACCAGACCCCGGAACTCTAAACCTTAAACCGAACCCGGACCCCAGAACGCAGACCCTGCAACCCGAACCCCAAGATCCAGAACCCGGAACCCGAACTTGGAACCCGGAACCCGGAACCCGGAACCCAGAACCCGGAACGCGGAACCCGAAACCTAGAACCTGAACTTGGAACCCGAAACCCAAAACCCAAAACCCAGACCCCGGACCCCAACTTGGAACCCGAAACCCGGAACCCAAAACCCAGGACGCGGAACCCGAAACCTAGAACCTGAACTTGGAACCCGAAACCCGAAACCCAGAACCCAGACCCCGAACCCCGGAACCCGGAACCCAGACCTCAGAACCCGGAACTCGGAACTTGAAACCCGAAACCTGTACCCCTAACCCCAAATCCGCCTGGACCCCGAAACCTGAAACTCGAACTTGGAACCCGGAACTTAGAATCCGAACCTGAACCTGGAACCCAGAACCTGGAACTCGGAGCCCAGAAGCCGAAGCCCCCCTAAAGCCGAAACCCTGAACCCGAAACCCCAAACCCGAAACCCTGAATCCCGAACACGGAATCTGGAACCTGGATCACGGAACCCAGAATCTGGAAGGTACACGGAGCCCGAAACCCCGAGCTCGAAACCCCGAACCCTGAACCCGCAACCCCGAACCCCGAACCCCGAACCCCGAACCTGGAACCCAGAACCCAGAACCCGGAACCCGGAGCCCGGAACACAAAACACGGAACTCGGACCCGGACAACGGAACCCGGATCCCGGAACTTGGAACCCAAAACCCGGAACCCTGAACCCCGAACACGGAACCAAGAACCCGAAGCCCCGAACCCAAAAACCCCGAATCCCGAACCCCGGAACCCAGAACCCCGAACACGGATCCCCAAAACCCGAACCTCGAACCCAAACCCGGAACTCAAACCCGGAAACTGACACCCCCGAACCCCGAACCCCGAACCCCAAAACCCGAACCTCGAACCCGAACCCGAAACTCAGAACCCGAAACTCGAACCCCGAAACCCGGAACCTGGAACCCGAAACACCAAACCCGAAACCCGAAACCCAAAACCCGAAACCCGAAACCCGAACCCAAAATCCCAAACCCTGAACCCAGAACCCGAACCGGAACCCGAACCTGGAACCCGAAACCCAAACCCGAACCCGAACCCAAACTCGGAAACCCGAAACCGAAACCCCGAACTCGGAACCCGAAACCCGGAACTCGAAACCCGAAACTTGAACCCAAAACCAGAACCCGAAACCCGGAACCCGAAACCCAAACTGAAATCCTAAACCACGAACCCCGAACCCTGAACCCGAACCTCGGACATCGAACCGGTTTGGACCCCAGATCCCGGAACTCAAACCCGGAACTCAGAACTCGATTCTGAACTCGAAAGTCGGAACTCGGAACCCAGAACCCAGAACCTGAAACCCGGAGACCGAAACCCGAATCCCCGAACCCCGAACCCGCAAACCCCAAGGAGCTCAAAACCCCGAAATCCAAACCCAAACCCGAACCCGAACATAAACTCGGAAACCCGAACTTGAAACCCCGAACCCGGAACTCGAAACCCGAAACTCGAAACCCGAAACTTGAACCCAAAACCAGAACCCGAAACCCGGAACCCGAAACCCAAACCCGAAATCCTGAACCACGAACCCCGAACCCTGAACCCGAACCTCGGACATTGAACCGGTTCGGACCCTGGAACCCGGAACTCAAACTCGGAACTCAGAACCCGATTCTGAACTCGGAACTCGGAACTCGGAACCCAGAACCCAGAACCCGGAACCCGGAACCCAGAGCCCGGAACCCGAATCCCCGAACCCTGAACCCGCAAACCCAAGGAGCTCAAAACCCCGAAATCCAAACCCACCCGCAACCCTGAACCCTGAACCACCCGAACCCCGAACCTAAAACCTAGAACTCGGAGAGCCCCGAACCCGGAATCTGGAACCCGGAACCCGAAACCCGGAACCCTTAACTCGGACCCTGGATCCTGGAACCGACCCCGGCCCAGACTCTGGAACACGGAACCTCAACCCGGAACTCGGACCCAGAACCCTACCCCGCACCCTGAACACCGAACCTCGAACCCCGAACCCAGAACCCGGACCCCGGAACGTGGAACCTGGAACCCGGACCCCGAAACCCAGACCTTGGAACCCGGACCGGGGAACTTGAAACCCGGAACCTGAACCCGAAACAAGAACCCAAAGCACGAAGCCCCGAACCCAAAATCCCGAACCCCGAACCCTCAACCCGAACCCTGAACAGGAAATCCAGAACCCCGAACACGGAACCCAGAACTCGGAACCCAAAAACCCCGAATCCCCGAAACCCTGAACCCGAAACTTAGAACCCCGAACACGGAACCGGGAACCCCGGAACCCGGAACCTGAAACCCGAAACCCGAAACCCATAAAACACGGAACCCGGAATCTAGAACCCCAGAACCCCGGAACCTGAAACCTGGAACCCGAAACCCGGAGCCTGAAACCCCGAGCTCGATACCCCGAACCCTGAACCCGTTACCCGGAACCCGGAACTTGGAATCTAGAACACCCGAACTTGGAACTTGGAACCGGACCCCTGAACGGACCCTGGAACCCAGACCCCGGAACAAGACCCAGACCCCTCCCTGAACATGGACCCCGGAACCCGTACCCAGGAGCCTGTACCCCGGAACTTGGAATCCACAACACTCGGAACCGGACCCCTAAACGGACCCTAGAACCCAGACCCCGGAACAAGACCTAGACCCCTGAACATGGACCCCGGAACCCGTACCCAGGAACCCGTACCCCGGAACCACGGAACCCGGAACGTGGAACCAGGAGCCCGGAACCCGAAGCCACGAACACGCAACCCCAAACCACGAACCCGGCACCCGGAACCCGGAGCCTAGAACTTGGAATCCAGAACCCGGAACCGGACCCCAGAACCACGGACCCCGGAACCCGGAACTCGAACCCGGGAACACGTAACCCCAGAACCCGAACTCCGAACCCGCAAAACCTGAGCCCAACCTGGAACCCCGAACCTCGAACCCGGCACCCGGAACCCGAGACTCGGACTTGGAACCCGAAACCCGGAACCCGAACCCCAGAACTCAGAACCCAGAACCTGAAACCCGGACCCTGGAATTCGAAACAACGAACCCGAAACCCCGAACCCCGAACCCGGAACCCCCGAACCCAAAACACGGAACTCGGACCCGGCCGGGCCACGGAACCCGGATCCGAGAACCCGGAACCCGGAGCCCAAAAACCTGAGCCCGAAACCCCGAACCCTTTCACCCTGGTCCCGGCAACCCCAACCTGGAACCTCGAACCCCAAAGCTGGAACTCGGAACCTCGAACCCCGAACCCGAAACCCCGAACTCGGAACCCCCGAACCCAAAACAGGGAACTCGAACCTGGCCGGACCCTGGAACTCGGAACCCGGACCCTGGAACCCGGAACTAGGAACCCCGGAACCTGAAACCCGGAGCCCGAAACCTGAAGCCCCGAACCCGAAACAACGAACACGAAACCCCAAACCCCAAACCCGGATCCCCCGAACCTAGAACACGGAACCCTGACCCCGGAACCCAGAACCCGGAACCCGGAGCCCGAAAACCTAAGCCCGAAACCCCGAACCCGAAACCCTAGTCGGCAACCCCAACTCGGAACCCCAAACCTCGAACCCCGCAGCCGGAACTCGGAACCTCGAACCCCGAACCCAAAACCCGGACCCCGAAACCCAGAACCCCTACACCGGAACCCGAAACCTGAACCCGAAACCAGAACCCGGAACCCGAAACCTGAAACCCGAACCCGAAACCCGTACCCCGAACCCCAAACCCGAACCCTGGACCCTAAACCTCGGACTGGACATCGGAACCTGAAACTCGAACCCGGAACCCGGAACTTAGAATCCGAACCTGAACCCGGAACCCGGAACCAGAACCTGGATCCCGGAGCCCAGAACCCGGGTTCTTCCAGGTTCGTTCTGGGGTCCGCGTTCCGGGGTCTAGGCCGGGGGCCGGGGTTCCGGGTTCCTGGGTCCGGGTTCAGGGTTCCAAGTTACGGGTTTCGGGTTCCGGGTATTATGGGTACCGGGCTCCAGGTTCCGGGTTCCAGGTTCGGGGTTCAGGGTTTCAGGGTTGCGGGTTCGGGGTTCGGGGATTCGGTTCCGGGCTCCGGGTTCTGGGTTCCGGGTTCCGGGTTCGGGTTCGGGTTCGCTGCTCCGTGCTCCGGGTTCTAGGTTTCGGGTTCTGAGTTCCGGGTTTGTGGGGTTTTGAGCTCGGGGTTTGCGGGTTCGGGGTTCGGGGATTTGGGTTCCGGGTTCCGAGTTCTTGGTTCGGGGTTCGGGTTCAAGGTTCGGGTTCAAGGTTCGGGGTTCGGGATTTCAGGTTTGGGTTTCGGGTTTCGGGTTCAAGTTTGGGGTTCTGGGTTCAGGGTTCGGGGTTTCGGGTTCAAGTTTGGGGTTCTGGGTTCAGGGTTCGGGGTTTCGGGTTCGAGGTTCGGAGTTCGGGTTCGGGTTCGGGGTTTTGGCTTCGGGGTTCCGAGTTCGGGTTCCGAGTTCCGAGTTCAGGTTCGGGGTTTTGGGTTCGGGGTTCCGAGTTCGGGCCGGTTCAATGTCCGGGGTTCGGGTTAAGGGTTCGGGGTTCGGGATTTCAAGTTTGGGTTTCGAGTTCCGGGTTTTGGGTTCTGGTTTTGGGTTCAAGTTTCAGGTTCGGGGTTTCGGGTTCGGGGTTTCGGGTTCGGGGTTTCGTGTTCCGAGTTTCAGGTTTCGGGGTTCGGGTTTCGGGTTCCGGGTTTCGGGTTTCAGGTTCTGGGTTTTGGGTTCGGGGTTTTGGGTTCGGGGCTTCGGGTTCTGGGTTCCCGGGTTCTGGGTTCTGGGTTCAGGTTTCGGGTTTCTAGGCTTCATGTTTCCAGGTTTTGGGTTCTTGGCCGGGGTTCGGGTTCGAGGTTCGGGTTCCAGGTTCCGGGGTCTGGGTTCGAGGTTCGGGGTTCTGGGTTTCGGGTTCTTCCAGGTTCGTTCCGGGGTCCGCGTTCTGGGGTCTAGGCCAGGGGCCGGGGTTCCGGGTTCCTGGGTCCGGGTTCAGGGTTCCAAGTTACGGGTTTTGGGTTCCGGGTATTATGGGTACGGGTTTCGGGTTCGGGGTTTTGGGTTCGGGGTTCCGAGTTCGGGCCGGTTCAATGTCCGGGGTTCGGGTTAAGGGTTCGGGGTTCGGGATTTCAAGTTTGGGTTTCGAGTTCCGGGTTTTGGGTTCTGGTTTTGGGTTCAAGTTTCAGGTTCGGGGTTTCGGGTTCGGGGTTTCGGGTTCGGGGTTTCGGGTTCGGGGTTTCGTGTTCCGAGTTTCAGGTTTCGGGGTTCGGGTTTCGGGTTCCGGGTTTCGGATTTCAGGTTCTGGGTTTTGGGTTCGGGGTTTTGGGTTCGGGGCTTCGGGTTCTGGGTTCCGGGTTCTGGGTTCTGGGTTCAGGTTTCGGGTTTCTAGGCTTCATGTTTCAGGTTTTGGGTTCTTGGCCGGGGTTCGGGTTCGAGGTTCGGGTTCCAGGTTCCGGGGTCTGGGTTCGAGGTTCGGGGTTCTGGGTTTCGGGTTCTTCCAGGTTCGTTCCGGGGTCCGCGTTCTGGGGTCTAGGCCAGGGGCCGGGGTTCCGGGTTCCTGGGTCCGGGTTCAGGGTTCCAAGTTACGGGTTTCGGGTTCCGGATATTATGGGTACCGGGCTCCAGGTTCCGGGTTCCGGGTTCCAGGTTCGGGGTTCAGGGTTTCAAGGTTGCGGGTTCGGGGTTCGGGTATTCGGGTTCCGGGCTCCGGGTTCCGGGTTCTCGGTTCCGGGTTCAGGTTCGGGTTCTGAGTTCCGGGTTCTGGGGTCCAGGTCGGGGTTCAGGGTCCGGGGTTCGGGTTCAGGGTTCGGGGTTCGAGATTTCGGGTTCGCTGCTCCGTGCTCCGGGTTCTAGGTTCCGGGTTCCGAGTTCCGGGTTTGCGGGGTTTTGAGCTCGGGGTTTGCGGGTTCGGGGTTTGGGGATTTGGGTTCCGGGCTTCGGGTTCCGGGTTCTTGGTTCTAGGTTCCAGGTTCGGGGTTCGAGTTCAAGGTTCGGGGTTCAGGATTTCAGGTTTGGGTTTCGGGTTTTGGGTTCAAGTTTGGGGTTCTGAGTTCAGGGTTCGGGGTTTCGGGTTCGAGGTTCCGAGTTCGAGTTCGGGTTCGGGGTTCCGAATTCCAAGTTCGGGGTTTCGAGTTCGGGCCGGTTCAATGTCCGGGGTTCGGGTTAAAGGTTCGGGGTTCGGGATTTCAAGTTTGGGTTTCGGGTTCCGGGTTTTGGGTTCAGGGTTTCGTGTTCCGAGTTCGGGTTCGGGGTTCCGAGTTCGGGGTTTCGGGTTCGGGGTTCCGAGTTCGGGCCGGTTCAATGTCCGGGGTTCGGGTTAAGGGTTCGGGGTTCGGGATTTCAAGTTTGGGTTTCGGGTTCCGGGTTCTGGGTTTCGGGTTCGGGGTTTCGGGTTTCGGGTTTCAGGTTTCGGGTTCTGGGTTTTTGGTTCGGGGTTTTGGGTTCGAGGCTTCGGGTTTTGGGTTCCAGGTTCTGGGTTCAGGTTTCGGGTTTCAGATTCCGAGTTTGGGTTCAGGATCGGGTTTGGGTTCCGGGTTCTAGGCTTCATGTTTCAGGTTTCGGGTTCTGTTCCGGGGTTCGGGTTCTGAGCCGGGGTTCGGGTTCGAGGTTCGGGTTTTGGGGTTCGGGGTTCGGGGTTCTGGGTTCGGGTTCCGGGTTCAGGGTTCTGGGTTAGGGGTTCCGGGTTTCGGGTTTTGGGTTCGGGGTTTTGGGTTCGGGGCTTCGAGTTCTGGGTATCCCGCAACCCCAAACCCGGAACCTCGAACCCCGAACCCGGATCACCAAACCCCGAACCTGGAAACCCGGAGCTTAAAACCCGAAACCCGGAACCCGGACCCGGAAGCTTGATCCCGGAACCCGAAACCCCGAACTCGAAACCCTGAACCCGAACCCAAAACCTTGAACCCTGAACCTGGAACCCGGAACATGAACCCGAAACCCCGAACCCGAAACCCCGAACCCGGAACCGGAACCCGGAACCGGAACCCGGAACCCGAACCTGAACCCCACACCCGGAACCCGGAACCCGGAACCAAAACCCGAAACCAGAACCCGGAACCCAGAACCCGGACCACGGAACCTGGAACCTGAACACGAATCCCTAACCCGGAACTCAGAACCCGGAACCCAGAAGATGGAACCCAGAACCCGAACCCGAAACCCAGAACCTCGAACCCGGATCCTGGAACTTGAAGCCCCGAACTCGAAACCCTGATCCTGAAACCCCGAACCCTTAACCTGGAACCCGGAACCAGAAGTCGGAACTCAGAACTCGGACCTCGGAACCTGGAACTCGAACCCAGAACTTGGAACCTGAACCCGGAACCCGGAACCTGAAGCCCCGAACCCGTAACCCTGAACCCGAAACCCCGAACCTGAAACCCAGAACCCGGACCCTGGAACCCAGAACCTTGAAGCTGGAACCCGGAACCCGACCTCGAAACCAAGAACCCCGAACCCAGAACCCGGAGCTTGGAACTCGAAGCCCCGAACCCGAAACCCTGATCCTGAAACCCGGAACCGAAACCCGGAACCTGGAACCCGAAACCCAAACCTCGGAACCCGGAACCCGAACCCAGAACTTGGAACCCGAACCCGGAACCTGAAGCCCCAAACCCGTAACCCTGAACCCAAAACCCCGAACCTGAAACCTTGAACCCCGAACACAGAACCCGGAACCTGAAACCCCGGAACCCGGAACCCAAAGCCCCGCCGAACCCGATACTCTGAACCCGAAACCCCGAACTTAAAACCCTGAACAGCGAACACAGAACCCGGAACCTGGAACCCCGGAACCCTGGAACCCAGAACCCGGAGCCCGAAACCCAGAGCTCAAAACCCCGAACCCGCAACCCCGAACCCTGAACCCCGAACTCGCAACCCTGAACCCTGAACCCCGAACACGGAACCCGGAACCCAGAATCCGGAACCCGGAATCCGGAACCCGGAACCGGAAACCAGAATCTGGAACCCGGAGCCCGTAACCTGGAATCCGGAACCCGGAACCGGAAACTAGAGCCCGGAACCCGGCCCAGACCTCGGAACACGAACCCCGGAACCCGAACCCAGAACCCGGAACCCGGAGCCCGAAACCCGAAGCCCCAAACCCGCAACCTCGAACCTGGAACCCCAAACCCCAAACCCCAAACCCGGAACCCAGAACCCAGAACCCGGATCCCGAACCCGGAATCCGCAACCCGGAGCCTGAATCCCTAAAACCTCGAACCCGAAACCCCGAACCTGAAATCCCGAACCCCGAACCCGGAACCCGAAATCCCGGAACCCCGGAACCCAGAACCCGGAACCCGAGTTCAATAGTCGTCAAACAATATGAATACAAACTTTCATTACAGTTAGAATACAAACTTGTGTATTAAAGAGTACACCCTCACCAACGTAACGTTGTGATTTTCATTACATGCAGGCGTTTTGAAATTGGAATGCAGAATTGCAAGAAATCACGTGTCTAATATATTACCTGTAAATGATTGAGAGTAAATGGTAGGATCTTTAATCAGTTTTCATCTTTTCTTAACAGCCTATCCCTACTAAACGCGGTTATGTATTATTCACCCAATTGAGTGCATTCATCGTTTTCCTTCTTCCACCCACTTGACTGGAACATGACTTATGTCATTGCTTGTTGCAAAATTGATGATTTCAGTCAATCGAATATCTCCAATATCACTTCTAAAACGCAAAAACATAAATGAAATTATTTATTAATTAGAGAAGAAATAATTAAATTCAATACGAAATTATGAACTCGAATAATAATTATAAATCCAAAGAATTTAGAATATATAAAATTCATGTCACTACTTTAAATAAATCTAAAATGATTAATAATATTAGTACTACAAATACATACAAGATTCGGAATAAGGACAACAATACCAAAACTTACTATTTTTTAAGGGAGCCCCAAATTTCTAAGCTTAAAAAATGCGATATACGCATATAAACCCCTAAACCCGAAACCTTAAACCCTAAACCCAAACCCCTAAACCCGAAATCCGAAACCCCAAACTCAAAAACTAAAACCCGAAACCCGAAACTCCAAAACCCGAAACCCTAAACTAAACCCGAAACCCTAAACCCGAAACCCAAACCCTAAACCCGAAACTCTCAACCTTAAACCTGAAACCCTAAACTCAAAACCCTAAACCCTAAACCCTAAACCCGAACCCCGAACCCCGAACCCCGGACCCCGACCCGGACCCTGGACCCCAGATCCTGGAACCTGAACCCGGACCCCGGACATTGGAACCCGGACCCTGGACCCCGGAACCCGGAGCCCAGAACCCGGAACCCGGAGCCCAGAGCCCAGAGCCTGGAGCCCGGGTTCAGGGTTCAAGGCTCCGGGTTCGGGTTCGGGTTCCGAGTTCCGGGTTCAGGTTCCGGGTTTCAAGTTCTGTGGTCCGGGTTCGGGGGTCCGGGTTCCTGGTTCCGAATCCGGGTTCCTGGGTCTGGGTTCCGGGGTCCGGGCTTCGGGTTCGGGGTTCAGGGTTCGGGGTTCGGGGCTTCGGGTTCCGGGCTCCGGGTTTCAAGTTCCCAGTTCCGGGTTTCCGGGTTCGGGTTCGGGTTCCGGGTTACGTGTTCGGGTTCCGGGTTCCGAGTTCCGGGTTCGGGTTCCAGGTTTCGTGTTCGGGTTCCGGGTTCCGAGTTCCGGGTTCGGGTTCCGGGTTAGGGTTTTGGGTTCCGGGTTAGGGTTTCGGGTTCCGGGTTCCGCGTTCCGAGTTCCGAGTTCCGGGTTCCAGGTTTCGGGTTCCGGGTTCCGGGTTCGGGTTCCGGGTTCTGGGTCCGGGTTCTGGGGTTCGGGTTCGGGTTTAGGGTTTCGGGTTCAGGTTTAGGGTTTCGGGTTCGGGTTCGGGTTCCGGGTTCGGGTTCTGTGTTCCGGGTTCCGGGTTACGCGTTCCGGGTTCCGGATTCCGGGTTTCGGGTTAGGGTTCGGGTTCCGAGTTCCGGGTTCGGGTTCCGGGTTCCGGGTTCTGGGTGTCGTGGTCCGGGTTCGGGTTTCGGATTTTGGGTTTAGGGTTTAGGGTTTCGAGTTTAAGGTTGAGAGTTTCGGGTTTAGGGTTTAGGGTTTAGGGTTTCGGGTTTAGGGTTTCAGGTTTAGTTTAGGGTTTAGGGTTTTGGAGTTTCGTGTTTCAGGTTTCAGTTTTTGAGTTTGGGGTTTCGGATTTCGGGTTTAGGGGTTTGAGTTTAGGGTTTAAGGTTTCGGGTTTAGGGGTTTATATGCGTATATCGCATTTTTTAAGCTTAGAAATTTGGAACTCCCTTAAAAATAGTAAGTTTTAAAGATGGGTATTGTTGTCCTTATATCCGAATCTTGTATGTATTTGTAGTACTAATATTATTAATCATTTTAGATTTATTTAAAACAATGACATGAATTTTATATATTCTAAATTTTTTGGATTTATAATTAATATTCGAGTTCATAATTTCGTATTGAATTTAATTATTTCTTCTCTAATTAATAAATAATTTCATCTATGTTTTTGCGTTTTACAAGTGATATTGGAGATATTTGATTGACTGAAATCATCAATTTTGCAACAAGTAATGACCTAAGTCATGTTCCAGTCAAGTGGGTGGAAGAAGGAAAATGATGAATGCACTCAATTGGGTGAATAATACATAATTTCGCGTGTAGTAGGGATAGGGTGTTAACAAAAGATGAAAACTGAGAATTGGTGGACCCATGACCCATCCGACATTAAAGATCCTACCATTTACTCTCAATCATTTACAAGTAATATATTAGATACCTGATTTCTTGCCATTTTGCATTCCAATTTCAGAACGCCTGCATGTAATGAAAATCAGAAGGTTACGTTGGTGAGGGTGCTAAAGGTATGTGCTCTTTAATACACAAGTTTGTAATCTAACTGTAATGAAAGTTTGTATTCATATTGTTTGACGACTATTGAACTCTATTCTTTGTAGCATAATTATTGTATTCCATTGATTTGAAAAGTATTGTTTTGTTTAATAAAATCCATTGCATTGAGTGCTATACTAATAATTACGTAGTTGTATTAGCTTAAAAGAAATGCTTTTCAAGAATAAAACAATTAATTTTGGGATCATTAATACAATAATTGGACTTGTTCCATCATAATTGAATTCGTTCCATCTGTTCATAAAATATTGAAAGCTTACGATTCCAATTATTTTGATGATACAGGATTGGGAAAAAGGAAAAAAGATGGCTGAAGATCAAGGGGGCTCTCAAAAAGATATACGGACTAGTTTTTAGTCATTTTCAGAGTAATCAATCTGCTTCAACAATAATTTCGTTCATGATTTACTCATGCATCAAAACATCAATAATAAAGAATTGTACTAGTAACATGCAGGTTTCCTGGAATTTCTATGGAGAGACATAGACATGAACAGACTTCACCAAGGACCGGGTGATGATTTGAAAATAAACAGATGCACACTGAATAGGTACTCATAAATGAAAGTATCAGGATAATAAACAGATGCATATTAGTCAAGAAATCCATAGAAAACTGGTCATTGGTTTAATAATTACCAGGTTTGCGAAGGAAGAATTTCTGCCATGGCTTCTATGACGGGATCATCAAGAAGAATTGTATTCAGGAAAGAAGGCTACGGAGCAACTCGATCACCATCCTTAACTTTGCAGCGCCACATCAAGAAACAAGAAAGAAGGTAATTGTTATTCAAGAAAGATAGGTGTTAGCTAGAAAAAAGTTTGGAAGAGGGTGACTTGAGAAACCCTCAGAGTCAATGGTTTAAGCTCATTACATCAAATGTAGTTTAGACTTTGTTTAGTTAGTTGTTATTTGATTTATTTAGGTTTAGACTTTAATTTAGATAGGTGTGCTCCCTCAGCACCTTCAATAAAGTTATTGTCCTTTAATTTTTCCGCACCAAATTAAATTACATTCATGTTTTATTCTTTTAGAAAAGAAATGTGTCATTTATTCTCGTATTGTTAGAACCTAAATCTTCATTTTCAATTAGACTTCCTTCTTTGTGAAGGGAATTTTTATGAAGGGTTTGAAAGATGAAATCAAAGCTGAATTAAAATTATATCCAGTCAGAACTCTTGCAGAATTGATGGATAGGGCTTTGCTTGTTGAACAGAGGAACCAAACTCTCAGATCTGCCAAAAACAAGGAAGAAGATAGAAGAGGAATGAAGGAAAAAGGGTATATTGTATCACAAAATCACAAATGGATGGATGAAAATAAGTGGAAGAGCAGTATGAATAACCAGTCCAGAGAAGGGAAACCTGCAGTAGAAAAGAAAATGGAGACAGAGAATAAAGAGCAGGGCATAAGGAGTACACACAGACGATCTCAAGCTGAGTTACAAGAATTGAGCAGAAAAAGTTTATGTTTCAAATGTGGTGAAAGATGGGGCAGAGATCACAGCTGTAAGATGAAACACTTTCAGATCATCATGTTGGATGAATCTGAAGAGGAGGGGGATGTATTGGACAATACTGTTACAAAACATGCTTCACAGTTGGAAGAGACAGACCTGAATAATATGCAGCTATCCCTTATGGACATATTAATAACATTGCTTACATTAATCAGGAATTCCTTTTTTGCAGAATCAACATGGTGCATGTAAAATTACTGTTGGCATATATTCAAAAATAATAATTAAAGCACAATATAAAAATGAAGTGATGAGTGAAAGGCAGTTTGTTAACAGTTTTCAATGTCTCATAGCCCTAGTATATATTCGATCAAGAATTCAAGATGGAATAAGAATACATACATCAAGAAAAAAGGTTATTTTTATTAGCTCCACATCAGAATCAAGAACTTGGGTTTACCCTCAGGATCAAGAACACTATGTTAGCAGGCAGTCTGGGTTTGTTTCTGATCGAGACAAAGGAAGAAGCAAGAAATGGAAACTGGGTATTATAAAACCTTGTACCCACATTATTGCTTGCTCGATTCGATCATGTCAAGCAATTCTGAGATTTCAGTTTTAGTCAGCTGTTTTTATTGGTTTGAGCAAGATACGAATTATTTAAAATTGAAATTAAAGAACATCCATCCCTAGAAGAACTTTTCAGCGCCACATCAAGAATCAAGGAAGAAGGTTATTGTTATTCAAGAAAGAAACAGGGTATTCAAGATTGTGGAATTAGAATACATACCGGAGTCCGTAGATCTAGGGCGAGCTCCACATCAAAATTGAATTGGGTTTCCCCGCACCGCAGGAACAAGACTTTGTCTTTCTGGGTTTTGTTTTTGCGACAAATCAAGAAAACGGAATGGGGATTTGACGATCGAATGGTAACGGGTATGAGTAGATATATGTTTGTTTATATAGTGGGAGCGGGATTGCCAACTGGCAAGTTCGACTACATATATGTTAACAACGGTCAAATTTTTCCTCGTTCTTGATCTCTGGGTTTTTTTTGTGAGAGGAAGGAAGAAGCAAGAACCGATGAGGTCACGGTCTGTAGATGGCGGGAGAAGACTTGCCGGATTGTTAACCTGGCAAGTTCGAATATAAGGACGGAGTATATGTTGCAACTAAACCCTGCTACTCTTACCTGGTTTACAAAAAGGCTACAACTCCGGTAGCTTTCTGAAAAATGGGGTATCGTATCTATCATTCATTTGATTGAATCACATCACTTTTATCATTTTTTATTTAGATTTAAATAATTCAACTGCTACATTCTCATTGGTCCATGTGGACAAAGGTATGGTACCTTATGGGTACCATAGAATCAATCTACCTTACAAAAAATTAAATAGCAACGCTCTTTTTTAATTGGAATTTTATCAATTCAGGACCCGAAAGATAGATTAATTATCAATTCAGGACCCGAAAGATGAAACATATCAGTATTGAACCCGAATGATGGAAAACTATCAATTTAGGACCTAACGTTTCATAGGTTTTGATTTATTTAATTTTTTATTAGTTCCATTACTATTTTTTGATAAACTTTTCTTCACAAAAGTTTATTAGTTTAATAAAATAAAATAATATTTAAATTTTTTTAATGAAAAAATTATGCAACTTAGGTCCTAGATTAATAGTTTTCAATCATTCAGGTCCTAAATTGATAGTTTTTCATCATTCGGGTCCAATATCGATGCATTTTATCTTTCAGGTCCCGAATTGATAATTAATCTATCTTTCGGGTCCTGAATTGATAAAATTCCTTTTTAATTTTACTCCAAAACTTTACTAGTTTGGCAAAGTTATATAGTATAATTAAATCGTACAGAGCATAAGAATAAGATCTTTATATAATTATATTCGACTAGACCAAAAAAGTTTACTAGTTTGTTCAAAAAAACAACACGAAATAAAACTTCGTAATTTTAGTCTAGAATTTTAGAACCCGTTTGGTAACATTCAAAATGATTGTATCTGCGTAAATTGACGAAATTCTGACAGAATTTGCTGAATTGTAAAAAGAATATGTAAACTTTAATTAACAGTTAGAGGACAACATGTAGACATGACCCATGTGAGGACTTGAGATGAGGTGTAAATTTAGAATTTGAATTTTCTCATTCTAAATTTTACTTTTAATTTCAAAGCTTTGATAAAAAATCACAATAGTGGGAAAAAACTAATTCTTGGTACTACAAAAGCGATAATTTTCTTTCAAAAACACAAAACCGATAATTTCAAAATTGTATTAAAAAAAGTACGACACACGCTTAGTGGTTCCTTAATAATAACTGACGCATTATTTTTTATTTTCGTTAAATTTTTATTTTTTGAAATAAATGCACCGGTTATTGTATAAGATTCGAAGCGTATACAAGTAACGGTTTTTTGAAATAAATACACCGGTTTTTTGAAATTAATGCAAGTCGGTCATTGGCAGTGACAAGTAACGGCGAGTCGGCAATGACGTCAAGTTGAAGGCAACGCCAACGCACATCTCTTTTAATTTACCTTCAATAGCAGTGCTTTGCTCAATTTGGTAAGTATTCCCAACTTTTAATTAATTTAATTATTCATTTTCTAGGAGTAATAGTAAGATTTGATTATACTTTTAATTCTAGTTCACATTGTTAACTGATTTTATAATTATTATTATCATTATCATTATGATTATTTTGTAGTGTTAGTTTAGTGGAGATGAATTTTTATTAATATGATGAAATAAATATTAAAATTTGTAGACTTTGAATTTGTTGATTTTCCTAAATGTTATTTCAACTAAATTATCTTTGGTGTAAATTTATTAGAAAAAATGGGGCGACCGGCCACAATGAGTACTCTAAATATAGGTATGTCTATTATCTTTTTTCTTGATTAATAAATTGTGACATCAAATATTGTATATTTTATTTTATTTTATCACTTTTATTATGAAATAAATTAGCTAAGTTGTTTAGTACGAGTTTAATTAGGGACTGAATTTTCTTGACTGATTTGAAGCTCGGCTACCATTTATTAACAATGTCTTTTCTTCAACATCACAGTCATTTCCACATATTGGTATGTGTACTATCTTATTTTATTCAAATTAGTAATATTCATGATTTGTGTTAATTAAGTTAATATTACATGTAAACTTAATTATGACTGTGAGTTGATCCCATTGGTTGAAGAATATGTCACTGTTGCTTAGACGTTTTCTTGCTATGTTGATGTCCTACTTCCATAGTTTGGTATGTTCAGAATGAAAGTGAAACTATTTGTTTAATTGATTTGGAATTTATACAAACCAATATCAATCATACAACAAATTAACACTACAAAGGAAGGTGTTTTAATTACATTGAAATTTTAAGGTTTTATTTGATTTATTAAGTATGCCGTAACACGCGAAAAGAATTTGATGTTAATGTCATTTTTCATGGGCCCGTTCGCTGAAAAAATAGTTATTCTCCTTATAACGGAAAAAATAGGCGAAAGAGCCAACAAAGATTGATTTTTTTATTCAATCCTAGTATTGAATATTTGATTCAATAATTTGATTTTATGCAATTCATATGAATCTATATTAACAAAAAAAGTAAATCCCTTATTATAGACTGGATCAGGCTCGCTAATTGTCAGAATAAATAAACCTGGACTTTGTTGTAATTTTTTTTCTGATTTCCAATTATGTTGTAGCACATAGCTTCCTTGTTTACTTTCAAGGAATCGGTTAACAAAAGAAAATAATGGAGTTTTTTTAAGAAATCCAGTATTCTTCGAATTTTCTATTTCGGGATCCAAAGAAATAGACTTAATTAAAACAGTCCTTTTTAAATACGTAAGTATTCTAAATAGATTAACTATTTCTTTCTTTTCCGCTTGCCGGACAAAAGAAAGAGATTTATTCCTAAATTTCGGATCCATATTGGACTTAGCAATAGGAGTTGATCCCATATAAAGTTCTGACCATCTATCAGAGTAAAATGAATAAAGGGACCTCGGGGCATTGCCCCGAAGTTGTTCCCTTTCTTTTGGAAACGGAAGGCTTAGCGTGGGTTTACGGCCTTTGATCTCTTTTTGTTCCGTTTTAAGAAAGGAAGGATCCCAAGAAGTTGATCTTTGTTTTCGTTGTTTAAATTTTCTTTTATTCATTAATTTGGAATATTCGGAATCCTCATTTCTAATGGAATCCAAAAAAAAATATATCCAAGGATCCTTTCGGTTGGCCGGAATCTTTTACTTGTAAGGAACTAGATCTTGTGGAATCATAAGGAAACTCCAGCGATTTTTTCTCTTTTAAGAATACCAGATTTAAACCAAGAAGTTTCATTGGAATTTCTCTAAATTCCGTTCTAGTTCATCTAATAATTTCTCTAATAAAGTTTTTCCCCTGCGTCGAATCTAACTTTGATTGAGGCATGTTAGGGTTTTTTTATTGGCAAAACCCGAGTATTATAGTTTGGATTCAGTAAATCAATATCAATTGGATTTTTGCCTTTTGGAAAAGAAAGGAGTAAAATACTCAATCGATTTAGAGTAGAATAACCACTATCTTGATCAGTTATGGATTCAATGCAATTCATCCGTATAGGAAAAAGTCTTTTTAAATAGAGATTTTTTCTTTCAACCATATTTTGATTGCTAATACGATAAATAAAGATAACAACGCCAACGAAAACTAGTAAAACTCCCTTAATCTTGACTGATCGATTGCTTTTTGAACCCTGCAAATTAGATGAAAGTACAAGACTCCAAATTTGTGGGTCAAAAAGTTTTAAAAACCGTTCTTGGGAGACTAAAATATGAATGGAAGATCCGATTGAATTCAATTGGGTCCATGAATCTAAAAAATATTTTGATTTTTTAATCTCTCTCAGTATCTCTCGTAATTCTAGAATCCAGAACTTGTTATGCTTATGTTCCATTTAAATTTAAAGTACTTGTTTAAATTTAAAGTACTTGTTTTATATAATTGACTATTGACTATTTAATGTAAAAATAGAAATGATAAATATAGTCTTTGTTTAGTATTTCAGATTTCAGAAATTATTTATTTAAACGACATTTTTTATGTAATATTTTTTGCTATAATTCGATATTCAATATTAGATTCTCTATTCCTATCATATCCTATCATATAAAATAAAATATCATTTTTTTATTTGCAATTACAAGATTAATAATTACCATAATTATTATACTTTAATTTTCAATTTTTATAGATGATGGTCTCGTTTAAGCATCCATAGCTAAGTGGTTAAAGCGCCCAACTCATAATTGGTGAAGTCGTAGGTTCAATTCCTACTGGATGCACACTATTAGCACTATTAGTTATTTACACAAAATCTCATCGACCCTCCAATTCTTCTTTTTATGATATTTTTGTGATATTTTAGGATATATATATATATTAGCATAGATCTACTTTGAGCATTTCCTTCATAATCCATATCAAATATCATATAATATATATGCTCCTAGATAGATTTGTCCATATCAAATATCATATAAGATATATGTTCCTAGATAGATTTCATGTAGACTATTTCCATTTCATATATCATAATAGATAATTCTAGGATACCGATACATCTAGAGAATCTATCTATATCTCTATATTAGAGATATAGATAGATTCTATCAACACTAAAAATTAACATTTTTATTTCAGCTTAAAATAATACGGAATGAATTAAAATTCGGGATGGAATAAAAGATATAGTATTAAAAAAAGGATTTAGTTATTAAAAAAATAAATAGACTTTTTTTTATATCCACGTCATAAACTTTGAGTAGTGCTACGCTTCTGGCAAAGGGTCACATAAGGGTAGGCCCTCCCTATTAGAGGACATATAATGCAATGGCTACCGCAGATCATTAGACATCCGCTTACACCTCCAAACAAATAAACTTTAAATCCAAAATAAAAATCATTTATATCATGGGAATACAATTATACAAAACTTATAACCCGATCGAAACTGTAAACAGCCCAAAATTTGCTCGAAGGACAAATTTGCTCTCTGGAAAGCATCATTGTGGTAAAGGTCGTAATGCTAGAGGAATCATTACAGCAAGGCATGGGGGGGTCATAAGCGCCTATACCGTAAAATAGACTTTCGACGGAATGAAAAAGACCTATATGGTAGAATCATAACCATAGAATATGACCCTAATAGAAATGCAAACATTTGTCTAATACATTATAAGACTGGTGAGAAGAAGTATATTTTACATCCGAGAGGGGCTCAAATTGGAGATACCATTGTTTCTGGTACAAATGTTTCAATCAAAATTGGAAATGTCCTACCTTTGACCGAAATCCCCTTAGGCACGACTATACATAACCTAGAAATTACACGTGGAAGGGGTGGACAATTAGCTCGAGCAGCGGGTGCAATGGCGAAACTTATTATTACTAATATGAATAAAATAAGATAGTACACATACCAATATGTGGAAATGACTGTGATGTTGAAGAAAAGACATTGTTAATAAATGGTAGTCGAGCTTCAAATCAATCAACAAAATTCAAAGTCCCTAATTAAACTCGTACTAAACAACTTTACTAATTTATTTCATAATAAAAGTGATAAAATAAAATGAAATATACAGTATGTCGAGGTTTGATCCAGCAGATCCGAAAGCCCAACACGAACTTTGGATATGTCAGGAAAATGGATCAAGAATCACGTGTCTAAAGGAATATCAAAGATGAATAATCGAATACTCAGAAGCCCATTTGTATTAAGTAATTTGGTGATTACACAGTAAACTTCCCGAACGGTACGTCAGAATAGTAACTAATACAAGAAATAAGAGAGATAAATCTATTCTAGGCTTGAGTATCAAGAAGCTAACCTTTTACATTGAAATTAATCCTTCTATTTATATTAATGGGGGTATGGGGTGCTTCATGCTGATTGGTTGTTAATCCAGCCACTTGAAAGTTCATACTCCCACTTGTTGCCGCCATACTTTAACAATAAATGCTCTCTGCCACTTGTTGGTTACCCGCTGCCCGAATGGGCAGTGGACACTGTTGGAATCATCATTGATCTGGCCCAAGTACATTGGTTGATCCGAACCCCGTTCGGTACATATTTCTCCATGAGCCTGTTCATCTTCTGGATTCTGGGCCCATTTATTGGACTAGATATATTGGGCCTTAGATTCGGGTATTGGGCATTCGGGCCAATATCCCAACACGAGTCCACCACTTCCGATGTCTCGAACGGTAGTGAGTGCATTGGGAAGTAGAATTTTACACGCCGAATGGCGATCGCGATCCAGAATTCGCTGGTTCCCCATGTCATGACTAGTACCTTTCTTGCGACTGGCCGGTAGAACTTACATGCCGAATGGCGATCGGGATCCAGAGTTCGCTCGTTCCCCATGTCATGACTAGTACCTTTCTTGCGGCTGTCGTTTGATTTTTTCCATAATCGTCATGATTAGTGGCCCTTGATCTCCTGTGCGACACGTATCCTTTCAAATAGTCTAGGTGACGTGTCTCCTCCTGGTTGGTTATCGATTCGGCGCCTGTCAGGCTATAAATAGGCCTTGAATTCTTTGGATAAGGGTTTCAAATTCTCATTTCCTTCGAGCCTTTGTCCTGCCTTCTCTCCAGATCCTTCAAACTCCTTTCGTGTTCAGGTATTCCTCGTTCTTTGATTTCTTTCTCCACTCCTTTTGCTTTGATCGATATGTGTCCTCGATCCTGCTCCTTTGATTCGGGAATGGCTTCCCAAGGGGAAAATCAAGATGCCGCCATAGTGGACGTCATACATGTCCCTTTTGCTGAGGGCACAAATCAGGTGGTGGAAGATAATAGGACGAAAACGGAGGATTCTTCCGCCGGTTCTTCTTCTGATGATGATGATTCCGACGATACGCAGTCCGGTGATGAACTTGCTTCCATGGCGGCTGGACCCCCTGACGATGTTCCTCATTACAAGATTGACCTAAGGCTGATTAGGGAAAGGCGGCAAAAGCTAACTTCTCACAATAGGGCCCAAATTCCGGCCCTAATTCCAGACCCAATGAATTTCCGTTTGCGGGCTGGGCTTCACCCAATGCGCCATCTCCCTGGGATGGTCGTAGTCCACTTGGATTCTGTTAAGGCTGGGCTTAGATTCCCATTGCACCCCTTTTTTGTTTCTTTTTTAAATTTCTATGAAATCGTACCAGTCCAAGTCATGCCGAACTCCTATCGGGTGATGGCTGGCTTTATTTGCCGTTGTGTAGATGTTAAAGTCACACCTACTTTAGATTTATTCCACCAATTTTTAAAGTAGCCCCCCAGCAGACTCATGGGTATTTAGCTGCAACTGCCTGAACGGGACATATCCTTTTTATGGATAATCTAACCTCAATTAAGGGGTGGAAAGAGCGGGTTTTCTTTGTTTCTGTCCCGAATGGTCTGATCCCAAATAAATGGAACGCCTTCCCTCGTAAGTCACCGGATCCGATTCTTACTGAGATGATCTGTAAGGATGTTTTTGCTGTGGAGGAGACCAAAACCTGCAATATCATAACGTACCGGACTTCTGATCAGCTCGTTAAAGCCGAGATAGGTATTGTCCGTATTCTTGGGTTTACTTGACTGAAAACCAAGTGCCATGGGCCGGGCGGTCCTTCCCGTGTGAGAAACGTTCTGATCCCCTTTGTTTTCCACGTGATAAGACCGTTCGGTACTAATATTTTCCTTTGTCATTTTTCAGCTCCCAATTCAGACGCCTCCATGGATAACAGTCGCGTGTTAGCAGCCGGTGGAGTGGGAAAAAGGAAGAAAGTAAAGAAGAACCCCAAGGCCAATCCTTCCACTTCCACTCATCAGGATGTCGGGTCTTCGCAACCCGCTCAGGAGCCTAAGCCCATTCAGCAGGTTCCCCCTCAGGACCAGCTTGAAGATATGTTGATCGACGACCGGTTTGGGTCCGATCAGCTGCATCATTTTACTGAGCATTTCCAGGCTGCTCAAGATGCCAGTATAGATGTGGGCGAAACCCACACTGTTCATCTCTCTGGACGGGTCAAACGAATCTCTCTGGCAGATCTCGTTCATGAAGTATTGGAGAAAGTCGGCTGTTCTGCGAGCCAAGTCTGGTCCACTTCCGCTTTCTTCAATAACTTTGTCGTTCCTCAACTGCCGGTCGATCAGGCAGAGGAATGTTTGGCCCTAACGACCTTAAAGGTACTTTGTTTTTTCCCTATAATTTGTTCCATATGTTTACCCTTTGTTCTATATCATCTCAATTTTCGAACGGAATTCTGTAGGTGGGGCTATACAGCTTGCAGCTAAGGGAGGCCCGGTTGGCCAAGGAACGGGATCTGATCGTGGCTCAGACTTCACCCGAACAAGGTGTTACTGCCGCCCTTGCAAATTCTGAGGCCGAACGAAAGGCTTTTGCGGAAGAGAGGCAGGGGTTCAAGAATGAGCTGGGCAGACTTCAAGTTCAACTGGCCACTGCCCAGGCTAAAGTTTCTGCGGCTGAGGCCGTTCAGGTTAGGTTTGCAGAAACGCCCCCCCCCCCCCCCCCCCCGCATCCCGGACGGTCCTACTGAAATTGATGTGGATCTGTCCGCCGTTCGGGATGTATTTAAATCCCCTGATGAATTTACTGTCATCAAGGAGGAATACGCCCGGCAACAACTGCCAGCCAATTTTGGGGCTTATCTTGATCAGTTCCCCCGGGGTGATGTCCGGTGTACAGAAGGCGTGAAGCTGCTCGATCAGGATCCTCGGGGTAAACATTTCAACGACTCCCTGGCAAAATCTCTTTACGTTATGGGCTGCCAGCATATCCTGATCCCCTTCGTGGCCAAGCTTCAAGAAATGCTGGGGAGGCTGGTCGAGCTTTCCGATCTTCCCTCGGTCCCCATCGTTGAGGCCCAATTTGAAAAATATCAATGGGATCAGCAACGAGCCGTCGATCACGAAGCGGGGAGAGAGCCTGAACCCCCTTCTGAGTCGGATGAGGGTGAGGATGATGATGATGATAAGGAGATCACCGATCAGTAGTTTTTTAGTATTTGTAATTTCCTCCCCCTTCTCCTTTTTTACATATGATCTTTGTATTTCCCGGCCAGTAGAGCCGATGAATATATATGAAATCTTTTTTGCTCACTGCTTTATTTATTGTATCTCTCGTCTTTATCAATTTTTCGCTTTATCAGTCGGTAATCGGTCCGTTTCATAGGACTTGGTAGTTTTTTCCGACCCTCAGTTGTTTGATCATTCTTTGTATCGTCGTTCGGGCTTCCGACAATTCTGTAGGACTCGTCATATAAATCGAACGCCAATATTCATCCCAGCTTTTTCGATCCTTATATTTTTGTCATTCGAGATTCGGCCAGTCCATAAGACTTCGGACTTGTGTTCCTTGCCGTTTGAATCGCCGTCCGGGCTTCGGACAGTTCTACAGGACTTATTCGTTTTCAAGATTTTTTGTTTCCAATGCTTTATCTGTCCTTCATCATTGTTGGTAGTGTAACACCCCTAAATTTCCCGCCCAAAACATTGATATATTTTAAAAGAAATACTTTATTCATTCATCAAAGAGTTGAAGAAATACAGCGGAAGTCTAAAAGGGAAATGAGTGTTACCGCCACATTCGGTCATCTCTTAACCGAATGCACAGGCAACTCAAAGTAAAACAATAAAAACTAATGTAATAATAAGTAAATGTCCGTTTTATGACTAGATTTAACTAAGGCATCTTCTAATTCGCACTCAAGCTCGAGCAATCCGTCAATCCACATAGGTATCCAACTCATCACCTGATAAAATTTAAGGGAGAAGAGAGAGACAAGAAAAATAACAAAAATTAGCTTTAGAGCTAAGTAAGTACTACCCAACCCCGTAGAATAATCAGGTTTGGCTAAAAATAGATTTTTATATAATAATATATAAAAATACTCACACCATCAAAATTCTTTTCACTTTGATTTTTCTCAAACTACTTCTTTACAAAAATGCTCAACTTCTCTTTAAAACTTCATAATAACTCTTCTCTTTGATTTCCTCAAAAAAATCACTTCTTTGCTAAAATCTTAACCTTCTCTTGGAAAATCTCTTAGTACTTCTTCTCTTTAAACTTCTTAAGAAAATCACTTCTTCTCTAACTTCCTAGTAATTTAGAAGGGCGGTGCTTAACCTTTCGGTAGAGCCCGGTGGACCGTGGTTACGGACGGCCACCCCGAACAAGTGCCGGTACCACAACTGCTCTGTTGGAAACGAAACGACTACCTTAAGTGTGCACACCCCCTAAAAGGGATTCCAAGCCCTCCGAGTAGTAAGTCATCCCGAGTGGTCGGAACCCAACCACCCCAATGCTAAAATTCTTGAATGATTAGGGACTACTACTATAACTTCTTCTTAAAAAGGGATCATAGATCCAAATCTCACTTAAAAGGGATCATAGATCCAAATCTTACTTAAAAAGGGATCATAGATCCAAATCTTGCTTAAAAGGGATCATAGATCCAAACTGTACTTCTTAGTAGTAGTAGCTCTAATCACCCTCCACATTTATCCGGATGTGGAAAAACCGACACCTCGGATTACTCCCGAGATGCTATCTTCTTATGAAAATGTAAATTTTATCTTTGCTTAACAATACTTCAAAAATACTTCTTAATTTCTCTAAAAAGTCTCAAAGGTATTTAAAAATATTTAATACCCCAAAAGTTCTTGATTTATACTTCTTAACTACCATATATATAATATCTTCTCAAAATCACATACACAAAATTCACAAATCACACTTAATCACATAATGCATAATAAGCATATAATACGAGGAAACAATTTTGGATTGGCAGAGAAACTTACCTTAAGTCCTGATGCTCCTAGTTATCCTCCTCTAATCTGGTCTCTAGATAATCACCTTTTTAATTAAATATGATAAATTAGTCACTTATTCTATTTGTAATTACTTTACCCGATTTTCCCCTTTTATTGTATTTTATTAACTTAATTTATTAGTTATTCGAATTTATTTGATTAATCACTTTTTATTAATCAAATTACCTTATTAATTCAGCCATTAATTATAATATTTGAATTCTAATATTAAATAAAATATCCGAATATTATTGGCTACAACATCCAATTTTTATTCAATAATCACCCTTAATTTTCTCTAATTATTATCTAATTACTTTATTTACATAACCGAAAATATTTATTTTCCTTATTTTATTCAAACATTATTTTTAGTCCAGAATATTATTTTTCAACCTCAGTGATTTATTTATTTCACCATTAATACTAATATTTCCTTATTTAATTACTTAACTAGTTTTATATGGCCTAATTTAAATAAATAGACTAAAAATCGACTTTACAAATTAAAAACCGTCCATAACTATATTTTGGATCTATATTTCACCTAGGTTGTCCAGATATCTATTTTATAATTATTTTTCCATAATTATTCCTTTAATTTCATATATCTATTAACCGGTTTAATTACAATTAAATATACTAAACCTTATTTTTATTAATTATAAATGGTCCATAAGGTCCTAGTTAGCCATATATTTATCCTAGTTTACTCCAATATTTATTTCATAATTATTTTCGCTATTTAGTTAATTATTTACTAAATGTGTATAAATTGGCCCAATTACCATTAAATCCATTAAAAATAGCTAAAAAATTATTTTCCAATTCTGGTTGGTCCGAATATGTATATTTATACTAGGTATTTAATTTATATTTTTCCAGATTTTATTTATTTTATTTACTATTTTATTTTTAATTTTTATTGCAACTGGGCCGAACTAGGCCAAATTTAATTTTCTGGCCCAAAACAATTAGGCCCAAGACAGACCCCAGCCTTGGCTGGGTCGTCTTCTTCACAGGGTCGCCGGAAAAATCGAGCAAAACGCAGGGGACGGCCTACCTCGACGAATGCGGCCAACGACGGTGGTGATGCACTCCTGATGGTCGGTAACGGTCGGTGATGGGTTGGCGGCAGCGGCAGCTCCTCCCTCCTCTCCGTTTTCCGTCGAAAAGTTTTTCCCCGGCGAAACTCCGGCGAGCTCTTTCTCCCTCGTTTCACGACCGTTTTCGACGATTCTTTTTCCATTGGATTCGTATCACGAAGGGGAAGGTTTGAGAAGTATTTTCAGGGCTTGTTTCTGGCTAAAACGGTGGGTCGAAAAATATATATATACGTATATATGTATATTTCGTAGATTTTGGGATGAAGAAAACGCAGGTTCTGGCCTATTATTTATAGGTAAAGATGAGGGTTTTAGACTGAGATGTTAGAGTTGGAGTTGGATTAAAACAGCTCCTCCCAACCTTGGTTGTGTTGGTTTGCCGGCCAAGAAAGAAAAATACCGAAGAGTCCGATATGTTTAGGACTTTGCATGTGTTCGCAAATACAGTTTCATTCCTTCTCTATATCTGGCTTCCTTCGTAGTTATACATAGTACGCACCTGGGAGTATTTTATATTATTTTGAACTCCAAGTATTACTATATTATGGTATGTGGAGTATTTCTTATTGTTTTACTAGATGGTACTTACGTAGGTATATTTTAGCATTAAGTTTGTATTTTGGTATTTTATACATAAAAAGTTACCAAAAACAACTTTTATTACTTATGCCATATCTATAAGTGGTATTTGATATAAAAGGTTACTTCTATTATCGGACCACTTTTATCAGACTAAAAATGTCACAAATGTTAATTTTCTGTCTAGTTTACTTGTTTAATAAAATGTTGTTCTTATTACTGAAATATTTTTATCTGACTAAAATGTCGTAAACTTGGAAATTTTTATCTGGTTAGAATGTCACAACTGTTGAATTTTTGTCTGGCTCAATTAATTATAAAAATGTTATTTTCGAAATATTTTATCTGACTAATAAAAATTATTTTTATTTTTATTTAAATTTTTGGAGTGTCACAGGTAGGCCCCCCTGTTTGGTTTGCTTGCTGCCCATGTATAACAAATGTAGACATTACCAACCCATTATCTTGGATTCTACAAGTCGTTTGTTCTTCTGAATATCAATCGGACCTTGTATCTCCGTTGTTTGGACATCATCTTTGAACGGGTTAGAAAATCCTTCCCAAACATAGCTAACATGAGGATCCCTTTCGGGGTATTTATATCATATTTGTCATATTCACGTATATATACGCAAAAGAAGTTATTACATCATGTTTCATCGATCACAAATCCATCACAAATCCTACAAACTCCCTACAAGCTGAGATGTTCCGTAAAAGTAAAAGCAATGCTCTGCTGCCCCATGACATTGTTTTTGAAATTTTAAAGACACTTCCTGCTAAGGATCTAATGCGGTACAAATGTGTTTCAAAAGGTTGGCTTAATATGATCAGTGATTCTTCATTTCATGAAGCCCACCAAAACAAAGCCATATGTCATGCAGAAGCAACTCACCTGCTATTTGCCTGTATCGACACTTGTTTGCTGTTGTTATATGATTATCAAAATCCTAATATTGTCTATGTAATTTCCCCATACAAGATTCAAGTTCATGTCATAAATACACCATTTCCATCTTCTACACTTTCCTGCCTGACCACAAGGTTTCAAACACCTTCAAACATTTCCAAAGGCCATATAGTGTTATATATTTATGATGCCTTTGATTTTGATCACCAAGAAACGTCTTCTCTTTTCCTAATAAACTTGGCCACATTCAGAAGAAAAGCCCTTCCAATTATGGAGCAAATCACAACCACTAGCACTTTTTCACTTGGGTTTGATAAATCTTCCAAAAATTTCAAACTTCTACACTTTAATAGGAATCCTTCAGATAAGTGTCACATTCTGACCATTGGAAGCCCAGTGTGGAGGAACTTGCTCCATCCTGGTGCTGATTTTGAAGTTGGAAATGCGGATTGTACATGCATTGATGGAAAACTATATTACAAGATAGGAAGTAAAGAGACTCAAGCAGTGGAATTCTTCGACTTGCATGAAGAAACATTTCAACAACAATCTGTTCCAGCATCCTCTCTGCATCAAGAAGGTCCTACAGGATGGTTCGACCATCCTTATTTTTTTTCAAGAAATATTAAATTTGAAAGGAAAGGTTGGACTGCTTCGTGGGCTGAAAGTTTGGATTTTGGAGCAGTCCGGTTGGGTTGAAAAGGACATCATACTTCCTGATGAAGTGGTTAATGGTGAATTCGCCTGTGATGAATGTAACGGCAAGATTGTCATCAAGTCATCCCAAGCAGCAGAAGGGTCATCAAATTACTACCTTTATGACTTGGAGACGTCTAAGTGTAAAGAGGCTCCATACATTCAAGTGCACGGACGGAACTTTAAGAGTTATACATCAGGCTTAGGAATTCCACCAGGTCGTTGTGTCTTTAAAGTATTGAACTACATAGAAAACATTGTAGAAGTGTAAAATACTCGTATTAATTAATGGTATTATGAAAGCAAATGTATATTATTGATTGGCTACTCCATGTTACTCGATGAAATTATAATAAATGTATGTTAAAAATATGTGTTATTATGAAATCAAATGCAAATTATTATGGTTTAGTCCACCATTCGTGTTTGTAAGCAGTTCGACCACATATTAGTCGAACATCATATAAATCGAACATCATAAAACCTTTTGTGTTTGTAAGCAGTTCGATCACATCTTAGTCGAACTGTATATAGATCGATCATAATCGACCACAGGAGTCGTGGTTCGTGGATGAGAGGTCGTTTCAAGTTTATTTCTCAACCAACGGTCACTTTGGAAAATCATATCAAGTGAATTTAATTTTGGTTGTGCAATGTAAAAAACTTTTCAGTTATAAATGAATTTATCATATCAAGTGAATTTTATTTTTGTTGGTTAATCGAAGGTCATTTGGTTTGTGCAAATGTAAAAAAAACTTTTTCGTTATAAATGAATTTAAATTTTATTGGTTACAAACATATGATATGGTCGAACTACATTTACTCTTACAAATATTACTCAATAAATTCTTTATTTCCTTAGCAGATATTTTCAATCAAATGAAGCAAAAAACGTTTGATCCATTACAAATTCCATATTAGTAGTTGAACATAAAAAATTGTGAACATTTTTTAGGTATAAATGAATTTAATTTATATTGGTTACAAATACACTTAGGTGAATACAACTATAATCATAATTGTAATTAGAACTCAATATTATTATATTATTATTTCTTAATAAAATTCAGAATAAACAATATTTAGATTTAGTGTCCAAAAAAATTCACCAATAATCATTAATTCTGGTGGATGAGGTGAACTTTGAATTTACCAATAAATTTAATTTTTATTGGTTACAAATATGAGGTGACCTTTGAATTTACCAATAAATTTACCAATAAATATTAAGTTCAATTACTCCGTAATATACTACCTTTGAGTATATAACAGCTACATTTGCATAAAGAAAAGCTTTCAAATTTAAGTACAATTAAATATAATCGATCAACGGACATGGTCGAACTACATTTGCTATCACAAATACGAATGGTAGAATCATCCATTATACGGTTGGTATAATGAAGCAAATATGAAGAAATTATTAGTCCTTTTGACTACTATATTAGTAGTCGAAATTCAAATTTACATACAATAAAATATGATCTATCAGCTAACATTATGGAGATTATACACACTAAAATGTCATAATTACAAATCATAATTAAAAATGTCCATTATAAATCATAATTAAAATGTTCAATGAAGAGAGCAAATCTTTGTAACTCGACCAAAACATTATAGAAAGGAACAGAACCTGTTGAACATTCTATTGTTCAAGCCCAAAAACCTCATGTTGAACAGAACGTTGTCAAAGACCTCGTGGTGGACCTTCTATTGTAAGGAAAACCCAAAAAAGGAACAGAACCTGTTGAACATATCTTGATTGATCAGTACATATTTCCTAGACCTTAGCAGACATATTTCCCATGGAGATTAAGCAAAAAATATGTGTCCATTACAAATCATTTCCCTGAAATGACTAAGAAGTTTATTTGTAATGGACGAATATTTTTTGCCCAGCTACATGGACAATTATGTGATCTGTGCTCTCCATTCTCGTTGTCGCAATGCCATTTATTTGTATAATGGTTTTGTGTAAAGTTTGGTACCATATTTATAGTAATAGTAAACTACATATACAAGGAAATCCTAATAAATAGAATTCCAAAAGTAAACTAGATATGCAAGGAAACCCTAATAGATAGAATCCAAAAGTTAGCCCATGGAAACCTTTTTATATAATAAATAGAATATAAGGCATATATTAGTATATTCTAGATTGTAGATAGAATATATTAAGAATTACGAAATATATTCTTGTTCTAAATATTCAGGTAATCCAAAAGGTAGCCCGTGAAAAGCCTAATAGATAGAATCCAAAAGTTAGTGCTGGAAAAATGTGTTAAAATTGCATTAAATGGTCATTTTAGTGCTGGAATGATAAGTTTTCGGACGACATTCGTGTCCGCAGGTCGCCCGCGCACACGAGTCGCGGTTTTTCTTCTTCGTTTCGGGATTTGATCGACACCCCCCCTGCGCGTAAGAGAGAGCCTTTACCTCTAGGAATAACTCCTTAAAAGAGGCTTCCCTTTATAAGGGGGTGAAAATCCCTTGAGTTTTTCTGTGTTGGATAAAACACACTAGAAACCCATCATTTTCCCAGTTTTTCCATTTCAACGAGTGAACTTCAAGAATCAATTTCTCATTCACCTGTTATCCGTTTTGAGTGTACCACATATCGAATTGTAGCCCTTAACAAGGACAATCCGAAACCACTTTGACCCGACCCAAATCGGAAGTGGACCCCACTCAAATAATTGCCCCAAAATGACCATTTAATGCAATTTTTAACACATTTTTCCAACATTAAGAAATATAGAGAATATTGAATTTACCTATAACAGTTAGTCGAAAAAAACATGTTCGACCAAAGCATGTGTTTGTCTTTGGAATTAATTTTAATAGTTATATACAAGTATTAAAATACTTTTTATAAAACAGTTAATATATATTAAACACATGGTCGACCAAATCAGTTATGTAGAAATTAATTAAAAAGTAGTTTACGTCTGTTTTGGGAATTAATTTTAATAGTTATATATTTAAATACTTTTTACAAAACCACTAAATAGGCTATCATATGTTGGTCGAACGCGAACAAAAATAAACCGTGTGTTGATGCTGTTGAATAATTAATTTACTTTTTTATTTTAAATTTAAATATACTCAAGAAGAAAAATATATAAACATTGACTATATTATATTGGAGTTTTACTTAAATATAATATTATAATAAATTACATATACAATTTATAAATTTAGTGTCTTCGTGAAAAACTTCACAAATATGAATGGTCGAATCATCTATTATACTTTTAGACTCTCCATGTTTGTCCACAACACTTGAACTTCTCGAGATGATTTGTGATCTCTTTCTTGTACTCTTGTAGTACGTATGCATCAAGTCGACAAGGTCAAGAAAGATATGACTGAGCACCTTTTGATCCATAAGCACTCACAAGAGTACCAGAAAGAGATCAATTAACATGTTTCCTTCCTCTCTGCTACACTCCATGCTACTAGAAGCATTAACTTAAACTAAGTTGAAACAAGAAAAACTTGGAACTTTGAAACTGGGAAGGGTAAGTTGCTTATTACTAAATCACGGAGTGTGTATATATAAGTGAAGAGGTGACGTTGGGCTTTAACTAAGGCGGTTGAGGTAACCTTTGAATTCACCAACAAAATTAACTCTGGTGGTTGAGGGGAAGGTGACCTTTGACTTTATCAATAAAAAATAAATTCATTTGTTAACAAACACTAAATTACCAAACTTCAATCACTTTTACTAATTTTCATCCATATATTTGTTAACGATCGACCAAAGTATAGTAACCTACATAACATTGTTATGGTCGACCGACATGAATTTAATGGTTTAGGGTTTACCTACACAATTGGCATATAAATGATTGCATTTCATATTTACACCGTAAATAAAAATTAAACCTTCTCATACATTTAATGTTTCTTGAAATTCTTTACAAATATTAATTATACGCCATGTGTAGTCTAATATTCTTCATGTCTAAAGAAGAAATATTTTCCAGTTCTTTAAAATCTTTACCAAGCATGTCCAACTCTATAAACTTCATTGTAAACACCCCGCAGTCACTCGTGGTCTGTTGGGGTACGGTAGGCCTCTTTACATTCCAAAGAGGTGTTGTGTCTGTGTCATAGACATCTCCACTAAGGATGCAAGCAAAATTTCCGAACATTTTTCTGTGGGGCTCTAAACTGCTTACTACTTCATCATCACTTCTGAAGCTTCGCAGAGAGTCAAACACAACAAGCTCACACTTATGGAAATCTGCTCGCACTGCCACCCAATGACTTTCACCAATCTTGTGTGAGAAATAGAGACGCTTCACGCCTTTCCACGGTTTAATATAAGAAATCTTCAAAGTCCCAGTCAGCATATCATACAAACTATCAACCAATCTAGGAAAGATCTCTTGAACATGATCCAAATTGGTTTGAATATAGGATGAAAAGAATTCTGTCGTGACAACCACATCCGAGAGACTTTCATCAAGCACACGTTTCCTCAGATAGGAAAGATACTCGTCAAAGTGTTGAAAGATTTACATGTGATGAAGTAAACGTTTTGTTTAAACAGAAATACTATTCAATATAAATTAATGTGTTACCTGAGACTCAAGCCAACCACCCACGTCCAACATCATGCTCCAGAATTTATTTTTCATTCCAGAACTTTCATAATACTTGGCCTCAAAGCACTGAACCATATTGTTCTCTTTCATGGCTTTGTTTATAAAAGAATAAAATTTTTTCAGTGTAGTCTCATTAGTCTCATTTGGATGACTCTTTTTCTTCCGTTGGTACGGCACAAAAGGAGACTTTTCATATCTTCCCGCTCGCCTTATTCTGCGCCCCTTTCCCAATGCCTACAGACAATCAAAATCATAAAAAATCAACTAATTGAGAAAACAATTTTGAATTTTACCTCTTTCTTTTCATCATCAAGTTCAACAATTGTAACATCATCATCAGCATCACTAAAATCTGGTTTACGAACCGAACCTGATAGAGTAATTGTTTAGAGAGAAGTGAGAGCTAGAGAAAGAAGTGCAGTAAATGCTTTGTATTAATGATTTGTCAACCCCTACAACTACTCCCAAAAGGAGTATTTATAGAGAAAATGTGGGCTGGGCTCCCAAGTCTTGGGCTTGGGAGGCCCATCTACAACTGGACCGCTACTGGGCCGCATACAAGATATGTAGAAATGACGAAGTATGAAATCCTGTTCTGTGAGTTCTCCGTGGCCAACAAGGGCGTGGCCGATGGAGGCGTGGCCGATGGAGACCCGGCCTACGGGGGCACCCGATTCTCCTGGCTTCTGGACCATATTTTGAGTTGATGTTTCCCCGGCCGATGGAGGTCATCTGGACGATGGCGACCCTACTAGGTGACGGTTGTGCCTTCTGTTCTTCTGAGTATGTGGGTCCTGGGGCCTGGACCTATATACTCCATCAGGAGTCCCCCACTCTCTGAGTTGAGATGTAGATGAAATGAGGGAGAGTAGATTCCATTTTTTATGTCTTCTGGCCGTTGTGGCCATTTCCTATTTTGGTCCTCCGTGTTGGCCGTTGTATGCTCTTCACTGTGGACGAGGAACATTGATGTTCCTCTGATGGGGTGAGTTTGCTTATTTGAGGACGATGAGTGTCCTGGATCAGTGGCCGATATATGCTCTTGATTTGAATAGCCGATGCGGGTGATGTTTCTTCTTTCTGGTCATTGGCGGTTGCTTTTGGCGACTTGGCCGAGGAGGCCTCATGATTGTTTTCGTGCTTTAGGCCGAAGCGGTGATATCTGTAGCTTGGTGTCCATCTTTGAGGACGATAGCGGCGCTGACTCAAAAGGAGTGTGCATTTTGATCTTATGGATGACGGTGAGTGGCGTGCGATCAAGGTACATTGTGTTCCCGTTTTCTCATCTTGGCCGAGAGTGGAGTATGCGATCTTAAAGCCTTTGAGTGGCGCGCGTCAAGGGACGATACGCGTCACATTTTTGGGAGGAGTCACTTCTTTGCTTGTTGACTTTGTTGCGGCCGAGGGTGCACCATTATGGTGCATGTATGGCATACTGTTGCTGTAGTTGTGGACTTGTGTTATTTTTTTGGACTTTTAGTTTTTTCTTTGATTGCATTTTGGAGGCCGTTGTAGTTAGGGGTGGGAAAACCCGAACCGAAACCCGGAAACCGGCCCTGGCCCGGCCCGAATTATGATATCGGTCCGGTTTTTTTTTTTGACCGGCCTGAATAAAAAAAGCCCGGACCGAAATTTCGGGCTTTTTAACGGGCCCTAAAATCTATAACCCGGCCCGGACCGATAAAACCCGAAACAACTAGCCTTAATATAAAACCAATATAATATACCAATATAATTTATAAATTAATTCCTAATATATGATTATAATCATGATGGATGAAAAATTGACTTAATAACTTTTAGTGACTACAAATATGTTCAATTTATTTACCGTAATGACCATGAAAACATATTTATAGTAACTTTAGTCACATTTTATCCATAAATTTTATTTCATAACATTTTTAGAATACCTAAATTACTTATTTTTATGCATCTTAAACAAAATATTGTGATAATTGTCTTCTTTGGATTTGAATTCTTGGTGATTTTGGAGACTAATATTTGTGATTTTTATTAATTTTATTTGCGGTTTGTACTTTTTATTAATTTTATTTGAAAATAGATTTTAAAATATAAAACAAAAATGAGTGATTTCACATTCGGGCTTTAACCGACCCAACCTGAACCCAGACCGAACCCGGGCTACAAAAAACCTGACTCAGACCGAATATAGTGGGCTTTTTTCGGTCCCTAATTTTCATAACCCGATTCCTTACGGGTAATTTCCGGGTTTAGCAAAAACCCGACCCGGACCGGACCAATCCCACCCGTAGTTGTAGTCCCGCAGTCCCCCACTGCTTCAGGCTGTTGTGGTTGCCTCTTGTTTGTGGACGATGAGGGTGCTGTTTACTTTCTCTAGGGCTCTGGGCCGAAGCGGCGTGAATGATGGATGTTTTCTTGTTTGCTTCGGGGACGATAGTAGTCCTGGACTAAAGGACGTTGTGTGTCCCTGGTTCTCGCTCATATCTTCGCGTTTTTAGGCCGGTGTAGTTCCCCAGTCCCCCACTGCTTCAGACCGGATAGTGAGTGAGGGGTGAGGAGTAGTGTAAGACCCAGGCCGAAGCGGGATCCTCGTATTTCCCTTGAATCCGACCCTTTGGCGATTTCCTGACCAAGGTAACCCTGTGGGAGAACCCTTGGACGCAGGTCGCTTACAAAGGGTTATCATCAACGGTTTTTTTACGAGGGCCGATGGCTGTCAGGGTTGTCTTTTACTTTGCTTTTGTGGCCGTTATGGGCGGCCTTTGAGGCCTTGTATGCCGTGGTGGTGTTCGATGTCAGGCAACCCTTGAAGTGAAATTGGTTTGCTCTGGTGAGGCCGTTAAATGTCTTGGCCGTTGTTGATGTCATTTGTACGTGGGTTGAGCCGTTAGTGCTCCATCTGAAGTGGGTTGGCTGTGCCCGAAGTGGGTCTAGCCCGTTTACGAAGTGGTGGCACCTCGTTGGGCCTTGTAGTGGTGACCGTTTGGGTGGCCACTTGTGGGGTGCCACGTGTAGTGACCGTTGGGGGGAGGTCTATAAATACCCCCCCTTCCCGAAGGAAGTCCCCCACTTGCAATCTGAGTTAACGAAGTGCTCCCAAATTCCTAGAGAGAGAAACTTGCTCGAGTGTTCTTCCGTTTCTTCGAGTCTTCAAAGGTCAGTTCATCACCCTTTCCTTCATTTCTTATATATTTTGCTTCCTTGGCCTTTGATCTAGTGTTAGTCAGTGAACCCTACTTAGATCCAAAGAAGAACCCCATAGGGCTTTAGTAGTTGTTGCGATGAAGCCTTTGGACGAAGAGTACTACCCGTATGATGACGAGGTCTCCGCGAAGTCCCTCGATTATGGGGTGGTCGAAGAGTTCTGCGAGGAGATTGAGGATCTGAGCTCCTTCAAGTCTGGGGAGCAGAAGGATGAGGAGGGTCAGGACGAGGAGGCCGCTGGAAGAGTAAGTTTGTTTTTGTGTCGCTGGGTGAGGGAGGCACCGAATTTCCTTCTGTCGGCCACAGTGGGGGGTTCAACCTCCATGATCCACCGAAGAGTTCACTCTTGGACGCGCAGGTGGCGGCGTTCTTGAAAGGAGGGCCGAGAAGCGTGAAAGAGTACATTACGGAGTACAAGATGGCCGCCCTCGGCTTTGTGAGGTATTTTGTATATGGTGACAAGGAGTAGGATGTTGAGCTGTGGTCGAAGATGACCACGACTTTTGAGGAGGCCGATGGCCCTGACCTGGGGGTGCCAGCTGAGGCCGATGGTAATGTCCTATCGACGCCTTTCTTCTCACCGTTAGTTTATCCCCTTATTCGCTGACCCTTTGTGTGTTTTTTTCTTGTGCATATTTTGTTATGGACCGCATGTCGTTCATGAAGAGGGCGCAGCTAAAGGCGTCCGAAGAGCTGAAGGCTCAGCGGGCCGTTAAGTCGGCAGCCGATGCGGGCCAACCCGCTACTGTTCCTGCGACGAAGCCTCCTGTACAGCCGAAGAAGAAACGGCCGGCCGAAGAGGGACAGAACAAGCTTACGGAGGCAGATCTGAAGCCCACCAAGAAGTCGAAGAGGGCTTCTCCATCTGGTGGTGACGCCGGGGTGCTGACCGTTCCATCTGGGGGCGAAGGTGGCTCAAATGCCGATGTGGTGGTGGATCTCACCTCGGGTCCTTCGTCCACCGATGTCTCCGAACTTCCCCTTGCCACCGCAGCCTCCCGGAAGAAGGGGGCCAGCCGAGAGTTGGTCAGGGGGACTTATAAGCTTGAGGTTGAATACCCTGTTAAGGGCGGTGTGTTCAACGAGATTGTTGACGGCCATGAGGTGATCTCCCAGGCCGTCCCCGACGAGGACCAGACTTATCTTGGTAAGCTTGGCGATGTCAAAATCTACGACGGTGGGATGGACCACATCATCCAAGTAAGTTTCCTTTGTTTTGCCTTTTTTTGTTTTTTTTGCATGTGTCGTCGTTGTCTAAATATTTTGTTTTTGCAGGGGGCCTTTATGCTGATGGAGAGCAACAAGAGGCAGCAACTGGAGATTGCTTGGCTGAAGCAGATCGAGCAAAAGGTGGCTTCGGCTGAAGAGGCTCTGAGCAGCTTGGACAGGCTGCGGCTCGAGGTGGAGGGTTTGAAGAAGAGGGCGGACAAGGGCGATTCTCTCGCTATTGAGAGGGACGGAGCTCTCCAAAGGTTGGCCGATGCGGAGCATGCTCGTGATGAGGCCCTTCTTCGCGCCGAGGAGGCCGAGAGGGGTAAGGCCGAGGTGGAGTCGGCCCTGAGTGCTGCCAAGGAGAAAGCCGCTGAGGCCACCGTGCAAAAGTTCCTTAAGGACGGCTGGAAGGGCGGGGATCGGCTTCCTTGTTGTTTTGATGTTGTGGCGGCGAAGCTCCTCGACTGGGTCAATAAGTGCCCTGACGGCCAAGCATACTGGGAGAAGGAGATGAAGGTCTTCTTCGACCTCGGCCAGTACAGGATGCAGCGGTTGCTTTACCGGAGGCTTCAACGTCGGTTCTTGGACCTGGGTGTTACAAAGGAGTGGGCTGTCGGCCTGGACCTGCCTCCGATGATGAAGCACCCGAGGCCGAACTAGAGCTCCCTGCCGAGGAAAGGCAACTCCCCATTGATAACTCTCTGGTTAGTGATGAGTGGGCTTATGAGCCGAGCATCTTCGAGGACACTGCTACATCTGGTGCTGTTGCCGATGGGGCCACTCTTCAAGCCGAGGAAAGGGCCGGTGATGACGAAACCCTGAAGGCCCCGCCGGAGCCCTGATACGCCATTGCCTTTCTTGTTTTATTTTTTGAATTGAAACGGCCACGAAGCCCCCCTTGTATTTTGAATTTGTGAATGAAAGTATGCATGTGGCTCCTTCAGCTTCTGAAGTTTACTATGCTTTCCTCGTCTTATTGTGTTGGATTGTTGTTTCACTTTGAAAATTTTCTAAGTATTTTTCTAAGGACTTAGGTAGTTGTTTTCTCTGGTCACGGCCGATGAAGGGTCTGACCTAGATTAACTTGTGTGTGTATGCTTCGTTCATGCTATTCCTTTAATGGAAATAATAGGTGGTTAACTTTGCACGCCTTAGTGTCTCCCTCCGGCTTGTGTACTTTCCCCTGTTATCCTTCCGTTCTTAGAAAATATACTAAGTGTTGAGTGATCATGTACTCGTTTCACCTTGTTATGGCCGATGAGGGGTCTTGCCCTTTGCTCGGCTGAGGGGGAGATGTCTTCTTCGTCCTTGTGATTTTTGGCATCCCAGATTTTTGTGAAAATACTTCTTAGTGTTTAGCTTAGAGTATATCTCTGCTTTATTCTGTTGCGGACGATGAGGGTTGTTGGCCCTTTATTCGGCCTCAGGACCCTTTTCGACCACTGTTGGTGCCCCTGGGGAATGTTCCCCAAGTACTTTGAATTTTTTTTTCTAAGTGTTGGACAGACTTAGGTGGTTACTTCCTCTGGGAATGGCTGATGACGGACTTCGCCCTTGGGTCGGCTGAGTGAGTTTCCCCTAGACCATTTTAGTTATATGCCGGCTATCTCGTGCCCTCGTCGGCCTCTATAGTTTGCCTTGGAAATTTTGTCCAAGTTTTTTTTGCTTTCGTCCATGATGCATAATATTTGCCTGATATGTACTTAGCGTATTTTGTGGGGATTTTATTTTTTGTTGCTCGAGGTCGGTGAGTGCGCGGTCCTTCGGCTTCCCTCTTTTATTTTTGGGGATATCGTTTTGGGCCGGTAAGTGCACGGTCCTTCGGCTGTCCCTCTTTTATTTTTGGGGATATCACTTTAGGCCGGCAAGTGCGCGGTCCTTCGGTTGTCCCTCTTTTATGCTTCCTCTTTACTTCTTTGAGCGAGGAGTGGGTATCCTTCTTTCAGGCTTCGGCCGGGGGGGGGGGGGTCGATAGTCCTCCGGCCGGTAAGGAGTCCTACTGGATCGTCCTGTGGTCTCATGGAGGTCCCGTCGCCTATTTATGATGCGGGCTAAGGCTTTTGGTCATTTACCGACGGCCGTCGTTCCTCATCACTGAGTTTGGGGATTTTTGTCACCTCGACCATGATTTCAGGCCTGTCGTCCTGCAATTTCGCGAGTGGATGATGATATGCACTAATTAGTAGTGCATAAATGTATATTTTTATGATTGATTTGTGTGTATTGTTTACCATTTTATTTAGTTTGTAAACATTTGTGTGAATTTAGTTGTAATTGTATTTTAACAGTCATTTATTAGTTGTAAAGTAGAATTAGGAATTATGGTGTTGAAAAGGAGGACTTTGAGGTGAAGAAAAAGGAGATTGGACTATCCAGGAGCTGAAACCCGACCGGGTCAAAGACTTCACCCGGTCGGGTCTGATTCAACAACCGGAAGTGCCTGGAAAGTGCACTCACCCAGTCGGGTCCCCTACCCCACCCGGTCGGGTCCCCTACCCCACCCGGTCGGGTCCCCTACCCCACCCGGTCGGGTCTGACTTGACCCGAGACACTTTAACATGCTGAAGATCACCAGAACGTGGAGGATATTTGATTTTGACATGCACCCGGTTGGGTGGGCACTTTACCCGGTCGGGTACCCGGCCAAAGGTGTTGTAAAACACCTATAAATAGCCCCATTTTCCTTCACTTTTATATATCCCTTCTTCCATACTCTTAAGCTCAGTTTAGAATAGCATTTCTTATATTTTTATATCATGTTTAGTCTCCAAATGAGGAGCTAAACTTCCATTCTTGGTTTTGCTCTTGAAGCTTGTTGATTATTAAAGTTGTGAGTTATTTTCTTAACTTCTTCTCTTGATTATTAATTCTTCCCTTAATCTCATTCTATATTAATGTTGGAGGGTTGCTAAGTGACGATTAGTTAACGTTCCGACATTAATTACTACTAGAAACGATCAACGAACCGATGGTTAATCGTTGGTGGTTTCATAAGTAAGTAACTTCGGTTTATTAATGCACGGTCGTTGTTAATAAACTTAAGAGGGATTAATTTTGTTGGTTAAACCGAAACCGTTGTGTTGAGGTTATCAATCTCAATTGATTTCATCAAGGAGTTAGAAAGATTAAATGCTACTATTAAATCGGTATAAGGCGTTGTTCTATATTTGATTAATAGTAAGGGTTATTAATAAACGGTCGTTGTTAATAACTACCCTCGATGAAGTGGATATACTCCCCGATTGAGTATTCGAGAGAGAATAAGTTATAGATATAACAATGATCGACTAAAATATATCAACGAATGGAAAGTAGCAATGTCAAGTCCTTTTTATCTTTGAATTAAACACATATAGGTTGTTCATCTTAGTTCTTAATTAAATTAAATCACTCAATCCAAATCCCCCCCCCCCCCTTTATTTACTAAGTATCATAAAAAGAGAATTATTCATGTCCCTGTGGATACGAACTCTACTACGCTATACTACGTATAAGTTTAGTATTGAAAATTATTTTGACGCACCGTGACAAAGTGCTCGTCAAAATTTGGCGCCGTTGTCGGGGAAAGGCAATTATTTTTCTTTTTATTTTATTTCAAGAAAAATAAAAACAAACATTTAAAAGATTTCTATTTTGCTGAGCTTTGTTTGAGTATATGGTTAAACACCGATCTATAAACCAAATCACCTACCAAACAAAGCCCGAAACAGAACAAGCCTTCGAGAGGTTCAGGAATCTATTTCCGAATACTTCTTCGGAGGAATCATCAAGTGCTAGTTCTCATTCTAGCGAATCCGAAGAGTCCTTCCACATGGCTCTGGAAACAAGAACGCTGAGAGAGCTCACGGCTCCGAATCTAAATCAACAACCCTTATGTATCACTTTTCCAACTCTCTATACGGGGGTCACATTCGAGCTAAAATCTGGGCTCATTCACCTACTTCCCTCTTTCCATGGCCTACGAGGGGAAGATCCAAATAAACACTTGTCAGAGTTCCATATTGTGTGCACAAGCATGTGCCCCAATGGCGTTTCCGAGGAGCAAATCAAGCTGAGAGCCTTCCCATTCTCCCTCAAAGACACCGCCAAAGATTGGCTATTCTATCTGTTGGAAAAATGTGTTAAAAATTGCATTAAATGGTCATTTTGGGGCAATTATTTGAGTGGGGTCCACTTCCGATTTGGGTCGGGTCAAAGTGGTTTCGGATTGTCCTTGTTAAGGGCTACAATTCGATATATGGTACGCTCAAAACGGATAACGGGTGAATGAGAAATTGATTCTCGAAGTTCGCTCGTTGTAACGGAAAAACTGGGAAAATGATGAGTTTCTAGTGTGTTTTATCCCACACCGAAAAACTCAAGGGATTTTCACCCCCTTATAAAGGGAAGCCTCTTTTAAGGAGTTAAGATTCCTAAAGGGAAAGGCTCTCTCTTACGCGCAGGGGGGGTGCCGATCAAATCTCCGAAACGGAGAAGAAAAACCGCGACTCGTGTGCGCGGGCGACCTGCGGACACGAATGCCGTCCAAAAATCTATTTCTCAAGAGATACGGTTAGTTTTGTTGACACGAATGTCTTCTGTCACGCATTTCTTCCGTTACAACTATTAATGCCCAACGGACTGGTCATTGATGTCCAACGTTCAGGTCCATTAACACCCCATTTAACACACAACAAAAACACGGTTTTTGCAACAAAAACACGGTTTTAACACACAACGCATCCTCCTATAAATAGCTGGCAGGTGCTTTGCAACAAAAACACGGTTTTGACAACGCACAACACTTTCCTCACGTTTTCTTGAGCTAAAAACTCTTCCAGCTACTCCCAAAAATCCTTCTGTGTTCATACTTGGTTCTCGTTCGCTGGAACTCTTGTTTGTGTGCTCAAACATTAGTTCGTAGTCATCGTATCCTGGGAAACGATTGTTGCAACGCTCCTAGCACCGTGGGAGGCAACAAATACATTTTAAGGAAATCGTGCGTAGCACGAGCTTTGACTAATTCTGCTTCATCTCCTTCCCTGTTTTTCTTTAGTCATTTTATTTAATTAATTTATTTTAATTAATTTTCTTTATTTTCCGAAACACACCCAACACTATCTTCCCTCGGGGAGCATCAATACATGGGCTCAAATGAAAAAGAGCTTCCTTGACAGGTACTATCCCGCATCTATCTCTTCAAGTCTCAAGAAGCAAATCAGCAACATTGAGCAAGCGGATAATGAGACATTGTATGAATATTGGGAGCGCTTTAAAAAATTATGTGCTAGTTGCCCATATCATGGGTATTCGGAACAAGATCTTATCCTCTACTTCTATGATGGACTTGTTGATCAAGATAGACGCATGGTGAATGCAGCATGCGGAGGGGGTATTGTTAACAAAACCCCTTCTCAAGCAAGAGACCTCATTTCAGAGTTGGCCGAAAACTCGAGACATTACAACGGAAGGTCATCATCGAAACGAGACATGGCAGCGGAATCCAACAACTTGTTGGAGAGTCAAGTAGCCGGCTTGACTTCTTTGGTTAAAGATTTCCTTTTAAATCCAAAAACCCAAGAAGTCAAGGTCTGCGGCATCTGTTCAACACAAATGCATCCCACAGATTCTTGCCCAACGCTACAAGAAGAGAACTCCGAGCAAGTCAATGCTTTGGGGTTCCAAGGTCAAAGGAGGTACGATCCTCAAGGAAATACTTACAACCTGGGATGGAGGGATCATCCGAATTTAAGGTACGGAAATTCTCAAACAAATCCTCCTCCTCAACAATATAAACCACAAGGCCAAACATCGAACTCGAGTATGTCCACCGAAGACATGATTCGAGCGCTGGCCGTTAATATGGGAACAATGCAGCAAAACATGGGGCAATTCCAACAAACCATGATGCAATTCGAACATGAAACCAAGTCGAGCATTCAAAATTTGGAAACTCAAGTTAGCCAAATTTCAAGTGCCGTAAGTCGACTTGAAGCAAAAGATTCGGGTAGGCTCCCCTCCCAAACTGAGCAAAACCCAAGACAACATGTCAATGCAATCATGTTGAGGAACGGTAAAGAATTGCAACCACGGGAAGTTGAGGAGGAGAAGCAAGAGGTTCATCTTGAAGAAGGCTTTCAATAGGAAGAGGAGAAGCCAACGAAGACTGAATTCCCTCCACTGTCATCATATGAACAACTCCCTCCATTCCTTGAGGCATTGAAAGACACGAGGAAGCTGAAGAATGATCGGGACATCTACGAAACCTTCGTCAATTCTGAGGTAAACATCTCACTCTTCAAACTGATCAAAAGTGTTCCCCGTTATGCAAAGTTCTTAAAGGAACTATGCACAATGAAAAAGAAAAATAAACTGGAAGGGAAACAAAAAGTTGAAGTGAGTGAACGTGTCTCGGCCATTTTTAAAAAGAAACTCCCTGAGAAATGTAGCGATCCAGGCATGTTCACTATTCCTTGCAAAATAGGGGATACCTTATTTTCTAAGGCCTTGTTGGATTAAGGAGCGTCAATAAATGTCATTCCTTATTCCTTATATAAATCCTTACAACTCGGCCCACTACATCAAACTGGTGTAGTGATTCAACTAGCGGATCGGTCTAATACTTACCCGAAGGGTGTAGTAGAAGATGTGCTAGTAGAAGTAGGAAATTTGATTTTACATGTTGATTTTTATGTTCTGGAAATGGGAGATGATAACCAAACTACACCCATCCTCTTGGGTAGGCCTTTTCTAAAAACCGCAAAAACAAAAATAGACGTGTCTAATGGTTCATTAACTTTAGAGTTTGATGATCAAAAGGTAAAATTCAACATTTTTGATTCTACGAAAAAACAGATTGAAGACCAATCTCTTTGTTCTCTAAATGTTTGTGAATCACAAACCCTGAATATTTTTGTTGAGAAAAAATATGAGAAAATAAAACTTTTTCAAAAAGAAGAATTATTCAAAATTTCAAAAGGAGAATGGATCCCACCTGGGATTGAAGTGATACCAGAGAAGAAATCCCAGCCTTACTGGAGAAGGCCGAAAAAGAAAAATGAAACAAGGGATGTTCACGATCCCACATAAAAGAAAAAATAAAAATAAATAAAAAATAACGTCGTGCCGCAACATTAAATCAAGCGCTTCTTGGGAGGCAACCCAATTTCTTCATTTTTATTTTTAATTTTTTTTTCAGTAGTGTGTGTGTTTTAAAAAAAATGGACTGGGATTGGACCCGGCCGGGTATAAACCCTAACCCGGTCGGGTTACCTCTAAAAACAAAACACCCGGGCAACCACCCGGGCGAGGCAAGAGCGGAACAAGAATAAATTTTTCGCCCGACCGGGTAGACTTCCATGCCCGGCCGGGCAACCCAGCAAAAACTTTCTGCCTTGGGTGAACAGTTGACACCCGACCGGGTAGACCCCCATACCCGGCCGGGCAATCCAACAAAAAAAACATTCTGTCCCGGGTGAACAGCTTACACCCGACCGGGTCAGTCACTATACCCGGTCGGGCGGCCGAGCAACTTTTCTTCCCCATTTTCTTTTCTTCCCATTCGAACCACACCCCAAATTTCCTCCATTTCCAAAAGTCAAAAGCTTCATATCTCCTACATCCATCCACCAATTAAACCCATTTCATTCATCACCTCTTCACCCTTTTCATCTCCACACCACAAATCACCAACAAAACCTCCCAAAAAGTAACAAAAAAAAACATTCATCTCAGACACAAGCACTAGGGACAGTGCTTTGATTAGCTTGGGGGGAGAGTTTTATGGAATACTCACATTCATACTCTTTATTCTTTAAAAAAATTTATAAAAGCTTGTTAAGTTGAAAACCCGAAAGGGCAACTTAAGAAAAAATAAAGCAAAAATAAGAGTGAGTTGTGAGGATTAAAACAGAAAAATGTGGGAAGCTGGGATGAAAACCCGAAAGGGCACCTAGGCAAAATGAGAGAACGAGAGAAAGTATTTTCTTTTATTTCTGCAGGATCCTAAGGGTAACGAAAAAAAAGGTTGAAGTTGATAAAGAAATATGGAGTTGAAGACCCTCTTTACTGTTATATTTTTGGAGATACTCTTTATGTGTTTCTAAAAACACTCGTGGATGTGTGTGTTGATATTCTTGTCATTTTCAGGACTTCTTGGACTGGATTTGGTTTACTCGAGACGAGTAAAGGTCTAGGTGTGGGGGTATTTGATATGCACTAATTAGTAGTGCATAAATGTATATTTTTGTGATTGATTTGTGTGTATTGTTTACCATTTTATTTAGTTTGTAAACATTTGTGTGAATTTAGTTGTAATTGTATTTTAACAGTCATTTATTAGTTGTAAAGTAGAATTAGGAATTATGGTGTTGAAAAGGAGGACTTTGAGGTGAATAAAAAGGAGATTGGACTATCCAGGAGCTGAAACCCGACCGGGTCGAAGACTTCACCCGATCGGGTCTTATTCAACAACCGGAAGTGCCTGGAAAGTGCACTCACCCGGTCGGGTCCCCTACCCCACCCGGTCAGGTCTGACTTGACCCGGGACACTTTAACATGCTGAAGATCACCAGAACGTGGAGGATATTTGATTTTGACATGCACCCGGTCGGGTGGGCACTTTACCCGGTCGGGTACCCGGCCAAAGGTGTTGTAAAACACCTATAAATAGCCCCATTTTCCTTCACTTTTATATATCCCTTCTTCCATACTCTTAAGCTCAGTTTAGAATAGCATTTCTTATATTTTTATATCATGTTTAGTCTCCAAATGAGGAGCTAAACTTCCATTCTTGGTTTTGCTCTTGAAGCTTGTTGATTATTAAAGTTGTGAGTTATTTTCTTAACTTCTTCTCTTGATTATTAATTCTTCCCTTAATCTCATTCTATATTAATGTTGGAGGGTTGCTAAGTGACGATTAGTTAACGTTCCGACATTAATTACTACTAGAAACGATCAACGAACCGAATGTTAATCGTTGGTGGTTTCATAAGTAAGTAACTTCGGTTTATTAATGCACGGTCGTGGTTAATAAACTTAAGAGGGATTAATTTTGTTGGTTAAACCGAAACCGTTGTGTTGAGGTTATCAATCTCAATTGATTTCATCAAGGAGTTAGAAAGATTAAATGCTACTATTAAATCGGTATAAGGCGTTGTTCTATATTTGATTAATAGTAAGGGTTATTAATGAACGGTCGTTGTTAATAACTACCCTCGATGAAGTGGATATACTCCCCGATTGAGTATTCGAGAGGGAATAAGTTATAGATATAACAATGATCGACTAAAATATATCAACAAGTGGAAAGTAGCAATGTCAAGTCCTTTTTATCTTTGAATTAAACACATATAGGTTGTTCATCTTAGTTCTTAATTAAATTAAATCACTCAATCCAAATCCCCCCCCCCCTTTTATTTACTAAGTATCATAAAAAGAGAATTATTCCTTTCCCTGTGGATACGAACTCTACTACGCTATACTACGTATAAGTTTAGTATTGAAAATTATTTTGACGCACCGTTGCAAAGTGCTCGTCAGATGACGCAGTGAGCTTCCCATTTCAAGACGTGAGCTCTTTACGGGCCCTTCGTCCTGGGGACACCGTCGGCCTTGCCTGAGCGTCTTGCTCTAAGGGGCCGAAACGATGTGCTCTGTCGACCTTTCCTGAGCATTTCGCTCTGAGGGGTCGATGTAATATAGTAGAAAAAGTAGATAGAATACAACTTTCATTGATAAGTGGCTCGAGGCCGAGGGTGTCAATCGATCAATAACCCGCGGGAAAGTGAGGGCTTTGCCGGCTGCACCATCCCCGGATTATTGATAGAATTTCACCAAGTGATGGACATTCCACGTTCATGGTACATTAGACCCATTTGGGTGTTTTAATTTGTAGGTGTCGGGTTTGACTACGGCGCTGGCGGTATGGGCCTTCGTATTTGAGTGCCAGCTTGCCACCTTCCGTCAGCTTGCTCGCCTCTCTTTGGCGGAGGACATAGTCCCCCACTTGGAATTCCTGGGAATGTACCTTGGCGTCATAGTATGATTTTACTTGACGTCGGTAGTTCTCTGCCCGGATAAAAGCTTGCTCGCGTTGTTCTTCAATTAGGTGGAGGTCGATCTTCATGTTCTCTTCATTGGCCACTGGTTCATACTGCTCCACCCGTCGGCTTGGGATGGAACCTTCCGTGGGAGCCTTCGCTTCACAGCCATAGCAAAGGGCAAAAGGTGTTTCACCCATTGCCCTCCTCGGCGTGGTACGAAAGCACCACAGGATGTTGGGGAGCTCGTCGGCCCAACTGCCTCCTGCGTCCTGAAGCTTCTTCTTCAGGCCCTCCAGAATGGTTCTGTTGGCGTTCTCAACTTGCCCGTTACCTTGAGGGTAGGCGACGGAGGAGAAACGGTGCCTGATTCCCCATTCCTGGAGGAGCTCTTGGAAGGGTGTGGCCTCAAACTGGGTGTCGTTGTCATATATTATCTCTTGGGGGACGCCGAAGCGGGTAAGGATGTTCTTGTGGACGAACCTCTAGCATCTGGCCCCTGTGATGCTGGCCAAAGGTTCTGCTTCGACCCATTTGATGAAGTAGTCCACGACAACGATGATGTAGTGGTTGTTGCCGGCGGCTCTGGGCAGTGGGCCGACCAGGTCAATCCCCCATCTTGAGAATGGGATTGCAGTGCTGACAAGGGCGTAGTTGACGGCTTGCCAACCAGGGGCCTTCTGAAGGACCTGGCATGCAGTGCACTTCCTTGCAAGATTGGCACAATCCCGCGCCATCGTCGGCCAAAAATAGCCCTGGACGACGAGACGTCGGGACATGCTGAAAGGGCCCTAATGAGAAGAGCAGACGCCGCAGTGGACTTCCTCCATGGCCACTTCGACCTCGTCTGGGTGTAGGCATCGGAGGAGAGTGCATTTGTAAGATCTTTTATAGAGCTTTCCATCCTCGATGGTGTAGCTTGGGGCCCTGAGTTTGGCCAGCTTGGCCCTCTCCTCGTCCTGGGGGAGCTCTCCTGAAGTGATGAAGGTTATGATGTCAGTGATCCAGTCCTCCGGTCGATGCTGGATGCATATGATCGGGCTAGCATGGATGCTGGACATGATTAGCTCCTCGAACTTGGCTATCTTGGAGATGTGCTCCGGAGTGTCTGTGCTGAGCTTGGAGAGGATGTCGGCCTCAGCGTTCTCCGCCCTTGGGACCTATGTGATCTCGTGGGTTTCGAATGCCTTGAGCAACTCCACGGCCGCCTGTTTGTATTGCCTCATCCTCCCTTCTTTGGCCTCATATGAGCCCTCGACCTGGCCCACCACCAGTTTAGAGTCGCACCTGATTCTGATGTGTCGTGCTTTGAGGCCGGCGGCAAATCTGAGGTCGCTGAGGAGGGCCTCATACTCGGCTTCGTTGTTGGATACCCTGAAGGTGAAGCAGATGGCATAATAGGCTCTGAACCCTTCAGGGGAGATGAGGACGCCGCCGCCCCCACATGCTTTGGCGGCCGACGAACCGTCGGTGAAAAGAGTCCACGCTTCGTCTGGCTCCGGCCCGGGTGTGGTAGCGGCTGTCTCCCTTGCCCGGGTGTGCTCCGCATGAGTGCGTCGAGGGGCTGCTGGGTCAAGACGTGGATGGCATGGGCCTGGAAATAGTGCCCTAGCTTCTTCACTGTATGGACAATGGCCGGTACCGTCTTCTCAATGGGAGAGTACCTGAGCTCGGCCTCCCGCAATGTCTTGCTGACGTAGAAAATTGCCCTCTGGACCCCTTCATCCTCGCGGATGAGCATGAACCTGATGGCCGACGTGCTCACCCCCAAGTACATGAATAGGGTTTCTCCGGGTTTGGGTTTGGATAGCACAGGAGGGGATGATAGGTACTGCTTCAGCTCCTCGAATGCTTGCTGGCACTCCGTCATCCACTTGAAGCTGTTTGCCTTGCGCATGATCTGGAAGAAAGGGAGAGACCTTTCAACCGATTTTGAGAGAAAACGGTTTAGAGCCGCAAGGCGTCCCGTCAGCCGTTGTACCTCCTTCACATTTCGTGGTGGCTCCATGTTGACAATGGCCTGTATCTTCTACGGATTGATTTCAATGCCCCTTCTTCATGATCTCGAAAATTTCCCAGAGGTCGTCAGCATGTGTAGTAGATTGCTTGCTCTTGACGATCATGTTGTCGACATATGGCTCCATCGTCCGGCCGAGGACTGCTCTGAAGACCTTGGCCACCATCCTGGTGTATGTGGCGCCTGAGTTTTTGAGCCCAAAGGCCATGATGAGGTAGCAGAAAATTCCCTCCGAGGTCATGAAGGTCGTCTTCTCGGCGTCATCTTTGTGCATGAAGATCTGGTGGTACCCCCTGAAGGAGTCAAGGAACGACATCAACTCTCACCCTGCCATCTCGTCCACCAATTGATCGATGTTGGGGAGAGGGAACGGGTCCATAGGGCACGTCTTGTTCATGTCAGTGTAATCAACGCACATTCTGAACGTCGATGGCTTCTGGGCAAGGACGACGTTGGCCAGCCAGGTTGGGTACTTTACCTCTTTGATGTGGTTGATTGAGAGGAGCATGGTAACCTCCCTTTTGACGAAGTCCCACCTGTCGGCCGAGAGGTAGCGCCGCTTCTGCTTGATCAGTCTGGAGGCGGGGTCAACTGACAGCCGGTGAGTGATCACCTTTCGGCTGATGCCAGGCATATCGTCCGGCCCCCACGCAAAAATGATTGCATATGACCGCAGGACGTGGAGGATACCGTCGCGTTGGTCCTGTGGGAGTTGCTTCCCGATTTTCAGGACCCACTCCGGCCGAGAAGCGTCTAGGGGGACCTCCTCGACGTCTTCGGTTGGCTCAGCATGTGGCCTCTCCTCATCCTTGGTGACGGTGGCGGTGATGGTGTCTATCCTCTGCCCGGAGGTAGCTGCTGACTTTGTAAGCTTCAGGTAGCATGCTCGGGCTATCTTCTGGTTCCCCCAGGCGTAGCCGATACCGCCGCTGGTAGGGAACTTCAGGCACAAATGTTTCATGGAGATGATGACCTCCAGATCCTCTAGTGCTGGCCGCCCCCATATCAAGTTCTGGGCGCACTCGAGTTTGACCACCATGAACTCCATGTCAATCTTGGTGCGATGGGTGCCGTCGCCGACCTCCACGGGGAGGACTATCGTGCCTTCAGCGTCGATGAAGTCCCCGGTGAAGCCGAACAATGGTGTCCATATCGGCTTGAGCAGTACTTTGTCCAGCTTTACCTGCCTGAAGGTTTCAAGGTACATGACGTTGACGGAGCTCCCCGTATCGATGTAGGTGCGGTGGATGATAGAGTCACCTATCTCACACCGGATGACGAGGGCATCCCTTTGTGATGCGGGTCTCGGAGGCAGATCCTTGTCGGTGAAGGTGATCGCCTCCGTCCGCTGCTTCTTCGGCTGGGGGGGAGCATGGGACACCTCCCCAATGTAAAGGGATTGGGCCCATTTCTTCCTCTGGGTGGCTGAGTCCCCCCCAGTGTTTCCCCCACAATGAGGTGGATGTGATTCTTCTTCGGAGGGGGCTCTTCAAAATCTTCGTCATCATCGCTGAGTCTGCCGATCTCACGCTTCTTCGCAGAGGGTTCGCCCCCATGTTTGTCGGTGTTTACCCATGTATTTTTTCACGGGCCACCTTTAAAAAACTGGGAGAGTTCCCCCTAACGAATCAGCTTCTCGATGGCTCTCTTTAGCGTGACACAGTCGTCTGTGTTGTGGGAGGTGTTCCGGAGATAACGGCGGTAGGTGCCGCCCTGATGGACGACATAGATCTCCTTCGCCGACCGAGGATCTCGCTCAATGAGATCGTGCTCCTCGGCATAATCGAGGATGGAGCTGACCGAATGAGTGAGTGGGGTCTTCGGCCTTTCCATCCTCGGCCGCCATATGCGGTCTTTGTTCTTTCCACCAGATCCATGGTGGCTCTGTCCTCCCTGACCTCGGTCCCCGGCTGAGGGTGCGCCTGGAGCTGGCGCAACATTTGTCTTCTTGGAGGGGTGCCCTCCATCCTTCTTGTGGCTATGGAGCTCGTCGGCGTTAGCGTACAAGTTTCCTCACTGAAGCGCCTTCATGTAGGATCTTGGGGGTCAGTGATGAGACTCCTCGCATACGGGGTGCTGCAGAGGGCGCCCTGAAATAGGACCAGGAGGGTGCGCTCATCAGCCCCCTCGACCTCGTCGGTTTCCCTCGTCCATCGGTCGATGAATGACCGGAGCGACTCGTCATGCTGCTGTTTGACGGAGAGAAGATGGGTGAAGTACTTCTTCGCGCGCTTCCTCCCGGCAAAGTGAGTGAGGAAGCGCTGGGGCAAGATCCTGCCATGATTCGATGCTTCCCTCGGGGAGCGCGTTGAAGCACTCGTACGCCGGTCCCTCCAGAGTGGAAAGGAACCAATGGCAGATGTATTCATCCAACGCGTTCACCATCAGCATGTTGTTCTGATAGCGGCTGAAGTGCTCTTGAGGGTCAGAGCGGCCGTCATAGGGCTTGATGGCGTTTCCTCGGTACTTCTTGGGGATAGGGGCCGAGAGCACCCTAGCAGTGAAGGGAGTCGTCGTCTTAACTTGGACGATGGGGTCTCCTTGTCCTTCGGCCAACTCCTTCTCAAGGATGCTGACCTTGTGTAGGAGGGCGTTGAAGCCGGGATCCCTGGATGAGTTGCCCGTGGGGGTGGCGGCCAGCTGCTTGGCCTCCATCTGAGCGAGCCTCCGCCCAAGTTGGGCGATCACCTCGTCCCTGGGGTCCTTGGCGGCCATGGTGGCGCCCTGCGTCTGCAAGCGGGCTGCGTGAGCCGTGTTGATTTGATGGCGTGCGTCATCCTCGTGTAGCTTTCCCTTGTCTTTGTCTAGGCGGGGCCGATCCTCTGTCCGGGATACGGACCCCAAGCTTTCCCTGGGTGAGCCAGGCTCACGCTGATCAATCCGCCCCGCCATCCTCTCCGAAGCAGGGTGAAGGCACGTGTCACCTAGCCTAGTGAAGGCTGAGGCTTTTCCACGCACTGGGGTCTGTCCAGCTCGAAGTGGGGAAGCAGAGTGGGAGTGGAACGACATTGTGTCCTGGGGCACCACCCCCTCATCGTTGCCTAGCCTAACGGCCAACGGCTGGGGTTGAGGAGGCGGGGTCGTATTTCCCCCCGTCCTTGGCATGAGTGCGCTAAGGACAGTGGGGTTCTGGGCCAGGCTGGCGATGATGGCTGAGAGTGCGGCCTGGAGCTGAGGGTCAACGGTAGGAGAAGCCGGTTGCCCCGAGGAATTGTCGTCTTTTTCCGCGCGCTTCTTATCCAAGCCGATGCGAGCATCTGGGGCGCCGTCGTTAAGCTTGTTGCGCAAGTCAGTCGTGAGGTCGATGGCCTCCTGGAAGACATTCTCACTGGCGGCCTTGTTGGCCGTAGCGTCCTCCTCGTGTTCCTGGGTCTCTTGGGCCTCAGGGATGGCCTTGCCGAGGAGGTTGCGGTTAGACTTAGTTCTTCCCATTATCAGTTATTCAGTTAGCTGTGCTTGGTAGCGACGAAGGGGGCTAACTTTATTGTTCTAGCTCTCAATGAAAGCACCAAATGATAGAGTAATTGTTTAGAGAGAAGTGAGAGCTAGAGAGAGAAGTGCAGTAAATGCTTTGTATTAATGATTTGTCAACCCCTACAACTACTCCAAAAAGGAGTATTTATAGAGAAAATGTGGGCTGGGCTCCCAAGTCTTGGGCTTGGGAGACCCATCTACAACTGGACCGCTACTGGGCCGCATAGAAGATATGTAGAAATGACGAAGTATGAAATCCTATTCTGTGAGTTCTCTGTGGCCGACGAGGGCGTGGCCGACGGAGGTGTGGCCGACAGAGACCCGGCCGACGGGGGCACCCGATTCTCCTGGCTTCTGGACCATATTCTGAGTTGATGTATCCCCGGCCGATGGAGGTCATCTGGCCGATGGCGACCCTACTAGGTGACGGTTGTGCCTTCTGTTCTTCTGAGTATGTGGGTCCTGGGGCCTGGACCCATATACTCCATCAAAACTCTTGGCAACAACGTCGGCAACATAATCAATCATACGAAATGGGGGGTCAACCTTTTCGTCACCCTATCAATTAGTCGATCTTTTAATATATATTCTTGCAGTAATATACAGAGTATATGTCAAAGTTTAATCTTTTAAAAAGATAAATGTAGTCGATCTTTTGTGGTCGACCAATGACCATATATTTTTTTATTATCAAGTTCAATAGTACCAACATTCAATCCTGGATCAAGCTTCTCATCACCCTTGAAAATCAAATTATAATTATAATAATATATATGTTAATGCTTAATCTTTTGGTAAGATATAATAAGTAGTCGATCTTACGTGGTCGACTTCTTTTGGTCGATCATTTATAAGTTACCTTTTCACTCTCCCCAATTGACTGATCATGAACCGTCTCATTAGATACATCAGGAATATGCAATTATGGGTCAACCGTCTTATCACCCTTGCCATTATAAGTAAAATATGTATTAATGCTTAATCTTTAAAGAAGACAAAGGTAGTAGATGTTTTTGATCGGTCGTTTATTGTCTGAGTAGTTACATCTCCACTCTATTCAGTTGTGATGCACACTAATTAGTAGTGCATAATTGTATGTTCTTATGTTTGATTTGTGTGGATTGTGTACCGTTTTATTTAGATTGAAAACATTTGTGATTTTAGTTGTAATTGTATTTTAATCTTCATTTGTAAGTTGTAAAGTAGAATTAGGAATTATGGTGTTGAAAAGGAGGACTTTGAAGTGAAGAAAAAAGAATTTTGACTGTCCCGGAGCAAATACCCGACTGGGTAGAAGACTTCACCCGGTCGGGTCTGATTTGAAAACCGAACTGCTGAGGAAAGAGCTGGACCCGATCGGGTGAGGTATTGCACCCGGTCGGGTCTGACTTGACCCGGGACATTTTAACGTGTCGAAGATCACCAGAACGTGGAAGATATCTGATTTTGACCGGACCCGGTCGGGTGGGCACTTGACCCGGTCGGGTACCCGGCCAAAGGTGTTGAAAAACACCTATAAATAACACACTTTTTCTTCTCTAAAAATCATCCCTTCTTCCATACTCTTAAGCTCAGTTTAGAATAGCATTTCTTTATATTTTTCTAGCTATGTTTAGTCTCCAAATGAGGAGCTAAACTTCCATTCTTGGTGTTGCTCTTGAAGCTTGTTGATTATTAAAGTTGTGAGTTATTTTCTTAACTTCTTCCCTTAAATATTAATTATTAGTTCTTTCCTTAATACTATCTCTATATTAATGTTGGGGAGTGTTGCTAAGATGACAATTAGTTAACATCTTGACATTAGTTAGAGTAGTATTTTCTTCCTCTATATCAATGTTGGGGAGTGTTGCTAAGATGACAATTAGTTAACATCTTGATATTAATTATAGTAGGATTCATCTCCTTTAATAATATTCTTCCTTGAATATTAATTAATTCCTATTCATATTTCATATTAATATTTTGAACATTACTTAAAGGATCAACTAGTTTTGTTTCATATATTAATTATTACTAGAAACAATCGACGAACCGATGGTTAATCGTTGATGGTTTCACAAGTAAGTAACTTCGGTTTATTAATGCACGGTCGTGGTTGATAAACTTAAGAGGGATTAATTTTGTTGGTTAAACCGAAACCGTTGTGTTGAGGTTATCAATCTCAATTGATTTGATCAAAAAGTTAAGAGATTAAATGCTACTATCAAGCCGGTATATGGCGGTGTTCTATACTTAACTAATAGTAAGTGTTATTAATGAACGGTCGTTGTTTATAACTACCCTCGATGAATTGGATATACTTCTCTATTGAGTATTCGAGAGGGAATAAGTTATAGATATAACAATGATCAACTAAAATATTTTAACAAGTGGAAAGTAGCAATGCCAAGTTCTTTTATCTTTGAATTAAAACATATATAGGTTGTTCATATTAGTTTTTAAATTAAATCATTCAATCCCCCCCCCCCCCCCCCCTTTACTAGTTTCATAAAAAGAGAATTATTCTTTTCCCTGTGGATACGAACTCTAGTTCACCTATATTACGTATTGGTGCTAGTATTGAATTTATTTTGACGCACCGTGATAAAGTGCACGTCAAATTTGGCGCCGTTGCCGGGGAAAGGCAATTATTTTTCTTTTTATTTTATCTCATAAAAATCAAAAACAAAAAAAACATCTTACTCTTCTATTTTCTGAGCTTACATGAGTTATGAGTATATGGATACCAACACTTCATCCTTAGAGAGTCAAATTTCCTTCTTGATTTCTCTAATAAAGGAATTTACCTTAAGTTCAAAAGCTCAAGATGCCAAGACATGCAACCTTTGCATGTCTCACAGGCATCTTACGGATTTCTGTCTAAAGCTTCAAGAAGAATACTTTGAACAGAGTAATGATGTTGGTTTCCAAGAGAGGTATGATTCATTGTCCAACACATATAAACCATACTCAAGTTCTTATTTCAGCATGTCCACTGAAGACATGATCCGAGCTCTCACTAACAATGTGACAAAAATGCAACAAGATATGTCACAATACCCGCAAGAAATAGTGCTCAAAGAACTAAACTTGGAGAATCGATTGAAACAAGTGCCAAACATTGTGAAGCACATTGGCGAGGAGGAAGAAGGGGAGCTTACGGAGGAAGCTCAAACAGAGGAGAAACCTCAAAAGTCAACTCCACCACCGGCCATTCCTGAGATCATGCCACCATTTCCCGAGCCTCTAAGGGAAATACAAAGGGTGGAGAAGGACAAAGACCTCTACGAGATCTTCTGCAATTGTGAGTATCATTTAGATTTCTCTTCGTTCACAAATATGCAGGGGATAACGGTGGAGTTGCACAAACATTTCATACTCCCTCTTATACCACCCAGATCAAAACCCCTTTCATTGATCATACTAAACGATAATTTCTTCCCTTTCCTCCCACCACATGAATCAATGACAATCTAGATATTTGATCCTGGAAAGATTTCCAAAGTGAAGAGTCGAGAAATTGAGCACTTCTATGGATGTCCTAGGAGTGAAAGTGTGAAGAAGATAAACTATCATGATCCAAGTTTGAATGACTGAACACAATGATAGCGTTGTGCCGCGATGTTAAATAAGGCGCTTCTTGGGAGGCAACCCATGCAAGGTACGTTTACTTGTTTTATTATTTTTTTGCACATAAAAAAAAAGAGCCTGGGACAAAACCCGGCCAGGTACAAAATCTCACCCGGTCGAGTTATAATGAAAGATAGTCACAGCCACCCCTGGGGAGTTAAAATCGACCGGGTGGAAGGGAATTTTTAGAACCAGACCCCTTGGATAAACAATCCGATCGGGTTACTCAAAGCACCCGACCGGGTATCCAAACCAGTAACTTCTGCCAGTTCCAATCCCGACATCCCGATCGAGTATAAGACTCCACCCGGCCGGGTGAACGAGAAATTGCCATAAACCAGGTCGGGCAGACACTTCCCCTCCCACTATTCTTCGAACCCTCCATCCAAAAAACCATCATTTTCATACTTTCCATATCTTCCTCATCCAGCCACCAAATCCACAAATTAACCCCATATTCTTCCTACCCTCTCCATCCTCTTCATCTCTATACCAACAAAACCCACCAAACAACCGAAACTCTGAATTCTCTAACCCCCCCTACACCAAGTCCGAAATTTCCTTAACCAACAAAGAAAGAAATGGCACCACAAAAGGGTTCCTGTTCTAGAACATCCCGGAGATGAGCACTAGGGACAGTGCTTTGGCTAGCTTGGGGGGAGAGTTTCATGGAATACTCACATTCATGCTCTTTATTCTTGTTCTTAAACAAATTATGGAAAAAACAGCTTGTTAAGTTGAAAACCTGAAAGGCAACTTAAGCAAAAATAAAGCAAAAATAAGAGTGAGTTTGTGAGGACTAAACAGAAAAAAATGTGGGAAGCTGGGATGAAAACCCGAAAGGGCACTTAGGCAAAATGAGAGAATGAGAGAACGAGAGAAAGTATTTTCTTTTATTTCTCCAGGATCCTAAGGGTAACAAAAAAAATAAAGTTGTGGTTAATAAGAAATATGGACTTGAAGACCCCCCTTTACTGTTATATTTTTGGGGATATACTTTGTGTGTTTCTAAAAACAGTCTTGGATTTTTGTGTTGATACTCTTGTCATTTTAAGGACATCTTGGACTGGATTTGGTTTACTCGGGATGAGTAAAGGTTTAAGTGCGGGGGTATTTGATGCACACTAATTAGTAGTGCATAATTGTATGTTCTTATGTTTGATTTGTGTGGATTGTTTACCGTTTTATTTAGTTTGAAAACATTTGTGATTTTAGCTGTAATTGTATTTTAATCTTCATTTGTAAGTTGTAAAGTAGAATGAGGAATTATGGTGTTGAAAAGAAGGATTTTGAAGTGAAGAAAAAGGAATTTTGACTGTCCAGGAGCAAATACCCGATCGGGTAGAAGACTTCACCCGGTCGGGTGTGATTTGAAAACCGGACTGCTGAGGAAAGAGCTGGACCCGATCGGGTGAGGTATTGCACCCGGTCGGGTCTGACTTGACCCGAGACATTTTAACGTGTCGAAGATCACCAGAACGTGGAAGATATCTGATTTTGACCGGACCCGGTCGGGTGGGCACTTGACCCGGTCGGGTACCCGGTCAAAGGTGTTGAAAAACACCTATAAATAACACACTTTTTCTTCTCTAAAAATCATCCCTTCTTCCATACTCTTAAGCTCAGTTTAGAATATCATTTCTTTACATTTTTCTAGCTATGTTTAGTCTCCAAATGAGGAGCTAAACTTCCATTCTTGGTGTTGCTCTTGAAGCTTGTTGATTATTAAAGTTGTGAATTATTTTCTTAACTTCTTCCCTTGAATATTAATTATTAGTTCTTTCCTTAACACTATCTCTATATTAATGTTGGGGAGTGTTGCTAAGATGACAATTAGTTAACATCATGACATTAGTTAGAGTAGTATTTTCTTCCTCTATATTAATGTTGGGGAGTGTTGCTAAGATGACAATTAGTTAACATCTTGATATTAATTATAGTAGGATTCATCTCCTTTAATAATATTCTTCCTTGAATATTAATTAATTCCTATTCATATTTCATATTAATATTTTGAACATTACTTAAAGGATCAACTAGTTTTGTTTCATATATTAATTATTACTAGAAACAATCGACAAACCGATGGTTAATCGTTGATGGTTTCACAAGTAAGTAACTTCGGTTTATTAATGCACGGTCGTGGTTGATAAACTTAAGAGGGATTAATTTTGTTGGTTAAACCGAAACCGTTGTGTTGAGCTTATCAATCTCAATTGATTTCACCAAGGAGTTAAGAGATTAAATGCTACTATCAAGTCGGTATATGGTGGTGTTCTATACTTGACTAATAGTAAGGGCTATTAATGAACGGTCGTTGTTTATAACTACCCTCGATGAATTGGATATACTCCTCGAATGAGTATTCGAGAGGGAATAAGTTATAGATATAACAATGATCGACTAAAATATATCAACAAGTGGAAAGTAGCAATGCCAAGTTCTTTTATCTTTGAATTAAAACATATATAGGTTGTTCACATTAGTTTTTAAATTAAATCATTCAATCCCAACCCCCCCCCTTTACTAGTTTCATAAAAAGAGAATTATTCTTTTCCCTGTGGATACGAACTCTAGTTCACCTATACTACGTATTGGTGCTAGTATTGAATTTATTTTGACGCACCGTGATAAAGTGCACGTCAAGTTGCCTGCAATGTACATACTTTATGAACTCTATCACCCTGGTGAAAAAAATTGGTATACATTCAAAGCCTTCCCATCACCCTTGCAATTGAAAAAACAGTTGAAAAAGGTTTGTATACACAAATATTTTTTATTAAACTACTGAACCTCTTCAATCACTACATTTCCCTTCTCCATAGTGTTTTGAACATCTTCCATCACTTTTTTTTCTTCATTTTCCTAGAAGAAAAATAGTAACGTAAGTATGAATAAAATATACATCAAGTCGACCACTTTTTTTTTACATGGAATCACAATCGATCAAATATTAGTCGATCGAATCTTCTTATACACAAACAGTTTCTTCTTCTTGTTGTTCTTCAACTTTTTCCTAGATAAAAAATATGTGGTCAACCATATTTGATAATATTTTGGTAAGAAATACGTGATCGACCATATTTTGGTCGATCACTTATAGTTTCGTTTAAGCAAGTATTTTTTATTAAAACATACTCCGTACCTTTTTTCTTCTTTCTTCTTCTTCTTCTTCTTCTTCTTCCTAGATGAAAAATAGTAAAGTAAGTATTCATGATCTTACAAGTGTGTTAACATCGATACATAAGAAATACGTGGTCGACCATATTTGATAATATGTATATTAGTGCGTAATATTTTGGTAAGAAATACGTGATCGACCATATTTTGGTCGATCAATTATAAGTTACCTCAGATTCTCCTTTGCCAATAGAGTCGTCTCCTTGGTCCCACTGTTCAGACTGAGTCTCTTTGTCTAACTCCTTTACATCTTCCTGGGACTCCATTGTCTCTTCATAATCGTCACTCCCCACCTCAACATTTTTCTCCTCTTCTCTAGCAATGGACTATATAAGGAGGAAAAAAATTATAACTAAATATTGAAACGCAAGTTTTAAAGTCTTTTGTTATAGAATTAAGACTTTCCTCTGACCGTTCCTCCAATTCCTGAAACTTAAGAAGTAACATCTCAAGTCTTTTGTGCCTTTCCTCTGACCGTTCCTCCAATTCCTGAAACTTTTGGTCATAATGCAGTTTGAAAGAATCGAGCCTTTTTTCTGAAAGAGCCTCGAGTTATTCAAACTTTTGGTCAATATAAATTTTAAAAGAATCTTCATTGGCAGGAGGCTTAGGAGAGGCAGTAGGGGTATGGAGAGAGTGTTTCTTTTTCTTCTTTCTTTGTTCCTCTACATTGGCAGGAGGCTGAGGAGAGGCAATAGGGGTTTGAGGAGAGTGTCTCTTCTTCCTTCTTTGTTCCTCCACCACACCTTCTTTCTTCTTCTTCTTCTTCTTCATCCTTGACACCTTCATCTTTTTAGGAGGCTGCTTCTCCTCAAGACTCTTGACCTCACATGATTTTCTTTTCAAAGAGACCGAGACTGGAAAAAGAACTAATTTCTTCTCTAATGATTTCACAAATCTATCCAGCTCATCATGTGAGTGACTCTCTTGTACAGGCTCCAAACTTATGACCCAATCAACAGTTTCCTCAAACCTATCGGGTAGTAGAATACTCTGCACCATCTGTAACAAACATTTAGTTCTTCACCTTTAGTTGTATAAAGAAACAAAAAAAACATATTCTCATCCTAATCCACTGAATAAGTCGACCGAGCGTTTGATCATATTTATTCATTCGACTACAATCTAGTCGACAGTGGTCGATAACATTTGTCCATTCGACCAAAATCTGGTCGACTAATGGTCAATAACATTTATTGGTTCGACCACAATAAGTATGAAATTGTTCTTACTTTTATTGATTCTTCAGCTTCTTGAACCTGTTCATTACTGATCCTTTTTTTGTCTTTAAACCCCATAGACTTAACCTCGGCACAGGAATCGCATTTTGAGGGATTCTAGCAGCAGACTTTTCAGCTAATTCAGGGGCGCATTCAAAAAGCAATATCTATTAAAACAAAATTTTAAAAAGCTAAGAAATGCTAGACAAATTGTTATTACAGTATACAAAATTATAATTGAATTATATTAAGAGAGGTGCTTACCGAAATTGGGATTAAAAATCCCGGGTAATTCATTGTTGCTGACTTGCCTTTATGACGTATTTCATTTAGTTTTTTCACCAAGTCTATTTTCTTCAATGCATCTAATGATCCCATGTACGGCGACGTACCCCATGGGAACTCGTTTTCTTTTCGTGCCCCTATTATCCCAACTATCCAATCAGGAATGAGAGCTTTTCTCTTAGAAGGAGCTAGAAGGACCAAAACTACAAACATGAGTATTGCTACTCTGATGACTTCTACTTCAGCATCCATTTTCCGTTCTTCCTCAGCTTCAGGGTTCGTCAATGTGCTGCATAGTTGTAGAAATCTAGCTTCAGGGTTCGTCAATGTGCTGCATAGTTGTAGAAATCTAGCTACAACTGTTTCATAGCTAACAACTCCTTCAAAATCTTGACCAAAATGCTTCTCAATGAAACTGGTCTTGGAATCATGATCAAAATCATCTGCATAATTTTTCTCAAGGGGGCTGCAGGTAAGCCCGCTAATTAGAACAAATTCTGTGATAGAGTAGCGTACTGGAACTCCCTTCACGACAAACCATGCGTCGGAGTCCCTATCAATTTTCGCTAATCTCGACAGGAGTGGCAACAAAAGTGATGGAACAGGGATGAAAGAAACATCAATGTATCTCCCAAATACAATGCCTCTAAATATACTCATGAGAGTGGGAAATCCACCAAGGTTATCAAACATTAATCCTTGAAATTCATCCAAATTTTGCCTCACCGTGAGCTTCATATTTGGGAACAGCGAGCAGTCCACCACAGGAGGCAAGTAAGGGACCTGCATATATAAAAAAATTAACATCTGTTCGACTAACAAATGGTCGAACCAATGGTTCACAACTCAGTTTCGCTTGAGATTAGTCGAACAATGTATGTTTAGTTCGACCAAATGTTTTTACAGAAATTCACTCCGGATTAACCACCAATGATTATTGTATAAAAGGTAGGTATATTTTGTTAGAAACACTAATGAGAAGCATGTCATGCGTGTTCAAAATAATGAAACATGATTTAGGTCGACTAAGTTGAGTTCAGTTTCGAATGAACATTTGGACCTTTCATTTGAGAAGTTACCACTATAGCTTTCTAAAGAATCAAGTCTCTCTCTCAAGCATAAATAATCTAACATTTACCTGAATATCGGGTTCATCTTCGGCTTCCATCAATTCCGATGCTTTCACAAGTCTCCGTCTTGCTTGGGGTTTCACCAGAGGAATCGTAGGAGTTTTGCACTTCATGGTTCTTGAAGGAGATGGAAGAATGGTCGAAGTCGAAGTAGAAATCGAAGAATACTTGTGCGAAATCGAAGAATGCTTGTGCCCTAAACACGGTGCTCTGTTGAAATCGATTTCGACTGGTAGTGGATGGAGTGAGTGCGGGAAGTTGGGGTTTTGGAAGTTGGATTGTGCAAGGTGTGGGACCAGAAGCCGTTTTTCAAAATCGCTAGACAGTCGTTTTTTAAGTTCTGACTGTCGTTTTATTAAGGGTCCTTATGTAATTACACCATTTCCTAATAATGTAATAAAAGATAGGGCAGTTTCAAAATACTAAGAGCCCGTTTGGTAGCATGAAAATCGGCTGATTTGGCTGATTCTGCTGAAATTTATGAAGTTTTGGCTGAAGTGGCTGCATTGACTGATTCTGATGATTTAAGAAAAAAATATTTTTAAAATATTTTTTATTTATAAAGTAAAGAAAAAATTATACGTAAAAATAGCTAAAATGGTCATGTACAGTAACTTCAGCCAATACAGCCAGAAAAGTAACTCCAACCTTACTTTTTATACTTATTACACAATTCAACGTGCGAAAGCAAAAGTTACGTGTTTGGTGAAAAAGTTAGCTGAGAAGTCTGATAAGCCGAAAAAGAGTGCTACCAAACCGCCTGTGAACATTTTTTGGCCCTTTTTGATAAAAATTTCTTTTCCCTTTGTCAAAATGTTGGGTACCTCTTCGGTAGAAATAAGAAAAAGTGAAAAACCCTAACAAAACCTCTCTCCATTGTGGGTTATCCAAGCTTCGTGTAAGCAACTATGGCATCGATGGAGGTGGATTTGGGTATGCTCCCCTTCGACCTTGATTTTCATCCGTCAGACCATCTTGTCGCTACTGGTCTTATCAGTGGTGAACTTTTTTTGTAAGTTCAGTTCTTCACTTGATTCACTTCTCTAACGAGTAGAAAAAGAAAACAGAGCTAAATTATTATGCTAAAGTCAATTTATAATGTAGGCATCGTTACACTGCGGATTCTCAAGTACAAAGGTATAACTAAAATTACTTACGCGCCAATACACCCATATGCATACACATACATTATTTTAATGTCTAGTTTCTGCCTGTTGAGGGCTTGTTTCTTTAAACATGAATTATAGGCTGTTCACAGTTAGCGCACATACTGAATCCTGTAGAGCGGTCAGGTTTGTCAATGATGGACGCGGTAACCATGCTAATTTACAAGTTTCTTGCCTATTTTCTGATGACATATTATGGAAAATCTAAATCATAGTCTTATTTATTATTAAATAATGTGTGTTCAGCAATCCTAACGGGATCTCCAGATTGTTCTATACTTGCTACTGACGTTGAAACTGGATCAGAAATTGCTCGTGTGGAGAATTCTCATGGGTGGGTGATACTAATGAAATTTGACGCCTAGTGTAATGTAGCTGTATAAAATATATATACTACATAAATAGTTGTGTCATAAGTGCTAATAAGGTATTTACTTGATTTCTCCTGTTGAATGCAGTGCTGCTGTTAATCGAATCGTCAATTTAACCGAGTCAACCATTGCCTCTGGAGATGATGAGGGTTGTGTAAAGGTCAATTTTACATCCCCAAATGTTGAAACAACTTGAAACTCATTATTAGCAGAGGTTGAATTTTATCTTTACACATCCTGCCACAAACAAGAGTTCTGTTTGAGTAAGCTGCAACTTTTTTTAGTGAACCCAATCAAGGGTACAAGCTATTACAAGCCATTTGTGGTCAAATGTAGCCCTAAAACTTGTTTCCCAGACTGTTTGGACTTTGGAGTACAAGCCATTAGTAAAGGCTTTTGTAGTTGGGTTTACACTGATTTTACTTAAAAACAAAAGCTAACTTTTATTTTTGTTTGTCCAAAAAAGTATTTTTTTGACGGACGGAGTATGAAGCTCAATGACATGTGATTTCCCTGAGTCAAAACTTATATGTTAAGAGTTTGCTGAGCCTTTTTAAGTGTATCCATCTATGCAGTTCGTTTATGCATTAATTATATCAGCAGCATAACTGTACATTTGATCCAAAATACTGCTCCTAGGATGATGTGTTAACTGCTGCGACCATTTTTGGTAACCATGCACTCCATGCCCAGTGTCAATACATTTTGCTTCTTGTTTTCATAGGATAAACAAAACCACCACATTGATTTCTTTTTAAGCTTCTACTTCTCGTGTTTACTGATCCAAGTTTTACTCTTGCAGTATAAGATTTCAGTATTTGAGTATTTTAACTTATGGAGTTAACAGTGGAGTTCAATCATAATATCTGAGTTCCATCACAAACTTATACTACCTCCTTCCCTTTTTATTTAGCCATCTTTGACATTTCCGGTCAAAGATGGTAAACATTGATCCATTATTTTAACTAATATATTTATGTGAAACTTAATAAATTTATACTTTTATGATAGTATTTTTAACAAAGAACATCTTCATATCATTTTCACATTATCAATACTACCGTGTATAAATATATAACCGGTCAAAGTTCAACATCATTGACTTGAAAAGTCAAATTTGGCTAAATAAAAAGGGACGTAGGGAGCACAAATTATGAATGGCCACTTGTACTCTTAAAACTTATTTCCAAGAGTATTTGAAGTACTTGGGCAAAACACTTCATTGCTCGGGTTTACAAGGTTTTTATTGAAATTAAAATTTGAAATCTAAACTGGGCTCTTTTTCTGTCCCAAATAAACTTCTTGAAACCAGACTCTTTCTTTTTGGACGGATGAATGCAGAGAATGATGACATGTGAGGGATTTGCATCTAACCAGACTCTTTCTATGTGTTAACAGTTATTTCGAGCTTTCTTTTAATTTTAGCATTATAGTTGTCTCTTTGATCCAATATACTGTCCAAGCGGTGTTGATTTGAATACCATGCCCATTTGGTAACCTTACCTAATGTAAACGCATTATTCTTTTATTCCCCCCCTTTGTTTCCTTAGGTTAAGAAAGACTACCATTTTGTTATTTTTAATGCTCTTCTACTGTTTTGGGCTCCTTTTGGGCCAGTCGGAAGCCTATGCTTAAGGGACCATTGGGCAGTGCAGCCAAATACCTTAAGTGTCTAGATTTGGACAGCAAGTCTTTTTATCTACTTCTTAGTTTTTTGAATTCTGGTTTTAGTTAGCCTTTGAGTTAGTTGTATTAGCTTTGCAATCCATAGTTTAGGATTGCAACTAATTTTATTGTAGTCATTTCCTTTACTTTTCAGAACTCTTGTACTCTGCATATATGGGGTTTTAGTTATTGAATTAATTACTTTTTGAAGAATTAATTCTTGACTTTTTGCGTCTTGACAAGGTTGGCACCGGTTAGTTTGGCAGTAAGCATAGTTCTAATTGATCCACACGTCTCTCTCTCCTCTATTTCTCTCATCCATTACCTAGGACAAGATCTTGTACGAGCGTTCTTAACAATTTCTCGTGTTTACCGTTTCTGCTTTTACTCTTGCATAATAAGATTTCTGTTTTTATCTTATGGAGTTGAAAATGAAAGTCAATAGTAATTTTTCAGTTTTACAATCACAGGTGTGGGATACACGACAAAATTCATGCTGTAGTACCTTTCACATTCACGAGGAGTACATCTCAGATATTACTTTCGCATCTGATTCCATGAAATTACTTGTCACAAGGTATTAGTAATGTGTGACCTGTCCTACTTCTCTATGCTTATCAATTTTTATAATGATAGAACGGAAGTTCACTTTTCATATAAGAGGGAAGAGGGCAAAATGCTCCATTTATTATATGATGATAATATCATTACACATTACGAACTTTTTGCATATGGTTCTGGAACTATTGGCTAATTTATGATTGATAACAGCCTTAATATGTCATTCTTCAATGTTTGTCTTTTCTTGAAATTAGATGCGTCCCAATTAGAAAGCCATTGTTTGTATTAGCATTGTGTAGTTCTTTTATTTGACTTAGATGTTCTTTGTAATATTTTATAATTTTATCTCCAGTGGTGATGGGACTCTCTCTGTTTGCAATATACGAAGTAGTAAGGTAATCATCAGTTTTTTTTCGCATTTCGATGCTCATCGATATCTCTGATAGCAGGCCCACCCTCATGTTTAAAAGATCCATTTATAAATATTTCAAGACGTTTTAAGCGTGAATACTTATGCATGCTATTTTGATTTTGCTTTGCTTAAACTTTCACATGAAGGTTAGGTTCTTGATTCATTAATTTTTTTCTTTATATTTGACCTCCAGGTTCAAACTCGGTCAGAGTTTTCAGAAGATGAGCTGCTTTCTGTTGTGGTTATGAAGGTAGATATTATATTTTTTTTCCTGAGTATATTATTTCTAATTTTCTGTATATATTGATTTACTATGTATTTATTTATGTGTATGTGTTTGTTTTATTTCACATTCCAACTGTCTAATTTTTCTTATGTATTTAATAAAATGAATCTATTTTAATCAGAACGGTAGAAAAGTTATATGTGGGACTCAGGGAGGAATTCTATTACTGTACTCATGGGGCTTCTTTAAGGATTGCAGGTAGTTAGACTGCAACTCTTTAAATCTCACCTTAATATTGTTTTTTTTCTCATTCTAAATTTTTCTGCTTCAATTTTTCCAGTGATCGATTTGTCGATTTGTCCCCAAACTCAGTGGATACACTATTGAAAGTAAGTGCATTTTTAGTAGTTCCATAATTAGTGTTTAGATTTAATATGATACTGACTGGTATACTATTTCTATATTGGGAACCTAACAATTCTAAAATGTTTTCCATTGTGAAGCTTGATGAAGACAGAGTAATCACTGGATGTGAGAATGGGCTTATTAGGTTCAGCAAACTGCTTAATTTATCTGATTTGGCTGTTGTATTTGTCTTGATTAAAATTTTATTCACTATCCTTTTGTTTTCCCTTTAGTTTGGTGGGCATATTACCAAACAGAGTAATTCAACCAATTGCCGAACATTCAGAATATCCTGTTGAGGGTCTTGGTAAAACTTCATGAAATGTTATCTGGCATTTGTTGTCTGAGAATCTTTTTGCTGATTAGTATTTGTAACTTTTGTTCTTATTTTTACATTTGCAGCTTTCTCATATGACAAGAAGTATCTTGGGAGCATCTCACATGATCAGACATTGAAGGTCCACATCTATGTATCTATGTGATTGTATTTCTTGTATGAGTGCCATAGTTATCGTGGCATTTTTTGTAGTGATGGTGCATTTATGGTGTCGCCACATGATATAAAAAATAAATACTGAAAATATGAACTTTAGACGATATAATAGCCCTTTAAAGGAACTTCAGCCAATTCAGCTAGAAAAAATAAGTCTATCCTTACTTATTTTGATTATTCCACAATTCAACGCGCAAATCAAAAGTTACGTGTTTGGTAAAAAAGTTAGCTGATAAGCTGGAAATACGGCTTACCAAACGGGCTCTAAATCTATAATTCAACCATCAAAAAATGAGTAAAAGAGTTGAATAACCACATTCTTAATTCTACGTTAGGTGGTCTCTATTTAGTTCACAGTTTTCTTAATTCTACCTTTAGGCGTGCACAGCTTTCTCTGACAGAGACTTTAGTTGCACAACTTCTCTGGCTTTTGGCTTTAATTCTACGTTAGGTGGTCTCTATTTAGTTCCGTAATTAGTTTTATTTTGAAAATTATATGATGGGTGGGCAAACTGGTTATATTATAATCTGGCCAATGGCCAACAGTAACTAAACGAACATCTTAAATATAGCGCATATGGCGTGGTGATGGCACACTGATGGTGTCGCCACATGTATACTGGTCCCCAGGAAGCATTTTGTGCCGAAGCCTCTTCAGATCAGATCACCAATGGTGTTTTATGGCACACGCCATTTGCGCCATTAACAACTATGATGAATGAGAATTCTAGAATGCGCATGAAAGAAGTACTTGCTAAATGTGTTTTCCCTCCTTCCTATCCATCACTCACACTAGCACTATTTCCTTTTTTATTCAATATATACAGCTGTGGGATTTGGATGAGATATTAACAAGTGCTGGAGATGCCTCAACAAGCCAAGCAGCTGAAGCTGATAGTGACAGCGGTGACGGGATGGACGTTGATGACAGTATTACGAAAACTTCTAAAGGTACTATTAATGTGACATACAACAACTCATGAGCCCGTTTGGCTGAAATGATTGAATCTGCTATTTTTTTTTTTATAAATAAAAGCATCTGGTAAAATCCATTTAGCTTATTCTGTTGGTGAGCAGATAATTCAGGCTACCAAACAGGCTCTCTTTTTGGAAATTGCTGAAACATGCATATTGTTTTACTATAGTCCTAAAATCTTTTGGTCATTGATTTGTAGTTAAAATACTTTACTTTTTGCAGCAACAAAGAAGAACAATGCTAGTAAAGGGAAAAGCGCGAGCAGCTCAAGTAACTTTTTTGCAGATTTATAAGTCACCATATATCTGTATTTCAGTGCCAAAAGGTAGCACATGATGCATCACATAATGCAACAGTCAATGTGGTGGTGGGCTTCAAATTTCAATGCCATTTGCTTGTTGTAGTATTTCCGGAATCTTATTTATAAGTGGCACGATTTTCCAAATTGTGTGACCATCACTAACAAATAGTGCTCTCAGTGCCTCAGTGGTATTCAACACAAATATATAGTACATTCATCTTATAACTCTCTCCTGTCTCCAATGCCTGTTTTATTTGTTAGCATTCATTTGACGGAAACAATATGCTTTGAAAAGAAAAATATTCACTGTCCTATTTTGTATCTGAACTAACTTTCGATTGCAATAATGGCCTTGAGAAGAAAACAATCAATACATCATCTCAGTTGAACCAATAAAATAAGAGTCAACCTTGACAATACTCGGATCGTTCTGAAAGGGTGCATAGTCATTCCCAGCCCTCTTTTAGTGTTTATACAATAGTCGTGTACACATTCTTCCCATTGAAGGCCTCTCAGTCTCTCACTGCTATCAGCCCAGACACAATGAGACACAAGGTTTGTGAACATTAATTGATTCCGTTGTTTATGTCCTCATCTCTTTGTCTATCACTTTCCTCTTGTCAATCAATATATGCCTCACCTGTGTTTGCCATTCCAGTCTTTAAAATGTGGTTTTAGTAGCATTGTCCTACACGCTTTGATTATGGATGGACCAGGTCCAGATCCGGGTAAAGAGGTCAGTAGGGACTGGACCAGAGTCACCAGACTGGGTAAAAGGGTTAGCAGGGATTGTAAACCGGACTGGGTATACTCGTATGGGCTCCGCTTCCTTGGTTGACATGGTTTCATAGCCATTAAAAATGGAACTGGAACTGATGGTCTTATTTTGGATGAATCAGAAATGGTACAGTACTGGTTCTGGAACTAGAACCAGGTCCAACCTTGCTCGGATGTGATTATATAGATCACGAGACATGGAGTTTCTGGTTGCATGAAAGCCACCCAACTATGTTCTTTTTACCTGCAGTACCGTTGCACCAAGCTTTCATCATTTGGACAAGATCAAGTTCAACTACCCTGTGCCTGATCAGTAGTTCAGGCAAGGCCTCTTCAATGCATAAAACATCATTCTCGTAAGTGAGATTTCCAGTCTGGCATCTAAAGTAGACAACTTGTCAATAAAATTCTAAAACAGAAAACAGGTGAAACTTTACAATCTCATAACTTAAATGAATCTGTGGTAGCTAGTGCTATTACTAATAGTACAGGTTGACACTTCCCGATTTTGAACTAGAAGTTAGAACCGAAACTGAAACGGGTGATTAGTATACAAACTGCTCAATTGAGGACTAAAATCGGATTGTTATGTATTCCACTTTCTGTTTGATAACTACTGTCATATCAACACACACAGATTCATTGTTTTTCACTACTTTTCATTTGTTTACTCATCTCCCCCACTTTTCTGCACTATCTTACTCTTTCTGTGAACAATATTTCAATAAGTAAAAGGGAATTGATGCTTGGAAGTAACGGGACTGATCGAAATAGATATCACATTATAATATGTAGTATATAAACATATTGTAAATCATGACCTGAAACTGAATTAAAACCAGAGTAGTTTGTGAGTTTGTCTTATACTTTTATGCACTTCTGGGATGACTTATCCAGTGTTTCAATAATGGCTCCAACTTTTGAGGACTGGTTTGGCCTGGTTCAGAGTTGGACCAAACCAGTGTCCATGCCTCAGCCATAGGCATGGACCCAACCGGGCCTAACCGGACCGGAACCGGCACGACCCGTTACTGTACGGGCCCGGACCGGACCGCACCCGGATGGCCGGTTCTGGGCTTTACCCGGGTTGAGCGGGCCTGGCGGGCCGGTTACGGGCCCACAATTATATGAACTGAACCGGCCGGTTCCGGGGCTTGTTTTTGTTTTTTCAATTTTTTTCCTTTTCCTTGGGTAGGGCGGGGTGTTTTGGGGAGGTTGGGGGGGGGGGTGGGGGGGGGGGGGGTCGGGGGATAACAAGAAAGCCAAAAAAAATTATACGTTGAACCGGACCGGACCCGGTATCAAACCGGGCCGGTTCCGGGCCCAAGTTTCTGAAAAAAAGCCCTCCAGAGCCTGGTCCGGAACCGGCCCGGCCCGAGTCTATCCCTACTCAGCCATAGTGATTAACTATACCATTTCTATTGGGGTTGGATACGGGTCGGGCCTAGGCATGGGTGGGCCTGCGGTTCTGAAAAAGTGAAAAGGAAGACTTGGGACCGGCCAAGGTAGCCACCGGGTCCGGGCCGGGCCGGCCGGGCCTCGGGCTTTGTTATTTTTTTTGCTTACCTATCCCTGACCCCCGTACTCCCCACCCCCCAAACCCCCCAAACCTCTCCTAAACATCAAGCCCAACCTGGGCGGAGCCCAAACAAATGAAAAAAAAATCAATTTGGCCTGAACTGAGCCTGGGCTTGGCCGGGCTGGGCCTCTTTTTTACCAACTCGAGCCCGCCCCATTTTTACCAAATAACCGGGCCTTAGACCGGTTTTGGGCCTGAAGAACCGAGCCGGGCCAATCCCGCACAGTAGCGGGCCGGGCTGCTTCCCTGGTCGGGTGGCCCGAACAGAGTCCAACACTAATTTCTACAGCTGGGAGCCTGGAAAAGGTGATCTATGAGGCACTTTATATCATTGTGAAATACGAGTATTATCATTCTTACTAGTTTACCTAGATGTGTGAAACATTTTTATGAAACCTAAACTGCTAAACCCACATAATGAAATACATGTACGTAGAACCATTGTATAACACTAGGTCAGTGTGTGCAGCAGGCGGTGACACCTAAAAAAAATATTGCATGCTTATGAGACACGGTATATTGTGGCATAAATTAATAATGGCCGGAGGAAATCCAATGAATTGTCTGGTTACATTTTGAACTATGGCCGGAACCATTTTGTTTTCACATCTTTCCAACTCATTGCTTTGAATATAGCCCCATTATTTCTAATGGTAATTCACTTCCAAACTCTACATTTTACATCGTTTGATTGTTATAAATGCAAACACGACAAAATAAAACAAGACAAACACAACCTTCATTCAATGATTTTAAATCCATATGGAATTGAACTGATTACCAATATTATGACCTTGATGAATAACACACAACATAACTTTGAACGTGTAGTAATGTTAAGATCGGGGTTTTGTCCAAAAAGCTCAACTCGATAGAACTAAAAGTCCAAGATTTTATATAGCGTGTTAGGATATATATTAGGCCCTGGTCCAGTACAAGCCCAAATATCCCTAGAGACCCAAATCACATACGAGCCATATGCAAATGTAGCCAGCTCGAGGTGATCGCTCGGATCCTGCCGCTTGGTTGAAGATGTACGACACTTTCTCCCCACTTAGGCTTCTCTCCTCAATCCAGCAGCTTCCCATGGAAGAGTGGCCCAAGGCAAATGGCGGGAAACATCAGAATTGACAGGAAGCACATTTAATGCACTAGATTTGGGAGTTTTTTTGGTTGGAGCTCCATCCACTCGGGGTCGGTCACATCACCCCTCCACCTATTTACTTGTAGTCTAAATAACATTATTTCTTTCATTGCAAGGGGTTATCAGTTTTGTACTCTCAAGCATTAGACTTCCCTCTAGATTTCTCGAATAGCACTTAGCTTAATCTGAGGGTCGAAGCGCCATTCAACAGTTGTGTTGTAACCATTCTATAATTGGAATAGAATTGGATACACTTTGTCTCTAATTTATCTCTTGTCTTGCTATTTTCCTTGCCTTAAACAACCTACTCGCGAAAGCGTTCCAACGAAGGCCATATTAAACTTCAATCGCCGTTTTCCCACCAGTGCAGGATGGACAATATCGAAGTGTATAAATCAACAAAATAGACCCTTAACGAGCTATCCTTACTCATGGATGCTAAACAACAATATACTCAAACCACAGTATTGAACATGCTTTGATACCATATTAAAATTGCGGTTCTATCCTAAAAAATCAACTTGATAGACAAAGTACATAGGTCAAGATCTTATATAACATTTTATTCTTTTATACTTGATATGAGACGAATACTTTAACAAGTGACAACAATAATATGTACATCATGACCGTCGTGGAGGGGTGTTATGCTAGCACTTGGTCCACTTCAAATTTAAAAAACGCCTTATTTTTTAGTGTAAAGTATTTATCCCAAAAAAATTCTTTGTAACTATCCAGTGTCATGGCTACGCCCTGCATAGTTAGTATTGAATATAATCACTATTATGGTGAATTTTAATTTGACTGTATACGGATTGTGATGATATTTTCCTAATGATTATATTGATTATCTTGTCATAATTTATGTTTGTTTTTTAGTAAATAGGACACACCCTTAAAAATGACCATGTGTTGCGAAATGCCAAAATCACTGCAAAATAATATTGCTTGTCTCAAACATTAACATTTCACAATTATTTGGGGAAAAAATACCAAGGGTTATATTGAAAAGAATATCTTGAGGGCATTTTATCATCATCATTAACATTCTTTTATTTCTCTAATATTTAATTCACATTCTTTAATTATAATTAATCATATTTAATTTACAAATTACTTAATAAAAAGAGACATAAATCAGTACTGCAAAGGAAAAGTCAAAACAAAAAGCGAATGATGGCCAATGAAATAGGCAAACAAATAAAAACCACATAGTGCCCTAAAGAATGGCAAAGGAATAGAAGCCTTAGAATAGATTCCACTCTTTTCGTTGGATGTATTTCATTTGCAAACACTATAAATGCCTCTTAATTGCTTTGAGATCTCATAATACACCCACACAAAAAAACACAAGTAAACAATAATAGAAGATGAAATTTTCATATTGCCTAAGTGTCTTCACATTTACAACATTTTTGTTGTTTCTTAATGGCGAAAGTGCTGTCATAAATATTGCAGCAAAACCCAATGCAGACGTTGGCCCGGTAATATATATGATTCATAAACATATTATATGTGAACATTTTCTTTCATACATTATGTTATTTACAAAATTGACAAATTATCGTGGAAATAAAAAATGTGACAGGATTTATTGAGCGCATGGAAGGAAGCATGTGCAGCCACAACAGGAAGCACCATTGTGATCCCAAAAGGAGAATACCCAATGACCCAAGTAGTGCTTGATGGGCCATGCAAAGGCCCAGTTGAGCTCAAAATCGACGCCACCTTAAAGGCTCCGGCTGACCCCGCCACACTCGACAGCAACAAGGAATGGCTCACCGTCAATAACGTCGACCGATTCACTCTCTCCGGCACCGGCGTTCTTGACGGCCAAGGAGCCAAATCATGGGACCAAAATGATTGCAAGAAAACTGCAACCTGCAATAAGCTTCCCAACGTAAGCGCAAGAAAATCTTATACTCTTCCTATTAATTACTACGTAACTTATTTTGAGATTGTTATTAATCTTTCCTCCATTCCTTTTTAGGGCAATACTTCCATTTTCACGTTTGTTAATGCATAATTTTGACCATTAATATATATAATTTTCTAATTGTAAGAATTTCAAAATATTCTCATTTTGAAAATTTAAAACGAAAAGAATTTAATTATATTTTTTAAAAAATAATTATTTAATGTACTAGAAATCTCTGCATAGTGTAAAATCTCTGCAAGATTAATATGTGTCAAAGAAAATATAAACATACTACGTATACAAGATTTGACTACTTTTAATTTACAATGGAACTTGAGGTCCCATTCATATGATATTAGAGGCTATAGTTCACTCAACTTTGGTTTTATGTTTATCATAAGAAAGACATTTAATTATCATAACCTATTCTGGTTGGTTAATGCAGAATCTGAGTTTGAACTTTTTGACAAACTCATTGGTCCGGGACATAACTTCTCTAGACAGCAAGTTGTTTCACGTTAATGTTCTGGGAGGTAAAAACTTAACCTTCGACCACGTCACCATCAAAGCCCCGGGGGACAGCCACAACACCGACGGAATCCACATTGCGAAAATAGTGGATGTTAACGTTAAAGACAGCACCATAGGAACCGGAGACGACTGCATCTCAATCGGAGACGGAACCGAAAACCTTCACATCACGGGTGTGACGTGCGGTCCCGGGCACGGAATCAGTGTCGGGAGTCTCGGAAAGACTCCCGGCGAGGCACCCGTGAAAGGCGTCTTCGTGGAGAAGTGTAACTTCATCAAGACAGACAATGGCGTGAGAATCAAAACGTGGCCCGACTCGCACCCGGGAGTGGTCACTGATATCCATTACACGGACTTAACGATGGACGGCGTCCAAAACCCGATTGTGATCGACCAAGAGTACTGCCCCAATAACCAATGCACCAAGCAAAAGCCATCACAGGTGAAGATCAGCAAAGTGAGCTATAAGGGCATAACAGGAACTTCTGCAACCGAAAATGCCGTGATCCTTGCTTGCAGCAGTGGGGTGCCATGCGAGGGAGTTGACGTCGGCGATATCGACTTGAAGTTCAGCGGCGGGGCGGCGAAATCTACTTGTACCAATGTGAAGCCCACCTTCACTGGAAAACAGAACCCTGAACTTTGTGCCACTGCTGCAGCTTCCTCTTGAAAGCAGTCTTAATTGACATTGAATTGCTGCAAGAGTTTGATCAAATTTTATCATCATAAAATAACTTGTACCGGAAAATAAAGAGGACTGAGTTGAGCTTGCTAGATGTCTGTATATCCATTATCCAGCCCTTGTGGCCATTAGAGGCAATAAAGGGATATGTAGAATGTAATAGGTAAAAATTTGTTCTGGAAAAGTATATCCAGATCTGCTAATATTAATTCCATATTTTGGAATTTGGATGTATGACAAATACGTAGTACTAAAATTACTAAAATACGCACCTAGCAGAAAAAGGAACGGTATTATCCCTGAATGGGACTATACTCTTTTTATTACCAAAATAAGAGTAATATATGTCTACCTCCAACCTGTAATCTCTAATAGATTTACTTATTACTAAAAAATCACAGTTTTATTTATAATAAACCATAAAAACCGTAAAAATATTTATAAATTAGTAAAAAGATTGGGAAAAAAATTTTAAAAAATAATTAAAAAAAAGAAAATATATTTAAAAAAAATTAAAAATTCTAAAAAATTAAAATAAAATACCTAAAAAAATATTAAAAAGTATGTAGGCCACTACCTACGCATCCTCCACCTTCCATCACCACCACCTCCAATCTCTAGGGAAAAAATGTCATCTTGTGTAAAAAATATCCCATTTCTCTGAAAATGTCATGAAGATGACATTATATTTTTACTCTTTGAAAATATTCAGTTATCTTTTCAAAATTGCTATCACGATGACATTTTTTCCCCATTGACATTCTTTTCCGGAGACCGGAGGTGGCGGTGCTGGAAGATGGCTGAGGTGGTGGTGGTTGAGGTCTGTATATTACTTAGTTTCTACGATTTTTTTATGTTTTACAATGATATGATTATTTAAAAAATCCTATTAGGAAGGACAAGGGAAAGGGTAGAATATGAAGAGTTAGTCCTATTTTAGGAGTTTAGACTTTAAATTTCTATTGTTGCAATTATTTTTTTATTTAGTCATATTTAATTAGGGAATTCTCTCAAAAAGGAAAGATAAAAGTAGAATAATAAACAAAGCACAAGAATGGGAAATGACGATTAAGCGTACCCTACCAGATTAAAGTAGTGATGTGACACTTTTTTAGACGAACATTTGTGTGACATAAATTATTTCGTGGGATTATTTGTTAATATAATTAATTTGATGACCTTTTTATGAATATTACATATAATATTGTAAAGGAAAAATTGACAAGAATAATCCCACCTTTCACTGATCTTCTCATAATAATCCTACCTTTACATAATCCCAAAATAATCCCACCTTTGTACCCTATCTTCTTTCATTGGGCCCTGACCAAGTTTTTTACCTTTCTTTGAAAATCTTATATAAATAATCTCACATTTATAAAGATATAATAGAAAAGTGAGAGGTAAGATTATTTATATGATTTTCAAAAAAAGAGTAAAAAACATGGTCAGGGTCCAATGAAAGAAGACAGGGTGCAAAGGTGGGATTATTCTGGGATTACCTAAAAGTGGGATTATTATGAGAAGACCAGCGAAAGGTGACATTATTTTTGTCAATTTTTCCTATTGTAAAAGATATAGGAGGCATTTACTTCGCTGCTAAAGTCACAGTTAGGTTAGTAAGACAGGTGAAGTAAACACGCAAGTTACTAACCGAAAGAGGTGCTTAAAGTGCCGCTTACTAAGCATACCACACCCATGTATTAATTAAACGACACTTTAAGCTTTTTCAGTTTCCGAATTTACCTGTACCTTTACCCCTTGCCCTTACCCTATTGCTACCCCACTACCCCGCCCTACCCTACCTTACCCGACCCCAACCCCGACCCCCCAACCTGACCCACCGCTACAAAAAAATTACGGGATTGACACGGAATTTGGCACGGACTTACCGATTTTTCGTGCCAAATAGCTCGTGCCAAAATGTTTTTGGCATGGATTTGGCATTTCCCTGCCAAAATCCCTGCCAAATCCCTGCCAAATCCATGCCAAAATCCCTGTCAATCCCGTGGTTTTTTTGTAGTGCCCGACCCCACCCCACTCCCACCCTTGACCCGACCATACCCCAACCCCACTGACGTGCACTTTGTCGTGAGGTGCACTCAAAATAAATACAATACAACGAATATACGTAGTATAACGAAGTAAGGTTCGTATCCACAGGGAAAGGAATACTTTTCTTTTATATGAATAGTAACAGGTTTTTTTTGATTGGGTGATGAATTTAAAATGTATTTAAACACTAAGTTGAACGACTTATGTGGTTTACTTTAATAGGGATGAAGACTTGGTTTTGCTTTTATCCACTTAATGAAATGTTCATCGATCCCGGTTATATCTTTAACTATCTTTCTCTCGAATACTCAATCGAGGAGTTTATCCAGTTCATCGAGGGTAGTTATCAATAACGAGACGCGTTCATTAATAAAAATTACTACCGAGTCATTATAGAACACGCGCCATATATTAACATGATAGTAGCAATAAACTTAAGATGAAAATGATTGAGATTGATAACCTCAACACAAGCGGTTTATTGGTTTAATCAATATAATTAATTCCCCTTAGATTATTAACCATGAGACACATGCATTAATAATCCAAGTTTACTACCGTTGAAAGAACCGAATTAATAACAAGCGTATTAATCCATTGATTCTAGTAATAATTAATATAAGAAACAAAACTAGTTGATCCTTTAAGTAATGCTCAAAATATTAATATGAAATATGAATAGGAATTAATTAATACTCAAGGAAGAATATTAAAGAAGATGAATCCTACTATAGTTAATATCATGATGTTAACTAATTGTCATCTTAGTAACACTCCCCAATATTAACATAGAGGAAGAAATAACTATTACTATAATTAATGTCAAGATGTTAACTAATTGTCATCTTAGTAACACTCTCCAACATTGATATACAAATAGTATTTAAAGGAAGAATAAATATTCAAGGAAGAAAATTAAGGAGAATAACTCACAACTTACAAATGCATTAAGCTTCAAAGTAGCAAAACCAAGATGGAAGAGTTTAGCTCCTCATTTAGAGACTAAACATGCTATAAAAATATAAAAGAAACACTATTCTAAACTGAGCTTAAGAGTATGGAAGAAGGAGTGATTAAAAGTGAAGGAAAATGAGGTTATTTATAGGTGTTTTTCAACACCTTTGGCCGGGTACCCGACCGGGTAGAGTATCCACCCGATCGGGCCCGGTCAAAATCAAATATTTCCCATGTTCTGATGTTCTTCAGCACGTCTGGATGTCCTTGGTCAAGTCTCACCCGACCGGCTGAGGTATAGGGCCCGACCGGGTGTGGCAATTTCCTTGCTTCTTCGGTTGTTAAATCTTACCCGACCGGGTGGGGATTTCTACTCGGTCGAGTTTTGCTCCTGGGCAGTCAAATTTCTTGTTTTCTTCTCTTCAAAGTCATCTTTTCCAACACCATAAATCCTAAATCTACTTTAGAACTTATAAATGAAGATTAAAATACAATTACAACTAAAATCATACAAATGTTTACAAACTAAATAAAACGATAAACAATACACACAATTCAAACATAAAAATATACATTTATGCACTACTAATTAGTGCATATCAAATACCCCCACACTTAAACCTTTACTCGTCTCGAGTAAACCAAATCCTGTCTGAGAAGTCCTTTAAATGACAAGAGTATCAACACCAATATCCACGAGTGTTTATAGAAAATAACACAATGTATCCCCAAAACTAAAAGAGTAAGAAGGGGTCTTCAACTTCAAATCTCCTATTAAATTCTCTTTTTTCATTGTTACCCTTAGGATCCTGCAAAGATATTCTTTCTCTCGTTTCTCTCATTTTGTCAAGGCGCCCTTTCGGATTTTAATCCCAGCTTCCCACATTTTTCTATTTTAATCCTCACAATTCACTCTTATTTGGGAGGTTTTTGTGGGTGTAGTAGTGAAGAGGGTGATGAAGAGATTTAGAAAATGGGGTTTTTGATGGATTTGGTGTAGAAACAGAGAAGATTCAAATGTATGGAGCTTGAAAATGGTGTTTTGGCGGAGTTGGTTCGTGTTTGGAAGAAGATGAAGTGGGATGGGGATTGGTCGCCCGACCTGTTAAACTGTAAATTACCGTCCGCCCGGCCGGGTGAGGTTTTATACCCGGTCGGGTCTTGTCAATTTTTGAAGGCAGAAACCACTGGAATGAATACCCGGCCAGGTAGGTTGGGGTACCCGGTCGGGTCCTGCGGACTTTGGAATTCGGTGGCCACTAGAATGACTACCCGGACGGGTAGGTTATGGTACCCAGTCGAAAATTAGTTAATCCTGGCCTTTTTCATTTTCATCCGGGCGGGTGTATGGGTCTACCCGGTCGGGTTTTCATCTCAGGGCAGCAGTAGCCTTTTTGTGGTTGTACCCGGCCGGGTAGGTTAAGGCACCCGGTCGGGTTTCTGAGGATTTAAAAGATCTTGGCTCTGCTCGCCCGGGCGATGGTGTGGTTGATTGTTTTTTTACACACACCCGGCCGGGTGATATGTAGTACCCGGCCGGGTAATTACCCCGGGCTTCATAAAAAAATTCTTTTTTTAAATGCTCACACACACTCAAATAAATGAAAATAAACAAAATACAAACTTGGGTTGCCTCCCAAGAAACGCCTTATTTAATGTCGCGGCACGACGTTATTTTTATTTTTGGTTTATGTGGGAATCGTGAGATCATGAACATCCCCTTTTTCATTATCAAAGGCCTTGTTTGGCCATGTTTCATTTTTCTTTTTCGGCCTTTTCCAGTAAGGCGGAACTTTCGTTCCTGTCAACACCTCAACCAACGATGACTTTCTATGCTCAATTTTCTCCTCTTCTTGAAAAAAATGGGATTTTATAAGATTTCTTCAAAAATATCGATTCCTGTGGTTCAAAAACATTTAAAGAGCAAAGAGATTGATCTTTAATTTGGTCTTTCGTAGAGTCAAAGATATTGAACTCTACTTTTTGATCATTGAATTCTAAGGTTAATGAACCACTAGATACGTCAATTTTAGTTTTTGAGGTCTTTAAGAAGGGTCTTGACGAACACTTTGTCACGGTGCGTCAAAATAAATTCAATACTATCACTTATACGTAGTATAGGTGAAATAGAGTTCGTATCCACAGGGAAAGGAATAATTCTCTTTTTATGAAACTAGTAAATAAGGGAGGGGGGGGGGGGGGGGGGTTGGTGTTGAATGATTTAATTTAATAAAAAACTAAGATGAACAACTTATATGTGTTTTAATTCAAAGATAAAAGAACTTGGCATTGCTACTTTCCACTTGTTGATATATTTTAGTCGATCATTGTTATATCTATAACTTATTCCCTCTCGAATACTCAATCGAGGAGTATATCCAATTCATCGAGGGTAGTTATTAACAACGACCGTTCATTAATAACCCTTACTATTAGTCAAGTATAGAACACCGCCATATATCTACTTGATAGTAGCATTTACTCTTTTAACTCCTTAATGAAATCAATTGAGATTGATAACCTCAACACAACGATTTCGGTTTAACCAACAAAATCAATTCCTCTTAAGTTTATCAACCACGACCGTGCATTAATAAACCGAAGTTACTTACTTGTGAAACCATCAACGATTAACCATCGGTTCGTTGATCGTTTCTAGTAATAATTAATATATGAAACAAAACTAGTTGATCCTTTAAGTAATGTTCAAAAATATTAATATGAAATATGAATAGGAATTAATTAATATTCAAGGAAGAATATTATTAAAGGAGGTGAATCCTACTATAATTAATATCAAGATGTTAACTAATTGTCATCTTAGCAACACTCCCCAACATTAATATAGAGGAAGAAAATACTACTCTAACTAATGTCAAGATGTTAACTAATTGTCATCTTAGCAACACTACCCAACATTAATATAGAAATAGTATTAAGGAAAGAACTAATAATTAATATTCAAGGGAAGAGGTTAAGAAAATAACTCACAACTTTAATAATCAACAAGCTTCAAGAGCAACACCAAGAATAGGAAGTTTAGCTCCTTATTTGGAGACTAAACATAGCTAGAAAAATATAAAGAAATGCTATTCTAAACTGAGCTTAAGAGTATGGAAGAAGGGATGATAATTAGTGAAGGAAAAGTGTGCTATTTATAGGTGTTTTTCAACACCTTTGGCCGGGTACCTGACCGGGTATAGTACTTACCCGACCGGGGTACCGGTCAAAATCGGATCGATTCGCCATGTTCTTGTGTTTTCTGCACGTTATTTGGTCCGGATTACATCATAACCGACCGGGTAAATTGTCATACCCGACCGGGTATGTGTGCAATTTTCTGGCAGCTTCCGTTTTCACTTCCTACCCGACCGGGTAAATAGTATACCCGACCGGGTAAGTCACCTGGACAGTTTTCTTCACTTCAAAGTCCTCTTTTCCAACACTATAAATCATAACGCTACTTTACAACTTACAAATGAAAGCTAAAATACAATTACAACTAAAATCACACAAATGTTTACAAACTAAATAAAAAGTCAAACAATCAACATAAATCAAACATAAACACATACAATTATGCACTACTAATTAGTGTGCATCAAACACCCCCACACTTGAACCTTTACTCGTCTCGAGTAAATCAAATCTGTCCATGAAGTTTTCAACATAATAATGGTAGCAAAGCAAACATCCATAAGTGTTTTTGATAATCAACATAAAAATGTTTCGATGATCAAAACTCAAGAAAAATAGATGGTCTTCAACTTCATTGATCTTAAACTTCTTTGGTTTGAGTCCCAAGTGCTCACAAGTGAAATGATTTCCTGCATAGACAAAAATAACATTTTCTCTCACTTTCTCATTCTGCCTAGGAACCTTTTCAGGTTTTCATCCCAACCTTTTTTTTTCTCTTACTCATTTTTAGCCACTTTTGCTTAGATTGCCCAAATTTTTGGGTTTTCAACCTAACTAGCATTTTTTATTTTCTTTATTTTCTTTTTTTCTTTTTTTTAGAAAATAATGCAAGTTACAAGGTTTAAAAGTTAGGTACGTACCAATGAGTGACTCCCCCTCACTTAGCTTGAAGCACTGTCCCTAGTGCTCGTCTTCGTCATAACCGGACTGACCGCTACCGTAGCTACTGTCTCTCCCAAAATTACCCCATTGAGAGGGGTCGTACCATGAAGGGTGCTGAAGTGGGGGAGGCATAGAGGAGAAGTGCCCCTGTTGATGATGATAAGCATAGATGGGGGCTATTGCCCTTCTGTTGTCCTCCTCGATGCGGTTGACCCGGAAACTCAAATCTCTGAGTCCTTCCAACATAGCGTGTTGGTTTTCAAGCACTTGTGTTTGATACATATCATATTGGTGGATGGGGGGTGGTTGTGGTTGTGCTTCTTCTTCTTTTTCTTCTTCTTCATCTTCCGGGTCTTGGTTTGCCGGGGCGGCATAGTGGGGTGGGATGGCCGGTGCTAAGCAAAAGTGTCCCCAATCTCCTGGGTAAGAGCCGATCGAATGTGATCAAAGTTCTTGTTTCTAGAGCCATGGTGATTGGCTCTTCAAATTCGCTAGAACTAGAGCTAGCATTGGATGAATCTCCGATAGATGATTCCTGCGAGTCGGTATTTGAAAATTTATTCTTCAGCCGTTCAAAAGTTTGTTCTATTTCCGGGTTTGTTTGATAGGTGATCTCGTTTATCGAACGGTGTTTAACCATATACTTCACCAAGCTCAGAAATAGAAGAATAAGAACTCTTTATATTTTGTTTATTTATATTTTTTTATTTTATTTTTATTGAAATAAAATAAAAGAAAGATTATTGCCTTTCCCCAGCAACGGTGCCAAATTTGACGTGCACTTTGTCGTGAGGTGCACTCAAAAATAAATACAATATAACGAATAAACGTAGTATAACGAAGTAAGGTTCGTATCCACAGGGAAAAGAATACTTTTCTTTTATATGAATAGTAACAAGGGGGTTTTGATTGGGTGATGAATTTAAAATGTATTTAAACACTAAGTTGAACGACTTATGTGGTTTATTTTAATAGGGATGAAGACTTGGTTTTGCTTTTATCCACTTAATGAAATGTTCGTCGATCCCGGTTATATCTTTAAGTATCTTGCTCTCGAATACTCAATCGAGGAGTTTATCCAGTTCACCGAGGGTAGTTATCAATAACGAGACGCGTTCATTAATAAAACTTACTACCGAGTCAATATAGAACACGCGTCGTATATTAACACGATAGTAGCAATAAACTTAAGATGAAAATGATTGAGATTGATAACATCAACACAAGCGGTTTATTGGTTTAATCAATATAATTAATTCCCCTTAGATTATTAACCATGAGACGCATGCATTAATAATCCAAGTTTACTACCGTTGAAAGAACCGAATTAATAACAAGCGTATTAATCGATTGATTCTAGTAATAATTAATATAAGAAACAAAACTAGTTGATCCTTTAAGTAATGCTCAAAATAATAATATGAAATATGAATAGGAATTAATTAATACTCAAGGAAGAATATTAAAGGAGATGAATCCTACTATAGTTAATATCAAGATGTTAACTAATTGTCATCTTAGTAACACTCCCCAATATTAACATAGAGGAAGAAATAACTATTACTATAATTAATGTCAAGATGTTAACTAATTGTCATCTTAGTAACACTCCCCAACATTGATATAGAAATAGTATTTAAAGGAAGAATTAATATTCAAGAAAGAAAATTAAGGAGAATAACTCACAACTTACAAATGCATTAAGCTTCAAAGTAGCAAAACCAAGATGGAAGAGTTTAGCTCCTCATTTGGAGACTAAACATGCTATAAAAATATAAAAGAAATACTATTCTAAACTGAGTTTAAGAGTATGGAAGAAGGAGTGATTAAAAGTATAAGAAAATCGGGTTATTTATAGGTGTTTTCAACACCTTTGGCCGGGTACCCGACCGGGTAGAGTATCCACCCGATCGGGCCCGGTCAAAATCAAATATTTCTCATGTTCTGATGTTCTTCAGCACGTCTGGATGTCCTTGGTGAAGTCTCACCCGACCGGGTGAGGTATAGGGCCCGACCGGGTCTGGCATTTTCCTTGCTTCTTCGGTTGTTAAATCTTACCCGACCGGGTGGGGATTTCTACCCGGTCGGATTTTGCTCCTGGGCAGTCAAATTTCTTGTTTTCTTCTCTGTTGTCTTTTCCAACACCATAAATCCTATATCTACTTTACAACTTATAAATGAAAATTAAAATACAATTACAACTAAAATCATACAAATATTTACAAACTAAATAAAACGATAAACAATACACACAAATCAAACATAAAAATATACATTTATGCACTACTAATTAGTGCATATCACCCTCCTTACCCCTACCCCGAGCCTACCCTCCACCACCTGCCCTACCCCACCCTCACCTAGGGTTAGATTCGGTTCGGGCCACCCGGCCCGTGACCCGGCCCGGCCCGGTACTGTGCGGGCCCGGGACCGGCCCGGTCGGGCGGTCCGGGACCGGGTATGGACCCGAACCGGTGGGAATGGGCGGGGCGGGCTCGGTGCTGGATTAATGTGACCCGGGCCCGGGTCCGGTCTTATTTTATTTTTTTTTGTTTGGGCTCTTGGGCTACTAGCTAGCCGTTGGGGGTGGGGCTGGGGACAACCCAAACGGCTATATAGCCGTTGGGTGGGGTAAAGGGGGGGTCCGGGGGGGTTGGGTGGTGGTGGGGGGGTAAAAAAATCCATAAATACTCCTAATCTTAAACATTTTTTCATATCTCTTCTCCAATTCTTCCTAAATCCTATTCTTAACTCTCTACTCTCTAATTCTCTTATTCTCCAATATATTATATTTATTATTTATATATCTACTTTATAGTTTATACTTAAGAAGTTAAGATGGAAAATCAAGATGCCATTATACGGTATAATTTTGATAAGCAGAAGGACCCGAAGACCGGGATGTGGTACGCAATTTGCAAATGGTGCGAGAAAAAATGTAGCATGGGGGTTTCAGGCGGATTCTGGATGGCAATCAAGCATATGAAGTCATGTGACAAAGACAAAGCCAAAGGATCGGGAGGTGCGGGAAGTTCCGATTGATTACAATTTTCAAAATGTTTCTCTTAAAGTTTGTTTTAATTTTCAAATGTAGTTCCTATTTCATTTCAAATAAATGCAATTGAAGTTTGTTTTTAATACTCGTATAAAACTATAAACTATAAAATATAAATTATAAAAAAAAATTTAACCGGCCCGGCCCGAACCGGACCCGACCCGTGACCCGGGCGGGTGGCCCGGCCCGAACCGGACCCGTCCAACCCCCGGGCCGGTCCCGGGCCCATGTCATACAACCCGGCGGCCCGGGCCCGACCCGGCCCGAGTCCATCAATACCCTCACCCCCTACCACCTTCCCCTACCTTGATCCGACCCCGACCCCACCCCCTACCCCGCCCCTTCCCCACCCCGACCCTACACCCTACCCCTACCTCGACCCACCCCTTCCCTACCCCGACCCCACCCTACCCCCTACCTCCACTTGTACCCCTTACCTCGACCCTACCCTTTTACCCCTACCACCTGCCCCTACCTCGACCCCACCCCGACCCCGACCCCGCCCACTCTCATTACCATACCCCGACCCTACCCCTTTACATACCCCATATCACCTGCCCCTACCTCGACCCAACCCCTACGAGTAGGGTGGGGGTATGGGTGGGAGTAGGGTGGGGGTATGGGTGGGAGTAGGAGTGTGGGTCAAGGGTGTGGAATTGAGGGTAGGGTGAGGGGTTGGGATACAGGGCGGAGTAGGGATTAGGGGTGTCGGTAAGCGACTAAGCGCACGAGGTGACCCCACTTATTATATTATATAGTTGTGTTCATGAATGTTTGCGTGTGTATATATCTATAGGGTTAATTTGGACATTTTAATGTTAAACGGTGTTTTAAATCCTTTGAAGTAAACATGAGCATACAACATTGCTTATTTGATGCGCCACTTATTAACGCGAGTCTTAATAAGCATCGTTTACTAACTCGTGAAGTAAACGTGTTCATAAAGTTCACAAATTTCTAATAATGTTGTAAACGTGGGAGAAAATAAACAAACTACGGTGTTTTTTTAATGAAAAGAAACTACAACGTAAAAATAACTATTACGACGACTTCATGCAAATAATCTGGATTACAATATTAATTGCAATAAACATACTAATGGAAAGCGAGAATGAGCCCGTTTTGTAACATTGTTTTTCGGCTTATCAGCCAACTTTTCACTAAATACGTAACTTTTAATTTCGTGCGTGATTTCGCGCGCTGAAATATTTAATAGTAAGAAAAAGTAAGATTGAAGTTACTTTTCTGACTGTATCGACTGAAGCTACTATAGAGGACCATTTTAGTTATTTTTATGTATACTTTAGCCAAAACTTCATATATTTGATTTTTTCATAAATCAGCAGAATCGGTCAATACAGTCACTTCAGTCAGAAATTCATAAATTTCAGCAAAATTTGCCAATTCATATATAGTTGGTGCATAATCTATATTGTCACTATTTATTTTATTATGAGTGACAAACTTGGTTCCTAATTAGTGATATTTTTGTGGTGATATATATTGCATGGACATTAAACAATCATTGCACTTCCTTATGCAGTTGTGAGTAATCAGTAACCGGTGTTTACACTTCATGCATTCTACTACATCCATAACATCGATATCCTTAACTATCAGATCACTAGCTAGCATGTATCAATCAGTTGGAGCAGGATTGTCTTTTAGGAGGTGCAACAGGTGCTTTGCACAGGGGCTCACTTAATTATGTAGGGGGCCTCCAAAAATTTAGAATGTAATATTAGTTATAAATTTATTTTTATAGATGTTATATATTATTCAAGATTTCAAAAGATATATAATTTTTAGATTCTTTAATTTGTGCATTTTAAACACCATAAAACTTATATTTCATTGAACTGTCTAGTCTACATGTATTTCATTGTTTAAATTTGTAATTTTGTTGATTTAGGGGGCTTCAATTTTCTATTTGGAACCGGGATCTCCAAATTAGTTTATGTATGTGACCGTAGACATGGTTCCAATGACCGTGCGTAGAGAGTTTGAGTGACAGTACAAAAGATATTTACATAGAGTAGTTGAACATGTATGCATGTATTCTTGGTTGGGATGGGTCTATACGTAGTATATATTTTTGCAAAAATAATGTTACAATATGATGTACGTAGTAATTATTTTGAGTTTTAATTTTCGTGCTTCACACATATGGTGGCTAGTATATAACTTAAGATATTTTTTTTATACATCGTAGAGGAATAAAATATACACACTTCATAATATACGAAAATGTATTTTTTCTCAATATCACAAAAATAAAAGTTACTACCTCCGTCTCATTAGAAAGTTCTCGTTCACTATTCATATGGTCAACTTAAATCGTTTTTAATCTTTTGCTTTATACATCAAATTTTTATCACATTTACATTTTTTTATCAAACTTTGTAGCGGTTTTAATGTAGTTTCTGAATAATCAGAATGTGAACTGGAATTAAGTTGCTTTATTGTCAGTCAAACATCGTAAACCGTTCCAGGAACCTTTTAGTTGGATGGAGGGAGTATTTACAAAATATGTTACTTAATAATGAATAAGTGTCATGGTTACTTGATGTGAAAATTGAACCTAATTGATATGCTCAAGTTATTATTATAACACTACACTTAAGATGTGGCGTTTTTTTATTGATAAGATTTCGTGTTTTTGTACTCTTTACTTAAGTCATACATTCTTTAATTTATAAATAAAATTATTAGGAACTTCGGAAATGATTTTACTTTTAGTTTGGGACGTTGTAATAAACAACTTGCTGATGAATAATCGACCATACTTGGACCAAAAGAAAGGAGTCCATCGGCAGAAAATCAGTTGGGAGACTCCAAATCGTAGTGTAACAATTAAGTAACTAACTAGTTTCCCAACCTAGTGTAATGACTAGTTTGTAATTAATTGCTTTGGTTTTCGGAAACTAAAAAATCGATGAAAATACGGAATTCTAGAAAGAAACCCTAAGCTAATTAAGCAGATGATCATTTCCAAACCCTATATATATATTCCATTGCTATCTCCCGATTATTCATACCATTTGTCCGCTGTCACAAATAAAAAGAAGTAATTAAAGTGTAGTATTGTAGCTTAATTCAATCACTGATCGTCGATCATGGAGGGTAAGATGATATTCTCGCCGCTTCCAGGCGGAGGGTACGTTCAGCTGCGGGAGGGCTATTCCAATATGGACCTCCTCGCCGCCGTCTGTGGGGCTGTTTTGGAGCAGATGGAGAAAACCCCTTACAGTAATTCATCTTCTTCCTCCTCCTCTTCTCCTACATCGGTATATATCCCGAGGAAGAAGAGGAGCCGTCCTAATAGAAGTAGAAGGCATGTGGCAGGTTCCGTCTTGAAATGTGGCCTCTCCGGCTTCAAAAGAGTGTCAATAATTGGAGTAGGGCCCGGAAATAAGAAGAAAAGGGCGGCCAAGAAGCGGGTCGTCGCCGACGAGAACCAGCAGCCGGTGGCGGTTGAGGCAGGGCCCATGCCGGGGAGATTCAGGGACGGAATCCGTCAAATTGCGGGGCCCGGCGCGGAAATAGCGGAGGAGATGGTGCTGATCGAAAAGGAGATAAAGGCGACCGATTTGATGCCCAACGAAAACCGGCTGGGCCTCCCTCTGAAACAAATGAGACGGACGGATTTCTTGACGGCGGAAGAGGAGGAGCGGCTGGCCACGCGCCAGAACAATGGCAAGAATGTGGGCTCACTCGACGTGGCACTGATCGCGGCCGTCAATGGTGAAATCGTAAAGCAGGAAGTTGATTTTCGGAGATGGGAGATGCGGAAGAAGAGCGGGAAAACCAGCGTGTCATTAGTGGTGACCGGCACGTGGAATAAAATTAAAGGCAGCCTTGGACTCGTCGTAGGTACGAAGGTCCAAATATGGTCCGTCCGAGTTGACGACAAACTGTGGTTATCCCTGATTGTCTTGTAGATCCATCCATGCGTACATATCCCGGACGGCCGACCCGGTACGGCCGGCGCCCTAATCACTTAATTAGCGCGGCTCTCACGAAGTAATTACACCTAACACGGACTCTGCGGCATTGGCTTTCTGCTGGCCTATGGCCATGAAATTAGACAAACAACATTTATGTATTTTATATTCATGAAAATATATTAATGATTTTTTTATACTTTTGGTCTTTTGATAGTATGATACTAGGTATCTTTTTGTCGATAATTAACTCTTACTATTCATGCTTCCATCGATATATTCTTTAGTTGTTTTTGTTCCTTATTTCTGTGTTTCACAAATTCGATCATATGCATGGTCAATCCATTGATTTTCAGTTTTTTTTATTTGTTGAATTGTGAATTATTGTGAATTGTTGAATTGTGAATTGTTTGCTGAATTGTTGTTATATGTGTATTTTCAGATTTTCTGAATTAAAAGTCAAAGCTTCTTGCATAGGGCAAGGCATTTATTTAACACTAATTGATGAACTCATTAGATATTGAGATACCACAAAACTTTAAGAACTCAAACGCCAATTGCAACGTCTCGCCGGAAAATGAATTTTCCTTTTTTTTTTGAGTTTGTAATCTAAATTCCTTATCTTAAAGCTTAAATTAGCCTTTTTTATTTGAAAGTTGGAAACATGTACAAGATTAGGGGATGATTTGACAATTGCTAGTTCATTGTTCATACAATTGTTTATGAGAAATTGAAATCGGTAGTTACGTTCATTGTTCATAGTTCATACAATTATTTATATACGGAGTATAAGTGTAACATCCGTACTTTTTCTACGTCTTATGCGTTAATTAATGTTATATATGATCATGTTTTAACTTATGTATGAGTGCTATATGTGTGAAGTGTAGGGATAGCATGTGAGTATGAACTTTGTGATAATGATATTTGAACTTACATGCTTGTATTATGTTTGAACGTGACAGACGACGATATCTGATGAGCAACGAAACTACACCGTAATAATCATTCGTATTTTTGAATGTAATGGTATATCAAGTCATTTTTCATGTTAAATAGTATTTGGGTGTTTAAAATATGGGATAATTTGAGTTTGCACCCCACTTTATAGTTGAAATTAGACTCTGCACCCCATTTTTGAAATCTTTAGTATTTGCACCCCAACCCCGTATGAAAAGATTAAAATGCCCCTCAGTTAACAATTTTGTTGGCCTTCAACATATTTCTGATCGAGGGGCATTCTTGTCTTTTCATACGGGGTTAGGGTGCAAATACTAAGGAATTTCAAAAACGGGGTGCAAAGTCTAATTTCGACAATAAAGTGGGGTGCAAACTCAAATTATCCCTTAAAATATAGTTTAAAAAGGTCATTGGGGGTCTAGGATGGGATCGGCAACGATCAATGTCGGTTTAGGGCGAAAAATGACGTTTTCGGCACCCAATTGACCTCAAACCGGCGCCGGTTGGACCCGGACCGGCGCCGTTCCAAAACAGAAACTTTAGGGTGTTAGAATGGCAGGCAAACCGGTGCCGGTCAGGGGCAAACCGGCGCCAGTTCGGTCGGGTTTGGCTGTGTCGGTCAAAAACGTTTTTAAGCGCAAAAAACCCCCTTTTCAACCCAAAATCGATCCCAACTCGTCCTTCTCTCTACAAATCAATCTCAAACCATTTATAGGGTGATTCAAGCTGAAATTAAACATATTCTTCATCAAAGATCATCACTTGGTAAGATTTTTACATTTTACATGAAGAATTCTTCTATATTTGATCCATAGTTCTTGTTTTGGGATTTAACTAGGGTTGAGTGAACTTTGGGTTGATTCTAGGAAAATTAATAGATTTTCTTGATAGTAAGATTGTTTTGAAGTTGTTGTTTAGCTTGGATTTAACAAACTTCAATTTGTTCTTGTATAAGTAATTATTCCAAAATTTTACTAAGTTGATGAAAGAATTTGGGGAAAATTCTTACTATGTATAGGTTGATTCTAAATCGATATATATAAACTGATTTTAATTAGATGTGTAGAATTCTTGATAGTATGATTATTGGTTAGTTATTATTGACTCTTGAGTATGAAGTTCAATCGGGAGTTGGTTAGCTAGTTACCCGAAAATTTGACCGGTTGAGATTAGGAGTACGTTTTAGAAGTCTATCATGTTCGGGAGCTGGTTGTTTGTTGAATTCCCCTTATGTCTAAGTTTTAAGGTTTTGGTTAAAAACATGAGGTTTTGTTGATCAAATGTAAACAATGTATATAGTTGCTCAATCGAAGAACCGTTGCCCGTGGACGCTTTATACGCACGATCAAGGGTAAAAACACCACGTGAATCAGGTAAGTCATCACCACCTATACATGATAGTTTGAAATGAAACATGGAAGTCTAGCTGTCTATGAATGGGATAGATTTGCTTGAACACTTGAATTTGTATGGCATAAGATTATGTGAATGCCCTGTTATGTATATATGCTTGTAGGTGATGTTGATTGAGAACTTGTTGAGTTATCAGTGTAAGGTATCCAAGTTCTATGTTTATGGTTAGGTTGGATTTATATGGAATCCAACAATGAATGAAAGTTGTGATGATAATGATATCTAATGAATGATAAGAAATGTTCTAAGGTAGCCGTTTCCCCAAGTAATTACCTGAGCTGAACGAAGCGGGATCTCCTTTCGCGGGGAGTCTCGGGATTACTTCTGATGGCCGCGGGCTAGCTACCCAAGGTCATTAGTGAGGGGCCAAGACACGAGCTACGGGCCCATCAAGTTAAGTAGCAAGATAGGAAGAAAGAATGATGAATGAGGAAATCTTTTAGATTTTGTTACATGATGTTGTGTTTTACATGATATGAATATGTGTGTGAATATGCTATGTGTATGGAGTATTCAAGCTCATGTATCTAATCATGGCTAGCTAAGATTCTCTAAACGTTTTTAGTGGATAAAATGGTGACTTACTAAGCATTATTGCTTACGAGACTTCTATTTTCCCGTATTCTCATGTATAGGTAATGAATGAGGTACACAAGCCTGAGAGAATGTATGGAGCCGGTGACAAGGTTTTGGATGGGTTAACGGAGAAAATCGGGCTATCAGTTATGTTGTGGTTTTAGTACGTTGGTACTTCAAAGGGTTGTTAAACGTTTATAAAATCCTGATCAGGTTTAATGGTTTTACAATTGTTTTATTTTGGATGTGTTTCGTTATGTTTGTAAGTTTTGATTTGTTCTAAAAGAAATAAAGTCTCATATCGAGGCTTTGTATCTTTATTTCCGCTTGATTTATCGAGTCTCTTTTTATGTTGAGTATGGTAATGGCCGTTTGGGGACGGTCGTTACAGTTTGGTATCAGAGCCCAGGTCCTTCTGTAACTCCATCCATTGCCACGTACCGCTCAACATCTCTCAGGTAAGTTAGTAATATTGGTTATTTAAGAATAACCATAATTTCATATAAGTGAACTACGTATTAATGTTGAAAATTTATGTGTGTGTGGGTGGATTCATTAGTTGTTAAATTAACTCTCTCACACAGAATGTCACGAGAGGGCCAAGGTAACGAGGATGGTTCATCAATCAGTAATGCGGAGCTTGCTCGTGTGGTAGCGGAACTCCATAGACAAATTCATGATCAAAACATTGTCATTACGCGTCTAACGGCCGAGACAGGTAGCAGAAACAATAATAACAACAACCAACATGAGAATGAGCACCACGACGATGGGGGAAGAAATGATCATCAGGAATCAGGATGGAACGAAGTGGTCCGGCGAGAGCCATTGTTGATCACATGGAAGAAGGCACACTGATGCACACTAATTAGTAGTGCATAATTGTATGTTTTTATGTTTCATTTATGGTGATTGTTTGACGTTTTATTTAGTTTGTAAACATTTGTGTGATTTTAGTTGTAATTGTATTTTAGTTCTCATTTGTAAGTTGTAAAGTAGAATTAGGAATTAGGATGTTGGAAAGGAGGATGTTGAAGTGAAGAAAAGGAATTTTGACTGTCCAGGAGCAAATACCCGACCGGGTAGGAAGCTTCACCCGGTCGGGTCTGATTTGAAAACCGAACCACTGAGGAAAGAGCTGGGCCCGGTCGGGCCCCATACCTCACCCGGTCGGGTGAGAAGTGACCGGGGACAACCCAATGTGCGAAGATCACCAGAACCTTGGGAAATATCTGATTTTGACCGGACCCGGTCGGGTGAGTACTTGACCCGGTCGGGTACCCGACCAAAGGTGTTGTAAAACACCTATAAATAGCCCCGTTTTCCTTCACTTTTAATCACCCCTTCTTCCATACTCTTAAGCTCAGTTTAGAATAGCATTTCTTTATATTTTTGTAGCTATGTTTAGTCTCCAAATGAGGAGCTAAACTTCCATTCTTGGTGTTGCTCTTGAAGCTTGTTGATTATTAAAGTTGTGAGTTATTTTCTTAACTTCTTTCCTTGAATATTAATTAATAGTTCTTTCCTTAATATCATCTCTATATTAATGTTGGGGAGTGTTGCTAAGATGACAATTAGTTAACATCTCGACATTAGTTAGAATGATATTTTCTTCTTCTATATTAATGTTGGGGAGTGTTGCTAAGATGACAATTAGTTAACATCTTGATATTAATTATAGTAGGATTCATCTTCTTTAATAATATTCTTCCTTGAATATTAATTAATTCCTTCTCATATTTCATATTAATATTTTGAACATTACTTAAAGGATCAACTAGTTTTTTTCATATATTAATTATTACTAGAAACGATCAACGAACCGATGGTTAATCGTTGATGGTTTCACAAGTAAGTAACTTCGGTTTATTAATGCACGGTCGTGGTTAATAAACTTAAGAGGGGTTAATTTTGTTGGTTAAACCGAAACCGTTGTGTTGAGGTTATCAATCTCAATTGATTTCAACAAGGAGTTAGAAAGATTAAATGCTACTATTAAATCGGTATAAGGCGTTGTTCTATATTTGATTAATAGTAAGGGTTATTAATGAACGGTTGTTGTTAATAACTACTCTCGATGAAGTGGATATACTCCCCGATTGAGTATTCGAGAGGGAATAAGTTATAGATATAACAATGATCGACTAAAATATATCAACAAGTGGAAAGTAGCAATGCCAAGTCCTTTTTATCTTTGAATTAAACCCATATAGGTTGTTCATCTTAGTTCTTAATTAAATTAAATCACTCAATCCAAATCCCCCCCTTTTATTTACTAAGTATCATAAAAAGAGAATTATTCCTTTCCCTGTGGATATGAACTCTACTACGCTATACTACGTATACGTGTTTAGTATTGAAAATTATTTTGAGTGCACCTCACGACAAGTGTACGTCACACACCCAGAAGACTTTAAGGGTGGGGCTGATCCCCTCAAAGCTCGGGACTGGTTGAAGAAAGTGGAGGGCCTAGCAGAAGGACTGGAATTGAGGGAGAATGAGAAGGTCAGATGTGCATCCTATAGCTTAACGAAGAGTGCAAGGACCTGGTGGGAGACAATGAAGCAGAGGGTCAACATCGCGACCATGACATGTGAGCAATTCTCATATGAGTTCAACGACAAATACTTGAACCCTAGCAGGATGACCAGATATTGGGATGAGCTTCATGGCCTCACACAGGGGTCAATGGACGTGTTGGCATTGTCAGCGAAACTTACAGATCTCTTACAGCTATGCCCCACCGCAGCTCCCACCGAAGCAGATAAGACCCGAATATTCCTGAGGGCATTAAGGCCAGAGATAGCTGTCCATGTCAGGAGGGGAAACGTGACTCCTGACACATTGACAGAGTGTGTCAACGTGGCTACCCAAATGGAATATTATATGCCAGCCACACAGCCAGGTGTTGTGACCCCAGTAGGAATTTAGCATCCGCCAACTCGTAACCCCGGTAGTTCACAAGGATGGAAAAGGAACAAGAAGAGGTCGTACACTGAACACAAGGGAAAGGGATCCAGTTCCACTCCAATTCGCCAAGAGAGGATTATACAATATCCATTATGCAACAGGTATGGCCGTAACCATCCTGGGCAGTGTCGATATGGAGGTACGACTTGTTATCTCTGCGGTCAGGAGGGTCACTTTGCTAGGGCATGTCCACGAAAGGGACAATCACAGCCCACGAGTGGCAAATGCATGGTCAGTTCTGGGGCAATTCACCATATGCAGGGATTGATTGAGGGTCCTTCCATTCAGCAAGGGAGGTTGGAGGCACCACCAGAAGTCACCACAACAAGAGTTTTTACGCTGACGAGAGAAGAGGCATCTCAGAATCCTAATGTGGTTACAGGTCAGGTTTCCATTATAAATATAATTGCTAATGTGTTATTTGATACCGGGGAAACACATTCCTTTGTTTCCAAAACATTTGCAAATAACATTGAGAGGCCTAAAGAAGAACCAGAGTATAGCTTTTCGGTGTTCCTTCCATCCGGGGAGACCATGTGGTCAAGTTTGTGGCTGAGAGGTGTACCGTTATTGCTAGCTGGAAGAGAGTTGTATGCGGATTTAGTAGTGCTGGATATGAATGATTTTGATGTGATTTTGGGAATGGATTTCCTCAGTAAATATTCTGCCTACATCAGTTGTCGATCTAGGAATGTACGGTTTGAACCAGATGGTGCATAACCTTTCAATTTCCGTGGAGATTCACAGAGACTAGAGAAGATGGTAATCACTGCTGTGAAGGCAAGAAAATATCTTCGGAGTGGGTGTCAAGCATTTTTAGCTCACGTGGTGAGTAAACCTGCAGAGAATGAGTCCAAAATAGAAACAATAGCTATTGTTAATGAGTTTCGGGATGTGTTTCCGGAGGATATTCTTGGGTTACCTCCACCGAGGGAGATAGAATTTGAGATTGAGCTCATACTGGGTACAAACCCGATATCCAAGGCACCCTATCATATGGCGCCAACAGAGTTGAAGGAGTTGTATAAGCAATTACAGGAGTTACTTGAGAAAGGCTTCATTCGTCCCAGTTTTTCTCCTTGGGGAGCTCCTGTGTTGTTTGTGAAGAAGAAAGATGGGTCTATGAGATTGTTCATAGACTACTGGGAGTTGAACAAGGTGACGATCAAGAACAGGTATCCCTTACCGAGGATTGATGATCTGTTTGATCAGTTGAGAGGTGCCACTACTTTTTCAAAGATTGATCTAAGATCGGGGTATCATCAGCTGAGGGTCAAGAATGAAGATATTCCAAAAACCACATTCCGATCCAGGTACGGACATTACGAATTTGTAGTCATGCCTTTTGGCTTGACCAATGCACCTGCTGCTTTCATGGATATGATGAATAGGGTTTTCAGAGAGTATCTGGACAGATTTATGATAGTGTTCATAGATGATATCTTGGTGTATTCAAAATCCACGGAGGAGCACAAAGAACATTTACGGGCAGTGTTGCATACACTCCGAGAGAATAAGCTATATGCCAAATTCTCAAAGTGTGAGTTCTGGTTGGGTCAAGTGGCTTTTCTTGGGCATGTAATCTCTAAAGAAGGTATCGCAGTGGATGCATCCAAGATTTCAGCAGTTAGGGATTGGGTCCGGCCTAAGAATGTTAGTGAAGTCCGAAGTTTCTTGGATCTTGCGGGTTACTATAGGAAGTTTGTGGAGGATTTCCCAAAATGGCTCTTCCATTAACAACCTTAACCCGAAAAGGGAAGAAATTCGAATGGACCGATAGATGTGAGGAAAGCTTTCAGAAGATTAAGGAATGTTTGACTTCTGCACCCATTCTTGCATTACCTGAAGGAACAGAAGAGTTTGTGATTTACTGTGATGCTTCCAAGATGGGGTTGGGAGCAGTTCTTATGCAGAATGATAGCGTTATTGCATTTTCTTCTCGACAGTTATAGGATTATGAGCAGAATTACCCAACTCATGACCTGGAGTTGGCAGCAGTTATTCATGCTTTGAAAATTTGGAGACACCACCTCTATGGAGTGCAATGTAAGATCTATACTGACCATCAGAGCCTGAAGTATATTTTCACACAGAAAGAACTAAACATGAGGCAACGGAGGTGGCTGGAACTGGTTAAGGACTATGATTGTGAGATCCTTTATCATCCAGGGAAAGCTAACAAAGTCGCTGATGCTTTGAGTAGAAAGACTTATGCATCGATAGCCTTGATGAAGGCTATACATCCTGAATTACGAAAGGAGATCGAGGCATTTGGCTTGGAGATGGTACTGCATGGACGTTTGTCGGTGATTATGGAAACACCAACAATTTTTGAGGATATGGAGAGCAAGCAAGAAGAAGATCCTGATCTAGTAGAAATCAAGAAAGGGATTCACGAAGGTAAATCCTCTGATTTTCAGGTTGATGATAAAGGCGTAATTAAATTCCGAGGACGGTTGTGCATTCCAAACGTCAAAGAATTTAAGAAGAAGATTCTGAAGGAGGCTCACGGAATACCTTTTTCAATGCACCCGGGTGTAACCAAGATGTACAGAGACCTCAAACAGAGCTTTTGGTGGAAAGGAATGAAGAAAGATGTGGTAAAGTTCATACAATCATGTTTGACCTGTCAGCAAATATAGGTAGAACACCAGAGGCCGGGAGGAGAATTACAGCCTATTGAGATTCCAGAGTGGAAATGGGAAGATATCTCAATGGATTTCATCGTGGGTTTACCAAAGCCATGGGAGGATTTGATGGCATTTGGGTAATTGTGGACCGATTAACCAAGTCAGCCCATTTTATTCCCATTACGGTAACGATGAATGTGGAGAAGTTGGCCTGGTTGTATGTCCGTGAAATAGTTCGGTTACACGGGGTTCCCGGGTTACATGGGGTTCCCAAGACTATAATTTCCGATAGAGACTCAAAATTCACATCACACTTTTGGGAGTGTGTGCAACAGTCATTGGGAACAAAATTGAAGTACAACACAACCTTTCACCCGCAGACAGATGGGCAGACCGAAAGGGTCAATCGAATTCTTGAGGACATGTTAAGGGCGTGTGCTATCGACTTTCAGGGCAGTTGGGTGAAATTTTTAAGCCTCGCGGAATTTGCTTACAATAACAGTTACCAAGCTACCATCGGTAAAGCTCCTTACGAGGCATTGTACGGAAGAAGGTGCAGGTCCCCTATCACGTGGTTTGAGAGTGGGGAAAAGAGAGTAATGGAGGAGCAACTCGAGGGTAGAACTGAAATAATCGAGGAGACATCAGAGGCCATCAAAACCATTCGACAACGGATTGAGGCAGCTCAATGTCGACAAAAGAGTTACGCCGATGCTAAGAGACGACCCCTTGAGTTCCAAGAAGGGGAACGTGTATTCGTGAAAGTCACTTCGATGAAGGGAGTGATGCGGTTTGGTAAGAAGGGTAAGCTCAACCCACGATTTGTGGGACCAATTGAAATTACCAAAAAGGTGGGTAAGGTTGCTTATGAGTTGGCATTACCTGAAGAAATGGCAGGTATACATAATGTGTTCCACATTTCGATGCTAAAAATATATTTTGAAAACCCAGAACATGTTCTTGTACCCCCGCAAATACAAACTCAACTAAATATGACCTATGAAGAGAAACCGGTGAAAATACTTGACCGTGAGATTAAAAGACTCAGAAATAAGGAGATAACGTTAGTAAAGGTTCTGTGGAGGAATCACAAAACTGAGGAGGCAACATGGGAACCCGAGGAAGCCATGAGGAAGCGTTACCCTCAGTTATTCTAAGTTTCGGGGATGAAACTTTTATAAGGTGGGAGGGATTGTAACGTCCGTACTTTTTCTACTTCTTATGCGTTAATTAATGTTATATATGATCATGTTTTAACTTATGTATGAGTGCTATATGTGTGAAGTGTAGGGATAGCATGTGAGTATGAACTTTGTGATAATGATATTTGAACTTATATGCTTGTATTATGTTTGAACGTGACAGGCGACAGTATCTGATGAGCAACGAAACTACACCGTAATAATCATTCGTATTTTTGAATGTAATGGTATATCAAGTCATTTGTCATTTTAAATAGTATTTTAGTGTTTAAAATATAGTTTCAAAAGGTCATTGGGGGTCTAGGATGGGATCGGCAACGATCGGGGTCGGTTTAGGGCGAAAATGACGTTTTCGGCACCTGATTGACCTCAAACCGGCGCCGGTTGGACCCGGACCGGCGCCGGTTGGACCCGGACGGCGCCGGTCCAAAACAGAAACTTTAGGGTGTTAGAATGGCAGGGAAACCGGCGCCGTTCAGGGGCAAACCGGCGCCGGTTCGGTCAGGTTTGGCTGTGTCGGTCAAAGACGTTTTAAGCGCAAAAACCCCCCTTTTCAACCCAAAATCGATCCCAGCTCGTCCTTCTCTCTACAAATCAATCTCAAACCATTTCTAGGGTGATTCAAGCTGAAATTAAACATATTCTTCATCAAAGATCATCACTTGGTAAGATTTTTACATTTTACATGAAGAATTCTTCTATATTTGATCCATAGTTCTTGTTTTGGGATTTAACTAGGGTTGAGTGAACTTTGGGTTGATTCTAGGAAAACTAATGGATTTTCTTGATAGTAAGATTGTTTTGAAGTTGTTTTTTAGCTTGGATTTAACAAACTTCAATTTGTTCTTGTATAAGTAATTATTCCAAAATTTTACTAAGTTGATGAAAGAATTTGGGGAAAATTCTTACTATGTATAGGTTGATTCTAAATAGATATATATAAACTGATTTTAATTAGATGTGTAGAATTCTTGATAGTATGATTATTGGTTAGTTATTGTTGACTCTTGAGTATGAAGTTCAATCGGGAGTTGGTTAGCTAGTTACCCGAAAATTTGACCGGTTGAGATTAGGAGTTTTAGAAGTCTATCATGTTCGGAAGCTGGTTGTTTGTTGAATTCCTCTTATGCCTAAGTTTTAAGGTTTTGGTTAAAAGCATGAGGTTTTGTTGATCAAATGTAAACAATGTATATAGTTGCTCAATCGAAGAACCGTTGCCCGTGGACGCTTTATACGCATGATTAAGGGTAAAAACACCACGTGAATCAGGTAAGTCATCACCACCTATACATGATAGTTTGAAATGAAACATGGAAGTCTAGCTGTCTATGAATGGGATAGATTTTCTTGAACACTTGAATTTGTATGGCATAAGATTATGTGAATGCCCTGTTATGTATGTATGCTTGTAGGTAATGTTGATTGAGAACTTGTTGAGTTATCAGTGTAAGGTATCCAAGTTCTATGTTTATGGTTAGGTTGGATTAATATGGAATCCAACAATGAATGAAAGTTGTGATGATAATGATATCTAATGAATGTTAAGAAATGTTCTATGGTAGCCGTTCCCCCAAGTAATTACCTGGTCTGAACGGAGCGGGATCTCCTTCCACGGGGAGTCCCGGGATTACTTCTGATGGCTGCGGGCTAGCTACCCAAGGTCATTAGCGAGGGGCCAGGACACGAGCTACGGGCCCATCAAGTCAAGTAGCAAGATAGGAAGAAAGAATGATGAATGAGGAAATCTTTTAGATTTCGTTACATGATGTTGTGTTTTACATGATATGAATATGTGTGTGAATATGCTGTGTGTATGGAGTATTCAAGCTCATGTATCTAATCATGGCTAGCTAAGATTCTCTAAACATTTTTAGTGGATAAAATGGTGACTTACTAAACATTATTGCTTACGAGACTTCTATTTTCCCGTATTCTCATGTATAGGTAATGAACGAGGTACACAAGCCTGAGAGAATGTATGGAGCCGGTGACAAAGTTTGGGATGGGTTAACGGAGAAGATCTGGCTATCAGTTATGTTGTGGTTTTAGTACGTTGGTACTTCAAAGGGTTGTTAAACGTTTTTAAAATCCTGATCAGGTGTAATGGTTTTACAATTGTTTTATTTTGGATGTGTTTCGTTATGTTTGTAAGTTTTGATTTGTTCTAAAAGAAATAAAGTCTCATATCGAGGCTTTGTATCTTTATTTCCGCTTGATTTATCGAGTCTCTTTTTATGTTGAGTATGGTAATGGCCGTTTGGGGACGGTTGTTACAATAAGCTAAGCTAATTTTTGAAATGAAACTAATTATAAGCTAAGCTATTTTTTGAAAAGGTAAATTTGTTTATGTAAAGTAACAGTACACCACAAACAACATAATTAAGTATCGATCTGATCTGTTGGTTGTTGGTTGTTGCTCAAACGGTTACGGAGAAAACTATAGAAAGGCCGTCCATATATAATTTTGGTCATGCATGCAACAACGTAACTAACATACTTGATTAGTTTTGGTCGCATAGGCGGAGCGAGGACACTAGACCGGTACAAAGAATATTTTAGAAAAACAAATTACACGGAATTTTTTATACTAAAAATGTAGACATATTTAAAATTTGGGCTGAGCCAGCGTCAGGGCTGGCCCTCCCCTAGCTACGCCCCTAATTTTGGGGGGAAATCTCGAAATATATATGAGTAATAACATTTACAATTCTAAAATAGAACTGTCATGTTTTAGTTTTCTATATGAGAGTAATATCAAGTTTGAAAAATATTGTCAAGTTTAAAGTCTGATACCATCAAAACACGATAGTGGTAACTTTTATCGTGGAAATATAAATATGATAGTCCTATCCTATTTTGGAATACACAAACATTTTTACTAGTAGTCAAATGACCGGTTCGCCAGAAAATAACCTTTTAGAGGTTATTTGTGTTGATATGGGTTTTGTGATGATAAAACCTTGTTATGAGCTTGACTAAGGTGTTCCTAGTTGTCGCCAGAGTTTCGCCGGTGTTTCGCCGGAGTTTCGCCGGAGTTCAACCGAGAAGGACAGAACTTCTTAAAGCTCATTTGAGGTGAGGATGACTGACTATATTGCTTATAATCAGTGAGTTAATTCCATAGGATTACCTATGGTAATTAAATGTGATTTTCATGGATTATTAATGATTAATAATGCCTAATGAAAATACTATTGTTTATGAGTATGTGAAACATGATATACAAATTTAGGAGAAATTGTGTATGATTATGTGTCATGAAAATGATGACATGATAGTAGGAATTAACTATCAAATATTGCGATAAAATATACTTTTACTTCATGTAAAGAATTCATGAATGATAAAAGTGATATTTTTTATATTGAGATTAAATTATAATTGGATTGGAAAATCATTTGAAATGAATCATTGAACTATGGATTAAGAACTTGGTTGTTTTAAAGTTATCCGACTAGTATTAAAATACTAGTCGGGAGATTAATATGAAAAATGAGGTAATTAATCCTAAGAGATTAGATTGTGAATAGTGATGCCTTAAGTAGTCTTAAGAGATACTTTAAGGTCGAATTGTGTGAGCTCTAAGATACGTTAGGGGTAGACCTTAAAAGCTACCCAAAGTGAATGAAGTCTAGGTATAGAAATTGCTTTAAGACTTAGTAACGTGACTAAGAGCCAGGCTCTAGCACGGTGTAGCGGTGACAATGAGTGAGACTCTAGCACGATGTAGAGTGACTATGAGCGAGGCTCTAGCACAATGTAGAGTGACTAAGAGCCAGGCTCTAGCACTATGAAACGTGACTACGAGCGAGGCTCTAGCACGGTGAAATTATAATAAGTGAACGGGGTTCCGAAATAGTGAAGTAACGCGTTAGGGTAAGCCCTAGAACGGCGTAGCAATTTATTATAAATATATGAAAATCGTGACTAGTAGTCATATGGGATATGGATGTGCGTTTTTAAATGAATATGGGCCCACGGGCCGACTATTTGACTTTATATATAAAGTAAGTATATTTTCGAACACGGTAACCATGGGTTATGACCTATAACATAATATCACCCTAGATTGGGGGTCTTAGAAATTGAAACATTGATTATATACAGTGTAGTTGTCATTGTACTTTTCAAATACTTCAAAGTACTGACATCTTCTTCACAGGGGAGGGCACCTCACAGTTTCAGGTAGAACTTGAAGCTTGCTACCACCGCCCATTGCTTCGGGGAGATCAAAGGAAGAAGACTTGGTTCGTACTTCTTCTGTTCCTATTTTGAAAACAATATGAATAATGTTCATGAATATTATTTTTGTATAATTATTTGAGGGCTTGTATGCCTAAGATTGCCAAGTGTGGCTTGAACACTTGTGTCAATGTTTCCGCTGCTTTAATGAATGTTTTACATTATGTTTGTTTATGAATGTACTATGTGTGAATGATATTCCAGACGCCTTGTGTAGTATGGATGTGTTGAACTGCGATTGACTATTCGTACTGTACGGCGGATTGTTGACGTGTCCGGGTGGGTCCGGGGCGTGACAGTAAAGGTGGTGGGAATTTAGAAAACCTGAAACACGGGTTTGGGATTTCAATATGGTGGATAATTGGGGGGTCAAATGTGCGATTTTCCCTAAGCCTAATTTAAAAAACATGAGGCTAATTCATAAAGACTATTTTCTTGTTTGAGAAATAAAAGCTTAATTATTATTAGTAAAATCATAGTTCAAAACATTAACAATGAAATCATGAGGATGAGCTAATAACATCAACAACTTATAAGCCAAAAATATAACAATTTACGTAAAATAACATGAAATACATTCATCCCGATTACCTGTAGCTCTAAGAAAAAAGAATGCTACAATGATGGCTGTTTTATGGAACAACCAAAAGTGGAGCATACAACAATTTTGTATTCTTTATCATGTAAAACTTCAATCATTGCCAAATCTATTGAAATCATGTATTCATTTTCCTTCACTCAATAAAGTAATCAAATCGAAAATTATACCAAACTGAAAAGTTCCAAAATACAATAATACAATCAAAGCAAAGATGTTTAAAAAAATACTGTTTGATGTCCACCATGTTGATAAATCATGAAATAATACACTTTGAATCCTGAGATTATTAGAACTTGCTTACGAAATTAGATATTTTAGTTATTGTTTTTAATGTTTTTAACATTGTCTTAGCCCAATAAATCTTCCTTCTCCCCTAGTTTTCATCATCTTAAAGTGTTGTTTTTCTTGTTCTCAATCTTTAATGGAATAATTTGGAATCACATGTTTCAATTAAAGTTGATGCATGATAACCAAAGTCCAATTAAATTTTTGTTTTTCATAAAACTGATCAACTATGTTCTATAGAAACTAATTTTTTTTCCTTGATTCGAAATGCTAAAGTCCTTCCCAATATATCACCAAAGGTATTGCCTTTGCAAACGAATCGTCTTCACCCTCTGTATGTGTAATTTTAGAGTTTCAACACATGTAAGTGGCAAATGTGAAATATGAGCAGTTAGTGAAGCAAAAGTCTTTAGACCTAACTCAATCATTTGGTTTTTAAGATGTAGAGCAGATCTTCCTAGTAGTTGAAGGTATTCATGATCCCCTAATACAAACTTTGCATGTTTTTTTTCATGATACACCATGATTTCTAATTTTCATCTGTCAGAAAATGTTAAACATATTAAGATTATAATGTAGCTAAAGATTGTATATTTGTATAGGTATATCAATAGGTAGTTAAAAAAAATCAGTAGGTAGTTAAAATACTTGTGAAAAAATCTATTTTAATATAAAAGGAAAAGAAGTCTAAGGAATAGCGTTCCCTCCAAGAAATGTCAACATCAAGTTTTATTTTAATTTTTATTTGATACTTTATTTTGATTAAAATACTAATTTTCTATTGGTTGAAATGGGTGATGGGAATAGTCAAATACTTAAACCTTATTGGTTGAAATGGGTGGTGGGAATAGTCAAATACTTAAAACTTATTGGTTAAAATGAGTGGTGAGCATAATGAAGCTTATTGATTGTTTCCAAATTCCTAAAAGATTGCGATGGACTTTCAGCTATAAAAGCAACGTGGATGTAAAATGGTGTTCACATTCATTCATTCCCATATAAATAAATATATATTATTGCTCAAGTTGGTAGTATTATTTTGTAACAATTGATTTCACCAAAAATTGGTTGAAAAAAACATATCGTAATTTTATAATTGTAGGTTGAACAAAAAGAAATAATTCAAAAGACATTGATGGAAGGGATATTTTTTAAATAAAGTGTTGTATTTATTAGAGTTATGCTATTTAAATTAAAAAGGCCGTCTTAAAATTATCAAATTCATAGAAGTCTATGTGTTTGGTGTGTGTTACATCTATGTTGTCTTTTGATATACCGGGTCGAGAAGGGCTGGAGTGGAGATTGGATGTTGGGGACAAATAATGGATACGCAATAACCGTTTGGAATTCGTTTATGGCGATTCGGGTTTCGGTTTGTTCAACCTCATGAATGAGTTCATCGGTCTCCCAACAGTTCGAAATATTTAAAGGTAGGTGGTGTAGTTGTATTTAATGAGATTGGGTTACTATTAATGGCACATGACATGTTTGTTCGCACGTGTGTGTGCAAGTGTACAATTTTTAAAATTGGTGGAAGTGTTGTGTTTAAAGTGTCTTTAAAAAAAATTAAAAAATGTTTTAAGTGTGTTTTGTTAAAAATGAAAACAAACATCATCCATATTTTTTGGAGAATGAAAAATGATAAACATAATTTTAGGATGCTTATTTGTTAAAAAAATTATCCATCAGAAATTATCAACATAAACTGGAAATGAAAAAGATTTTTAACTATAAACGTATGGAGTCCAGATCTGTAGAGTTTCGATGATGTGCTTCACATAAAGTTGGTTTTAGGATGCATATTTGTCAAAAAATGTGTATTTGATGATCGATTTATAAAAAAATGAGATTAATCTTTCATTAAAAAATTATCAAAACAAATCTAGAAATGAAAATCGATTAGAAACATTAACACGGATCTTCCAGATCTGTGGGCTTTGGACGATGTTGTTCGTATAAAATCGGTATGTCGTTGCTTATTCGTGATAAACGTCAAAGCGAGATGTGATTTGTGAGGTGGTTGGATTTAGATCTTACCCCTGACATGTAAATCTAGGCGGAAGAATGAAACGTTTACGGATCCATGGCCATGGAACTTCCAGATCTGTAAAGTTTCTGTGTTGTAGTTATAAAAAAAAGTTTTAGTTTGGTTATTCTTGGAAAACGTGAAATCGACAAAGGTTTGCATGTAGAAGAAGGAAAATAAACTTACCGTGCAATCTGACTAAATGCGCAGATTGACGCCGTATTGTGCCGATGTTCGTTCGGTTGTGGCTTCACGGTGGGATAAGGGATGAGAACATGGCGATGATGTTCGACGACCACTTCGTTTTTCCAGTCATTGGATAAATTGCAGTTGAGCGTCGTGGTCGGAGTTTAGAGAGAGGGAAGGTCAATCGGCGAAGAAAGGGGAGGGTTTGTGGGAGGGGTCATTTTCAGAGTCGTTATAAACGCACTTACATTGGGAGGGGTTTACATGGATTATTGGGCTACTTCTGTGGCCCGTTTAGTTGCTGAACCCAGAGAACACATAGGCTGCTCTGGATCAGCCCGTCAAATAGCTTAAGGTTTCTTCAGTTTAGATGAATGCCCAAATTTGGACATTTAAGTTAATACGTATGAAGGAGTACTCCCTCCGTATTTTAAAGCTTGCTACACTTTCCTATTTGGGATGTATTTTTTTTTATATAGAAAATAGAAAAAAATATGAATATAAAATCTATATTTTATTCGCTCTTTTCTAATTATTCGTATATTCTACTTTTTAAGAATTTTGCATTGTAATTCTATATGATGTAGGTTTTCATGTGTTTTATTTATTTGAAAACGGATTTAGTATTTATCAATTTTGACATTATTTTTAGCATTTTTTATACTTTTATTTATATATTTTGAAAATGCATATGTGCTTTTATAAAAAAAATCAATTATGTGAAGTTATTTAGAAAACGAACCACCATAGTGGCTCAAAATGCCTTGATTGAATGTGTTTTAAAAGTAAATGTACTTAATGCCAACACACATGTGTGAAATAATATAAGGATATCTTTAAACACTTCCCACAAATTTATATTCAAGTATAGTTTAAAACTAACATAACACACTTTTACATTATTGCACACCCCCTATTTTGCATGTTTACCCGGGCAATCATTTAGAAAATGAAAAAAATATTTGCTAAATCATTTGTTCATTGTGAGGGTGAATTTACCAGAAGGAAGGATTTTAATTTTAACACGAGTTAGTGCGGGACAGGAGATGCTAATTTCGAAGCATTTCTTAACACCTTAAGACGTTAGCCACTGCAATTCCGGATACTTGAATACCTAAACATGACTTATTGTGTCATGAATGTAAATGAAATAAAAAACAGTTGGTGTCCCATGTTGCATGGTTTGTTGTTGAAAACACTTATTAGTAGTTATTGTCAATTTTACGTGGTTGTGTCAGGAGCAATCAATTTGTCGAACGTTAAACAATCACATTGCATACAATGACCGTGGAACAAAAATTGAATCAGAGAATATTGTGGGTCTATAAAATGTGTGAACTACTCACTAATCATTGATAGATCATACTGAATATGTTTCATTTTTACGTCAAACTTTATTATTGTACAGAGAACAATTGTAAATGATTCAAGTAAAATTAGAAGTTTTTAACTTTAAATTTGGTTAAAATTAGAAGTTCTATTTTAATTTTTATTTGATACTTTATTTTGATTAAAATACTAATTTTCTATTGGTTGAAATGGGTGGTGGGAATAGGCAAATACTTAAACCTTATTGGTTGAAATGGGTGGTGGGAATAGTCAAATACTTAAACCTTATTGGTTAAAATGGGTGGTGAGCACAATGAAGCTTATTGATTGTTTCCAAATTCCTAAAAGATTGCAATGGACTTTCAGCTATAAAAGCAATGTGGATGTAAAAAGGTTTTCACATTCATTCATTCCCATATAAATAAATATATATTATTGCTCAAGTTGGTAGTATTATTTTGTAACAATTGATTTCACCAAAAATTGGTTGAAAAAAACATATCGTAATTTTAGAATTGTAGGTTGAACAAAAAGAAATAATTCAAAAGACATTGATGGAAGGGATATTTTTTAAATAAAATGTTGTATTTATTAGAGTTGTGCTATTTAAATAAAAAAAGGTTGTCTTAAAATTATCAAATTCATAGAAGTCTATGTGTTTGGTGTGTGTTACATCTATGTTTTCTTTTGATATACCGGGTCGAGAAGGGCTGGAGTGGAGATTGGATGTTGGGGACAAATAATGGGTATGCAATAACCATTTGGAATTCGTTTATGGCGATTCGGGTTTCGGTTTGTTCAACCTCATTAATGAGTTCATCGATCTCCCAACAGTTCGAAATATTTAAAGGTTGGTGGTGCAGTTGTATTTAATGAGATTGGGTTACTATTAATGGCACATGACATGTTTGTTAAAATTTGTGAAAGTGTTGTGTTTAAAGTGTTTAAAAAAATTAAAAAATGTTTTAAGTGTGTTTTGTTAAAAATGAAAACAAACATCATCCATATTTTTTGGAGAATGAAAAATGATAAACATAATTTTAGGATGCTTATTTGTTAAAAAATTATCCATCAGAAATTATCAACATAATCTGGAAATGAAAAAGATTTTTAACTATAAACGTATGGAGTCCAGATCTGTAGAGTTTCGATGATGTGCTTCACATAAAGTTGGTTTTAGGATGCATATTTGTCAAAAAATGTGTATTTTGATGATCGATTTATAAAAAAATGAGATTAATCTTTCATTAAAAAATTATCAAAACAAATCTAGAAATGAAAATCGATTAGAAACATTAACACGGATCTTCCAGATCTGTGGGCTTTGGACGATGTTGTTTGTATAAAATCGGTTTGTCGTTGCTTATTCGTGATAAACGTCAAAGCGAGATGTGGTTTGTGAGGTGGTTGGATTTAGATCTTACCCGTGACATGTAAATCTAGGCGGAAGAATGAAACGTTTACGGATCCATGGCCATGGAACTTCCAGATCTGTAAAGCTTCTGTGTTGTAGTTATAAAAAAAGTTTTAGTTTGGTTATTCTTGAAATACGTGAAATCGACAAAGGCTTGCATGTAGAAGAAGGAAAATGAACTTACTATGCAATCTGACTAAATGCGCAGATTGACGCCGTATTGTGCCGATGTTCGTTCGGTTGTGGCATCACGGTGGGATAAGGGATGAGAACATGGCGATGATGTTCGACGACCACTTCGTTTTTCCAGTCATTGGATAAATTGCGGTTGAGCGTCGTGGTCGGAGTTTAGAGAGAGGGAAGGTCAATCGGCTAGGTGTCGGCGAAGAAAGGGGAGGGTTTGTGGGAGGGGTCATTTTCAGAGTCGTTATAAACGCACTTACATTGGGAGGGGTTTACATGGATTATTGGGCTACTTCTGTGGCCCGTTTAGTAGTTGAACACAGCGAACACATAGGTTGCTCTGGATCAGCCCGTCAAATAGCTTAAGGTTTCTTCAGTTTAGATGAATGCCCAAATTTGGACATTTAAGTTAATACGTATGAAGGAGTACTCCCTCCGTATTTTAAAGCTTGCTACACTTTCCTATTTGGGATGTATTTTTTTTATAAAAAATAGAAAAAAATATGAATATAAAATCTATATTTTATTCGCTCTTTTCTAATTGTTCGTATATTCTACTTTTTAAGAATTTTGCATTGTAATTCTATATGATGTAGGTTTTCATGTGTTTTATTTATTTGAAAACGGATTTAGTATTTATCAATTTTGACATTGATTTTAGCAGTTTGTATACTTTTATTTATATATTTTGAAAATGCATATGTGTTTTTATAAAAAAAAAATCAATTATGTGAAGTTATTTAGAAAACGAACCACCATAGTGGCTCAAAATGCCTTGATTGAATGTGTTTTAAAAGTAAATGTACTTAATGACACCGTTACTTTTTTTCGTATATGGCCAACACACATGTGTGAAATAATATAAGGATCTCTTTAAACACCTCCCACAAATTTATATTCAGCCCATTTTAAGATTTGGTCCGATTTTCACTCCTTACCTGGGCCCATCAAACTTGCTATTTCTATGGATTTATTTAGTTTACCTTCTTTTAGACTTTTGATATGAATTGTATTTTGCTAAAAGAGGTTTTGGTATAGTCCCCCTCTTTTTGTTCTCTCTTATCTTAATAATATCCGACAAATGCCCCCCGGCATTTGTCCCACTGATTTTGGTATAGTTTAAAACTAACATAAGACACTTTTACATTATTGCACATCCCCTATTTTGCATGTTTACCCGAGCAATCATTTAGAAAATGAAAAAAATATTTGCTAAATCATTTGTGCATTGTGAGAATGAATTTACCAGAAGGAAGGATTTTAATTTTAACACGAGTTAGTGCGGGACAGAAGGTGTTAATTTCGAAGCATTTCTTAACACCTTAAGACGTTAGCCACTGCAATTCCGGATACTAGAATACCTAAACATGACTTATTGTGTCATGAATGTAAATGAAATCAAAAACAGTTGGTGTCCCGTGTTGCATGGTTTGTTGTTGAAAACACTTATTAGTAGTTATTGTCAATTTTACGTGGTTGTGTCAGGAGCAATCAATCTGTCGAGCGTTAAACAATCACATTGCATACAATGACCGTGGAACAAAAATTGAATCAGAGAATATTGTGGGTCTATAAAATGTGTGAACTACTCAGTAATCATTGATAGATCATACTGAATATGTTTCATTTTTACGTCAAACTTTATTATTGTACAGAGAACAATTGTAAATGATTCAAGTAAAATTAGAAGTTTTTTAACTTTAAATTTGGTTAAAATTAATTGTATCGTGAAAATTTTCAAACCGTGCATCGCACAGGTGCTCTACTAGGATCGAATAGAGCCGGTTAAGGCCCAATTGGCCCAGACGCCCAATAGAATCGGGCCGAACCGTGCATCGCACGAGTTCGGTCTAGGATCGAATAGAGCCGGTTAAGGTCCGATTGAAGAATTATCATATTTGAGTATTGTTTAAATAATGGCATAACATACTTTCACATATTTGCACACCCCCTGATTTGCCAATTTACCCGGGCAATTCGTGTAAAAAATGCAATTCGTATAAATGCATAGTCACCATATTACTTGAGATGTTTATACTTGGACTTATTTCAGTCTCAAACCAAACCAAACTTAAACAAACCAGATCAGACCATACTTGGATATTATAACTTGTAGAAGCACCTATTTGAACATTTTCCCACAAATTTAGATTCAAGTATAATTCAAGATTGACATAACACACTTTCACATATTTTACTCCCTTATTTTACCTATTTAGAGAGACAATTCGTCTAAAAAAAAAGCAATTCGTGTAAATTTAAAAATTCTAATTGGTGATGAAGATGGAGGAACCATTGACAAAATGACAAGACTCAGAATGTTGTATTCAAAGAAGTGTTTAACAATGTTTAGGTTTACATTAAATGCATATTTGCAATGTGATGGTTTCAACGTATTTGTTGGATGTTTTTGATCTCTTAAGTAATGTTTAGTACTCTCATTTTGACCATAATATTATAAGTGTGTTTCGTTTATTAGTGCTTTTATGTATATCAGTATTACATGAAGATAGATGATGTCATCAATTTATAGTGTGATTTGAATCACTAAGCACACATAAATTTGAAAGAGAAATTCTCATATCATGCATCTCACGGGTGAGTTTACTAGTTTCCCATAACAAACATGTAATTATCATGAACATGTAAACAACACATTCAATCTTCACCGTAGGTTTTATATTGCATTTAGAGCAATTGGCATTACTCCATATCAATTTCGCACTTGTAGGGATGGATTCGGGTCGGGTCGCCGGTTCGTATCACATGGGCCCGGGACCGGCCCGAGGGTTGGACGGGTCCGGTTCGGGCCGGGCCACCAGCCCGGGTCACGGGTCGGGCCACCCGCCGAGCTAGGCCGGGCCGGTTAAATTTTTTTTTAATTTATATTTTATACTTTATAGTTTTATACAAGTATTAAAAAACAAACTTCAAGTGCATTTATTTCAAATGAAATAGGAACTACATTTGAAAATTAAATAGGAACTATATTTGTTTTTAATCGGAATCTCCGGCATAGGTAGAGCCACCCTCTGTTGTAGATTCATCCATAAAGTGTTGGGATTGAGTGATGTCAATTTCTTGAGCTCTACATGCTGCTTTCAACCAATCGTGGTAGCATATAAGCATCTCAAGAGATTCAGCGCTCAACCTCGTTCTGGTTTGTGTTAGAACATTGCCGGCCGAACTAAATTCTTGTTCCACGGCAACCGTTGAAACCGGCATTGATAGCACTTGCTTAGCCATCTTTGCTAAAACCGAGAACATTCTTTCTTTTCCCTTCCACCAGTTTAGTACGTCAAAATCATCATCTTCTTCAAAATCAACATCATAAGTTAAATACAAAGAAATCTCATTAATTGTGCTTTGTTGTGTAGCGGGAGTTGATTTTGTTTTTTTAATAAGATTGGCAAACGTAGATTTGAAAATTGATTTTCCTTTAGATGATGTTTGTGTCGGGGGAGGGGGCGCATTGCCATATTGTGCATGAAACTCATTGAATAATGCATAAAATATATCACTAACCTCGTTGTATTCTTTTTTCGGATCAATTGGGTTGTCCTCATACATTGGCAATGGACCAAAAAAAGCAGCATAATAATAATTCAAACATTCTTCTAAAGAACCAAGTCTAAAACGAGGATCGAGAACAAATGCAATACCATAAATATGCGGAATATGTGAATAATATTTTAAAAACTTTTCCTTCATAAAACCAGCAAAATAACTCACATAATCAGCATTCTCAAAATTTGAAAAGCGTCGGCGAGATTAACAGCTTCACGAATAAATTGGTTTGAGGTAGGTTTATAAACATGAGTAAAAGTTTCAGTTGCATTATTAAAATATATCAAAGCATCACAATTTTTTTCACAGGTGTCGATCTCAGCCGAGTTTATAATATAGTTATCATATTGTTTCATAAAAGCAGGAAAATGTTGTTTATATCTAAGAAGAACTCCAATTAACTTATAGGTACTATTCCAACGAATAGACAAATCTTTTGGAAAAGCCACATATCTCTCACCTCTTTCTATCAAATAATCATGCCATTTTTTCCTAAGTTGTCCATTACCCCAAATACGTCTAATCCCCCCTTGACTACCTCCAACGATGCTCCCAACGCTTTTAGACCATCTTGCACACATAAATTTAGAACATGACATGCACATCGTTGATGAAAAAATCTACCCATCATAAATATAAAAAAATGTTTAAGATCAGGAGTATTTATAGGTTTTTTACCCCCCACCCCCCCACCACCCCCCACCAGCCAACCCCCCCGGACCCTCCCTTTACCCCACCCAACGGCTATATAGCCGTTTGGGTTGTCCCCAGCCCCAGCCCCAACGGCTAGTAGCCCAAACCAATTTTTTTTTTAAATTAGACCCGGACCCGGGCCCGACCCGGCCGGGCCGGGTCACAATAATCCAGCACCGAGCCCGCCCCGCCCCTTCCCACCGGTTCGGGTCCATACCCGGTCCCGGACCGCCCGACAGGGCCGGTACCGGGCCCGCACAGTACCGGGCCGGGCCGGGTCACGGGCCGGGTGGCCCGAACCGAATCCAACCCTAATCGGAACACTATTAACAACCCAAAGTCACCAAGCACATAGAGCGACTGCATGATAACTATTTAACTGTACAGTAAACTCAGCTCGACAGCAAGTTCTTGCTCTCCACGGTGAATAACAAAATTTGCATGACAATTCAAAAACACAATCGCAATAGTATTGACAACCAAATGTCACCAAATATTGCTTTTCCTTTCAGATTTTCCTGTCACAAAATACAGCACATTCTTTTGAAATTCTTGCAGACACATTGCAAAAATTCCCACCGGCCATCTAAGAAACCTAATATTGTTGAAACTTTTTTATGTTTTGTGTGGAAAGACTCAAAACTTTTAACAATAGTTGATCTCTTGACATGCATCAAGTTTGAATACATAGATCCTTTTTAAGATAATGATAATAAAGACTAATTAGGCATGGAACAATTAAGAAATAACAGTAGCTTTCTGGTCTGCAACCACAGAAATCTTGCAAGCATAAGCAAAATGAAAAGGAAAACATGATAATAATGACTAAGGTTTTGATGTGGTATAGCCTCCGGCACCACTGCTTTTCTTCTCAAGTCTTCATTCTAGGTAATTTCTAAGGTTTGATGTTATCACTATTTTGGAACGAAGTTGCACTTTTAACAACAAAAATATGAAAGTTAAACAACCAAAAAACAAATCAAAATAAATGAAGGAATTTTAAACTAAATTGAATAGAGCATCGACCCATTTGGAAGACCACCATTTTGGTGTAATAGTCTGGACGCTAACATCTATCTTGCATTTGAACTAAAAAAAAGTAAAACTGAACTAAAAAAATAATATATATTTCTCATTCAAATATTTCATTGAACACCATAAACATATATGCTTAAAAGGGTGCACTGAAAACTCATGTCAAAAAATGAGAAATAAACTCATCAACAATAGAGCAAACATGGGATGAGTAGAAGAGGAAGCATACTCTGCCTGGTTAACCACCAGAGTATGTATCATACATATAAAAATAAAAATGATTTCTGCCTGGTTTGAATTTTCTTGCTTCTAAGGGAAAATAGATTATAAATGTAGTTATAATCATTTCAAAATAACATTTAAAATTACGTAGTGACTTACAATGTTTAGAAAGTTCAGCCACCAATGCAATGAAAACCGCAAGTAATGGACATAAAAGCAGCTTAGTTATAATCAGGATTAGATATGTTAAAAAGAACAGAACATCAATAATTCTAAAAATCAGGATTAGTTTAAAAAGCTTAAAGCTTGATTTTTTGTAGGATATGTCCTGGAGAGATTTGCAGCTGAAATTAATTTGAATTTTAACAAAAAGGAAGAAGAAAGCTTCCTTTTTAAGATGTCATCATGTGCCTTAAGCATGTAGTAATTACTGAATGTAATTTCCAGCATCTTCCAGCATCTTCTTAATATAATTAAGAAAATATAGAATGAGATACATATATGAAATCATTGATATAGAGCTTCTCTAAAAGTATATTAAATTAGTACATTTTCAGTGACTATAAGAGTTCTATTTACATACCAAATTTGCAAATAAAGATCTATATGAGTATGTACTGCGTAGTATTGAATAAAGAAGTAAGTGGGTAAAAAAATCTGAAGCAATTCACTATATATACACTTTCTGGGGTTGGTTAGGCTTAAGCCTTTCATCAGTCTTTCCAAGCCCAGACTGGTGGCTGGAACATCACTTGATGAAAGGGTGGATCAAGAGACTGAAGCCGGTGAGTTTGATGTTACTTATTCAACGTACTCAAGTAGTAAGTATCAAACTTATTCAAATGAAAACCCGCAGCCGCTTGTATGATATTACTAACACCATGCATACTCGGATGTTCCATTAGATTAGAGAACAGGGAACAGAGAATTAGAGAAACGAAGAATTAGAGTAGTACCTCTATTCCTATGGCAGTGAGAGTATGGAGAGTGTGAAGCCCTAATTTAGATCTGCATCTGTATTATAGTGACAGTCATATTAAGATTAAATAGATTACATCTTATTAAAGTTTTGGTTTTCGTCTTCTCAAACTTAATAGAATTTGATATTAAAGGAGCATAGTGGCAGCCATATTAAGATTGAATAGATTACATCGTATTAAAGTTTTGGATTTCTTCTTCTCAAAGTTAATAGAATTTGATATTTTAATTTTTCTCTTTTATTGTTTTCTAACATGACATTAGCCTAATAAAACCCTCTTTTGTACTTTCCCTAGTTCATTTTCTCCAGTGGAGTTTTTAAAATTCATAAAAAAAATTTAATGCACAACATACTTGGAGTGTTTCTTTGTCGCTTATCTGATTTAATGAACCAAAAAACTGTTTAGATATTCAATATGAAGCAGCCACAGAACTCATCGTTGGCTTTGAATGACTGCTTTTCAATATATCATGTTCAAAAGATGTAATTGATTTACCATCACAATGATTTACCACTATTTATAACCACAAACATAGGAAAATAAATATAGACAAAAACTCTATTAATTCTTATAGGTAATATTGACAGTTGGAAGGGTAAAACTTAATGAGACATTTCATCAAACATGTTATATGCACAATGTTAGTGTAGTCCACAATGAATAAATCAATATTTATCCATAATCATAGGACAATTCCAGTTTGAAAGAGGATGTTTGACTCAACTCTAAAGCTTTAAAATGAAGCCTTCATAAAAAGAATACTTTATAAGGTGAAGAAGATTGTGATTACCACCAAAGTATGATTATGTAGTTGTAGTAGAGATCATCCCACTTTGTATTAGATCACCCCATTTCAAAAAGAAAATAGACTGCCTAGCCGAAAAAAGTATGGGTATTTGGCTAGATAGAATTCTGATTTTTTGAATTTAGAAGTCGTAAAACGGACATTATGAATTCCCAATTCTGTAATACAAAATCTAATATGTTTTCGAGATCAAAGCATTTCATCGAACACCTTATGTGGTATAGCTTATATGCTCTGTGCACTTACAATATGTGTAAAAAGAACTAAAAAATCAGCATCAAATACTAATTAGATGCTGTGAAAGATGATGGAATGAGAATAGACGGCATACCTGCATTATTAGAGAGGGCAATAGAGCATAAAACCCTATTATTCTAATGGTATATATATAACGATAATACCCTGTATGGCAGTGGTTTGTGCTTTGACGTCTCTCAAAATTGCGGTAACTCCATGGATGGGAAGCGGGAGAGGCGTGTTATACATGGCAACTTCAAGCTGTATATCCCAAAATCTGTAGAGGAATTATGGGAGAAGAAAGTGGCGAGCGATTATAATCGTATGCGCAGGAGGAATATCTATATGCGAAGGAGGAGGGGAGTGATTTTAATGGGTGTTGTTTTTTCCCTCAAGGAAGCCACGTGGAGTGACGAGAGAAGCAGAGTGAAATAAGGACCGGAGGACACATTGGATTATTAGAGGGCATATTTGTACTTTAAACAACCATTTCTTTTCTTATATATAAATAGAATAGATATTATATGTATTACGCGCGCACTAATTAATCATTCTTTTCATGGGATTGTGCAATATTGGAAGCACTCTTACACATTTGTTTTTTAGACCGATAGTAGACAACCACTTTTGTGTATACTAGTTGATGACTAGATCTTAGCCTGAGATTTTTAACTTATGCATGTATGGTTGTTAACTAATTGTGCCTAATGCGACTCCCACAGCGCACTATAATCGGTCTTAAAACACAAATAATTTTGTGTTGGATACGAATCCCCAACAATAACCCGCTATTAGCCTTAACCGATAACGTGTGCACCGCTTTGCGGGATATGACTTTGATGAGACAATTGATTTTCCTGTCATTAAGAGGAGATAAGAGAAAGAATTCTCTAATTGAATGACAAAATCATTATGATGGTACATCACTACTTTGTCTCCATGATAAATCTTAGACTTCAAAATGTAACATTGAAGTTAAAGTGTTTATCAATTATCATAAATGATTTAAGTAATCAGATTATACACACTAGCTGCAAACATATTTATAAGGCTTGAATTTATTTAAACTAAAAGACACAATGCTAAAGGAAGAAGCATTGCAATCACAAGCAGTGAGGTTATGGTTGAGGTCGTGGCTCTCTAAAGGAATAGTGGGAAGCCACCTGATTTGATTAATTATCCACCCCAAGTAGTAGAGGGTAGATAAGGCACAAACCAATATACTCGTCATCATATGAATTCCTCTCACGAGATTATCTCTGACTAAATATGTGCATGAATTAATAATGGGGGACGCCCCAAAGTTTAAATGATTTCAGAGAATTAAAATCCCAATGATAATGAGAGTGTGTCTGAGTCAAATGATAGGCCCACAATTTATAGATGTGTCTGATGATATATTTATACGATTGTTCAAAGGAGTATAGAGCACGATGATATCGAACCATACTCTATTGCAACATGAAAGCAGTGAGAATATTGGCCTAAATGTGTAAGTAATTCAGGTATAAATTTAATATTTGACAAAGAGATAGGTATTTGGTATGATATTGCTAATCAACCAAGTGTAAAGCCTGTATGACATGAAATAATTCTTTGTTAGAAAGCGTATTGAGATAATGAGGTCCTAATTATTCTCACAACGCACTGGATTCAAATATGAAAAGTTATACTTCTCTAGTTTGAACACAAAAATGTTCAACTACTTAATCTATAAGTAGACTCCAAAGTAATGGAGACGCAGCTAAAGATTGTGGATATTAAATGTCTCAATACAATTTCATTAAAGAGATGTATATGAAGTATTTGTTATGTTTAATCAAGTGGTTTTAAATTACATTGTATATTTACATTGAAACGTTCACATTTGGATGAAATCAATCCAGACGAGAGTGACATACCCGTCTAAGTGGCCACTTGACTGAAAAGGGATATAAAAAGTATATATTTTCCCTCCAAGTATCATTATATGTCGAAGATATAGACATGGTATATACTCGTTAAAGAAAATGAGAAATCTTAGATACATGAAAGTCATAATTGAGACAAAGGATCTTGGGAAACTCGGGTTGTTTTGAAAACATCGAGCTGGTTGAATAATAGTTCACCAGTTGCATATATCCAAAAGGGTTCTCAGGCAAATTAACATGGATAAATGTAAACTGTTAGCACTCCCATGATTGGTCGAAATATGGATGCTAGAAAATATATCCATTATTGGAAAGTTATTGGGAGAAAGAATTCCCTATGAAAGTGCAATGTGCGCATGATTGTATTTTGACAAACACATTCGACCAAATAATACATTCTCAAGAACGTGTTAGCTAAAAATAGCTCAGGACCAATACATCGTATATCATCATTGAAATAGTATCAAGGATGTACTTTGATATCTATATGAAACCATTTGTGTAATCTTTATTGAAATTATGGCCCCAATATTACTCCCCATGTTTCTAAAGACAAAAACATTACTCTTTTTCTATTTCCCAAAAAAGTGACCCAATTTAAACGATGGGGTCCAATGCCGTTCAAATGGCCCAATCGCACCTTATTTCCCCTCTCCGTACTCGGCTCTAATCATCCTCATTTCGCCGTTCTTTGTCTTCTCCGTTTCTCAGTAACGCACCTGATGGACACTCCGAAATTCATTCTTCTCTAGCGCTCTGTCTTCGTTGAGGTCTCTTCTCTCCAATCGCAATTTCAGATTTAATCTTTCTGAAGACAGAATCTAAAGGTATTTACCTAAAATTCAGAGCTCTGTGGTCAATTTTGTATGCATGTATAGATATAATCGCATATATGTAAATAATTTAATCTGTAATCATACGCTCAAGTGCGACTTTGAAAGCCTAGCTCGTAATTTGCATTGAACTGCTTTTTTTTTGCTTTTAGAAGTCAGTAGATAAGAGTGGCATGCATTAGGAGACGGAAATTTGAGGCTAGTCGTAGAGAATTTCAGGTTTATCATAGACATTCAAACTATTATTCTCCATACGGAGGTTGAATAAGAATAGTTTGAATAAGAGTTCCCAACAGTAGCTCTCAAAAAAACAGTCTATATAGTTCCGAACTCCTCTAATTCGAACATCAACATCTGGTTCGAAACTGCAGCTCTCACGATAGAGAATAAGAGGAGTCTAATTGCCTTTTGAAACTAATTATCCTACAGTTACTGGTTTAGTGAATGTATTCTATGCTTTGGTTAAATACTTGTTTCTTTCATTTAGCCTATATTTTTTTGTTTTTAATTTTCTTTTTATTGTTAGATGTCTAACAGTGACTTCATATCTCCTGCACAAACACCGTCTCGACGTTCATCTAGGCGTCTATCATTGACTCTTAAGTCGAAACATGTAAGTCTTCATGTTAGTATATTACATCCCCTTATTTTGTATATGAGGTTTTGTTTCTCATTCATTTTTTAATTTGTCTTCTTTCCAGACCTACATGAGATTGGTCGACAAAGATGTTGTTTATCAGGAAAAAGGGGCTGATTTGTGAACATTCCCTCACCTTAAGTCTAAGGATTTTCTAAAGACATGAAGTTAAGTTTGATCAAGTATAAGCTTGTGTATTTATAATTATAGTTGATCATCGAAGAACCGTTGCTCATGGACACCGTACACGCACACACAAGGGCAAATACTCCGCGTGAACCAGATAAGTCATCACCACCTATACATGATAGTTTGAAATGAAACATGGAAGTCTAGATGTCTATGAATTGGATAGATTTGCCTGAACACTTGAATTTGTATGGCTTAAGATTATGTGAATGCCCTATTATGTATATATGCTTGTAGGTGATGTTGATTGAGAACTTGTTGAGTTATCAATGTAAGGTATCCAAGTTCTATGTTTATGGTAAGGTTGGATTTATATGGAATCCAACAATGAATGAAAGTTGTGATGATAATGATATCTAATGAATGATAAGAAATGTTCTAAGATAGCCGTTCCCCCAAGTAATTACTTGAGCTGAACGGAGCGGGATCTTCTTCCGCGGGGAGTCCAGGGATTACTTCTGATGGCTGCGGGCTAGCTACCCAAGGTCATTAGCGAGGGGCCAGGATACGAGCTACGGGCCCATCAAGTCAAGTAATAAGATAAGAAGAAAGAATGATGAATGAGGAAATCTTTTAGATTTCGTTACATGATGTTGTGTTTTACATGATATGAATATGTGTGTGAATATGCTATGTGTATGGAGTATTCAAGCTCATGTATCTAATTATGGCTAGCTAAGATTCCCTAAACGTTTTTAGTGGATGAAATGGTGACTTACTAAGCATTATTGCTTACGAGACTTCTATTCTCATGTATAGGTAATGAACGAGGTACGGAAGCCTGAGAGAATGTATGGAGCCGGTGACAAGGTTTTGGATGGGTTAACGGAGAAGATCGGGCTATCAGTTATGTTGTTTTAGTACGTTGGTAGTTCACAGGGTTGTTAAACGTTTTTAAAATCCTGATAAGGTGTAATGGTTTTACAAATGTTTTATTTTGGATGCGTTTCGTTATCGTTGTAAGGTTTGATTTGTTCTAAAAGAAATAAAGTCTCATATCGAGGCTTTGTATCTTTATTTCCGCTTGATTTATCGAGTCTCTTTTATGTATGAGTATCATAATGGCCGTTTTGGGGACGGTCGTTACATCCCATGAAGTCGATACCCCATGCATCAAAAATCTCACAGAAAAGCATGGGGTTTTGTGGCATCTCGTTCCTCCTTGAAATGTTGCCCGCTCTTTGGCAATTGTCACAAGATTGACAAAAGCCGTGTGCATCCCGGAATAGACTCGGCCACCAAAAACCGCTTTCAAGTATCTTCATTGCTGTTCGTTTCGGGCCGAAATGTCCTCCACAAGCATAAGAGTGACAAAACTCTATGATGTGGGCTATCTCATATTAAGAGATGCATCTTTGGATTATTTGATCCTTACAATGCTTCCACAAATATGGGTCATCCCAAACATAGAGTCTTGATTCCATTCTCAATTTTTCTTTTTGAGATTTTGAGAGTTGTGGATGAAATTTGCCGGTAACAAGGAAGTTCACGATATTTGCGTACCATGGTTGTATGACTTTGATGGAGAAGAGAGTTTCGTCCTGGAATTCGCCTTTGATGAGATTTGTGTGGAGGTCTTCAACGTCTTTGATGCACACTAATTAGTAGTGCATAATTACATGTTTTTATGTTTGATTTATGTTAATTGTTTGACGTTTTATTTAGTTTGTAAACATTTATGTGATTTCAGTTGTAATTGTATTTTAGTCTTTATTTGTTAGTTGTAAAGTTTAGTTAGGATTTGTGGTTTTGGAAAGGAAGACTTTGAAGTGAAGAAAAAGAAGATTTGGCTGCCCAGGAGCAAATACCCGACCGGGTATAATACTTGACCCGGTCGGGTAAGAAGTGAAAAACGAAAATGCAAAGAAAGTGCATGGCCCGGTCGGGCCCACTACCTCACCCGGTCGGGTGAGAAGTGACCGGGGACAACCCGGTGTGCAAAGATCACCCGAACGTGAAGAAAATCCAATTTTTGCACTCACCCGGTCGGGTCCCCTACCCCACCCGGTCGGGTCTGACTTGAACCGGACACTTTAACATGCTGAAGATCGCCAGAACGTGGAGGATATTTGATTTTGACATGCACCCGGTCGGGTGAGTACTTGACCCGGTCGGGTACCCGGCCAAAGGTGTTGAAAAACACCTATAAATAGCACACTTTTTCTTCACAAAAAATAATCCCTTCTTCCATACTCTTTAGCTCAGTTTAGAATAGCCTTTCTTTATATTTTTCTAGCTATGTTTAGCCTCCAAATGAGGAGCTAAACTTCCATTCTAGGTGTTGCTCTTGAAGTTTGTTGATTATTAAAGTTGTGAGTTATTTTCTTAAACTTCTTTCCTTGAATATTAATTAATAGTTCTTTCCTTAATACCATCTCTATATTAATGTTGGGGAGTGTTGCTAAGATGACAATTAGTTAACATCTCGACATTAGTTAGAATGGTATTTTCTTCCTCTATATTAATATTGAGGAGTGTTGCTAAGATGACAATTAGTTAACATCTTGATATTAATTATAGTAGGATTCATCTTCATTAATAATATTCTTCCTTGAATATTAATTAATTCCTACTCTTATTTCATATTAATATTTTGAACATTACTTAAAGGATCAACTAGTTTTGTTTCATATATTAATTATTACTAGAAACGATCAACGAACCGATGGTTAATCGTTGATGGTTTCACAAGTAAGTAACTTCGGTTTATTAATGCACGGTCGTGGTTAATAAACTTAAGAGGGATTAATTTTGTTGGTTAAACCGAAACCGCTTGTGTTAAGGTTATCAATCTCAATTGATTTCATCAAGGAGTTAGAAAGATTAAATGCTACTATTAAATCGGTATAAGGCGTTGTTCTATATTTGATTAATAGTAAGGGTTATTAATGAACGGTCGTTGTTAATAACTACCCTCGATGAAGTGGATATACTCCCCGATTGAGTATTCGAGAGGGAATAAGTTATAGATATAACAATGATCGACTAAAATATATCAACAAGTGGAAAGTAGCAATGCCAAGTCCTTTTTATCTTTGAATTAAACACATATAGGTTGTTCATCTTAGTTCCAAATTAAAATTAAATCACTCAATCCAAATCCCCCCTTTTATTTACTAAGTATCATAAAAAGAAAGTTATTCCTTTCCCTGTGGATACGAACTCTACTACGCTATACTACGCATAAGTGTTTAGTATTGAAATTATTTTGACGCACCGTGACAAAGTGCTCGTCAAATTTGGCGCCGTTGCCGGGGAAAGGCAATTAATTTTTCTTTTTATTTTATTTCAAAGAAAAAAAAAATAATAATATATAAAGATTTCTATTTTTGCTGAGCTTTGTTTGAGTATATGGTTAAACACCGATCTATAAACCAAATCACCTACCAAACAAAGCCCGAAACAGAACAAGCCTTCGAGAGGTTCAGGAATCTATTTCCGAATACTTCTTCGGAGGAATCATCAAGTGCTAGTTCTCATTCTAGCGAATCCGAAGAGTCCTTTCACATGGCTCTTGAAACAAGAACGTTGAGGGAGCTCACGGCTCCGAATCTAAATCAACAACCCTTATGTATCACTTTTCCAACTCTTGATACGGGGGTCACATTCGAGCTAAAATCTGGGCTCATTCATCTACTTCCCTCTTTCCATGGCCTACGAGGGGAAGATCCAAATAAACATTTGTCGGAGTTCCATATTGTGTGCACAAGCATGTGCCCCAATGGCGTGTCCGAGGAGCAAATCAAGCTGAGAGCCTTCCCATTCTCTCTCAAAGACACCGCCAAAGATTGGTTATTTTATCTTCCCTCGGGAAGCATCAACACATGGGCTCAAATGAAAAAGAGCTTCCTTGACAGGTACTATCCCGCATCTATCTCTTCAAGTCTCAAGAAGCAAATCAGCAACATTGAGCAAGCAGATAATGAGACCTTGTATGAATATTGGGAGCGCTTTAAAAAATTATGTGCTAGTTGCCCATATCATGGATATTCAGAACAAGATCTCATTCTCTACTTCTATGATGGACTTGTTGATCAAGATAGACGCATGGTGAATGCGGCATGCGGAGGGGGTATTGTTAACAAAACCCCTTCTCAAGCAAGAGACATCATTTCGGAGTTGGCCAAAAACTCGAGACACTACGACGGAAGGTCATCATCAAAACGAGTCATGGCAGCGGAATCCAACAACTCGTTGGAGAGTCAAGTAGCCGGCTTGACTTCTTTGGTTAAAGATTTCCTTTTAAAACCAAAAACCCAAGAAGTCAAGGTCTGCGGCATCTGTTCAACGCAAGGGCATCCCACAGATTCTTGCCCGACACTACAAGAAGATAACTCCGAGCAAGTCAATGCTTCGGGGTTCCAAGGTCAAAGGAGGTACGATCCTCAAGGAAACACTTACAACCCGGGATGGAGGGATCATCCGAATTTAAGGTACGGAAATTCTCAAACAAATCCTCCCCCTCAACAATACAAACCCCAAGGCCAAACATCGAACTCGAGTATGTCCACCGAAGACATGATTCGAGCGCTGGCCGTTAATATGGGAACAATGCAGCAAAGCATGGGGCAATTCCAACAAACAATGATGCAATTCCAACATGAAACCAAGTCGAGCATTCAAAATTTGGAAACTCAAGTTAGCCAAATTTCAAATGCCGTAAGTCAACTTGAAGCAAAAGATTCGGGTAGGCTCCCCTCCCAAACTGAGCAAAACCCGAGACAACATGTCAATGCAATATGTTGAGGAATGGTAAAGAATTGCAACCACGGGAAGTTGAGGAGGAGAAGCAAGAGGTTGATCTTGAAGAAGGCTTCCAACAAGAAGAGGAGAAGCCAACGAAGACTAAATTCCCTCCACTGTCATCATATGAACCACTCCCTCCATTCCCTGAGGCATTGAAAGACACGAGGAAGCTGAAGAATGATCGGGACATCTACGAAACATTCGTCAATTCTGAGGTAAACATCCCACTCTTCAAACTGATCAAAAGTGTTCCCCGTTATGCAATGTTCTTAAAGGAACTATGCACAATGAAAAAGAAAAATAAACTGGAAGGGAAACAAAAAGTTGAAGTGAGTGAACGTGTCTCGGCCATTTTTAAAAAGAAACTCCCTGAGAAATGTAGCGATCCAGGCATGTTCACTATTCCTTGCAAAATAGGGGATACCTTATTTTCTAAGGCCTTGTTGGATTTAGGAGCGTCAATAAATGTCATTCCTTATTCCTTATATAAATCCTTACAACTCGGCCCACTACATCAAACCGGTGTAGTGATTCAACTAGCGGATCGGTCTAATACTTACCCGAAGGGTGTAGTAGAAGATGTGCTAGTAGAAGTAGAAAATTTGATTTTCCCTGTTGATTTTTATGTTTTGGAAATGGGAGATGATAACCAAACTACACCCATCCTCTTGGGTAGGCCTTTTCTGAAAACCGCAAAAACAAAAATAGACGTGGCTAATGGTTCATTAACTTTAGAGTTTGATGATCAAAAGGTAGAATTCAACATTTTTGATTCTACGAAAAAACAAATTCAAGACCAATCTCTTTGTGCTCTAAATGTTTGTGAACCACAAACCCCGAATATTTTTGTTGAGAAGAAAAATGAGAACATCAAACTTTTTGAAAAAGAAGAATTATTCAAATTTTCAAAAAGAGAATGGATCCCACCTGGGATTGAAGTGATACCAGAAAAGAAATCCCGGCCTTACTGGACAAGGCCGAAAAGGAAAAATGAAACAAGGGATGTTCACGATCCCACGTAAAAATAAAAAAATAAAATAAAAATAACGTCGTGCCGCGACATTAAATCAAGCGCTTCTTGGGAGGCAACCCAAGCCTTTATTTTTAATTTCATTTTTTTTCCTCAGCTCGTGTGTTTTAATTTTTTCAAAAAAAAAAAAAAAAAAAAGAGAGCCTGGGCTGAAACCCGGCCGGGTATCCCAAACAGCCCGGTCGGGTTTATTCATAAAAAGGGGATACCCGGGCAACACGGCCACCGGGTTGCTAACAAAAAAAAGAAAAAAAAACATATACCCGACCGGGTATATCCAAAACCCGACCGGGTATGCACATATTTTTGGCTCTGAACACACTGGAATGCATACCCATTCGGGTATTTCTGAAACTCGGGCGGGTACGAATTTATTTTTTTAAAAATCAGAAAGACCCGACCGGGTACCCTAAAGCACCCGACCGGGTACTCATTCCAGTAGGTACTGGATAACAGAACAAGTTACACCCGACCGGGTACACCACTTCACCCGGCCGGGCTACCGAACTCAAAACTTTCTGCCTGGGCAAATAGCGTTCACCCGACCGGGTAAACTACCCCACCCGACCGGGGTGAACGGGAAATCAGCACTTTACCAGGTCGGGCTCACCCCTTCCCCTCCCATTTCTTCTTCCTCCCAACTCCAAAATTCCCAAAATCCACCATTTTCAAACACCCAAACCTTCGAATCTCCCCATTTCCTTAACCAAATCCACTAAAAACCCCCATTTTCTTCATCTCCTCACTTCCCTCTCCATCTCTATACCCATAAAATCCCCCAAAACCTTCCCAATCAACAAAACCCAAAAAACCCTACCCAAAATTCGAAATCCCCATTCTTGGACATTCAAGGTCCGAAATCTCCCCAAAAATCCTCAACCAATACCATATTCTTACTCTCCTCACCATCCTCTTCAACCCCATACCCATAAAAGCCATCCAAATCCCACCCTACCCCAAAGTCCGAAAATCACAAAAAAAATCCAATTTTGTTTTTTGTTTTTTGAACTTCAATGGCTCCAAGAAAGTCAAAAGCCTCTTCCTCAAGGGGAAATCGAGCTATCCCACCGGTAGCGGGCTATGAGAGCGTGGAGTTTGCTACGGAGGCTCAACGGAACAACTTCATCAACCAATCAAAAAGGGAGGTAAAGTAATCCCGTTTCATGTGCTTAACTACTTTAGCGCTACTATGGATTGATACTGTGATGCGTGACATATTTGCAAGAATTGGAATATCTAGAATGTTTGAAATGCAATATGTGACATATCCTCATTTGGTGTATGAAATTTTTAGCTCATTTGCGTATACCAAAGATGTGAATGATCATGCAAATGACATAATCACCTTTCATTTACTAAATGAGGATCGTTCATTAACCAAACGAGAATTTGTTCAACATTTTGGTCTCCCATGGTTTGATGAAGCACGTACATATGATTCTCTTGTGGGGTATGAATTGTGGAGAAGAATGACCGGCAAGAATGTGGTTGATCTATCTAAATTAAGTGTGAATCGTGTGCAACATCCGGTCTTCCGACTATTCTTAAAATTTTGCTCAAATTATTTCCTCGGAAGACCGAATAATCATCACACACGTATCTGGGATGTGTGTGTTCTAGCACAAGCTGTTTTGCCGGGTCCAAATCAAGTTGATGTTGCCACCATCTTATGGACTCATTTCAACAACGTGGCAACATCAACAGGACCAATTGCTATGGGGGGCCTCATCACACATCTAGCCACTTTATATGGTTTTATAGACCCCGGCCCCATCACCTCAAGACACCTTATTTGCACTGAATGACTTTTACAAAAGACGCTAGACTTGGTCCCCTCGCACACAACACCAACTGGGGCACACATCTATAATTGGCGCATTCTCCCACGCACTTCCATCTACCTCCAGATACCCTCAGCCGACGTCCCCCTGGATATCATCAATCACCAAATCGGGGATGGTCATCACTATTGTCTTCCCGGGGCAATCCCGGATCATTATGAAGAACCCATCCACGATGAAGATGATGAAGAACCCCCAATCATACCCGAACAACCACAACCTCAAGCATTCCACTACACACCTTTCGAGCAACAAATGCTCGATAACATGGTCACGCTCAACCAGAGCATTGTGAGGATGGAAGAGCAGCGGCAAGCAGACTGGCGTAGGTATGAGGAAGACAGACGGAGATCTGAGGAGGATCAGCGTAGAACCTTTGGTCCGATATACTCATATATAGCACACCAGGGCTCCTTTTCCTCTATGACCACTCCACCTCCTGCACCATCATGGTATGACCCCTCTCAGTGGGATTTCTTTGGAGGATCGAGCTCCGGTGGTGGAGGCTACGATGGTGGTTATGGCGGGGATCACATGGATGAGGACGGACACCAAGGTGGAGGTCTAGGCGGACACTAGGGACAGTGTCAGATCCTAAGTGTGGGGGTGAAGAGATCTTCCCGGTATGTTCACATTCACACTCTTTATTCTTGTTATCTCAAAAAAAAAACGAAAGCTTGTTGAGTTGAAAACCCACAAAGGGCAGCTTAAGCAAAAATAAAGCAAAAATAAGAGTGAGTTTGTGAGATTTGAGAAAAATTAAAAAAAAAATAAAAATAAAAATAAAAAAATGTGGGAAGCTGGGTTGAAAACCTGAAAGGGCACCTAGGCAAAATGAGAGAATGAGAAAAAGTTATTTCTTTTGATTTTGCAGGATCCTGAGGGCGATTACTATTGAGAGTTCGGATTAAAATTGAAGACCCATCTTTACTCTTTTTGTTTTGGAGATACTTTATGTATTTGTTATAAACACTTGTGGATGTTGGTGCTGCAACTCTTGTCATTTAGGACTTCTTGGATTTGATTTGATTTACTCGAGACGAGTAAAGGTTTAAGTGTGGGGGTGTTTGATGCACACTAATTAGTAGTGCATAATTACATGTTTTTATGTTTGATTTATGTTAATTGTTTGACGTTTTATTTAGTTTGTAAACATTTATGTGATTTCAGTTGTAATTGTATTTTAGTCTTTATTTGTTAGTTGTAAAGTTTAGTTAGGATTTGTGGTTTTGGAAAGGAAGACTTTGAAGTGAAGAAAAAGAAGATTTGGCTGCCCAGGAGCAAATACCCGACCGGGTATAATACTTGACCCGGTCGGGTAAGAAGTGAAAAACGAAAATGCAAAGAAAGTGCATGGCCCGGTCGGGCCCACTACCTCACCCGGTCGGGTGAGAAGTGACCGGGGACAACCCGGTGTGCAAAGATCACCCGAACGTGAAGAAAATCCAATTTTTGCACTCACCCGGTCGGGTCCCCTACCCCACCCGGTCGGGTCTGACTTGACCCGGACACTTTAACATGCTGAAGATCGCCAGAACGTGGAGGATATTTGATTTTGACATGCACCCGGTCGGGTGAGTACTTGACCCGGTCGGGTACCCGGCAAAAGGTGTTGAAAAACACCTATAAATAGCACACTTTTTCTTCACAAAAAATAATCCCTTCTTCCATACTCTTTAGCTTAGTTTAGAATAGCCTTTCTTTATATTTTTCTAGCTATGTTTAGCCTCCAAATGAGGAGCTAAACTTCCATTCTAGGTGTTGCTCTTGAAGTTTGTTGATTATTAAAGTTGTGAGTTATTTTCTTAAACTTCTTTCCTTGAATATTAATTAATAGTTCTTTCCTTAATACCATCTCTATATTAATGTTGGGGAGTGTTGCTAAGATGACAATTAGTTAACATCTCGACATTAGTTAGAATGGTATTTTCTTCCTCTATATTAATATTGAGGAGTGTTGCTAAGATGACAATTAGTTAACATCTTGATATTAATTATAGTAGGATTCATCTTCATTAATAATATTCTTCCTTGAATATTAATTAATTCCTACTCTTATTTCATATTAATATTTTGAACATTACTTAAAGGATCAACTAGTTTTGTTTCATATATTAATTATTACTAGAAACGATCAACGAACCGATGGTTAATCGTTGATGGTTTCACAAGTAAGTAACTTCGGTTTATTAATGCACGGTCGTGGTTAATAAACTTAAGAGGGATTAATTTTGTTGGTTAAACCGAAACCGCTTGTGTTAAGGTTATCAATCTCAATTGATTTCATCAAGGAGTTAGAAAGATTAAATGCTACTATTAAATCGGTATAAGGCGTTGTTCTATATTTGATTAATAGTAAGGGTTATTAATGAACGGTCGTTGTTAATAACTACCCTCGATGAAGTGGATATACTCCCCGATTGAGTATTCGAGAGGGAATAAGTTATAGATATAACAATGATCGACTAAAATATATCAACAAGTGGAAAGTAGCAATGCCAAGTCCTTTTTATCTTTGAATTAAACACATATAGGTTGTTCATCTTAGTTCCAAATTAAAATTAAATCACTCAATCCAAATCCTCCCTTTTATTTCCTAAGTATCATAAAAAGAAAATTATTCCTTTCCCTGTGGATACGAACTCTACTACGCTATACTACGTATAAGTGTTTAGTATTGAAATTATTTTGACGCACCGTGACAAAGTGCTCGTCAGTCTTTGTGAGGGATGATGCGGCTTAAATGATTGGCCACCAAGTTCTCCGCTCCTTTCTTGTTCTTAATCTCTACATCAAACTCACTCAATAGAAGGACCCATCGAATGAGTCTTGGTTTGGCTTCCTTCTTTGTCATAAGGAATTGGAGAGCGGCATGGTCGGTGTAAACAATAACTTTCGTTCGAAGAAGGTAGGAACGAAACTTTTCGAAAGCAAAGACTACCGCTAGCATTTCCTTCTCAGTGGTGGAGTAGTTCTTTTGAGCTTCATTGAGGGTTGAGGAGGCATAGTAGATGACATGAGAAGCTCTTCCGACCTTTTGGCCTAAAATAGCCCCTACCGCATAGTCACTTGCGTCGCACATGATCTCAAAAGGAAGAGACCAATCGGGAACTTGTATGATTGGGGCAGTCACCAATCTTGCTTTCAAAGTGTCAAAAGCCTCTTTGCATTCATCATTGAGGTCAAATTCAACCTCCTTTTGTAAAAGTTTGCATAGAGGAGATGAAATTTTTGAGAAGTCTTTCATGAATCTCCTATAGAAACCGGTGTGACCAAGGAAAGAGCAGATGTCCCGTACATTTGTGGGGTACGGGAGTGTTTGAATCACATCAATTTTAGCTTTGTCTACCTCGATCCCCTTTGATGAGATCACATGTCCAAGAACAATCCCTTGTTCCACCATAAAGTGGCATTTTTCAGAGTTTAGAACAAGATTGGATTCAATACAACTTTTTAGCACAAGAGTGAGATGATAGAGGCAAGAGTCAAAAGAGTCCCCATGGATTGTAAAATCATCCATAAAGACTTCCATGAATACCTCCACAAATTCGGAAAATATGCTCATCATGCACCTTTGAAAGGTGCCCGGTGCGTTGCATAATCCAAAGGGCATTCGTCGGTAGGCAAAAGTGCCAAATGGACATGTGAAGATTGTTTTCTCTTGGTCCTCCAGGGCTACTGGTATTTGGAAATACCCGGAGTAACCATCGAGAAAACAATAGAACTTGTGCCCTGCTAACCTCTCTAGCATTTGATCAATGAAAGGCAATTGACGAACACTTTGTCACGGTGCATCAAAATAAATTCAATACTAGCACTAATACGTAGTATAGCGTAGTAGAGTTCTGATCGGCTGAAACTTGCAAGTGTACAAGTGCCAATGTAGTAATAAATTCCGGTAAAAATACCGGGTCGAACACAAGGAAACGTTGTTTATATGATTCAAAAGTGGAAGCGGTTTAGTGAAAGAATTAAGAAAAGAGTAAAGCTTTTTGATTTTTTTAAGAGATAATAAAAGCAACCAAGGGTTCGGGATTACTCCTAAACGACTCCTAGTGATGAATATATGTTCTTTCGCCAATTCTTATGAGTGGAATGTCACTAAAGTATTCTAACTCCTGTTACGGCAGCGAGATTGTGATTAATTCTATGTGTGAATCCCGTCACGGTTCACATTCATCTAAAATTAACCCCATTGAAGATTAGAACATTATAAAAACCACCATACTCAATTGAGGTATATTTCTATCCACAATTAGAATATGTCTAACCTTTAAGTGCACGGTTTATAACTCAACGTTAATTGCTCAAATAAACCCAACGACATAATCATACGTTGTACACCGTAGTCATACACATTAAAATATAAAGGAAAGATCATAATAATTTGGTTGAGAACATACATCAAACACCTAGAGTGCGTAAAGTTTCATCCCTAACCTTGGCTATAGAAAATTAGCTAGAACAATTCATAATAAAATTACAAATATTGAAATGATAAAATACAATGAAATACATAAGAAAATGATACCACAACTCCAAAGCTATGGTGGATAAAGCTTTCCCCAAGTGTAGAACTTCTCCCAAGACCAAGGGGTTGCTCTTGGGATGCCAAAGTAGAAGTAAAGTGTGTAGAATATGGAATAATCTCTTGAGAGGGCTTCAATCCTCTTAAATATTGAGTTCTCAACGGTCATTTTCGGACAAGGAAGCAAGCTCCTTAATGGGATTTGGTGTTTTTCCCGAATGATTGTGATGACCGTTGCTTGTTTTAATCAGCTCCAGGCAAAAGGCGGGCGACTTTCGCAAAAGCCGGGCGGCTTTTGCGAGTTTAAAACAGGCTTCTCCGCTCCAGGGACCGAAAGCCGGGCGGCTTTCGCCAAAAGCCGGGCGACTTTTGGTTCGATTAGCTGAATAATTTCCACGGCGCCCGAAGCCGGTCGCCTTTCATGAAAGCCGGACGGCTTTCGTCTGTTTTGCTCCGGGTGCTTTTCCTTCATCTTCGGACGGCAATTGGATGGCTGGTTGGTGAAAACCGGCCGGTTTTGGTGAAAGCCGGGCGGCTTTCACCCCTTTGGTGTATTTTCCTTTTTTTCTTTTGTTCTCCGGATGCGTTTGGTAGACCTTTACTTGTCGGGATTCTTCGTGTGTCTTTTCATCCTCGTATTTGATCCAATTGTCGGTTATAGTATTTCTTGCAAAACGAGACATATGTGTGAGAGTTTTATTCTTTTAAGTATAAAAGCGTTTATAAATTGTTGTATAAAATACGTTAATAAAACGCTTATCAAGTTCGTATCCAGAGGGAAAGGAATATTTGCTTATCGAGTATATGTCTCCTAGATTCTAGAGAGAAGTGAGAGCTAGAGAGAGAAGTAGTATATTTGCTTTGTATTAGTGAATTCTGAACCCTTACAACTACTCCCAAGGGGAGTATTTATAGAGAAAATTAGGGTTGGGCTCCCAAGTCTTGGGCTTGGGAGGCCCATTTACAATAGGGCCACTAATGAGCCGGATACAAAGTGTATAGAAATGATAAGTATAAAATCCCGTTCTAGAGGCTATCTATGGATGACGAGGGCATGGCCGATGAGGGCATGGCCGATGAGGGCATGGCCGACGAGGTCACCCGGTTCTCCTGACTTCTGGATCATATTCTGGGTGGCCTTCTTTCTGGCCGATGAGGGCATGGCCGATGAGAGCATGGCCGATGAGGGCACCCGGTTCTCCGGGCTTCTGGATCATATTCTGAGTAGACCTTTTCCTGGCCGATGAGGGCATGGCCGATGAGAGCATGGCCGATGAGGGCACCCGGTTCTCCGGGCTTCTGGATCATATTCTGAGTAGACCTTTTCCTGGCCGATGAGGGCATGGCCGATGAGGTCACCCGGTGATCGTGGTACCTTCTGTTCTTCTGAGTATGTGGGTCCTAGGGCCTAGACCCATATACTCCATCAGGAGTCCCCCACTCTCTAAGCTGAGACATTGACGAAGTGAAGGAGAGTAGATTTATGTCTTTTTTTGTTTGGGCGTTGTGTGCTCCTCGATGTGGACGAAGAGGGCCCTAGTCATGTGGATGATGCGTGTTTTCTGTTTAAGGACGACGAGAGCCTTTGCCTGGTGGAGACGATGAGCGTCCTCTGTCATGAGTGGCCGATGAAGACAGTGCTTCCTTATTCCTGGTCGTTGATGGTTGAATTTCGTACTTTGGGCCGAGGAGGCCATTGTGGTTATCTCTTGTTTGAGGACGATGAGTGTCCTTTGTTTCGAGGAAGATGAATGTCCTTCATTTTGAGGACGATGAGTGTCCATATCATTTTGAGGCCGATGAACGTCCTTCATTTTGAGGACGATGAATGTCCTTCATCTTGAGGACGATGAGGGTCCTGGACCAGAGGACGTTGTGCGCCCTTGGCTCTGTGGACGAAGGATGTCATGCCCTTGTGTTTTTGACTTTAATTGATGGACCTTACGCTTGCGGACATTCGTGGTGCGTTCGTTTTGTTCGTGATATGGATGATGAATGTCATAGTCCCGGAGACGATGCGTGCCATTGGCCTTGAGGACGAGGAGTGTCCTTGGCTTTGAGGACGACACGTGCCCTTGATCTTTAGGACGATGTGTGTCCTGCTTTGCGCTTCGGCCTGGCCGAAGGGTGAACACATGGTTGTTGGACGTTGAGGTGCCATTGTCATGGGCTTGTGTTCGTTGGATTTTGAATTTGTTTCTTTACGCTGGAGGCCGATGTAGTCCCCCAGACCTTCTTCTGACCGATGAAGACATGGTTGACGGAGGTACCACTTGGTAGTCCTTGCTTTTTGTTGCTTTCTGGATGATTTCATGTATGTGGAGGCCGATGTAGTCCCCCAGTACCCCACTCCTCGAGGCTCATGTAGTGAGGTGAAGAGGAGTAGAGCAATACACGTCTTCAATAGGGGGGCGAGGGTCGACACCTTTTTATCCACAATGGGGCGATGCCTCGTTAAAAACCTCATTAGGAAAAACCCTGTGGGAAAAAATCCTAATGAGGGAAAAAGAGCACACCGGATCCCCCAAAATGAACTCCAAGGGGTGAACCCTTCGGCCTAGGTGTGGAGCTGAAGCGGTGTCCATCTGATGAGGGGACGCCCGCCTGGAGGTGAGGACGACGGCGCTGATGAGCCGGTCCGAATATGAGGACGAGGCGATGGATGCCTGTCTGAATGTGAGGACGACAATGGTAATGATCCATGCGTCATATGAAGGCGACGGTCGCTGTCCAGGAAGGGAATTGCGAGCCCGGTCGCTATAACAGTACCTCGGCGTTGGGAGCCGGTCTCGAGATATGAGGACGACGGCACTGGGGGCCGGTCCGAAATCCATGCAACGGTCGCCATCCGGTAAAGGAATGGCTAAGACCGGTCTTAAGATAGAGCATCACACCATGGCCGAGGGGCTGGTCGTGATGTGAAGACGACGGCGATGATGAGCCGTTCCTTCAATCTATGCAACGGTCGCCATCCGATAAAGGAATGGCTAAGACCGGTCTTGACATAGATGATCACGCCAAGGCCGAGGGACCAGGCGTGACTTGAGGATGACGGCTATGATGAATCCGATCCAAGTAAATGATGACGAGGCGTTGGTGAAGCCGTGTGTCATGTAGTGGCGATGGTCACCATCCAGAAAGGGATGGTGAGCCCGATCGCTGGCTCAAGACTCTCGGCGCTGAGGAAGCCGGTCTTGAGATAGATGATCACGCCTTGGCCGAGGGTTCGGGCATGATTTGAGGACGACGGTGCTGATGAAGCCGGTCCAAATAAATGATGACGAAGGCATTTGATGAAGCCGTTCGTCATGTAAACTCAAGGATCTCGGTGCTGAGGATACCGGCGTTGAGATAGATAATCACGTTGAGGCCGAGGGGCCGTTCATTTTGAGGACGAGGGTCGCCATCCAGGAAGGGAATGGCGAGCCTGCTCGCTGGCCCAAGACGTTCGGCGTTGAGGAGGCCGGTTTTGAGACGAAGGATCACGTTGAGACCGGGGGGTCTGCCGTGATCTGAGGACGACGACGCTGATGAAGCCGCTCCTCGTATGAAGGCGAGGGTCGCCATCCAGGAAGGGAATGGCGAGCCCGCTCGCAAGCTCAAGATGTTCGGCGCTGAGGAGGCCGGTCTTGAGATGAAGGATAACGTTGAGACCAGGGGGTCTGCCGTGATTTGAGGACGACGGCGCCGATGAAGCCGCTCCTCATATGAAGGCAAGGGTCGCCATCCAGGAAGGGAATGGCGAGCCCGCTCGCTAGTTCAAGACGCCCGGCGCTGAGGAGGCCGGTCTTGAGACGAAGGATCACGTTGAGACCGGGGGGTCTGCCGTGATCTGAGGACGACGGCGCTGATGAAGCCGCTCCTCGTATGAAGGCGAGGGTCACCATCCAGGAAGGGAATGGCGAGTCCGCTCGCTAGTTCAAGACGCCCGGCGCAGAGGAGGCCGGTCTTGAGATGAAGGATCACGTTGAGACCGGGGGGTCTGCGTGATTTGAGGACGACGGCGCCGATGAAGTCGTTCCTCATATGAAGGCGAGGGTCGCCATCCAGGAAGGGAATGGCGAGCCTGCTCGCTAGCTCAAGACGCTCGGCGCTGAGGAGGCCGGTCTTGAGATGAAGGATCACGTTGAGACCGGGGGGTCTGCCGTGATCTGAGGACGACGGCGCTGATGATACCGCTCCTCGTATGAAGGCGAGGGTCGCCATCTAGGAAGGGAATGGCGAGCCCGCTCGCAAGCTCAAGACGCTCGGCGCTGAGGAGGCCGGTCTTGAGATGAAGGATCACGTTGAGACCGGGGGGGTCTGCCGTGATCTGAGGACGACGGCGCTGATGAAGCCGCTCCTCGTATGAAGGCGAGGGTCGCCATCCAGAAAGGGAATGGCGAGCCCGCTCGCAAGCTCAAGACGCTCGGCGCTGAGGAGGCCGGTCTTGAGAGGAAGGATCACGTTGAGACCGGGGGGTCTGCCGTGATTTGAGGACGACGGCGCCGATGAAGCCGCTCCTCATATGAAGGCAAGGGTCGCCATCCAGGAAGGGAATGGCGAGCCCTCTCGCAAGCTCAAGACGCTCGGCGCTGAGGAGGCCGGTCTTGAGATGAAGGATCACGTTGAGACCGGGGGGGGGGGGGGGGGGGGGGTCTGCCGTGATCTGAGGACGATGGCGCTGATGAAGCCGCTCCTCGTATGAAGGCGAGGGTCGCCATCCAGGAAGGGAATGGCGAGCCCGCTCGCAAGCTCAAGACGCTCGGCGCTGAGGAGGCCGGTCTTGAGATGAAGGATCACGTTGAGACCGGGGGGTCTGCCGTGATTTGAGGACGATGACGCCGATGAAGCCGCTCCTCATATGAAGGCGAGGGTCACCATCCAGGAAGGGAATGGCGAGCCCACTCGCAAGCTCAAGACGCTCGGCGCTTAGGAGGTCGGTCTTGAGATGAAGGATCACGTTGAGACCGGGGGGTCTGCCGTGATTTGAGGACGACGGCGCTGATGAAGCCGCTCCTCGTATGAGGGCGAGGGTCGCCATCCAGGAAGGGAATGGCGAGCCCGCTCGCAAGCTCAAGACGCTCGGCGCTGAGGAGGCCGGTCTTGAGATGAAGGATCACGTTGAGACTGGGGGGTCTGCCGTGATCTGAGGACGACGGCGCTGATGAAGCCGCTCCTCGTATGAAGGCGAGGGTCGCCATCCAGGAAGGGAATGGCGAGCCCGCTCGCAAGCTCAAGACGCTCGGCGCTGAGGAGGCCGGTCTTGAGATGAAGGATCACGTTGAGACCGGGGGGTCTGCCGTGATCTGAGGACGACGACGCTGATGATTCCGCTCCTCGTATGAAGTTGAAGGGGGCGGAGCCGGTCCTATAATGAGGACGGAGAAGCCGTACCTATAATGAAGGATGACGTTGAGCGCTCGTCTGATCCGCATATATGATCTTGCTTCATCCATAATGCATAGTATTTACCTGATATGTACTTAGCCAAATATGTGGCTTGATTTGTGGGGATTTCATTTTTATTGCTCGAGGTTGGCGAGTGCTCGGTCCTTGGCTTCCCTCTTTTAATTTTTGGGGATTTCGCTCGAGGCCGGCGAGTGCGCGGTCCTCGGCTCTCCCTCTTTTAATTTGTGGGGATTTCACTCGAGGCCGGCGAGGGCGCGGTCCTCGGCTCTCCCTCTTTTAATTTGTGGGGATTTCGCGCGAGGCCGACGAGTGCACGGTTCTCGGCTGTCCCTCTTTTATTTCTTCCTCTACTGCTATGAGCGAGGAGTGGGGGGTCCTTCTTTCAGGCTCGACCGAGGGGGTTGCTATTCCCTCGGCCGATAGGGAGTCCAGGAGGGCAACTGTCCGGCCTCTAGCGCTGGCACGTCCCTAGACCTTGGGGGGTCCCGTCGTCTATTTATGGCGTGGGCTAGGCTTTTGGTCGGTTAGCGACGGCTGCCGTTTCCCAATCCCAAGTGTGGGGATTTTGTCATCTCATCCATTCTTTCAGGCCTGTCGTAATGCGATTTAGCGCGAGGACGACGCGATGAGCTTCCCATTTCGAGACGTGGGCCGTTTGCGGGCCCCTCATCCCGGGACGTCGCCGGCCATACCTGAGCGTTTCGCTCGAAGGGACCGGAACAACGTTCTTTGTTGTGTGGCGTCGTCGGCCATACCTGAGCGTTTCGCTCGAAGGGGGCGAAGCAACGTGCTTTGTTGTGTGGCGTCGTCGGCCATACCTGAGCGTTTCGCTCGAAGGGGGCGAAGCGACGTGCTTTGTTGTGTGGCCTCGTCGGCCATACCTGAGCGTTTCGCTCGAAGGGGCCGAAGCGACGTGCTTTGTTTTGTGACATCCTTTACTTAAACTTTACAAGAGATAAGCGGAATACAACAGGTGCGTTGTTCATGACAACAGCTTTTATTAGGGTCAATGGCTCGAGGCCGAGGGAGGTAACTTCTTAACAATCCGTTCGGGAGTTAGCTTCTTAATGAGCTCCTGACCTTGGGGTGGGGGCTCCGCCGTCTGCACCCTCCTTGGACTGCTGATAGAACTTTACCGAGACGTAGGGCCCTTCATATTTTGAGGGATAAGCCGTCTGCCGGGCGTCCCTTCGAGGTAGGACGCAGTCAGCGGATGTGACGCTTCTTCAGTTGGGGCTCCTCGAAGTCCTCGTCATCGCTGAGCTTCCCAATTTCATGCTTCTTCGTTGAGGTGTCCCCTTCCTGATTGCCGGTGGAGTTCCTTGGGCTAACTTTGACAAATTGGTGGAGTTCACCCCGTTGAATCAAGCGCTCAATGGCTTTCTTCAGCGCGACGCAGTCGTCTGTATTGTGGGATGTGTTCTTGTGGTAACAACAATAAGTGCCACCCTGGTGGACGGCGTAGACTTCCGTGGCCGACCGAGGATCTTTAGGGATGAGACATTGCTCCTCCGCATAGTCGAAGATGGTGTCCACCGAGTGCGTGAGCATAGTCCTCGGGACGTCCGTCCTCGGCTGCCATGGGCGTTGTCTCCGGTTTTGGCGGGCATGGCCCCCGGCCGAGGATGCGTTTGGAGCCGACGCCTCGTCTGACCTCTTCGATGGTTGGCCTACATCCTTCTTGCGGGAGTGGAGCTCGTTGGCGTCAGCGTACAAGCTCCCTCGTTGGAGTGCCTTGGTGTATGACCTCGGCGGGTCAGTGATTAGGCTCCTCGCATAGGGGCTGCTGCGGAGAACGCCTTGGAAGAGGACGAGGAGGGTGCGCTCATCGGCACCTTCGACCTCGTCTGTCTCCTTCGTCCATCGATCGATGAAAGACCGAAGTGATTCATCGTGTTGCTGCTTGATGGAGAGAAGGTGGGAGAAATGTTTTCTCACGCGCTTCCTTCCGACGAAGTGGGTGAGGAAGCGTTGGGCAAGATCCTGCCACGAGTCTATACTTCCTTCAGGGAGCGCGTTGAACCACTCATACGCTGGCCCCTCCAGAGTAGAGAGGAACCAACGGCAGAGGTATTCATCTGACGCGTTCACCATCAGCATGCTGTTCTGATAACGGCTGAAGTGTTCCTGGGGGTCTGATCGGCCATCGTAGGACTTGATGGCGTTCCCCTGTACTTCTCCGAGATGGGGGCCGAGAGCACCCTGTTGGTGAAAGGGGTCCTGGTCCTGACCTGGATGACGGGGTCACCTCGCCCTTCGGCCAGCTCCCTCTCAAGGGAGCTGACTTTGTTCATGAGGGCGTTGAGGTCGGGGTCGTTGGAGGCACCGGCCGTTGGGGTGTCGGCCGATTGCCTGGCCTCCATCTGAGCCAGCCTCCTTTCCAGCTGGGCGATGACCTCGTCCCGGGGGTCCCTGGCGGCCGCAACGGCGCCCTGCTGGTTTCTCATGCGCTCGCCGTGGGCTGCATTAATCTGGTGGCGCACGTCGTCTTCGTTCAATTTTCCCTTGCCCTTGTCCAGGCGGGGCTGGTCCGCTGTCCGGGACACAGACCCCAAGCTTTCCCTTGGCGAGCCAGGCCGACGCTCACCAATCCGCCCTTCCATCCTCTCCGAGACCGGACGACGGCGCGTGTCACCTAGCCTATTGAAGGCAGAGGCTTTTCCACGCGCTGGGGTCTGCCCAGGCCGAAGAGGGGAAGCGGGGTGGGAGTGGGACGACGTCGTGTCCTGGGCCATGACCCCCTCATCGTTGCCTATCTGGACGGCCAACGGTTGGGGCTGAGGAGGTGGAGTGACGTTCCCCCCGGTCCTTGGCAAGAGAGCGCTGAGGACGGTGGGGTTCTGGGCCAAGCTGGCGATGATGACCGACAGCGCGGCCTGGACCTGTGGATCCACAGACGGAGAGGCCGCGGCCATAGGCTGGGCCGGGGCATGGTCTGTCTTCTCAGCTCGTTTCTTGTCCAAGCCGATGCGGGCATCAGGGGCTCCGCCGTTGAGTTGGTTGCGGAGGTCCGTCGTGAGGTTGATGGCCTCCTGGAAGACGTCCCCTCCACCGACCTGGTCGGCCGTAGCATCCTCCTCATGTTCCCTGGTCTCTTGGTCCTCAGGGATGGCCTTGCTGACGAGGTTGCGGTTTGACCTAGTTCTTCCCATGATCAGTGGTTAGCTGTGCTTGGTAGCGACGAAGGATGCTAACTTGATTGTTCTAGCTCTCAACGAGAGCACCAAATGATCGAGTATATGTCTCCTAGATTCTAGAGAGAAGTGAGAGCTAGAGAGAGAAGTAGTATATTTGCTTTGTATTAGTGAATTCTGAACCCTTACAACTACTCCCAAGGGGAGTATTTATAGAGAAAATTAGGGCTGGGCTCCCAAGTCTTGGGCTTGGGAGGCCCATTTAAAATAGGGCCACTAATGGGCCGAATACAAAGTGTATAGAAATGATAAGTATAAAATCCCGTTCTAGAGGCTATCTATGGATGACGAGGGCATGGCCGATGAGGGCATGGCCGATGAGGGCATGGCCGATGAGGGCATGGCCGATGAGGGCATGGCCGACGAGGTCACCCGGTTCTCCTGACTTCTGGATCATATTCTGGGTGGCCTTCTTTCTGGCCGATGAGGGCATGGCCGATGAGAGCATGGCCGATGAGGGAACCCGGTTCTCCGGGCTTCTGGATCATATTCTGAGTAGACCTTTTCCTGGCCGATGAGGGCATGGCCGATGAGAGCATGGCCGATGAGGGCACCCGGTTCTCCGGGCTTCTGGATCATATTCTGAGTAGACCTTTTCCTGGCCGATGAGGGCATGACCGATGAGGTCACCCGGTGATCGTGGTACCTTCTGTTCTTCTGAGTATGTGGGTCCTGGGGCCTAGACCCATATACTCCATCAGTTTGGTTGACCTTTACTTGTCGGGATTCTTCGTGTGTCTTTTCATCCTCGTATTTGATCCAATTGTCGGTTATAGTATATCTTGCAAAACGAGACATATGTGTGAGAGTTTTATTCTTTTAAGTATAAAAGCGTTTATAAATTGTTGTATAAAATACGTTAATAAAACGCTTATCAAATACCCCCACACTTGAGCTTTGCTTGTCCTCATGCAAATTTAAAACTTTTTGTTTTTGTAGAATTATTAGGTTAAAACCTTAAGAAAAAATCTTTTGAAAAAAAGTTTTGGAGGACAAGGGTTTTGCTAAAATATTTTTGAAACAATATGGACCAAAAGTGAACAAATTAAGGAGAAAAAAAATCCTGCAATTTAGAAGTTAAAAGACCACCCCCACACTTGTTCCACAATGTCTCAATGTGGATCACAAAGAGCAATCAAAGCAAGATTAAACACACATCGCACAAAGACAACATTAGAGTCAAAATAACAACAAACAAGAGTTTGAGCAAGACTAGATAAGAATTGTTTTAGTACACTTCCCTTTTGTTGTCAACTTTACTCATCGTTCTCATCTCCCTCTTCTCGGGAAGGGAAAAAGAAGTTTGGATCGTAGGGCGTCGGCGGTGGAATGTTGAAATGTCTCCCAGCTCTTGACAATAGTAGTTCACGCTCCACAAATGGCTCCCCATTCCCTGGATAGCGTGGCGTTGATCTCTCAAGTCTCGTCTATGCACCGCAAGCTCCGTGCGGATTTGACCAAATTGCTCGGTCAAGTAGTCCATATCGTAAGGAGCTCCGGCTTGGGGAACGTGAGCTGCCTCTTCATGGTGCTCCTCATGGCCTCCCGCGGGTTCCCCACCTTCCATCATCTCTTCTTCATCCTTCTCCGGTACAACTCTATGGAATTTCGCCACACACCTCCATGGTCCTCCGTGCGGCGGTTGGAAATAGCGGAGGTGGGTCATGACACTATCATCAAGCACGGCGTGCATCTCCCGTTCTTCTTCTCCTCTAAAACTAACACCAAAATGTTGAAAAATCTTAGAGAGCAAAATAGGGAAAATGAAGGCCTTATCTTGATTGTTGCTTAAGACCGCGCTCCATAATTGCTTGATGATGATGCCCGAGAGAGGAATCCCCTCATGATGATCAAGCCAGGTGTGCATCCTATATGCAAAGTAGAGGTCGGCACTTCGGATTTTGTTGTAGCCGCTCGCTCTCGGCATGACGTTGAACGAGTAGAGGTACATCAAAAGCCGGGTCCGGATGTGTGGTTGGCCGAGGTTCTTTGTCATTAGATCAAGTCCTTGCAACCCAAAATATTGCATAGCATCCATGGGGTTGTAGTTCCCATCACTGTTCATTGTTCCGGCTTGGGAAGGAGCGAAAGGGGTGCCAAATTTGGTGATGTGAAATTGAGAGCTCAAGAGGTCATTGGTGATAGTAATGTTGACCCCTTTGACTCGGCTCTCAATCATCTTTTGGGCGTAATTCCCTTCAACATTTGCGAAGAACTCCTTTACGAGTTCCGGATAGAAGGTGCCTTGGAGATGTAGCACCGGTTCCCAATTGATATTGGCGAAGGCCGCTGTGAGCTGGAACTCGTGATTAATAGGTGCTGAGATTGTCTTTTCAATCACAAAGTCGTTGTCCCTGGACTCTAGATAACGCTCGTAGCATTGAGTGTTCACAAACCGACTAGCCGGCAAGATGGTGGAGGAGGCCGCGGGTGCCTTGTTGTTCCTAGCCCGCTTGGGGTTGCTCGGGCCAGCCTCATTTCTTACAGATTTGCCCTTTGAAGCCATTTCAACCTACAAACTCAATAGATTATAGTCAATTTCTCAAAAATTTTTGACATGAATTCCCCTAAAAATGGACTATAATCACAATTTAGGACAACAAGGGACAACACACTCACAATCTCATTCATCAACAATTAATCACAATAATTCAATTGAAAATCCCCAAATTTAAACAAGAATTTTGAACCCTAAGCCTCAATTTTAATCAAGTAGCAAAAATTTCAAAATTTTTGAAAATAAAAACTTGAAAAGAGGTTATAATGGTTCATACAAGCAATATAGGCAACAATAACAAGATATCATGCAATGAATTTGGCCTAATAGCTATCAATTTGCAAAAACCCTAAATTTCGAAATTGGGAAGAACAATCAAAACTATCGATTAAATGATCTAAAAGCTGTGAAATAAGGATTAAGAAGTGAAAATGAGTGGATATTACCTGATTTGAGCTTGAAATTGGAGAAGAAATGGGAGAAAACGGGTGCTAAAGTTGCTGAAGCTCGAACGTCGGCCGGAGTTTGGAAGGTGTGCGTGTGTTTGTGTTTAAAAGAGAAGGGGTTTTAACAATTCCGCACCCCGAAAGCCGGGCGGATTTGGCGAAAGCCGGGCGGCTTTCGCTTGACAGTAGCAGATCTGCGCACGTAAGCCGGGCGGCTTACACGAAACCCGGGCGGGTTTCGATTAAAATAAATGTGAATTAAGCTACGGCGCCCAAATCCGGGCGGCTTTGGCGAAAGCCGGGCGCCTTTCGCTTGCGAGAAAAATACCTGGAATTGATATGGAAGCCGGGCGGCTTTTGGTAGAGGCCGGGCGGCTTTCGTCGTTTTCACCTATTTCGCCCGTTTTTGTCAAATTTTCGCTTAAGACTTCGAACTTCTTGCCTTTTTCTCTCCCCCTACACTTGAGTTGCATTGTCCACAAGCAATAGGAGTATAACAACAAAATAAAAGTAAAACATGTAATTAAAAAGGATATGAAATTGGGTTGCCTCCCAATAAGCGCCTTCTTTAACGTCGTTGGCCGGACGTTCTTCGTGATCATTTCTTGGATGGGTAGGGGTGGTGTAGTACTCTTTGTGCAGCTTCAAACGATGGCTATTCACAACAAAAGGTGGATTACTTCCTTGTTGGATCATCGTTGTTCCAAATGGCTGGACCTCGGTGATGGTAAACGATCCCGACAAGGAGATTTTTGTTTTTCGGGGTACAACCGGGACTTTGAGTCATGAAGAAGCACTTTATGCCCAACTTGTAGCTCGATTTCGCCTTTCTTTTTGTCATGCCATGCTTCAACCTTCTCCTTGTAGATACGAGAATCCTCATGAGCTTCCCGCTTTGAAGTACCTTGAGGTATATTATCAAAATCATTGATATTAAAACATGTGGAGTCGTTAGGAGGATTCTTTAAGAACTCCCAAACATGAAATTCTTGCTCCTCTTCTCCAATACGGAATTTCACTATTCCGTTCTTGACATCAATAAGAGCGCCCGCTGTGGCTAGAAAAGACCTTCCGAGAATAACCGGAATCTCCATTTCATCCATTTCTAAAATAAGAAAGTCAACCGGGAGATAGAATCTGCCCACCTTCACAAGAACATCTTCCACCACTCTGATGGGATAACTGTTGGTCCCGGTTATACTGGACACAGTCTAGAGGGGGGGGGGGGGGGTGAATAGACTGTATTGGTTTTTAGCTTTTTAAGCTAAGTACCAGATTTACAGAATAGCCTGTTCTGTTGAAAGAACAGACTGGCAGCGGATGGGGTTCTGGTAGGGAGTTCTGTTAGCCTCAGAGAAGCAATAGGCAGTAGGCCTTCTGTTAACTCGTAGAACAAGTTCTGCTGAACACAGATACCAAGTCCAAGGAGTTATACAGTTCTAACTAAGTGCAAGTATTAAAAGCAGTAAGTAAACGACACCAGGGATTTTTATAGTGGTTCAAGGAACAACTCGTTCCTCTAATCCACTGTTCCACTAAGCTGTAAAAACTGTCGTTTACAAAGCCTTAGTCCTAGCACTTAAGAAGCACTCCACGTCTTCTTCAAGCCTAGATGTGTCCTGGGATGCACTGCCTGGCTTCCTTTAACACTGGTCCTTTCACTGAGTTTCCTTGAAGTATCACCACTTCACTACTCCAGTTATTTGGACGTCCTTCTTGTAGCAAGAAGAGTTTCTGTTGAAACAGGGGTTCCTCCAACTAGCTTTGACGAGCACTTTGTCACGGTGCGTCAAAATAATTTTCAATACTAACACTTATACGTAGTATAGCGTAGTAGAGTTCGTATCCACAGGGAAAGGAATGATTCTCTTTTTATGATACTTAGTAAATAAAAAGGGGGGATTTGGATTGAGTGATTTAATTTAATTAAGAACTAAGATGAACAACCTATATGTGTTTAAATCAAAGATAAAAAGGACTTGGCATTGCTACTTTCCACTTGTTGATATATTTTAGTCGATCATTGTTATATCTATAACTTATTCCCTCTCGAATACTCAATCGGGGAGTATATCCACTTCATCGAGGATAGTTATTAACAACGACCGTTCATTAATAACCCTTACTATTAATCAAATATAGAACAACGCCTTATACCGATTTAATAGTAGCATTTAATCTTTCTAACTCCTTGATGAAATCAATTGAGATTGATAACCTCAACACAAGCGGTTTCGGTTTAACCAACAAAATTAATCCCTCTTAAGTTTATTAACCACGACCGTGCATTAATAAACCGAAGTTACTTACTTGTGAAACCATCAACGATTAACCATTGGTTCGTTGATCGTTTCTAGTAATAATTAATATATGAAACAAAACTAGTTGATCCTTTAAGTAATGTTCAAAATATTAATATGAAATAAGAGTAGGAATTAATTAATATTCAAGGAAGAATATTATTAACGAAGATGAATCCTACTATAATTAATATCAAGATGTTAACTAATTGTCATCTTAGCAACACTCCTCAATATTAATATAGAGGAAGAAAATATCATTCTAACTAATGTCGAGATGTTAACTAATTGTCATCTTAGCAACACTCCCCAACATTAATATAGAGATGGTATTAAGGAAAGAACTATTAATTAATATTCAAGGAAAGAAGTTTAAGAAAATAACTCACAACTTTAATAATCAACAAGCTTCAAGAGCAACACCAAGAATGGAAGTTTAGCTCCTCATTTGGAGGCTAAACAAAGCTAGAAAAATATAAAGAAAGGCTATTCTAAACTGAGCTAAAGAGTATGGAAGAAGGGATTATTTTTGTGAAGAAAAAGTGTGCTATTTATAGGTGTTTTTCAACACCTTTGGCCGGGTGCCCGACCGGGTCAAGTACTCACCCGACCGGGTCCGGTCAAAATCAGATATTTCCCCACGTTCTGGCGATCTTCGGCATGTTAAAGTGTCCGGGTCAAGTCAGACCCGACCGGGTGGGGTAGGGGACCCGACCGGGTGAGTGCAAAAATTGGATATTCTTCACGTTCGGGTGATCTTTGCACACCGGGTTGTCCCCGGTCACTTCTCACCCGACCGGGTGAGGTAGTGGGCCCGACCAGGTCATGCACTTTCTTTGCATTTTCATTTTTCACTTCTTACCCGACCGGGTCAAGTGTTATACCCGGTCGGGTATTTGCCCCTGGGCAGCTAAATCTTCTTTTTCTTCACTTCAAAGTCTTCCTTTCCAACACCACAAATTCTAACTAAACTGTACAACTTACAAATAAAGGCTAAAATACAATTACAACTGAAATCACATAAATGTTTACAAACTAAATAAAACGTCAAATAATTAACATAAATCAAACATAAAAACATGTAATTATGCACTACTAATTAGTGTGCATCAAACACCCCCACACTTAAACCTTTACTCGTCTCGAGTAAATCAAATCCGGTCCAAAAAGTCCTTAAAATGACAAGAATATCAACACACACATCCACGAGTGTTTTTAGAAACACATAAAGTAAATCCCCAAAAATATAATAGTAAAGAGGGTCTTCAACTCCATATTTCTTTATCAACCTCAACCTTTTTTTCCGTTACCCTTAGGATCCTGCAGAAATAAAAGAAAATACTTTCTCTCGTTCTCTCATTTTGCCTAGGCGCCCTTTCGGGTTTTCATCCCAGCTTCCCACATTTTTCTGTTTTAATCCTCACAACTCACTCTTATTTTTGCTTTATTTTTGCTTAAGTTGCCCTTTCAGGTTTTCAACTTAACAAGCTTTTTAATATATATATTTTTTTTTTACAAGAATAAAGAGTATGAATGTGAGTATTCCATAAAACTCTCCCCCCAAGCTAATCAAAGTACTGTCCCTAGTGCTTGTGCCTGAGATGATTTTTTTTTTTTGGTTACTTTTTGGGAGGTTTTGTTGGTGATTCGTGGGTGTGGAGATGAAAAGGGTGAAGAGGTGATGAATGAAATGAGTCTAATTGGTGGATGGATGTAGGAGATATGAAGCTTTTGACTTTTGGAAATGGAGGAAATTTGGGGTGTGGTTCGAAAGGGAAGACAAAAGGGGGGTGATTCATTTTTTTTTTGAGAAATGGACTGGTTTCCAAAAAAAATCGAGATACCCGGCCGGGTGGGGTAGTGTACCCGGTCGGGCGTACTTTATTCACCCGAGGCAGAATGTTTTTTTTTTGTTGGGTTGCCCGACCGGGTATAGGGGTCTACCCGGTCGGGTGTAAACTGTTCACCCGAGGCAGAAAGCTTTTGCTGGGTTGCCCGGCCGGGTATGGGAGTCTACCCGATCGGGCGAAAAAATTATTCTTGTTTTGCTCATTCCACGCCCGGGTGATTGCCCGGGTGTTTTGTTTTTAGAAGTAACCCGACCGGGTTAGGGTTTATACCCGGCCGGGTCCAATCCCAGTCCATTTTTTTTTGAAATGTGTAAAAATAAACTAAAACAAGTAAACGTACCTTGCTTGGGTTGCCTCCCAAGAAGCGCCTTATTTAACGTCGCGGCACGACGCCATCATTGTGTTCAATCATTTAAACTTGGATCGTCATAGTTTAGCTTCGCCACATTTTCACTCCTAGGGCTTCCATAGGAATGCTTGTTTCTCTGACCCTTCACTTTGAAAATCCCTCCAGGATCAAATATCCAGTTTTTCATTGATTCATGTGGTGAGAGTGAGGGAAAGAAATTATCATTTAGGATGGTCAATGAAAAGTGTTTTGATCTTGGTGGCATGAGAGGGGGTATCAAATGTTTACTTAACTCCACTGTCATTTCCTGCATATTGGTGAATGAAAAGAAATCCAAATGATATTTTCTCGGTTTATTTTCAACCGCGAAAAGTACATTTGAATTATCCTCAAATTTGCTGAGGATTTCATCTTTGTTCTTCTCTACCCTTTCTGTTTCCCTTAGAGCCTCAGGAAATGGTGGCATGTTCTCAGGAATGGCCGGTGATGGAGTTGAGTTTTGAAGTTTCTCCTCCTCTGGTTGAGCTTCCTCCGTAAGCTCCTCTTCTTCTTCCTCCTCGCCAATGTGGTTCACAATGTTTGGCACTTGTTTCAATTGATTCTCCAAGTTCAGTTCTTTGAGCACTGTTTCTTGCGGGTATTGCGACATATCTTGTTGCATTTGTGTCACATTGATAGTGAGAGCTCGGATCATATCTTCAGTGGACATGCTGGAATAATAACTTGAGTATGGATTATATGTGTTGGAGAATGAATCATACCTCTCTTGGAAAACAACATCATCACTCTGTTCAAAGTATTCTTCTTCCACCTTGGGGCAAAAATCCGTAAGATGCCTTTGTGACATGCAACTGTTGCAGGCCTTGGTATCTTGAACGTTTGAGCATAAGAGAAACTCCTTTACTAAAAATGTTAAGCTAGAAATTTGACTCTCTAGCGATGATGTGTTGGTATCCATTTACTCATATAAGCTCAGAAAATAGAAGAGCAAGAGTTTTTTTTTTTTAATAATTTTTTTTTATATTTTTTTTTGTTTTGATTTGTATGCACTTTGACGAGCAACGGCAACGGCGCCAAATTTGACGAGCACTTTGTCACGGTGCGTCAAAATAATTTTCAATACTAACACTTATACGTAGTATAGCGTAGTAGAGTTCGTATCCACAGGGAAAGGAATGATTCTCTTTTTATGATACTTAGTAAATAAAAAGGGGGGATTTGGATTGAGTGATTTTATTTAATTAAGAACTAAGATGAACAACCTATACGTGTTTAATTCAAAGATAAAAAGGACTTGGCATTGCTATTTTCCACTTGTTGATATATTTTAGTCGATCATTGTTATATCTATAACTTATTCCCTCTCGAATACTCAATCGGGGAGTATATCCACTTCATCGAGGGTAGTTATTAACAACAACCGTTCATTAATAACCCTTACTAGTAATCAAATATAGAACAACGCCTTATACTGATTTAATAGTAGCATTTAATCTTTCTAACTCCTTGATGAAATCAATTGAGATTGATAACCTCAACACAACGGTTTCGGTTTAACCAACAAAATTAATCCCTCTTAAGTTTATTAACCACGACCGTGCATTAATAAACCGAAGTTACTTACTTGTGAAACCATCAACGATTAATCATCGGTTCGTTGATCGTTTCTAGTAATAATTAATATATGAAACAAAACTAGTTGATCCTTTAAGTAATGTTCAAAATATTAATATGAAATATGAGTAGGGATTAATTAATATTCAAGGAAGAATATTATTAAAGAAGATGAATCCTACTATAATTAATATCAAGATGTTAACTAATTGTCATCTTACCAACACTCCCCAACATTAATATAGAGGAAGAAAATACCATTCTAACTAATGTCGAGATGTTAACTAATTGTCATCTTAGCAACACTCCCCAAAATTAATATAGAGATGGTATTAAGGAAAGAACCATTAATTAATATTCAAGGAAAGAAGTTAAGAAAATAACTCACAACTTTAATAATCAACAAGCTTCAAGAGCAACACCAAGAATGGAAGTTTAGCTCCTCATTTGGAGACTAAACATAGCTAGAAAAATATAAAGAAATGCTATTCTAAACTGAGCTTAAGAGTATGGAAGAAGGGATGATGAAAAGTGAAGGAAAATGGGGTTATTTATAGGTGTTTTCAACACCTAATGCCGGATACCCGGCCGGGTATTTTGACATACCCGACCGGGTATTTACCAAATCAAATATTTTCCCATGTTTTTGTGTCTTCTGCACGTTCTTTGGTCCGAAATCACTTCATACCCGACCAGGTATATGGAATACCCGACCGGGTATTTGCTAGTTTTGCAGCAGTTTCCTTTGTCACTTCATACCCGGTCGGGTAAAGTCCATACCCGACCGGGTTTTCCACAAAACTCAGGTTTCTTCATCCTTTTTGCTTCCAAACCTATCCTAAACTTATAGCCAAACTAACTACAACTTACAACAAACAATAAAATGCTAGAAATACGATTACAATCAAATGCAAACTAACAAATATAAACTTGCACAAAACTAGTTTATAAACATTACAAACAATAATAAAAATGAATACTTAGGCACTAACAACTAGTGCCTATCAAACACCCCCACACTTGAACCTTTACTCGTCTCGAGTAAATTAAAACATGTCCATGAAATTTTCAAAAACCACAAGAGTAGCAGAACAACCATCCAACATTTTTTTTGATTATCTTCTTGCATAAATAGATATTTTTCTCTCATTCTCTCATTTTGCCTAGGAGCCTTTTTCAGGTTTTCATCCTAGCCTCTCTTTTTTTTTTTCTCACAACTCACTCATTTTAGCCACTTTTGCTTAGATTGCCCATTTTTGGGGGTTTTCAACCTAACTAGCATTTTTTTTTCTTTTATTGTTTTTTTTTGTTTTTTTTTTAAGAAAAATAATGCAAGTTACAATGTAAAAAAAAAGAGTACATACCAAATGAGTGCCTCCCCTACACTTTTTTCGAAACACTGTCCCTAGTGTTCGGCACCATGATCGTCGTCGTACCCTCCATAACCACCATCGCCACCAAAACTATGTTCACCGGAGCTAGAAACTCCCAATCACCCTAATATGAGGGATAATATCACGTCGGTTGTTGTACTAGGTGGGCATGTTGGAGAAGTACCCTTGGTGGTTGAAGATATGTGTTCTTTTTGGTGTTTTTTTTTCGTTTTTTTTTTGAGTGAATTCCAAAGTTGAGCTTGGGGGGTTAAGGAATTCGGTTTGTAGGGTATTTGGGAAATTTGGTGGGTTTTGTGTGTGTGGGTTTGGAAAGTAGGGTGAGGAGAAAAAGAAATGACATTTTGTTTTGGAGGTTTTGGGGTTGGAGAGGATGATGTGGATAAGAAGAATGTGGGGTTAATTTGGATGTTTTGGTTGATATTGGAGTGGTTTGAAGTTTGGGTGATTGTCAATGGAGGTTGAGGGTTTGAGTTTGGGAGATTAGGGAAGAGAATGGGTGTTTTGTGGGCTGATTTGGGACCAAATCGGACTGAAATCCCGATTACCCGGCCGGGTTTTAGTAATACCCGAATGGGTATGCTGTTTTTCGCTTGGCAGTGGCTGTTTTGGCCAAAAACCCGGCCGGGTTTTTGTAATACCCGGTCGGGTATTAGGCTATTTTTTGATTTTTTCAGCCTTTTTTTTTACCCGGTGGCTGTGTTGCCCGGGTATAATCCTTTTGTGCTGTTACCCGACCGGGTGTGGGATATACCCGGGCGGGTTTTTCCTCCCAGATTTTTTTTTGAAAGGTGTAAAGATAAAATAAAACAAGTAAACGTACCTTGCTTGGGTTGCCTCCCAAGAAGCGCCTTATTTAACGTCGTGGCACGACGCCATCATTGTGTTCAGTCATTCAAACTTGGATCATGATAGTTTATCTTTTTCACACTTTCACTCCTAGGACGTTCATAGGAGTGCTCAACTTCTCGTCTGTTCAATTTGGGAATCTTTCCAGGATCAAATATCCAGATTGTCATTGATTCATGCGGTGGGAGGAAAGGGAAGAAATTATCGTTTACTATGGTCAATGAAAAGTTTTTCGATCCCTCAATTTTGAAGAGGATTTCAGAAATGTCATTGTCCTTTCCAAGTTTATGAGTTTCCCTCAAAATTTTTAGAATTGATGGGGGTACCTCAAAAGATGACAAGGATAGATATTTAACCTTGAAGCTCAGATTATCCTTTTCTTTGACCAGTTGGAGCTCCATGTCTTTTTCTTCCTCTACTTCTTTTGGATTCTGGATCTCCTTTTGCATTTCCTCTTCATTTGTCAATGTGATTGCAAAAGTTTGTTGTTTAGGATCACATTCTAGTTGAGAAGGAGGTTTTTCTGAATCCCTTGCTTCAAGCCTACTCACGACTCCGGCTATTTGACTCATTTGAGTTTCCAAGTTCAAAATGCTAGACTTGGTCTCATTTTGGAATTGCACCATGTTTTGTTGCATGGCGGTCACACTGTTAGTAAGAGCCCGAACCATGTCCTCCGTGGACATATTAGAGTTGGAGAATGGATCATACCTCATGTGAGGTACATCATCAATTTGTGCAAGGTATTCTTCTTGGAGCTTTGGGCAGAAGTCCGTAAGATGCCTGTGAGACATGCAAATGTTGCATGTCTTGGCATCTTGAACTTTTGAGTTAAAGATAGATTCCTTTATTAGAGAAGTCAAGAAGGAAATTTGACTCTCTAAGGATGAAGTGTTGGTATCCATATACTCATAACTCATGTAAGCTCAGAAAATAGAAGAGCAAGAATTATATATATATATATATATTTGTTTTTGATTTTTATGAGATAAAATAAAAAGAAAAGTAATTGCCTTTCCCCGGCAACGGCGCCAAATTTGACGAGCACTTTGTCACGGTGCGTCAAAATAATTTTCAATACTAACACTTATACGTAGTATAGCGTAGTAGAGTTCGTATCCACAGGGAAAGGAATGATTCTCTTTTTATGATACTTAGTAAATAAAAAGGGGGGATTTGGATTGAGTGATTTAATTTAATTAAGAACTAAGATGAACAACCTATATGTGTTTAATTCAAAGATAAAAAGGACTTGGCATTGCTACTTTCCACTTGTTGATATATTTTAGTCGATCATTGTTATATCTATAACTTATTCCCTCTCGAATACTCAATCGGGGAGTATATCCACTTCATCGAGGATAGTTATTAACAACGACTGTTCATTAATAACCCTTACTATTAATCAAATATAGAACAACGCCTTATACCGGTTTAATAGTAGCATTTAATCTTTCTAACTCCTTGATGAAATCAATTGAGATTGATAACCTCAACACAAGCGGTTTCGGTTTAACCAACAAAATTAATCCCTCTTAAGTTTATTAACCACGACCGTGCATTAATAAACCGAAGTTACTTACTTGTGAAACCATCAACGATTAACCATTGGTTCGTTGATCGTTTCTAGTAATAATTAATATATGAAACAAAACTAGTTGATCCTTTAAGTAATGTTCAAAATATTAATATGAAATAAGAGTAGGAATTAATTAATATTCAAGGAAGAATATTATTAATGAAGATGAATCCTACTATAATTAATATCAAGATGTTAACTAATTGTCATCTTAGCAACACTCCTCAATATTAATATAGAGGAAGAAAATATCATTCTAACTAATGTCGAGATGTTAACTAATTGTCATCTTAGCAACACTCCCCAACATTAATATAGAGATGGTATTAAGGAAAGAACTATTAATTAATATTCAAGGAAAGAAGTTTAAGAAAATAACTCACAACTTTAATAATCAACAAGCTTCAAGAGCAACACCAAGAATGGAAGTTTAGCTCCTCATTTGGAGGCTAAACAAAGCTAGAAAAATATAAAGAAAGGCTATTCTAAACTGAGCTAAAGAGTATGGAAGAAGGGATTATTTTTGTGAAGAAAAAGTGTGCTATTTATAGGTGTTTTTCAACACCTTTGGCCGGGTGCTCGACCGGGTCAAGTACTCACCCGACCGGGTCCGGTCAAAATCAGATATTTCCCCACGTTCTGGCGATCTTCGGCATGTTAAAGTGTCCGGGTCAAGTCAGACCCGACCGGGTGGGGTAGGGGACCCGACCGGGTGAGTGCAAAAATTGGATATTCTTCACGTTCGGGTGATCTTTGCACACCGGGTTGTCCCCGGTCACTTCTCACCCGACTGGGTGAGGTAGTGGGCCCGACCGGGTCATGCACTTTCTTTGCATTTTCATTTTTCACTTCTTACCCGACCGGGTCAAGTGTTATACCCAGTCGGGTATTTGCCCCTGGGCAGCTAAATCTTCTTTTTCTTCACTTCAAAGTCTTCATTTCCAACACCACAAATCCTAACTAAACTTTACAACTTACAAATAAAGGCTAAAATACAATTACAACTGAAATCACATAAATGTTTACAAACTAAATAAAACGTCAAATAATTAACATAAATCAAACATAAAAACATGTAATTATGCACTACTAATTAGTGTGCATCAAGCTTCGTTACAAAAGATTTGTATGTGATGAGCTTGAAGAGTTGAAGAACACTTGGAACTTTGCTTGAGTTGGAAAGAGTATTTTTCCAACTTCTGCCTTCTCTTGTAGAAGATAATGAGTTTGAATCTCAAGGAGGCTTTTTGCTTTTCAAAGTTTGAATATCTTGCTTGTAGCAATGTGATCTTGGCAAAGTTATAGCAAAGTTATATCTTAGTTATCCGGTTGTTCTTCGTAGTGTATCTTTTTATACTGAGGTTGTCTTCCCGTTGGAGGAGTAGGAGGACAACTGCATTTAATGCGCGAGCAGTTGACTTGACCAGTAGGACCCGGTAAAGTTGGCGGGTTACTATTTTGGGATAAAGTAAATCTGACATTGCGGCCAATCATCTGCAATTACTCCACGGAGCATGGGGAGAATTAAATGAGCATTTAATGCGAGCACTGTAGCTTTTCCGTTTCATACTCCTAGCCGTTGAAGTAATCTTTAAGTTGACTTCCCGGCTTTGTGGATTTCTTCCAAGTGTAAGACCTTCTGGTGTCATTGGCAGAGAACTGATTCAAAGAAGATCTTGAGCACTTCTGTTGAAAGTAGCTTACAGAGGACCAATAGGGTTTCTGTCAAGCTAAAGGGTAACAGAGACCCTGAGGTTTTCTGTTCCTAGACAGACAACCAAAATCTTCTGTCGTGAGGACTTCTGGTAGAGAGGCCTTCTGGTAGTCGATTATGCTAAGAACTTTACAAGGGAAAATTCTAATACATAATTTCTAAAAGGGGTACTCTAAAGTCTTAATTAATATAGCATCATCAAAATCTAAATACAATTATTCCTTACAATAACGGATTGTTCTATCCGCTAATTGAAGAGCTATAGTTGTTGGTTTAGGTTCCCCCACACCTAGCTTCTTGAATAAGGAGAGGGGCATAAGATTGATGCTAGCTCCAAGATCACAAAGGGACCTTACTTCTCCTAGACTCCCAATAGAACAAGGGATGGTGAAACTTCCGGGGTCCTTCAACTTTGGAGGTAGTTTGTTTTGGATGATAGCGCTACACTCCTCCGTGAGTGGTATGGTCGCAAAATCCGCTAACTTCTTCTTGTTATTGAGGATATTTTTCAGAAATTTCGCATATGAGGGTATTTTCGCTATAGCCTCAGCGAAAGGGATGTTGATGCTCAACTTGGTAAAAATGTCTAGGAATTTCTTGAATTGTTTTTTCTCATCCTTCTTCTTCAACTTTTGAGGGTAGGGAATAGGGGGAACATATGTTGCCATGGGTGGTGGTAATGAGACATGCTCATCTAGCTTTTCATCACCTTGCTTCTCCAATGGTACATCTTGAATAACCGCCCCCTTCATTTCCTTACCACTTCTCAAAGTGATTGCCATAGCCGTTTCTCTTAGATTAACCTCCGTTGTTGTGGGAAATCTTCCATGCTCTCTAGTGGTCCTTTCTTGAGCAAGTTGACCAATTTGAACTTCGAGGTTATGAATAGAAGACTTGGTATATTGCTCAAGGCTGTCCATGCGTTGATTAAGCTTCCTGTTTTGATCTTCAAAACGCATGTCAAGTTTGGTGAATTGATTGTGGAGATTCCCAATGGATGCCTCCATTCTACTATGATTTTCTTCATTTTGGGCTTTCATAGCGGCTACATTCTTTGTGAGAAGCCTCATCATCTCCTCCACAGTAGGTTCTTGTGATTGCCCAAATTTGGGAGCTCCGGGTTGAGGGTTTGAAGAATTCCCTTGTGGCTTCCAATTGTTTCCTTGGTTGTACCGTTGTTGATTGTTGTTGGAAAAATTATTTCCTCCTTGATTTGCCCGGTTACCATAGGAATTCATGTAACTAACATCCTCAAGATGTTGAGATGAGTTACCTTCCACGTTGGAGACACTCTCCACATTTGCTACTTGTTGAACACCTCCAATAACGGCTTGCAAAGCTGTTTGAATTGATGTTTGCACATTTTGTTGGACTTTGATTTGAAATTCTTCAAATCTTTTGTCTAGTTCATGAGTGATAGAAATCTCATTCACTCCCGCCACCTTGATGTCTCCTCCTTGAAGTTGAGGATTTGAAGCAATGGACTCAAGAATTCTAAAAGCTTCCGTCTCGGTTTTGTTGCCAATGTATCCCTCCGCTCGGTTGTCCACAATAGCTTGACAAGATGAGTTCAAGCCATTGTAAAAAGTGTCAATTTGGAGGTCAAGAGGAATGCGGTGATGGGGGCATTCCTTCAACAAAGACTTGAAACGCCTCCATGCGTCTTGAAAGAGTTCTCCAACTTGTTGTTTGATGTTGAAGATTCGTTGTCGTAGCTCTTGCGTCATTGTTGGGGTGTAGTACTTGGAGATGAAGACATTGTATATTTCATCCCAAGTAGTATAGGATGCCGGTGCTTGCTCTAGAAACCACCCTCTTGCCGCTCCCTTCAAGGTGTAGGGGAAGCATTTGAGCCTAAGATCACCTTCATTTAGGCCATTCCTTGGAACACCTTGAATGAACCCATAAATATCAGTGATGAAATTTAATGGATTCTCCCCTGGTTGTCCATAAAAGTGCGGCATAGCGTTGAAGTAGCTATTGCGCAACTCATAGTCTCGTGCCGCCTCGCTGAGCACGATGCAAGAAGGAGTTGTTGCAATGACGGGCCTCTTCCTTTCATTGAGTGTAGGAAGCATTGTTGGTGCTTTTGCTTCCTTCTTTCGATTCCTTCTACAAGCTCTCTCGATTTCAAGGTTGATAGGTTCAAGGTTTGTAGAGCCTTGACTTCTCAATAGCATGCACTAAGAGCTTGTCTACACAACAAAATTTAAAACAATACCAAGTGAAATGTAATGGGAAAATTCAGGAATTTTTGTTGAATCGTATAAAACAAAACCGTTTCCCCGGCAACGGCGCCAAAAACTTGATCGGCAGAAACTTGCAAGTGTACAAGTGCCAATGTAGTAATAAATTCCGGTAAAAATACCGGGTCGAACACAAGGAAACGTTGTTTATATGATTCAAAAGTGGAAGCGGTTTAGTGAAAGAATTAAGAAAAGAGTAAAGCTTTTTGATTTTTTTAAGAGATAATAAAAGCAACCAAGGGTTCGGGATTACTCCTAAACGACTCCTAGTGATGAATAAATGTTCTTTCACCAATTCTTATGAGTGGAATGTCACTAAAGTATTCTAACTCCTGTTACGGCAGCGAGATTGTGATTAATTCTACGTGTGAATCCCGTCACGGTTCACATTCATCTAAAATTAACCCCATTGAAGATTAGAACATTATAAAAACCACCATACTCAATTGAGGTATATTTCTATCCACAATTAGAATATGTCTAACCTTTAAGTGCACGGTTTATAACTCAACGTTAATTGCTCAAATAAACCCAACGACATAATCATACGTTGTACACCGAAGTCATACACATTAAAATATAAAGGAAAGATCATAATAATTTGGTTGAGAACATACATCAAACACCTAGAGTGCGTAAAGTTTCATCCCTAACCTTGGCTATAGAAAATTAGCTAGAACAATTCATAATAAAATTACAAGTATTGAAATGATAAAATACAATGAAATACATAAGAAAATGATACCACAACTCCAAAGCTATGGTGGATAAAGCTTTCCCCAAGTGTAGAACTTCTCCCAAGACCAAGGGGTTGCTCTTGGGATGCCAAAGTAGAAGTAAAGTGTGTAGAATGTGGAATAATCTCTTGAGAGGGCTTCAATCCTCTTAAATATTGAGTTCTCAACGGCCATTTTCGGACAAGGAAGCAAGCTCCTTAATGGGATTTGGTGTTTTGCCTGAATGATTGTGATGACCGTTGCTTGTTTTAATCAGCTCCAGGCAAAAGGCGGGCGACTTTCGCAAAAGCCGGGCGGCTTTTGCGAGTTTAAAACAGGCTTCTCCGCTCCAGGGACCGAAAGCCGGGCTGCTTTCGCCAAAAGCCGGGTGGCTTTTGGTTCGATTAGCTGAATAATTTCCACGGCGCCCAAAGCCGGGCGCCTTTCATGAAAGCCGGGCGGCTTTCGTCTGTTTTGCTCCGGGTGCTTTTCCTTCATCTTCGGACGGCAACTGGATGGCTGGTTGGTGAAAACCGGCCGGTTTTGGTGAAAGTCGGGCGGCTTTCACCCCTTTGGTGTATTTTCCTTTTTTTCTTTTGTTCTCGGGATGCGTTTGGTAGACCTTTACTTGTCGGGATTCTTCGTGTGTCTTTTCATCCTCGTATTTGATCCAATTGTCGGTTATAGTATTTCTTGCAAAACGAGACATATGTGTGAGAGTTTTATTCTTTTAAGTATAAAAGCGTTTATAAATTGTTGTATAAAATACGTTAATAAAACGCTTATCAAGTTCGTATCCACAGGGAAAGGAATACTTTTCTTTTTATGAACTTAGTAAATAAAGGGGGGGGGGGGGGGGTTGGTGATGATTGATTTAATTAAATTAAAAACTAAGATGAGCGACTTATATGAGATTTAATTCCAAGATTAAAAGGACTTGGCATTGCTACTTTCCGCTTGTTGATATATTTTAGTCAATCATTGTTATATCTATAACTTATTCCCTCTCGAATACTCAATCGAGGAGTATATCCAATTCATCGAGGGTAGTTATTAACAACGACCGTTCATTAATAACCCTTACTATTAGTCAAGTATAGAACACCGTCATATACCGACTTGATAGTAGCTTTTAATCTTTTAACTCCTTGATGAAATCAATCGAGATTGATAACCTCAATGCAACGGTTTCGGTTTAACCAACAAAATTAATCTCTCTTAAGTTTATCAACCATGACCGTGCATTAATAAACCGAAGTTACTTACTTGTGAAACCATCAACGATTAACCATCGGTTCGTCGATCGGTTCTAGTAATAATTAATATATAAGACAAAACTAGTTGATCCTTTAAGTAATGTTCAAAATATTAATATGAAATATGAATAGGAATTAATTAATATTCAAGGAAGAATATTATTAAAGGAGATGAATCCTACTATAATTAATATCAAGATGTTAACTAATTGTCATCTTAGCAACACTCCCCAACATTAATATAGAGGAAGAAAATACTATTCTAACTAATGTCGAGATGTTAACTAATTGTCATCTTAGCAACACTCCCCAACATTAATATAGAGATAGTATTAAGGAAAGAACTATTAATTAATATTCAAGGAAAGAAGTTAAGAAAATAACTCACAACTTTAATAATCAACAAGCTTCAAGAGCAACACTGACGTGCACTCGTCGTTAGGTGCACTCAAAATAATTAATCAATACGACACTAATACGTAGTATAGTGAAGTAAGGTTCGTATCCACAGGGAAAGGAATACTTTTCTTTTATATAAATAGTAACAAAAGGGGGTTTAGATTTGTTTGCTTTAATAACACTAAGATAAACGACCTATATGAGTTTAATTCAATGAGATGGGGACTTGGTTTTGCTTTTATCCACTTAATGAAATGTTCGTCGATCCCGGTTATATCTTTAACTATCTTCCTCTCGAATACTCAATCGAGGAGTATATCCAGTTCATCGAGGGTAGTTATTAATAACGAGATGCGTTCATTAATAAAACTTTCTATCGAGTCAATATAGAACAAGCGCCGTATATTAACTTGATAGTAGCAATAAACTTAAGATGAAAACGATTGAGATTGATAACCTCAACACAAGCGGTTTATTGGTTTAATCAATATAATTAATTCCCCTTGGCATATTAACCATGAGATGCATGCGTTACTATTTCAAGTTTACTACCGTTGAAAGAACCGGATTAATAACAAGCGTATTAACCGATTGATTCTAGTAATAATTAATATGAGAAAAAATACTAGTTGATACTTTAAGTAATGTTTAAGATATTAACATGAAATATGAATAGGAATTAATCAATACTCAAGGAAGAATATTAAAGAAAATAACTCACAACTTACAAATTCATTAAGCTTCAAAGTAGCAAAACCAAGATGGAAGAGTTTAGCTCCTCATTTGGAGACTAAACATGATGAAAAATATAAAGAAAGAGCTATTCTATGCTGAGCTTAGATGTACAAAGGGATTGGATCTTTTATTGTGAAGGAAAGGGGTGTATTTATAGGCTTTTGGGAGCTGCAGGGGCTGATACCCGACCGGGTATATAGGATACCCGATCGGGTATCTTAGGAAATTTCCCGGAAAGCCACATTTCTGGACATACCCGGTCGGGTATGTCGGTTTACCCGATCGGGTATGTGACAAATCTATACGAAAATTTGCTCCCACGATCCTTTGTTCCCGGATTTGATTTGGACAACCGAATCAAGCAAATACCCGATCGGGTATTGCCTATACCCGACCGGGTATACGAGTATTTTTTCCAAATCGAAATCTTTCATGTCTCTTTGCACTTTCCTTGATCTTTTGAGGTCCCATCTTGATCCCTTGGATGAGTTTTGACCTGTTTAGCTCAGAATAGTCCTAATCTAAACAAATTACAAATAATTATGAAAATAAAGTATTACACAAAAAATGTGTAATTTCCACAACTAGAACTAATAAAAACTAGTTAAAAATACAAACATACATGATAGGAAATTCACACTATCAAACTCCCCCACACTTAGTTTCTTTACTCGTCCTCGAGTAAAGCCAAATGTTTACAAGTTTTTCATGTCTTCAATAGTTCAACAATTTAACAAGAAAGAGCAAAAGACCACCAAGGTTTGTACATTAGATTTAAATTGAGTTTTGAGCTCAAAGATTAATATTTTCTTGGGTTTATATGGCCTTCTATGCTCTTCTCTTGTTTTCAACTCCTTCATTCCGCTTCTTGAGACCACCATTGCCCTGTAAAAAAAAAAAGAAATGAACCTCTAATATCTCTCATTTTGTCTAGGAGTCTTTTCAGGTTTTCATCCTAGCCTGTCGTTTTGTTTTGTTCCTTTCTAACTCACTCATTAACATTTTTTTTATAAGCCCTTTTTGCTTAGATTGCCCGTTTTTTGGGTTTTCAACCTAACTAGCATTTCCTTTTTTTTCCTTTTTTTTGTTTGCTTTTTTTTTCTTTTTTCTTTTTTAAAGAAGATAATGCAAGTTACAAGGTTGAAACAATTGAGTACGTACCAATGAGTGATTCCCCCTCACTTAGCTTGAAGCACTGTCCCTAGTGCTCGTCTCCGTCAAAGCCAGGCTGACCGCCACCATAGTCTCCTCCACTATAACCGCTGTCCTCCCCAAAATTACCCCACTGAGAGGGGTCATACCATGACGGGTGCTGCACTGGGGGGCGCATAGAGGAGAAGTGCCCCTGCTGATGATGGTAAGCATAGATGGGGGCTATTGCCCGTCGGTTGTCCTCGTCCATGCAGTTGACCCGGAAGCTCAAATCCCGGAGTCCTTCCAATAGAGCACGTTGGTTCTCAAGCACTTGTGTTTGATACGGATCGTAGTGGGGTTGGTCATGAGGTGGAGCTGGAATATCTTCAAGAATTGGATGAGCTTGTTCTTGTGCGGGTTCATCTTCTTGGTTTTGGAAATATGGTGGGATGGCTGGAGGGAGGCAATAGTGGTGCACAAGAGGTGGTTCTAATTGGAATGGAATAGTGGGTAGCCCCTCGGAGGGGATCGTGAAGTAACGAGTGGGTTTCGGGAAGATGGACCATTTGTAAAAGATTTTCCCCTTGTAATCACGATGAGAGAACTTGATGTCCTTTGAATTGCCCAGATGTGTTATGTCAAAAAGACAGAATTCGGCTATTGGTGCATTGTCTACGTAACCGAATTTTGTAGCTATGTGGAGAATAACGCCCCCTATCCAAATTTTTCCTTGGGCGGTGCATTCTTTATACAGATGTTCCCACATACGGTTCACAATGTTATAGTGGAAGGGAGGTATGTCAAACAGTGCATTGGCTAGAATACATATATCACCTATTCGTGCTTGGTGATTGTTGGGGCGTCCAAACACAAAGCTAACCAAGTATTTCAAGAAAATGCGTAGCACTGGGTGTTGGACATGGGTTATGACAAGATTTTTGGAGCTAAAGTTCATTTCCCGCATCATTTTTTTCCACAATTCAAAGCCATACCCGGTGTCAGGCTCTTGGGCGTTTTGTGGTGGCACGGGCAAGCCAAAGTGCTCCGCAAACTCACGTTTTGTTATGGAATGTGATTTATTGAATAAACGAAACGTGAGTTTATCCTCCCTATCATCATTATCATCTTTGATTCTCTCAACGGAACCCAAGAATTCATACACAAGTTCATCATTTGGGTTATATTTCAACCCAAAAATTTTGCTCATTCCCAACAATTCTCCTAATTGAAGCATCATAGCAAGAATTTCTAGCTCATCCAAAGTATTCATACACAAAAAACGGGAATGATGTACCTCTCTTTTAGTTTGGGCCAAGACTTTTTCCCGGTGAGCCGATGAGGTGATGATGATGTTTTCAAAGCCGGGAACCGGTGCTCTTGAAGAAGAAATTTCTCCTCTTGTCCTCTTTGGTGCCATTTTTGCTAGAAAACATGGATTTTGGGCTCCAAATTTCGGACTTTTATGTGGTGGGGTTGGGTTTTTCGGACTCTACGAAATTGGAAGAGAATGTGGTGTTGATGGGTATGGGTGTGTAGAGGGGGATGTGGGGAAGATTTTGGTGGTGGTTTGGAGGGATTTGGTGGAGAATTCAGGGAGTAATTTGAGGTAGAAGAACCGGCTATGGAGGTTTGGGGAGGGTTTGGTCGTATTTGGGGGAGGAATTTGGGAAGAAGAAGGGATTTTTCGAATTAAAATGCTGAGTAATCCCGCTTACCCGACCGGGTAAGTGTGTATACCCGATCGGGTACTCGAGGCAGTGAGCTGCAGACTTGCACGTTTTAAGCATACCCGGTCGGGTAAGTGGCTATACCCGATCGGGTATCTCCCTTTTCTTTGATTTTTGGGGTTTTCATACCCGATCACTACTCGAGGCAGTGAGCTCTGAAATTGCACGTTTTAAGCTTACCCGGTCGGGTAAGTGGCTATACCCGATCGGGTATCTCCCTTTTCTTTGATTTTTGGGATTTTCATACCCGATCGACTTCTTCTCGCCGTAGTTTTTGAAATTTAATTTCTCTTATACCCGACCGGATATATACATGTGCCCGATCAGGTATTAAGCCGTGGTGCACAAAACTCTTTTTTTTTTTGAAATGTGTAAAAATAAAATAAAACAATTAAACGTGCCTTGCATGGGTTGCCTCCCAAGAAGCGCCTTATTTAACGTCGCGGCACGACGCTATCATTGTTTTCAATCATTCAAACTTGGATCATGATAGTTTATTTTCTTCACACTTTCACTCCTAGGACTTCCATAGGAGTGCTTAATTTCTCGACTCTCCACTTTGGAAATCTTTCCAGGATCGAATATCCAGATTTTCATTGATTCGTGTGCTGGGAGGAATGGGAAGAAATTATCGTTTAGTATGGTCAATAAAAAGTTTTTCGACTCCTCAATTTTGAAGAATATTTCAGAAATGTCATTGTTCATTTCAAGTTTATGAGTTTCCCTCAAAATTTTTAGAATTGATGGGGGTACCTCAAAAGATGACAAGGATAGATATTTAACCTTGAAGCTCAGATTATCCTCTTCTTTGACCAGTTGGAGCTCCGTGTCCTTTTCTTCGTCTACTTCTTCTGGATTCTGGATCTCTTTTTGCATTTCCTCTTCATTTTTCAATGTGATTGCAAAAGTTTGCTGTCTAGGATCACATTCTATTTGAGAGGAAAGTTTTCCCGAATCCCTTGCTTCAAGCCTACTCACGACTCCGGCTATTTGACTCACTTGAGATTCCAAGCTCAAAATGCTAGACTTGGTCTCATTTTGGAATTGCACCATGTTTTGTTGCATGGTGGTTACGCTGTTAGTAAGAGCCCGAACCATGTCCTCCGTGGACATATTAGAGTCGGAGAATGGATCATACCTCATGTGAGGTACATCATCAATTTGTGCAATGTATTCTTCTTGGACCTTTGGGCAGAAGTCCGTAAGATGTCTGTGAGACATGCAAATGTTGCAAGTCTTGGCATCTTGAGCTTTTGAGTTAAAGATAGATTCCTTTATTAGAGAAGTCAAGAAGGAAATTTGACTCTCTAAGGATGAAGTGTTGGTATCCATATACTCATAACTCATGTAAACCCAGAAAATAGAAGAGCAAGATTTTTTTTTTTGTTTTTTTTTTCGCTTTTTGATTTTTATTAGATAAAATAAAAAGAAAAATAATTGCCTTTCCCCGGCAACGGCGCCAAATTTGACGTGCACTCGTCGTTAGGTGCACTAAAAATAATTAATCAATACGACACTAATACGTAGTATAGTGTAGTAAGGTTCGTATCCACAGGGAAAGGAATACTTTTCTTTTATATAAATAGTAACAAAAGGGGGTTTAGATTTGTTTGCTTTAATAACACTAAGATAAACGACCTATATGAGTTTAATTCAATGAGATGGGGACTTGGTTTTGCTTTTATCCACTTAATGAAATGTTCGTCGATCCCGGTTATATCTTTAACTATCTTCCTCTCGAATACTCAATCGAGGAGTATATCCAGTTCATCGAGGGTAGTTATTAATAACGAGATGCGTTCATTAATAAAACTTTCTATCGAGTCAATATAGAACAAGCGCCGTATATTAACTTGATAGTAGCAATAAACTTAAGATGAAAACGATTGAGATTGATAACCTCAACACAAGCGGTTTATTGGTTTAATCAATATAATTAATTCCCCTTGGCATATTAACCATGAGATGCATGCGTTACTATTCCAAGTTTACTACCGTTGAAAGAACCGGATTAATAACAAGCGTATTAACCGATTGATTCTAGTAATAATTAATATGAGAAAAAATACTAGTTGATACTTTAAGTAATGTTTAAGATATTAACATGAAATATGAATAGGAATTAATCAATACTCAAGGAAGAATATTAAAGAAAATAACTCACAACTTACAAATTCATTAAGCTTCAAAGTAGCAAAACCAAGATGGAAGAGTTTAGCTCCTCATTTGGAGACTAAACATGATGAAAAATATAAAGAAAGAGCTATTCTATGCTGAGCTTAGATGTACAAAGGGATTGGATCTTTTATTGTGAAGGAAAGGGGTGTATTTATAGGCTTTTGGGAGCTGCAGGGGCTGATACCCGACCGGGTATATAGGATACCCGATCGGGTATCTTAGGAAATTTCCCGGAAAGCCACATTTCTGGACATACCCGGTCGGGTATGTCGGTTTACCCGATCGGGTATGTGACAAATCTATACGAAAATTTGCTCCCACGATCCTTTGTTCCCGGATTTGATTTGGACAACCGAATCAAGCAAATACCCGATCGGGTATTGCCTATACCCGACCGGGTATACGAGTATTTTTTCCAAATCGAAATCTTTCATGTCTCTTTGCACTTTCCTTGATCTTTTGAGGTCCCATCTTGATCCCTTGGATGAGTTTTGACCTATTTAGCTCAGAATAGTCCTAATCTAAACAAATTACAAATAATTATGAAAATAAAGTATTACACAAAAAATGTGTAATTTCCACAACTAGAACTAATAAAAACTAGTTAAAAATACAAACATACATGATAGGAAATTCACACTATCAAACTCCCCCACACTTAGTTTCTTTACTCGTCCTCGAGTAAAGCCAAATGTTTACAAGTTTTTCATGTCTTCAATAGTTCAACAATTTAACAAGAAAGAGCAAAAGACCACCAAGGTTTGTACATTAGATTTAAATTGAGTTTTGAGCTCAAAGATTAATATTTTCTTGGGTTTATATGGCCTTCTATGCTCTTCTCTTGTTTTCAACTCCTTCATTCCGCTTCTTGAGACCACCATTGCCCTGTAAAAAAAAAAGAAATGAACCTCTAATATCTCTCATTTTGTCTAGGAGCCTTTTCAGGTTTTCATCCTAGCCTGTCGTTTTGTTTTGTTCCTTTCTAACTCACTCATTAACATTTTTTTTATAAGCCCTTTTTGCTTAGATTGCCCGTTTTTTGGGTTTTCAACCTAACTAGCATTTCCTTTTTTTTTCCTTTTTTTTGTTTGCTTTTTTTTTCTTTTTTCTTTTTTAAAGAAGATAATGCAAGTTACAAGGTTGAAACAATTGAGTACGTACCAATGAGTGATTCCCCCTCACTTAGCTTGAAGCACTGTCCCTAGTGCTCGGAGCTAGAAACTCCCAATCGCCCTAATATGAGGGATAATATCACGTCGGGTGTTGTACTAGGTGGGCATGTTGGAGAAGTACCCTTGGTGGTCGAAGATATGTGTTCTTTTTGGTGCTTTTTTTTTCATTTTTTTGCAGTGAATTCCAATGTTGAGCTTGGGGGGTTAGAGAATTCAGTTTGTAGGGTATTTGGGGGATTTGGTGGGTTTTGTGTGTGTGTGTTTAGAAAGTAGGGTGAGGAGAAAAAGAAATGATATTTTGTTTTGAAGGTTTTGGGGTTGGAGAGGATGATGTGGATAAGAAGAATGTGGGGTTAATTTGGATGTTTTGGTTGAGATTGGAGTGGTTTGAAGCTTGGATGATTGTCAATGGAGGTTGACGGTTTGAGTTTGGGAGATTAGGGAAGAGAGTGGGTGTTTTGGGGGCTGATTTGGGACCAAATCGGATTGAAATCCCGATTACCCGGCCGGGTTTTTGGTAATACCCAATCAGGTTTTTCCCCAGACCTCTCCAATTTTTTTTTTTTAATTTTTTTTTTTTTGCAGACACACACTCTACTAAAATAAATTGAGATAAGAAAAGATACCTTGCATGGGTTGCCTCCCAAGAAGCGCCTCGTTTAACATTGCGGCACGATGCCATCTTTGTGTTCAATCGTTCAAGCTTGGATCGTGATAATTCGTCTTGTTCACATCTTCACTTGTTTCACTTTTATAGAAATGTTCAATTTGTCGACCCTTTCTTTTGACAATCTTTCCGGGATCAAATATCCGGATTTCTATCGCTTCATATTGTGAGAGTGAGGGTCCATGATTTTTACTTAACATGGTCAATGAATGGGGTTTTGATCCGGGTGGTATAAGAGGGAGTATGAAATGTTTGCGTAACTCCATCGTTATTCCATGCATATTAGCGAACGAAGAGAAATCTAAATGATACTCACAATTGCTGATGATTTCGTCCTTGTCCTTCACCACCCTTTGTGTTTCCCTTAGAGCCTCAGGAAATGGTGGCATGATCTCAGGAATGGCCGGTGGTGGAGTTGAGTTTTGAGGTTTCTCCTCCTCTGGTTGAGCTTCCTCCGTAAGTTCCTCTTCTTCTTCCTCCTCGCCAATGTGGTTCACAATGTTTGACACTTGTTTCAATTGATTCTCCAAGTTCGGTTCTTTGAGCACTGTTTCTTGCGGGTATTGTGACATATCTTGTTGCATTTTTGTCACGTTGATAGTGAAAGCTCGGATCATGTCTTCAGTGGACATACTGGAATAAGAACTTGAGTATGGGTTATATGTGTTGGAGAATGAATCATACCTCTTGGAAACCAACATCATTACTTTGTTCAAAGTATTCTTCTTGAAGCTTTGGGCAAAAATTCGTAAGATGCTTTTGTGACATGCAAATGTTGCAGGCCTTGGTATCTTGAACTTTTGAGCATAAGAGAAACTCCTTTACTAAAAAAGTTAAGCTAGAAATTTGACTCTCTAGCGATGATGTGTTGGTATCCATTTACTCATGTAAGCTCAGAAAATAGAGAAGGTAAAAGCTCTTTATATTTTGTTTATTATAAATTTTTTTGATTGATTTTTCATGAAATAAAATAAAAAGAAAAATAATTGCCTTTCCCCGGCGACGACGCCAAATTTGACGAACACTTTGTCACGGTGCGTCAAAATAAATTCAATACTAGCACTAATACGTAGTATAGCGTAGTAGAGTTCGTATCCACGGGGAAAGGAATACTTTTCTTTTTATGAACTTAGTAAATAAAAGGGGGGATTTTGGTGATGATTGATTTAATTAAATTAAAAACTAAGATGAACGACTTATATGAGATTTAATTCAAAGATTAAAAGGACTCGGCATTGCTACTTTCCGCTTGTTGATATATTTTAGTCGATCATTGTTATATCTATAACTTATTCCATCTCGAATACTCAATCGAGGAGTATATCCAATTCATCGAGGGTAGTTATTAACAACGACCGTTCATTAATAACCCTTACTATTAGTCAAGTATAGAACACCACCATATACCAACTTGATAGTAGCTTTTAATCTTTTAACTCCTTGATGAAATCAATCGAGATTGATAACCTTAATGCAACGGTTTCAGTTTAACCAACAAAGTTAATCACTCTTAAGTTTATCAATCACGACCGTGCTTTAATAAACCGAAGTTACTTACTTGTGAAACCATCAACGACTAACCATCGGTTCGTCGATCGTTTCTAGTAATAATTAATATATAAGACAAAACTAGTTGATCCTTTAAGTAATGTTCAAAATATTAATATGAAATATGAATAGTGTAGAAAAATGTAACATATTCTTGTTATTGTAATTACTTGTACATCCGGAACTGTGTAGATAAGAATTAGAGTAGATAGGACTCTCTAATTAGTAGATAAGCTCACAGAATAGATAGAATAGATAGATCCTATTTTTTAGGATCTGTAACAACTTGATTTTATCTGTAACATGTATATATACCATGGCCGGATGGCTCAATAAGATCAAGGAAGTTTTATTCCTAACACTTACATGGTATCAGAGCCTCGGTTTAAACAATGGTAGAAACTAGTGAGGCTGATTCATCACACACTATCAACCCTAACTCCCAAATTAGCTCTATGACAAATTACCGATCTCCTATTCATTCATCTATGATAATCACTAGTCATAGATTGCATGGAACAAACTATCTGGAGTGGTCTCAATCTGTCAGACTTGCAATTGATGGGAGGGGAAAGCTGGGTTACATCACAGGAGAAATCCAACCAAAACTACCTGCAGAAGAAGGGTACAGTACATGGAGGTCAGAGAATTCACTCATAACAGCTTGGCATCTCAACTCCATGGAGCCCTTAATTGCCAAACCTCATATGTTTATGAAAACTGCAAAGGAGGTATGGGATTCTATTAAGGAAACTTATTTAGATCTTGAGAACTCTTCTCAAATTTTTGAACTCAAAACCAAACTGTGGCAATCTAAACAAGGAAATAGGGATATTATTTCATACTACAATGAAATGGTATCTATGTGGCAAGAATTAGATCAATGCTATGGGGATGAAGAGTGGGAGAGTGCTAAGGATCTGGCCAGACATAAGAAAAGAGAAGAGAATGATAGGGTCTATATGTTTCTAGCAGGGATCAATAGGGACCTAGATGAAATTAAGGGGAGGATACTTGGAAAAAAACCTCTACCCTCTATCAGGGAGGTATTTTCTGAAATCAGGATGGAGGATAGCAGGAAGAAGGTTATGTACAGCACTCCAGTACATAATGAGGAATCTGGGGACTCTTCAGCAATGGTGGCTAGGAGTGATGACAAGAAAAAACCCTGTTGTGATCATTGCAAGAAATTATGGCACACTAGGGAGACTTGTTGGAAAATTCATGGCAAACCACCAGGGGCAGGAAAGAAAAAAACTGAGAAAGCCCTACAAACAACTGTGACTGAGACTCAACAAGAACCACAAGTCAAGTTCAATCAACTTTCATTAATTCAGGAGCAGATAGGGCAACTTCTTAACTTCCTAAATTCCCAGAAAACCCAAAATTCCCAGAAAGAATCCAAACCAGAATCTTCCTCTTGCTCTTATGCCCAAAATGGTACCTATTCATCATTTTTTTGTTCTGGGAAATTCAAAAATACCTGGATTATTGACTCAGGGGCTACTGATCACATGACTTCTATTTCAAACCTTTTTTCTTCATATAAACCTAGTGCAGGAGATAAAAAGGTTAAGGTTGCAGATGGTTCTCTATCAACCATTGCAGGGATGGGAAATATTAGTATTTCTTCATCACTGAATCTATCCAAAGTCCTTCATGTCCCTAATCTATCCTGCAATCTTACTTCAGTTAGTAAAATAACTAAAGATCTACAATGTTGTGTCATTTTTTATCCCTCTCATTGCATTTTTCAGGACCTAGCATCGGGGAAGATGATTGGCAGTGCTAAGGAGGAGGATGGACTCTATATCTTTGATGGAGAAACTCAATCTAATAAAAAAGGTCTAAGAAATGCTTGTTTGCAAACTGTTTCTTTTTCAAATAATAAAGAGTTGTATTTACTTCATTATAGACTAGGACATCCTAGTTTCTATTATTTAAAAAAGATGTTTCCTCAATTATTTCTAAATAAAGATGCTGCTTTGTTTAATTGTGATATATGTGCTCTTGCAAAACATCACAGAAACACTTATTTACCCCACAGTTATAAACCTACTAGCCCTTTTACCTTGGTACATAGTGATATTTGGGGTCCATCTAGAATACCAACTTTAAAGGGAAAGAGATGGTTTGTAACTATTATTGATGATCATACTCGTGTCACATGGGTATTTTTAATCAAAGAAAAATCTGAAGTTGAGAAAATATTTAGAACATTTTATGCTATGGTCCAAACTCAATTCAATACCAAAATTAAAATGGTAAGAAGTGATAATGGCCGTGAATATTTTTCTCAAACTTTAAACAACTTTTTTTCTGAAAAAGGCATTATTCATCAAAGCTCTTGTGTCAATACACCAGCTCAAAATGGACTTGCAGAAAGAAAAAATAGACATTTACTTGAAGTCACTCGTGCAATCATGTTTTCAACAAACATACCAAAATATTTGTGGGGAGAAGCAATGTTACATGCAACTTATTTAATTAATCGCATGCCATCCAAAATTTTAGGATTTAAAAGTCCTATTAGTTTACTACAACACTTCTTTCCTACAAATAGATTGGTAAACACCCTTCCTTTAAAAATTTTTGGTTGCACAGTGTTTATCAAAAATCCAGATAAATCTGCAAGTAAGTTTGATCCTAGAGGGAAAAAATGTGTTTTTCTAGGTGTTTCTGCCACTCAAAAAGGGTATAAATGTTTTGATCCTACAACCAAAACAATGGTTGTTACTATGGATATTATTTTTATGGAAGAACAACCTTTTTTTGATTCTCATCTTCAGGGGGAGAAATTAAGTGAAGATGTTCCTATAATGCCAAATATTCATGAAAATTTTAATTTTCTTGATATTAATCAGGATGATAATGTCTTTTCAAATATCAGTACACCTGAAAATGATCAAGGAATTAAAAATAATGAAGTAAATCCAACTGAACCAATTGAAAAGGATAAACAGACAAGTCAGTTCTTTGAAAAAACTTATGAGAGAAGGGTTAGAAATCAAAGAATAGAGGAAGTTGAAAAACCTACAACTGTCCATGATTCTGCCTCAATGTCAGGAAGTGAAAAAGGTAATACCTCTAGCAACTTTGACCTTCCTATTGCTCTCAGAAAAGAGAGAAGAACATGTGTTAAATACCCCATCTCAAACTATGTTTCTTATTCTAAATTAAAATCAGACTTTGCAGCCTTTACTTCCAGTATCTCTTCTATTTCTATTCCTACAACCATACATGATGCCCTATCTAAACCTGAGCGGAAGAAAGCTGTTTTGGAGGAGATGGAGGCTCTTGAAAAGAATCAGACATGGAAGCTTGTAGAGTTACCTAAAAATAAACCTACAGTTGGTTGCAGGTGGATTTTCAACCCCAAGTTTAAGGCAGATGGAAGTTTGGAGAGATATAAGGCAAGACTAGTTGCCAAGGGGTACACACAGACCTATGGAATTGATTACAAAGAAACCTTTGCACCAGTTGCAAAGTTGAACACTGTAAGAATTCTTTTATCTCTTGCTGCCAATTTAGACTGGCCATTACAACAACTGGATGTAAAGAATGCTTTTTTAAATGGGAAACTTGAAGAAGAAGTGTACATGGAACCTCCACCTGGGTTTGAAAATAAGTTTGGGTTAAAGGTTTGCAGATTAGAGAAGGCTTTATATGGACTTAAACAGTCTCCAAGAGCCTGGTTTGACAGATTCACAAAGTTCATAAAAAAGCAAGGATTTAATCAAGCTCAAGCTGACCATACTTTATTCATGAAGTTTTCAGGTAAGGGGGAGATTGCAATCTTAATTGTCTATGTAGATGATATTATCCTCACAGGAAATTATCACACAGAGACTAAAAGATTGAAAGACAAACTTGCTCATGAATTTGAAATTAAAGACCTAGGAAATTTAAAATTTTTCCTAGGAATGGAGATAGCTAGATCAAAGAAGGGTATTGTTGTCTCACAAAGGAAATATGTTTTAGATCTTCTACAGGAAACTGGAATGAGTGCCTGCAAACCAGCAGACACTCCAATTGACCCAAGTCAGAAATTGGGAGATATCAAGGAGGGAAATCCAGTTGATATTCACCAATATCAAAGATTGGTAGGAAAATTAATATATCTGGCACACACTAGACCAGATATTGCATTTGCAGTAAGCATGGTAAGTCAGTTTATGCATCATCCTTTCCAAGAACATCTTGATGCTACTTACAGGATTCTAAGATACCTGAAGAGCTGTCCAGGGAAAGGATTGTTTTTCAAAAAGGGAAACAATAGGAAAATTGAAGCTTTTACTGATGCAGATTATGCTGGCTCAATATCTGATAGGAGATCTACCTCTGGATACTGCACCTATGTATGGGGAAATCTAGTAACCTGGAGAAGTAAGAAACAAAATGTGGTTGCTAGAAGTAGTGCAGAATCAGAATTCAGAGCTATGGCTAATGGAATATGTGAGTTACTCTGGATCAAACGAGTAATCACAGAACTAAAGATGGAGATTGAGCTGCCTATGAAGTTATATTGTGATAATAAAGCTGCTATAAGCATTGCTCATAACCCTGTGCTACATGATAGAACTAAGCACATTGAAGTGGACAGACATTTCATTAAAGAGAAGATTGAAGCTGGAATCATTTGCACACCATTTGTATCCACTAAAGATCAAACAGCTGATATCTTCACCAAATGGTTATTTAGACCTATATTTGAGCTACTTATAAGCAAGTTGGGAATGTATGATATATACTTACCAACTTGAGGGGGAGTGTAGAAAAATGTAACATATTCTTGTTATTGTAATTACTTGTACATCCGGAACTGTGTAGATAAGAATTAGAGTAGATAGGACTCTCTAATTAGTAGATAAGCTCACAGAATAGATAGAATAGATAGATCCTATTTTTTAGGATCTGTAACAACTTGATTTTATCTGTAACATGTATATATACCATGGCCGGATGGCTCAAAAAGATCAAGGAAGTTTTATTCCTAAAACTTACAAATAGGAATTAATTAATATTCAAGGAAGAATATTATTAAAGGAGATGAATCCTACTATATATAATATCAAGATGTTAACTAATTATCATCTTAGCAACACTCCCCAACATTAATATAGAGGAAGAAAATACTATTCTAACTAATGTCGAGAAGTTAACTAATTGTCATCTTAGCAACACTCCCCAACATTAATATAGAGATAGTATTAAGGAAAGAACTATTAATTACTATTCGAGGAAAGAAGTTAAGAAAATAACTCACAACTTTAATAATCAACAAGCTTCAAGAGCAACACCAAGAATCGGAAGTTTAACTCCTCATTTGGAGACTAAACATAGCTAGAAAAATATAAAGAAATGCTATTCTAAACTGAGCTTAAGAGTATGGAAGAAGGGATGATGAAAAGTGAAGGGAAATGGGGTTATTTATAGGTGTTTTCAACACCTATGGCCGGATACCCGGCCGGGTATTTGACATACCCGACCGGGTATTTGTCAAATCAAATCTTTTTCCCACGTTTTTGTGTTCTTTTGCACGTCTTTCTATCCGAAATCACATCATACCCGACCGGGTATATGGAATACCCGACCGGGTATTTGATATAATTTCCCAGAAGCTTCCTCTTTCACTTCATACCCGGCCGGGTAAAGGCCATACCCGACCGGGTTTTGCACGAAACTCAGGTTTCTTCATCCTTTTTGCTTCCAAACCTATCCTAAACTTATAGCCCAACTAGCTACAACTTACAACAAACAACAACATGCTAGAAATACGATTACAATCAAATGCAAACTAACAACTACAAACTTGCACAAAACTAATAAATAAACATTACAAACAATAATAAAAATGTATACTTAGACACTAACAACTAGTGTCTATCAGTAATGGAAAGAAGTCTTTTCTAGTTACCGAATTGATCCTTCGGTAGTCAATGCAAACTCGCCACCCATTTTGAACTCGGGTGGGCACCATCTCGCCATCTTTGTTTTCAATGACCGTCACTCCGGTCTTCTTTGGCACAACTTGGGTAGGACTCACACACTTGCTATCGGAAATGGGAAAGATGATTCCCATTTGTAGCAGCTTGATCACTTCCTTTTTTACCACCTCCATCATGGGTGAATTCAATCTTCGTTGCGGTTGCCTCACCGCTTTGGCCTCATCTTCAAGCAAGATCCGGTGCATGCATGTGGATGGGCTAATGCCTTTGATGTCGGCAATAGACCATCCAATGGCCAATTTGTATGCTTTTAGAACCGCAATCAATCTCTCTTCTTGTTCATGGATCAGGGCATTTGAGATAATCACCGGTAGAGTGTGATTTTCGCCCAAGAACACATGCTTCAAACTTTCAGGGAGTGGTTTTAATTCCACCCCCGGTGCCTGCAAAACAGATGGTAGCGGCTTCTCACTTGGAATGGTTAGAGGGAGGGCTTTAGAGCCCGGTGCCAACAGTGGGAGTTGATTTAACTCCGCCACCATAACTTTCATGCTATTTGACATAGAGTATTCCAAAGTGATATCCTCTATGTCATTTTGAATTGAACTTAGTACTTTATCTTTCCCCTCAATTTCAAACACATCTTGGACCCAAGTGTCACAAGTGTCAATTGCAAAAAGAGAGTGATTATCGGTGGGGTATTTCATGGAGTCGTAGATATTAAATTCGACTTTTTCACCATCGAACTTCATGGTTAACACTCCACTAAAAACATCAATTTTTGCTTTGGCTGTTTTCAAAAAGGGCCTGCCTAATAAAATTGGAACTGCATTTTTATCGTTCTCCATTTCAAGAACGTAAAAATCAGCGGGAAAGATTAAGTTATCCACCATGACGAGAACATCCTCTACTACACCTTTTGGGTAAGCATTGGATCTATCGGCAAGTTGGATAACAACCCCCGTTTCATGTAAAGGTCCTAGTTCTAGGAACTTATATAGAGAATATGGAATGACATTGATTGATGCACCCAAATCTAACATAGCCCTAGAAGAACTAAAATTTCCAAGTTTACATGGTATAGTGAACATTCCCGGGTCACTATACTTTTTAGGCAGTTTCTTTTGAAAAACGGCCGACACTCTTTCGCTTACATGGATTTTATGCTTGCCATTCAATTTGTGTTTCCTTTTAATTGTGCAAAGCTATTTTAAAAACTTTGCAAACCTAGGAACACCTTTTATTAAATTGAGAAGAGGGATATTTACCTCACATTTGCTGAAGGTCTCATAGATGTCTTTGTCATTGTTGTATTTCCGGTTATCCTTGAGAGCCTCTGGAAAAGGTGGTAGCGGCTCGTATGAATCGAGCGGTGGGAACTTTCTTTGAGGTGTGATCTCCTCCTCTTTCTCTTCTTCATTTTGAGTATTTGTTCTTTGCACCAAGTGATCCTCTTCTTCCTCTCCAACATGGCTCTATGCTTTTGCTTTAGCCATAACCAATTCTTTGCCACTTCTCAAAGTGACTGCATGAGCTTGTTGCCTTGGATTCGGCTCTGTTTGAGATGGGAGTTTTGCCGAATCCTTAGCTTCAAGCCTACTCACGACATTTGAGATTTGGCTCATTTGGCTTTCCAAGTTGTGGATGCTAGATTTTGTTGTTTCTTGAAATTGGGCCACACTTTGTTGCATCATAGCCATGTTCATGGCTAGTGCTCGAATCATGTCTTCGGTGGACATGTTCGAGTTTGATGTTTGGCCTTGTTGTTTATATTGTTGAGGAGGAGGGTTTGATTGTTAAGGGGGTTGAGAGTTTCCGTACCTTAGATTTGGATGATCCCTCCATCCCGGATTGTAGGTGTTGTCGTGAGGATCGGTAAGAATCGGTGGGATGCCCTTGTGTTGAACATATGCCGCAGACCTTGACTTCTTGGGGTTTTGGATTTGAGAGGAAATCTTTAACCAAAGAAGTCAAGCCGGCCACTTGATTTTCCAACGAGTTGTTAGATTCCGCCGCCATGACTCTCTTTGTTGACCGCCGATCATAGTGTCTACAATTTTCGGCCAACTCCGAGATAAGATTCCTAGCTTGAGAAGGAGTTTTGTTGACTATTCCTCCTCCACATGCGGCATTAATCATCCGTCTATCATCATCGCAAAGACCATCATAAAAGTAAAGGAAGAGGTCTTGCTCCGAATAGCCGTGATATGGGCAGCTTGCACAAAGTTTCTTGAATCATTCCCAGAATTCGTAGAACGATTCATCATCTTTTTGCTCCACATTGCTGATTTGTTTCTTTAGAGATGAGGAGATTGAGGCAGGATAATACCTTTCGAGGAAGCTCTTCTTCATGGCCGCCCAAGTGTCTATGCTTCCCGAGGGAAGATAGAATAGTCAATCTTTGGCGGTGTCTTTGAGGGAGAATGGAAAGACCCTCAACTTTATTTGCTCCTCGGTGACACCGTTCGGGCACATGCTTGTGCAAACGATGTGGAACTCCGAAATATGTTTATTCGGATCCTCTCCTCTTAGCACGTGGAAAGATGGAAGTAGATGTATGAGTCCGGATTTCAACTCAAATGTAGCACCCGCATCAAGAGTCGGGAAGGTGATACATAAGGGTTGTTGGTTTAGATTAGGAGCTGTGAGCTCCCTCAACGTTCTTGTTTCAAGAGCCATCGATATTGGCTCTTCAGACTCGCTAGATTGAGAACTAGCACTGTAGGATTCTCCCGAGTCGGTATTTGAGAATTTATTTTTTAACCGCTCGAGAGCTTGTTCTATTTCGGGGTTTGTTTGGTAGGTGAGTTGGTTTATGGATCGGGTTTTTACCACATACTCAAACAAAGCTCAGAAAAATAGAAATCTTTATATATATATATATATATATACATATATATATATATTTGATTTTTCTTGAAATAAAATAAAAAGAAAAATTAATTGCCTTTCCCCGACAACGGCGCCAAATTTGACGTGCACTTGTCGTGAGGTGCACTCAAAATAAATACAATACAACAAATATACGTAGTATATTGAAGTAAGGTTCGTATCCACAGGGAAAGGAATACTTTTATTTTTAATTTAAGAAGTAAGTAAAGGGGGGAATTTGGATTGAATGATTTGATTTAATTAAAACTAAGATGAATGACTTGTATGAGATTTAATTCAAAAATAAAAGGGACTTGGCCTTGTTACTTTCCACTTGTTGATATATTTTAGTCGATCATTGTTATATCTATAACTTATCCCCTCTCGAATACTCAATCGAGGAGTATATCCAATTCATCGAGGGTAGTTATTAACAACGACCGTTCATTAATAACCCTTACTATTAATCAAATATAGAACAATGTCTTATACTGATTTAATAGTAGCATTTAATCTTTCTAACTCCTTGATGAAATCAATTTAGATTGATAACCTTAACACAACGGTTTCGGTTTAACCAACAAAATTGATCCCTCTCAAGTTTATTAACCACGACCGTGCATTAATAAACCGAAGTTACTTACTTGTGAAACCATCAACGATTAACCATCGATTCGTTGATCGTTCTAGTAGTAATTAATTTCGTAACGTTAACTAATCGTCACTTAGCAACCCTCCAACATTAATATAGAATAAGATTAAGGGAAGAATTAATAATCAAGAGAAGAAGTTAAGAAAATAACTCACAACTTTAATAATCAACAAGCTTCAAGAGCAAAACCAAGAAATGGAAGTTTAGCTCCTCATTTGGAGACTAAACATAGCTAGAAAATATAAAGAAATGCTATTCTAAACTAAGTTTAGGAGTATGGAAGAAGGGATGGGAATTTGTGAAGAAAAAGTGTGCTATTTATAGGTGTTTTTCAACACCTTTGGTCGGGTACCCGACCGAGTATAGTACTTACCCGACCGGGTACCGGTCAAAATCAGATAATCTTCCACGTTATTGTGTTTCAGCACGTTAAAATGTCCCGGGTCAAGTCAGACCCGACCGGGTGGCTTAGTTGACCCGACCGGGTTTGGTCAAAATCGGATATTTTCCACATTCTGGTGATCTGCGGCATGTTCTGGTGTTCCGGGTCACATCTGACCCGACCGGGTCAAGTAGGGGACCCGACCGGCTCTAGCTCTTTCCTCAGGGATCCGGTTTTCAAATTAGACCCGACCGGGTTCAGGGTCTGACCCGGCCGGGTTTTGTGCTCCTGGACATTTTTGTCTTCAGCTTTTTCTCCTTTTCCTTGCTAAGAACACTATCACTATTCTACAACTATATATGAAAGCTAAAAACATTTACAAACAAAATAAAACAAATGCTGACAAACTAACTAATAATGATAGAAAATCTACACAAAATCAATATAAAAACATACATTTATGCACTATAAACTAGTGCGTATCAATGGGACCAGCAACAATCGGGGTCGGTTGAGGGCGAGAAAGGACATTTTCGGCACCCAGGGAACCCTGAACCGGCACCGGTTGGAACCGGACCGGTACCGGTCCGAAACAGAACTTTAGGCGGTGGAAAGGCAGGGCAACCGGCGCCGGTTGGGCCTTGACCGCCGCCGGTCTGGGCGATTTTTGCCCAAGTCGGTCAGCATTGTATTTAAACGGGAAAAATTCCCCCTTTCCCCAAAACAAACCCTTGCTCGACTCCATCTCTCTGAAGTGATCCCAAACCCTTCCTAGGCTATTTAAAGCTCAAATTAAACCTATTCTTCATCAAGGATCATCACTTGGTAAGGTCTTACACTTAACATGAAGTATTTCTATTATATTTGTATCTATAGTTCTTGGTTGGGGATTTTTCTAGGGTTGATTGATTTAGGGTTGATTCTTGGAAAATTAATGGATTTTCTTAATAATAAGGTTGTTATGGAGTTGTTGTTCATCCTTGATTGAAAACCTTGTGAAGTTTCAAGTATTTAGCTACCCCAAAATTATACCCAATTTAATGAAAGAATTTGGGAAGTGTTTTAATAATTAGTGGCTGATTCTAAATAGATACATGGAGTCCTTGATATTATGAGAGGAAGTTAATAGATGATGAGTCTTGATTCATGAAATTTCATCGGTTCTTAGTTATTTAGCCACCCCGAAGCTATGCCCGATTTGTTGTAGGAAGAGGGAGAGTTTTTCTAACTTGTAGGGGCTGATTTGTGAACTTTCCCTCACCTTAAATCTAAGGATTTTCTAAAGACATAAATTTAAGTTTGATCAAGTATAAGCTTGTGTATTTATATTTATAGTTGCTCATCGAAGAACCGTTGCTCGTGGACACCGTACACGCACACACAAGAGCAAATACTCCGTGTGAACCAGGTAAGTCATCACCACCTATACATGATAGTTTGAAATGAAAAGAAATGGAAGTCTAGCTACCTATGAATTGGATAGGTTGGCTTGAATACTTGAAATTGTATGGTATGATATTATGTGAATGCCATGTTATGTGTATATATTGATAGGTGATGTTGATGGAGAACTTGTTGAGTTATCAATGTAAAGTATCCAAGTTCTATGGTTAATGTTAGGTTGGAGGTATATGAACTCCAACAAAGAATGAAAGTTGTGATGGTAAAAATTACATATGAATGATAAGAAATGTTATAAGGTAGCCATGCCCCCAAGTAATCGCCTGAGCTGTACGGAGCAGGATCTCCTTCCGCGGTGAGTCTCGGGATTACTTCTGATGGCTGTGGGCTAGCTACCCAAGGTCATTAGCGAGGGGCCAGGACACGAGCTACGAGCCCATCAAGTCAGGTAATAAGATAAGAAGAAAGAATGATGAATGAGGAAATCTTTTAGATTTCGTTACATGATGTTGTGTTTTACATGATATGAATATGTGTGTGAATATGCTATGTGTATGGAGTATTCAAGCTCATGTATCTAATTATGGCTAGCTAAGATTCCCTAAACGTTTTTAGCGGATGAAATGGTGACCTACTAAAGACATGAATTTATGTTTGATCAAGTATAAGCTTGTTTATTTATAATTATAGTTGCTCATCGAAGAACTGTTGCTCATGGACACCGTACACGTACACACAAGGGCAAATACTCCGTGTGAACTAGGTAAGTCATCACCACCTATACATGATAGTTTGAAATGAAAAGAAATGGAAGTCTAGCTACCTATGAATTGGATAGATTGGCTTAAATACTTGAAATTGTATGGTATGATATTATGTGAATGCCATGTTATGTGTATATATTGATAGGTGATGTTGATGGAGAACTTGTTGAGTTATCAATGTAAGGTATCCAAGTTCTATGGTTAATGTTAGGTTGGAGGTATATGAACTCCAACAAAGAATGAAAGTTGTGATGGTAATGATATCATAAGAATGATAAGAAATGTTATAAGGTAGTCGTGCCCCCAAGTAATCGCCTGAGCTGTACGGAGCGGGATCTCCTTCCGTGGGCAGTCTCGGGATTACTTCTGGTAGCTGTGGGCTAGCTACCCAAGGTCATTAGCGAGGGGCCAGGACACGAGATACGGGCCCATCAAGTCAAGTAATAATATAAGAAGAAAGAATGATGAATTTGGAAATCTTTTAGATTTCGTTACATGATGTTGTGTTTTACATGATATGAATATGTGTGTGAATATGCTATGTGTATGGAGTATTCAAGCTCATGTATCTAATTATGGCTAGCTAAGATTCCTTAAACGTTTTTAGCGGATGAAATGGTGACTTACTAAGCATTATTGCTTACGAGACTTCTATTCTCATGCATAGGTAATGAACGAGGTACGGAAGCCTGAGAGAATGTATGGAGCCGGTGACAAGGTTTTGGATGGGTTAACGGAGAAGATCGGGCTATCAGTTATGTTGTGGTTTTAGTACGTTGGTACTTCAAAGGGTTGTTAAACTTTTTTAAAATCCTGATCAGGTGTAATGGTTTTACAAATGTTTTATTTTGGATGTGTTTCGTTATGGTTGTAAGGTTTGATTTGTTCTAAAAGAAATAGTCTCATATCGAGGCTTTGTATCTTTATTTCCTGATCGAGTCTCTTTTATGTTTGAGTATCGTAATGGCCGTTTTGGGGACGGTCGTTACAGTTATGCAGTTTTTCTGGGAACTAATCTTATTTCATGGCGGTACAAGAAGCAACCGACAATTTCAGAATCATTCACAGAAGCTGAATATAGGGTTAGAGCTTACACTATTCAAAACATCCTCTTTGTTTGATCACTTCTTGCGGGTATGGGGATCCTGATTTGTACTCCAATTCAGCTCCACCGTGACAAGTCTTTGCATCCTATTTGGTTGTTATTCCCATTATTCAACATGACCGCAGGAAGCATATATAGATTCACTACAGCTTCGTCCGAGAATGAGTTGCTCATGCAGATCTCATAGTTAAATATATTCCCACACATTCACACTATTTTTACTAAAAATTTGTCAAGTTAGCGTTTTGAGTTTTTATGCTCCAATCTGCACATTGTATCCCCTGCACAGATTGATGGAATGTAATAATGTATTAGTGTGGGTTTATTCTTTAATTTCCCGTACTCTATTGTATTATAAATACATGCTCAAAGCACCCAATAGGGTAAGCTATTATTCTCCTAAATTATATTTTCGTATAGTTAGTACATAATAAAACCTCGATTTCCTTATCTATAAAAATTTATATTAGGGGACCGCTATAAGTGACATGGGAGTTGAACCACAAATTTTTTATCAAAAAGGGAAAAAGGAAGTTCATTTTGGGACGACAAGAAAAAGGAAATTTGGAAGTTTAATTATCCGGAGTATAAATAAGTTTTTTTAAAATTCTATACAAATAAAATTTATTTAAAAAATAATTTATTATTATTATAGTATCATGGTTACTTAGGTTGAAAGTTGAACATAAGCGATATGGCCGGTTAAATTACTATTATAGCAATATGATATTCATGTAATGTTTGATTGTATGTTTGTATTTTTAACTAGTTTTTATTAGTTCTAGTTGAGGAAATTACACACTTTTGGTGTAATACTTTATTTTCATATTTATTTGTAATTTGTTTAGATTAGGACTTTTCTGAGCTAAACAGGTCAAAGATCATCCAAGGGATCAAGATTGGACCTCAAAAGATCAAGGAAAGTGCAAGGAGACAAGAAAGATTTCGATTTGGAAAAAATACTCGTATACCCGGTCGGGTATAGGCAATACCCGATCGGGTATTTGCTTGATTCGGTTGTCCAAATCAAATCCGGGAACAAAGGATCGTGGGAGCAAATTTTCGTAAAGATTTGTCACATACCCGATCGGGTAAACACACTTACCCGGTCGGGTATGTCCAGAAATGTGGCTTTCCGGGAAATTTCCTAAGATACCCGATCGGGTATCCTATATACCCGGTCGGGTATCAGCCCCTGCAGCTCCCAAAAGCCTATAAATACACCCCTTTCCTTCACAATAAAATATCCAATCCCTTTGTACATCTAAGCTCAGTATAGAATAGTTCTTTCTTTATATTTTTCATCATGTTTAGTCTCCAAATGAGAAGCTAAACTCTTCCATCTTGGTTTTGCTACTTTGAAGCTTAATGAATTTGTAAGTTGTGAGTTATTTTCTTTAATCTTCTTCCTTGAATATTAATTCTTTCTTTCAAAATACTATCTCTATATCAAAGTTGGGGAGTGTTACTAAGATGACAATTAGTTAACATCTTGACATTGATCATAGTAATAGCTATTTCTTCCTCTATGATTATATTGGGGAGTATTACTAGAATCAATCGATTAATACGCTTGGTATTAATTTGGTTCGTTCAACGGTAGTAAACTTGGATTATTAATGCATGCGTCTCATGGCTAATAATCTAAGGGAAATTAATTATATTGATTAAACCAATAAACCGCTTGTGTTGAGGTTATCAATCTCAATCGTTTTCATCTTAAGTTTATTGCTATAATCGGGTTAATATACGGCGCGTGTTCTATATTGACTCGGTAGTAAGTTTTAGGAAAAATTGATTGTAATAATACCAACTATTGGCGGTCCGCTCATAATAATCCCAACTATCGATTATTTCAGAACAATCCCAACTTTAGGGACCTTCCGCCAATAATGATCCGACGTGATGGACTATAAATAAATTCCTATAGTTTCTAAAGAGATAGAGCAGGTAATACCTATAAATAATCCCAAATTTTAATTTTTTACGCTTAGTTTCTATTAAAAATTCATTTGTTAGAGTAGGTAATATGTGGTCATGGACTATTATTGGCGGACGGTCCCTATAGTTGGGATTATACAAAAATAATCAATAGTTGGGATTATTGTTAGCGGACCGGCAATAGTTGGGATTATTATTTTCAATTTTTCCTAAGTTTTATTAATGAACGCGTCTCGTTATCAATAACTACCCTCGATGAACTGGATATACTCCTCGATTGAGTATTCGAGAGGAAGATAGTTAAAGACATAACCAGGATCGACGAACATTTCATTAAGTGGATAAAAGCAAAACCAAGTACTTATCTCTATTAATTAAACTCATATAAGTCATTCATCTTAGTGTTAATTAAATTAAATTAAATCAAATCAAATCTAAAACTCCCCTTGTTACTAGAATTTAATAAAAAAGAAAAGTATTCCTTTCCCTGTAGATACGAACCTTACTACACTATACTACATATAACTGTTGTATTGTAATTATTATTTTGAAGTGCACACCACGACAAAGTGCACATCAAATTTGGCGTCGTTGCCGAGGAAACGCAATTATTTTTCTTTTCTTTTATTGCAAAGAAAAAAAAAATTATTATAATAAACAAAATATAAGGAGTTCTTATTTCTTCTATTTCTGAGCTTTGTGAAGTATATGGTTAAACACCGTTCCATAAACGAGATCACCTATCAAACAAATCCGGAAATAGAACAAACTTTCGAGCGGTTGAAAAGTAAATTTTCAAATACCGACTTGGAGGAATCATCTACCAGAGATTCATCCAATGCTAGCTCTAGTTCTAGCGAGTCCGAAGCTAAGAGTCCTTTCACATGGCTCTTGAGACGAGAACACTAAGGGAGCTCACGGCTCCTAATCTGGATCAACAACCATTGTGTATTACCTTCCCTACACTTGATGAAGGTAATACGTTTGAGCTAAAATCTGGGCTCATTCATCTACTGCCATCCTTCCATGGCCTAAGAGGGGAGGATCCAAATAAACACCTCTCGGAGTTACACATCGTTTGCACAAGCATGTGTCCAAACGGAGCGTTCGAGATATCTTTGATGGGTTTTTATTAGGGGTGGGCATTTCGGTTTTCGGTTCGGTTTTCTTTGGTTTCGGTTCGGTTTCGGTTTAATCGGTTTGATAGAAAATGTACCAAATACAAACTGATTAAGTTTCGGTTAGGTTTCGGTTTGGTATGGTTCGGTTCGGTTTGGAGTTCGGTTTACCAAAGTATTAAGGTTTGGATTGAAATAAAAAAAAAAACTCAAAATAATGAACCATGAAGCGATAGTAATGAACAAAATATAATGTTAGATATAAATTTGCAAACACTAACAAAACACATATGAACCAAAAATATATAAGAATAAGATATTTGTAAGCAACAACGACAACGGGAATGAATCAAATTATATATAAAGCCGAAACAAAAACAAAACGGGTGCTTGTAAGTAATGAACCAAATATATAGTAGTTGTAGATAATAAATTATACTCCGATCCGTAGTTAAATACTATCTACTTAAACCACTATAATTGTTATAGTTGTGAATGTTACTCTTGTAGTAACTCTAGTCCTGGACACTAAAATTAAAGAATTAAAGCTTCAAAAAGATTAACATCAATCAAATTAATGAGATAAATCTTATATTTTGGTTTGGTTTAGTTTGGTGTAAGTTGGTTTTGATTTGTTATTTTAAAAAAAACAAGAAATTATTTCATTTTTAGATTAGTTCGGTTTTATTCGGTTTTATGATTTCGGTTCAGTTTGGTTCGGTTTAATAGGGGTTGGGAGGAATACTACCAAACTCAAACCAAATTACAAATGGTTCGGTTTCGATTTGGTTTAATTCGGTTTGGTACGATTCAGTTCGGTCAAACCGAACCGTTATGCCCACCTCTAGTTTTTAGTCATTGAGCCTCATTTAAATGCTATCGAATTATTATCTAGGCCAACATCTGATTCTACTGGAAGTGCTTGTGATAGAATTAGTATGGATGCAAATTTAGTGATTAAATTAATTTGGGTCATTAAAAGATCCAATTAATTTAATTATAAATTAATTCTTTATAAGAATGGACCGGTCCTATTAATTTCGAGCCCATTATCCAATATTGACTCAATATATATGAGCCATGATCCAATTGATAAATAGAGCAATGAATGTGGTTAAGAAATCCATCCGTATGCATGGAAAATAGCTATGAACCTTGTTAAAGAAACTATCCAAATACACTACATAAGTGTTGATTTTTCTAGGTATCAAAATGCGAGCAAATAGAGCCCGAAACCCATTTTAATTGAGGCCCGGCCCATGAGGTATTGATGACTTTCTGCAACCCTATGCTATATTTTATCCCCTCCACACCTATAAATAGGGGTCTCAATTGAGAGGAAAAGGGAGAGAACATCCAGTCGAAGAAACACTGCAGAAAAGATAGGAAGAACTTCTGAGAGACTCTGAACGATTCTGAAGAAGAGGAGGAGATCAAGCCACGAATTTTGTTAAGAATATATGAATAATCCTTTGTGATTTCGTTCATTCACGATAAAATAAATCAAAAGGTTGAAGAACGTTCGAAAATATGAAGAACGAAGCTTGAAGATTCGAAGATCTGAAGAACAGGACTGAAGATTCGAAGATATGAAGAATGAATCTTTGAAGATTTGAAGATATTGAATCAAGATTAAATTGAAGATCAAGCCATATATCCTGGGAGGGCGCCCTAAAACAGAAGATCAAGCCACTTGAAAACCAGATGCCCTTCAAGCTGAATTCTTAATTCAAGAATATTTGAAGATTCGAAGAATGGAGATTTGAAGATCGAAGATCTCAAGAATGAAGATCCGAAGATCTGAAGAACGTTCAAATCTTTGAAGGATTAATGATTTAATTTTAAATTAAATTCTTTAATTATATTTATTTCAAAGTGCAAGTGAAGAATCAGATGATTTATATTTTGAGATTGTACCCTATATTCTCATATATTATTATATGCGATCAATCTTAATTAAATACTTAAAATTTGTTTCACATATGACTTTTTTGAAAATTTTCAAAAGAAGTCAAACTTTCATCTTTTGAATTTAATTTAGTAATATTGATTGACAAAGGCCATTGTAACACTTTTTAATTTAGTCACAACTTTATTACAATTTAATTATAAAATTATTAGAGACATTGTAAATGATTTTACTTTTAATTTGAGTCGTTGTAAACAACTTGCAGGAGGACTGTTGAATAATCTTACTTGAACCCAAAGCAAAGAGTCCATCCGAAGAAAATCAGTTGGGAGATTCCAAATCGTAGTGTAATAATTGAATAACTAACTAACTAGTTTCCCAATCCTAGTGTAGTAAGTAGTTTCTAATTAATTGATTTAGTGTAATTAATTGCTTTGGTTTTCGGAAACTAAAATATTCAGAAAAATCGGGAACAAGTCGGAACAGAAGTTAGCGATAAATAAGGAATTTTAGAAAGAAACCCTAAGCAAGAAGGATGATCATTTCCAAAACCTATATATATTTCATTACTATTTCTCCATCTCTTCACATCATCTTTCCGCTCTCACAAATAAAAAGAATAGGAGTAGTAATTAAAGTCTAGTATAGTAGCTCAATCGATCATGGCGGCAGCTGGGAAGATGATATTGTCACCCCTTCCAGGCGGAGGGTACGTTCAGCTGCGGGAGGGTTATTCCAATTTGGACCTCCTCGGTGCCGTCTGTGCGGCTGTTTTGGACCAGATGGAGAAAAACCCTAACAGTAATTCATCTTCCTCCTCCTCCTCTCCTAAATCAGTATTTATCCCGAGGAAGAAGAGGAGCCGTCCTAATAGAAGTAGAAGTCATGACGTTATTATGGCAGGCTCCGTCTTGAAATGTGGCGTCTCCGGCTTCAAAAGAGTGTCAATTGGAAGCGGACCCGGCAACAAGAAGAAAAGGACGGCCAAGAAAATAAAAAACCAGGTCGGCGGCGACGAGAACCGGCAGCCTGCGGCGGTTGAGGCAGGGCCCATGTCGGGGAGATTCAGGGATGGGATCCGTCAAATTGCGGGGCCCGGCGCGGAAATAGCGGAGGAGATGCTGCTGATCGAAAAGGAGATAAAGGCGACCGATTTGATGCCCAACGAAAACCGGCTGGGCCTCCCTCTGAAACAAATGAGACGGACGGATTTCTTGACGGCGGAAGAGGAGGAGCGGCTGGCCACGCGCCAGAACAATGGCAAGAATGTGGGCTCACTCGACGTGGCACTGATCGCGGCCGTCAATGGTGGAATCGTAAAGCAGGAAGTTGATTTTCGGAGATGGGAGATGCGGAAGAAGAGCGGGAAAACCAGCGTGTCATTAGTGGTGACCGGCAAGTGGAATAAAATTAAGGGCAGCCTTGGACTCGCCGTAGGTACGAAGGTCCAAATATGGTCCGTCCGAGTTGACGGCAAACTGTGGTTATCGCTTGTTGTCTTGTAGATCCATCCATGCGTACATCTCCGGGTTTGGCCTGACCCGGCACGGCCGGTGCCCTAATCACTTAATTAGTTTGTAATTACAACTTAACACGGTCTCTTCGGCATTGCCGTTCTGCGGGCCTTTGGGCATGACCGCATGAAGCAAATGCTATAATAACTTTGATGTATTTTACGTTCAAGAAAATGATTGATTGATTTTTTATATATTATGATATTTTTAATTTGATTGAATTCATGCTTCTGTATACATTTTTAGTTGTTAGTATTCCTTAATCCTTATAGTTTCTGTGTTTGAGAAATTCATATTGGTAGTTAATTAATTAATTACAGTACATAATTGTTGCTATTTTTTAAAAAGTAGCTACTTAGAGTATATACTAGCCAGTATATGTATGTATGGACTCCGAAATGTTTCGATCATTCTTTTCTGCTGATGCTTTTTCCTTTTTGTATTGTACTATCGTATATGTTATGTTTGTGAAACTGAAATTGGTAGTTCACTAGTTCCTTTTTGTATTGTACTAGGGTTGTAAACGAATCGAATCGAGTCGAATAGTAGGGTTTTGGTCAATAATTAATCTTACTGTTCCTGCTTCCATTGGTATATTTAATAATCCTGATCCCGTCCCGATTAAGTCGGGATCCCGACATTAAAATCCCGATTAAATTGGGTTCCCGATCGGGAATCCCGCTTAATCCCGAGAATGATGTATCAAACATGAAATTATGTAATTTCTTTAGTTAAACACTAACTTTGATATTTAGTGGTTTCAATATTATTCTTTGGTCATTAGTATACCATAATATCATCATCCACTTATAAAATTTATAGTTATAATTATCATCTCAAATTCACAGTAGTACGTAATTTTAGAATAATTTTTTTTATAACTTCAATTAATTAATAGTATAATTTTTGAATAAGCTATATCAAGGCTTCGTGAAACTTACTTCAAAAATTATATAAAAATTCACTAAAAGAAGGATGTGTAACGTATATTATTTTAAAATTAAAAACTAAGTAGACTCATTGAGAACAGGGCCGTCTAGAGGAATTATGAGGCCCTAGACAGTCATAAGAGACATATTGTTGAAATATGTTTTGTTGAACACAAACCCGCACGGGTAGCTCAGTTGGTCGAGTGGTGGGTGATTTGGATCAATGGACCAAAGTTCGAATCTCCGCAGCGACCGCCATTCTGCTGACTGAGTCATCGTGACTAACCTCCCCACCATCTTGTAGAGTCGGGATGGGGGGCTCCTGGGGTGGGAGATTCCACCTATGGATCAATGTTTTATTCAACGCACTAATATAAAGAATAGAATATCAATTAAATAGAACCAAATTATGTGAAATGTATATTGTACTATCGTAATGAGAACATTCTTCAGAAGAAAAAGGTCCAAAATCACTCAGTGGGCTTGACTAGCGGAATAAGTTGACGGGTTGTAAAAGAATGTTTAATAATTTGGTTGTTTGGGCACAACAATTAGTAGAAAATGTCATATTTTAAAACGTCAACCCAAAATTACTCTTCTACGTACTTACAACGTTTTCATTTCAGCAGTTTCGTTCAAAAACGCTAGGGCTAAACAACTATTAATCAAACAACAATTTCACTTATTAAAAACGCTAAAATGAATCAAAATTATCATTTTTTGGTCGAAACGCCATTTTCCAAGCACCCCTATTAAGTAATAACATATTCTTTTAGCTTTTTAAAAAGCAAAATTCGTAAAACCTCACTACAAAAATCCTTTCTTAATTTTCTCTCTCTTTATACATCACAAATCATTTTCTTTTTCCCATCATCGCAAAACCTACAACTTATGAGTTGAATTAATCAATATTTCAATATATTAAATAATTTGTTCAATAGTTTAATCAATCAAAATCACAAATTACATTAGCAAATACGGAGTAGCAATATATATTTATTTATCAAGATATTCATTATATAACCATGGTCCCTAGGAGCCAACTAAGTGATTGACTCACTAAGGGTCCAACAAATTTACAATGAAAAAACTAACAATTAAAAGAAAATAATAAAATAATTAAATAATAGAGTAAGTAATCTGAAAAATGAAAATCCCTGAATACAATTACTACCTCCGTCCCTTAAAACTTTGGCAAAGTTGACCGGCACGGATAATAATAAAGTAAAAACTGTGTGGTTGAGGTTTGTGCAGAGGAGAGAGAAATAACAGAAACCACAAAAAAATTGATTAAAAAGGAAAGTGGTAAAGTTTTTTGGGACGTCCCAAAAAAGAAAGATGACAAAGTTTTAAGGAACGGATGAGAGTAGTAAAGGAATTCACGGACCGTGTCAATTGGGGATTTACGGAGTGCTCAGACTCAATTGACATATTGACCTGGCTCAAGGAGTTGAAGCGTCGAAGGTAAGCTAAAGCCATCTGCCCGTCTCTCACTCTGTCTCTCAGCAGATTCTTTGACCTTCTTCTCATTCTCAATGGTCCGTTCGTAGAATTTTTAGTTTTAATAATAGAAATTAGTTCAAATAGGACTAAAACTATGGCAAAAACCTAAAATAGGATTTGCTATGTTTTTATTCCAAAATAGGACCATATGAGTCCTATTGGAAACATACCTATTTTTGCATTCCATTCTTACCCTTCCATTAAATATGAATTAAAAATAGTCAAAAGCCATAATTAAATGTTTAATTCATAATAAATTCGAAAAAAATTCAAAAATTCGTAGAAATCAAATTAAAAAATTTATAAAATTTTTATAAAATAAAAAATTCAAAAACTTTTTTTTTAAAATAATTTTATTTTAAAAAAAATTAATAAAAAATAGTAAAACTCCGTAAAAAAAATTTAAAAAAATATGGATGCCTTTCCCACCGCCTGTACTACCTCCCAGCACCACCACCTCCGGCCGATGAAAAAATGCCATTTTCCCAGAAAAATGCCATTTTTTTCTGAAAATGCCAAAAAAGTGGCATATTTCACTTTTCGAATGCTAACATTTTCTTTTTTTCTGCCATAAATATGGCATTCGTAATGAACTTGACATTTTTTTCCCCTGGTGACCGGAGGTGGTGGTGTTGAGGCGGCAGAGGCGGCGGCGATTTTTTTTTTGAGTTTTTATTTTTTTTAATTTTTTTTTAATTTTTTTAATTTTTTGAAAAAAAAATTTATTAAATTCTTAATATTGAAATGTTTTTCTTAATTTTTTAGTATTTTTTACGAATTTTTATTATTTTTTTTTATTATTTTATTATTTTATTAGGAATTAAAACATTTTAATAGCTATAAGGGTATAATTGTCCAAGGTACACATAATTAGTCTTATGCAAACATAGTTTACTTTTTGGTCCTATTTGTGAAAAGTGAATGACTTTTAGTCCTATTTTGATAATTAACTCTTTTAATAACTACTCCCTTGTCCCTAATAACTTTGCCATGTTTGACCGGCACGGGAAATAATAAAGTAAAAACTGTGTGATTGATGTTTGTGCAGAGGAGAGAGAATGAAATGGAACCACAAATTCTTTACTTAAAAGGAAAAGTGACAAAGTTAGTGGGACATTTAAAAAAAGAAAAGTTGGCAAAGTTATAAGGAACGGAGGGAGTATATAATACTAATAGACTTATTTTAAAAATTTGAGGCCCCTAAAATTTGTAGGCCCTAGACACTTGTCTAGGTCACCTCCCCATATGGCCGGCCCTGATTGAGAAACTTTGTGATCCATGAATATAATTAATGTATATATACATATTATGATTATTTACTAAAGAAAGAAATTTTAGTCTCAATCATGATTTTTTAAAGAGTTCATCAAAACCGCAAAAATTGTACTATTGTTATGATTTAGATTGTCGGGGTCAAGAATAATCTCTATTTAGTTAGGATCCATAATATTCAGTTTGGGACAAATGCCGAATAGTTTTAGAAGTTTGATATTGTAATATGAAAGAGTAATCTATGTAAGAAATAAGTAAGTAAAAAAGATATGCTAATATTTAGATACATATTCATTTTTTGTAAATGTATATTCATTTATATATATATACATATAAGGAAGAGTTCAAATGAAAAGTGGTCTTCCCATGCAAAGTACAAAGTTTTCACTTTTTCATGTTTCGCTTGCACTTTTTGTTGTTTGCGTTGCACTTTTTGCCCATTTTGATTTTGGCCAAATTCGGCCAAAATGACGGTGGCAGTTTTGTAAATAAACCAATTTTTTGAGCTATCGCGAAAAAGTGCAACGAAAGCAAGAAAAAGTGCAAGTGAAACAAGAAGAAGTGTAAACTTTTCACTTTGCACGTTAAGACCTCTTTTTATTTGAATCATCCCCTATTCATATATAATTATATATATGTATATATATAATGTCCGGATGTCGGGATTTTCCCACAAATAACATACGTAGTACGATAGTAGTTAGTTAAGTATCTGATCTGTTGTTGGCTGTTGCTCACAGGGTTACGGAGAAAACTATAGAAAGGTCATCGTCTATATATAATTTTGGTCATGCATGCAACAACGCAACTAACATACTTGAATCGTTTTGGGGGAAAATCTCGAAATATATATATGAGTAATAACATTTACAAGTCTAAAATAGACTGTCATGTTTTAATTTTCTATATGAGAGTAATTTCTATCAAGTTTAAAAAATATTACTCCCTCCGTCCCGTTAAGATTGTCCCATTTTAACTTTTCGAGAAATTCCACTAAGATTGTCTCATACCAAATTTGGTAAAGTTTGTGTGGCTCTAAATCATTTTTACTTTATTCTTATTTTATCGATTTAATATAAACCACACAAACTCACTTTTCTTAATAATCGTGTCACCTTCTCTTGTCCTAATCTTAGTGAGACGGATGTAGTATCAAGTTTAAAGTCCGATAACGTCAAAACATGATAGTAATTACTTTTGCCGTGGAAATATAATCATGATAGTCTTATCCAAATTTGGAATATACAAACATTTTTACTTCTATTTAGTGCAGTTTCACATATATAGTTTTGTGAAAACTTTTTGAACTCATTATACTTATCACTTACTATTCCATATTTAATTTGTTCTATATACGTTTGTACGTGAAACTGAAATTAGCAGTTAAAAATTTTGCTGTTTACAATTTTTCAAGTGCTAAACAATGGGTTAAGCTAAGAGTGCATATATTTATATTTTATTCCCATTTTGGGACTCATGATCTTTTAGAGTAATGGTTTCTTCCATCAATAGATAACTTTTTATTGGTATAATTCAATGAGTCAATCTTCCAATAAAATGTGGATCAAGATTCAAGAAGACATGTGTTTTGTGCCTAAGATCATTACAAAAAAACTCGCTCTTTGTCACGGATTTTTGTCGTGGATGATCACTCTATTGCTCAGTGATGAAATTTGACTTGATGGTGGATTAATGGTAATTAATTTAGCTTGATGGTGCATATGACTTCACAAACAAATGATATTACTCGATGTGTTGAATGTGTATAACTTTTTTAAATGAGGGCATTTTTGCTTTTGGGAATTGCAACCACGTTTAATTTACTCTTAACAGGTTATATGAAAAAGTCATTGTCATATTTTTCACTGCCAATTTTCACACAATTGGACTTTACACTATGTTTTCAAAAAGATAATGTGTGTGCACCTAAGCTGATTAAGAATTAACATTAATTATTACGACCTATCCCTTCACAAATTCTTGAAATAGTGAGGTGCATACATTAATTTCTAAATCACCAGGGAAGTAAATAATCTATTTAATTTGTTGGAAGACTTGTGATTTTGGGCCATGGAATATAATACTATTGGTGTCTTCAAATTGCAGCCAACATCGATCAATCCGGATGTGAAAAAGCTTCATTTGTCCAAATAATGCTCTCAATGTCTCCCTTTATGCATCATCATTGATTCATTTCTATTAATTCTCTCGTCCATCAATGCTGAAATGAAAATGTATTAATTCCTATTGTCACTTGTGAGTTGTGACTAATCACTAACCGGGATTTTGATAAAATATGACAAAAAAAGATAGTCATACAAACTTCAACTTTTGTTATTAAAACTTTTAGATGAGTTATGATCGTCACATGGATCGTCATTGTAGCTCCGTGACAAAAAGTACAACATCACACTTTTTAAATTCGTCATTATATAACAATTATTTGTGACACTTCTGCTCTTTGTCACGCTTATTTGTCACTTTTAATGACGCTAAATTTTTCACTTTTATATCATTATTTTGATCATCTAAATATAAATTTTGTCATCTATAGCTAATGCAATAAGTGACAAATTTGTTAATTGTCATCAAAATGTAACATATAGTGACAATTAAATAATACGCCCAAAATCAATTAACTATAGAGACAAAAATGTCACATTTAATATATTACTCATTTCGTCATTAATTATAGTTATTTTAGTTATAATATTTCATCGCATATAAGTTTTAACAACAACAATAAAAAGTTTCATGAATAAAAAAAAATCAACAAAATATTGTACAACGTGACAAGATTAGTTGTCGTCATCGTACATAAATTTCTCCCCTTTATATATGTGTGTGTATATATATATATATATATATATATATATATATGTATGTATATATATAATTAAAATGTATCACAATTTACTACGTAGCCACATGAGGATTAGCAACAAATATGTCATTGTCACTCGTGAATGCAAAGCTATGAGGCACATGAATAACATTACTGCTATTTCATTATAACCTGTCTTTGGAGCTCAAGTCATAAAACAAGCCTATTTTACAGAAAATGTAAATTAAAAAAAAAGATGGTTTTTATAACCATGCAAATTATTTTACAACCTTTTGAAAGAATTAATACAATATAGTGATGTGCAAACGATCATACTTGTCACGATGGTAAGTCGAGTCGTGACGCCAGCTGACCGTCATATCGCCTAGGGCGACAATTAGGCGACTAGTCGCCTATATGTGTATATTATATTATATATTATATATATATATATATGTATATTTACAAATATAATTATATATTCAATTATATATTGTATGTAATATATTACTAACTAAAATGTACTACTAAGTTCTCAAAATAACATCAAGGACTATGAAAAATAATCTCTACAGCCTTTATTGCCTTGATCATCATCATCATCATGGGTAGGAGTGGATGATTAAAAATAAAAGGTGGTTTATAATCATTTGGAAAACTTTCTTCTTGATTGTTTACATCTTCATCAATCAACTTTAATGAAGAATTTGAACCACGACATCGATAATAAACTGGTTCTCCACGAGACCTGAAGATTACGACCCCCAAGATTGCTTGATGCACTCACGGCTTCATTAACTTGACTCCATAGAAGATCATCACCAGGATGAACAATTTCATTAATGACTCATTCATTGTCCCATTGAAATTCTTCAAATATTAAAGGGTTAAAGTTTGTTCCTTCTTCACGCTGTTTCTGAAATCTGGTTGCTAGCTATCTTCTGATTATATTGAATAAAGACCAAGTCATTCAACCTCTTATGCTCCAACCTGCTTCTTTTTGTATGAATCTAAAATAAAGATAAAAAATATATTTGATAAGTGTTTTGATTTAATTAGTTAAAATTATCTTGTGTAATTTAAAAATTGTAGTTAGTTTTCAAAATTGTAAGTCTATTACTTACAAACTCAAAAGTACTCCAATTACGCTCACAACAAGAAAAGGCACAATAGAGACCAATGATATTCATGTAATTTCCGATTGTATGTTTGTATTTTTAACTAGTTTTTATTAGTTCTAGTTGAGGAAATTACACATTTTTGGTGTAATACTTTATTTTCATATTTATTTGTAATTTGTTTAGATTAGGACTTTTCTTAGCTAAACAGGTCAAAGATCATCCAAGGGATCAAGATTGGACCTTAAAAGATCAAGGAAAGTGCAAGGAGGCAAGAAAGATTTCGATTTGGAAAAAATACTCATGTACCCAGTCGGGTATTGCCTATACCCGATCGGGTATTTGCTTGATTCGATTGTCCAAATCAAATCCGGGAACTAATGATCGTGGGAGCAAATTTTCGTAAAGATTCGTCACATACCCGATCGGGTATGCCGACATACCCGATCGGGTATGCCCAGAAAAGTGAATTTCTGGGAAATTTCCTAAGATACCCGGTCGGGAATCAGACCCTGCAGCTCCCAAAAGTCTATAAATACATCCCTTTCCTTCACAATAAGGGGACCAATTCACATATACTCTTTAGCTCAGTTTAGTGAAGTATTTCTTTTATATTTTTAGCATGTTTAGTCTCCAAATGGGGAGCTAAACTCTTCCATCTTGGTTTTGCTACTTTGAAGCTTAATGAATTTGTAAGTTGTGAGTTATTCTCTTTAATTTTCTTCCTTGAATATTAATTCTTCCTTTAAATACTATTTCTATATCAATGTTGGGGAGTGTTACTAAGATTACAATTAGTTAACATCTTGACATTAGTTATGGTAATAGTTATTTCTTCCTCTATGTTAATATTGGGGAGTGTTACTAAGATGACAATTAGTTAACATCTTGATATTAACTATAGTAGGATTCATACTCTTTAATATTCTTCCTTGAGTATTAATTAATTCCTATTCATATTTCATATTAAATATTTTGAGCATTACTTAAAGGATCAACTAGTTCTGTTTCATATATTAATTATTACTAGAATCAATCGGTTAATACGCTTGTTATTAATTCGGTTCTTTCAACGGTAGTAAACTTGGATTATTAATGCATGCGTCTCATGGGTAATAATCTAAGAGGAATTAATTATATTGATTTAACCGATAAACCGCTTGTGTTGAGGTTATCAATCTCAATCGTTTTCATCTCAAGTTTATTGCTACTATCGGGTTAATATACGGCGCTTGTTTTATATTGACTCGGTAGTAAGTTTTATTAATGAACGCATCTCGTTATTAATAACTACCCTCGATGAACTGGATATACTCCTCGATTGAGTATTCGAGAGGAAGATAGTTAAAGATATAACCGGGATCGATGAATATTTCATTAAGTGGATAAAAGCAAAACCAAGTCCTATCTCTATAAATTAAACTCATATAAGTCGTTCATCTTAGTGTTAATTAAATTAAATCAAATCAAACTTAAAACCCCCTTGTTACTATTTATATAAAAGAAAAGTATTCATTTCCCTGTGGATACGAACCTTACTTCACTATACTACGTATTAGTGCTGTATTGATTAATGATTTTGAGTGCACCTCACGACAAGTGCACGTCAAATTTGGCGCCGTTGCCGGGGAAAGGCAATTAGTTTTCTTTTTATTTTATCTCATAAAAATCAAAAACAAAAAAAAATATATAAAAAAAAAATTACTTCTCTATTTTCTGAGCTTACATGAGTATATGGATACCAACACATCATCCTTAGAGAGTCAAATTTCCGTTTTGGCTTCTCTCATAAAGGAGTTTATCTTAAGCTCAGAAACTCAAGATGCCAAGACCTGCGATATTTGCATGTCTCACAGGCATATTGCGGATTTTTGCCCAAAGCTCCAATAAGAATACCTCGCACAAATTAATTATGTACCTCACATGAGGTATGATCCATTCTCCAACTCTAACATGTCTACGGAGGACATGGTTCGGGCTCTTACTAACAACGTGACCACCATGCAACAAAACATGGTGCAATTCCAAAATGAGACCAAGTCTAGCATTTTGAACTTTGAATCTCAAGTGAGTCAAATAGCCGGAGCCGTGAGTAGGCTTGAAGCAAGGGATTCGGGAAAACTTTTCTCTCAAATAGAATGTGATCCTAAACAGCAAACTTTTGCAATCACATTGACAAATGAGAAGGAAATGCAAGAGGAGATCCAAAATCCAGAAGAAGTAGAAGAAGAAAGAGACACGGAGCTCGAGCTGGTCAAAGAAGAGAATGAACCGTGTTTCAAGGTCAAATATCTATCCTTATCATTCTTTGAGGTACCCCCAACAGTTCTAAAAACTTCGAGGGAAACTCATAAAATTGAAAAGGATAAAGTCATTTTTGAAATCTTCACAAAAATTGAGAGATCAAAACATTTTCCATTGATCATGTTAATCGATAATTTCTTTCCCTCACTCTCACCACTGAATCAATGGAAATCTGGATATTTGATCCTGGAAAGATTTTCAAAGTGAAGAGTCAAAATAATTACCATGATCCAAGCTTGAACGATTGAACACAATGATGGCGTCGTGCCGCGACGTTAAACGAGGCGCTTCTTGGAAGGCAACCCAAGCAAAGGTACATATTCTTTTCTCCCTCGTAGTTTTCATTTCAAAAAAAAAAATACCAGGGGCACCATACCCGATCGGGTGTCACGTACTACCCGGTCGGGTATAAACAAAAAATATAAAGGGTGAAGCTCGGGTAACCAAATACTCGATCGACTCAGGGGTGGAAAATTATGAAATACCCGATCGGGCAGCTCCATATACCCAGTCGGGTATGTTAACTTTTTCTGGGAATATGTTCACACCAAAACGCCCGATCGAGTATACCCCAACTCGATCGGGTAGGACCCCGGATTTTGAAGAAACACAGGCATACCCGATCGGGTATGTCAGGGTACCCGGTCGGGTACACGGTCTTTAAACCCAAATTAGCCACCCAAAATACCTATTTCATCTTCCCCAAACCTCCAATTTCAAAGTTTCTTTCTCCCATTACTCCCTCAAATCTCCACTAAATCTTTCCAAACCAACGCCAAAATCTTCACCACATTTCCCTCTACACCCCATATCCATCAACACCACATTTTTCCCCAAAAAAAAACTCAAGTCCAAAAATAATGCCTTACACCCTCCCCCAAGTCCGAAATTTGAACTCAAAATTCAAAGCATCAAATGGAAGTGGCACCAAAGAGAACAAGAGGCGAAAGTATTTCATCTAGAGCACCGGTCAACCCGGTTATGATGGAAACGAGCACTAGGGACAGTGCTTCGAGCTAGATGAGGGAGAGTTACTCATCGGTACGTACTTAAGTTTGATACCTTGTAAACTAGCATTATTTTTTTTTCTCGCACAAAAAAAATATATTAAAAAAAAAGAAAAGAAAAAAGAAAAAAAAGAGAAATAAAATGCTAGTTAGGTTGAAACCCCCAAAAATGGGCAATCTAAGCAAAAAGGGCTTACAAAAAAAATGATGAGTGAGTGGAGAGGTGGAAAAATAAAAGAGATGCTAGGATGAAAACCTGAAAAGGCTCCTAGGCAAAATGAGAGATATGAGAGGTATATTTGTATTTACAGGACGTCATTTAATCTCTTGAAGATGAAAGGAGGAGAGGAGCATAGAAGGCCATGAAACCCAAGAAGATATTATCCTTTGAGCTAAACACTCAATGTAAAACTCATATGTTATCCTTGGTGGTCTTTTGCTTTTTATGGTTGATTGTTGAACTTTTGAGGACTTGGAACTGTTAAACATTTGACTTTACTCGAGGACGAGTAAAGAAGCTAAGTGTGGGGGAGTTGATATTCATGTAATTTCTGATTGTATGTTTGTATTTTAACTAGTTTTTATTAGTTCTAGTTGAGGAAATTACACATTTTTGGTGTAATACTTTATTTTCATATTTATTTGTAATTTGTTTAGATTAGGACTTTTCTGAGCTAAACAGGTCAAAGATCATCCAAGGGATCAAGATTGGACCTTAAAAGATCAAGGAAAGTGCAAGGAGGCAAGAAAGATTTCGATTTAAAAAAAATACTCATGTACCCGGTCGGGTATTGCCTATACCCGATCGGGTATTTGCTTGATTCGATTGTCCAAATCAAATCCGGGAACAAATGAACGTGGGAGCAAATTTTCGTAAAGATTCGTCACATACCCGATCGGGTATGCCGACATACACGATCGGGTATTCACAGAAAAGTGAATTTCTGGGAAATTTCCTAAGATACCCGGTCGGGTATCCTATAAACCCGGTCGGGTATCAGACCCTACAGCTCCCAAAAGCCTATAAATACACCTCTTTCCTTCACAATAAGGGGACCAATTCACATATACTCTTTAGCTCAGTTTAGTGAAGTATTTCTTTTATATTTTTAGCATGTTTAGTCTCCAAATGAGGAGCTAAACTCTTCCATCTTGGTTTTTCTACTTTGAAGCTTAATGAATTTGTAAGTTGTGAGTTATTCTCTTTAATTTTCTTCCTTGAATATTAATTCTACCTTTAAATACTATTTCTATATCAATGTTGGTGAGTGTTACTAAGATGACAATTAGTTAACATGTTGACATTAGTTATAGTAATAGTTATTTCTTCCTCTATGTTAATATTGGGGAGAGTTACTAAGATGACAATTAGTTAACATCTTGATATTAACTATAGTAGGATTCAAAATCTTTAATATTCTTCCTTGAGTATTAATTAATTCCTATTCATATTTCATATTAATATTTTGAGCATAACTTAAAGGATCAACTAGTTCTGTTTCATATATTAATTATTACTAGAATCAATCGGTTAATACGCTTGTTATTAATTCGATTCCTTCAACGGTAGTAAACTTGGATTATAAATGCATGCGTTTCATGGTTAATAATCTAAGGAGAATTAATTATATTGATTAAACCGATAAACCGCTTGTGTTGAGGTTCTCAATCTCAATCGTTTTCATCTAGAGTTTATTGCTACTATCGGGTTAATATACGGCGCTTGTTCTATATTGACTTGGTAGTAAGTTTTATTAATGAAAGCATCTCGTTATTAATAACTACCCTCGATGAACTGGATATACTCCTCGATTGATTATTCGAGAGGAAGATAGTTAAAGATATAATCGGGATCAACGAACATTTCATTAAGTGGATAAAAGCAAAACCAAGTCCTCATCTCTATAAATTAAACTCATATAAGTCGTTCATCTTAGTGTTAATTAAATTAAATCAAATCAAACTTAAAACCCCCTTGTTACTATTTATATAAAAGAAAAGTATTCCTTTCCCTGTGGATACGAACCTTACTTCACTATACTACGTATTAGTGTTGTATTGATTAATTATTTTGAGTGCACCTCACGAAAAGTGCACGTCAACCAACTATGCATTTTGTGAACGATTGCAGCTCAATAGCGAGTCCACAAAAAGCATCCTACCAATAAATTATAAATTAATCACAAATAAAATATTAGTTCATTTTTAGTATATTTCAACTAATTTTTAAATATAACAAAAAGTATCACTTATGAGTACTCTTAGATTTTTGTTGCTTAATCGCGAGCTGCTTGGCAAAACTTTCTCTCAATTTGTCATAATCTGTCGCTTGATTACTTATCTTGGCCTGCAATGTGTCATCAGTGACCATCTTTTCAAGCTCATCGTTAAAAATTGATAGTTGCCTTGATGCTGATGTGGGATCAGTCTATTTGAGATCAAAATATTTAGACGGATTTAAAAAAAAAGCTGCCCCGTATAATTTGCACCTCCACCTGGACTTCCCATCGTGTCTCAATGATCGGAACTAAGCTTCTCAAAACTCTAGGCTTATTTTCAAATGTGTTAGAATATTATTTTATTGTGTTCAAATTAATTGATGAGTCTTTGTAATTAATTAGATTAGCTGAGAGAGAATTAAGTCTGATTTAAATGCTCTACATAGCCCACACGCACGGCCATATTGTTTCCTAATTGTATTAGGCAGTTCGGATATCTCTCCTATAAATATAGCTTGAGATGGCTGAATCTAAAAGACAAGTCTCTACACATTCTATTCTGAATATTATTCTCTGTAGAGCCAGTAGATTAGAATTCTCTCTCTAGCCTGTTCGAGTACCATGTATTGTTCTTCATCGAATCATCATTATGAATACACGGTATAAGTTGATGTTGAATTTCTCTTCTACTGTTTAAATTCTTATCAATATTCTTAGATTATTCGACTGTTGTATCTGAGCATATCTCACACAATTGGTATCAGAGCCTCGGCGCAATTTTTGGTTGAATTAATCTCTAGATCTGTTCTTGGAAACTTACTGTTTTAGAAGGTTTCTACTACAAGGAAAGCCACGGAAGAAGAATCCCAGTAAAAATTGAGTTACCAAATTTTCGGTCATCCGAGATCTTCCAACTATTCGCTGATCCGAGATCCTTCATAAGCATTCGAGTTTCCAATTTCAGAAACCCGAAATCAGCACTTCCGAATTTGTAATTTCAGACCCCCGAACTCTAATCATCCAAAATCAGGTTTCCTATTTTAAGATTTCGGACATCATCCGAGATCACAATTTCGGACATCCGAAATCAGCCTATCCGAAATTCTAAACAACCGAAATACATTCTTCCGAGTTTCTAGTTTTGGACGTTCCCGAAATCTTCTTCCGAGATCTTCTTTAAGCAGTACCGAAGTTTTAATTTTATCAGAACAGTTCTCGCCTTAAGATCAAACAATGTAACAGTCATGGAAGCTTACACACTTGGAAGTGATTCAAGACCTCCTCTGCTTAGGAGAGGAGAATTTGGTGTCTGGAAAGTCCGTTTCCTCAATTTCATTCGAAGCCGAGACAACGGAAAGAATATTCTTGACTCTCTTAACAAAGGACCACTTGAAGTTTGGGTTGATGTTCCAGCTATCGGCACAAATAATCCTCCCACACCAGCAGGTCAAGCACTGAAATCTGAAGATGATTACAGTGAACCCGAGAAGCTGAGAGCAAAGGCTGATCTACTTGCTGCCACTTACCTGTTACAAGCCATTCCCAATGACTTGTTCATGCAAATTCATAGCCTTACCACTGCTAAGGATTTGTGGGATGAAATTCATCAAATCATGCAAGACACTGATGTTGGAATTAAGTCCAAACGAACACACACCCTGACCACTTATGACTCCTTTGCTGCCAGACCAGATGAAGAACTGGAGGACACCTATCAATGGTTTCTCATGGTCCTTAATGAGATGAAGAAAATCAATATCCGCAAAACTAATATGGAAGTTAACCTTCGCTTCCTGAGGTCCCTGAAGCCCGAATGGAAGAAAACAGCCAAACAAATCAGACAAAACAAAGACCTAGATGAGCTGACCATCCATAACCTCTATGACTGCTTAGGTGAATTCTCTGAGGATATTCGTGAAAAAGTCAATTCTTCAAAAGGTAAGAATATTGTTGACACACTTGCTCTCCTTACATCTGAGAAAAAGAAGAAAGATAAGGCCCCTAAAATTACATTTGAAGATGACTCATCTTATGAAGAGAAGAATATGTCTGATTCTGACCCAGAGATTAATGATCTAAAGAAAGAGTTGGCTTTGCTGACAAACATGACGAGGAAAATAAACAAGAAGTTCACCAAATTCAGAAATCCTGCAACAAACAACAAACAAAGAACTTCCTCCTCCAACTACTCTGAAAGAGTCAGCAGACCATCTGATAAGACTGTCAGCAGTGACTCAATGAAGTGTTTCAAATGTGGAAAGCCAGGACACTTTGCTAAAGAATGCCGATCTGCCAAGAATAAAGACTTCAATTACTATATGCAGAAGGCTCAACTTGCTAAACAAAAGGAGCAAGGAGTTGTCCTAATGGCTGAACATGATAGCTGGCTCGAAGATTCTGAAGATAGTGAGCCAGAGAATTTGGCACTGATGGCAAGAGTAACTGAATCTGGAACTGAAAGTGATGACTCTTGTTGTGATATTGATCTAGAGGCCCAATACCCGGATCAAGAAGACCCAAAATACCCAGCCCAAGCAACGGGCCCATCGCTCTATGATGAGTAGATCCAGTGAAGAATCCATGCCGAACGAGATTCGGCCCAAATAAGGGTTGGCCCAGTAAGAAGATATCCCGAACGGAGTTCGGACTATATATCATATTTGGGCCAATTTGACAGCTCCTTCAGCATAGTCCAACATCCCGTTCGAGCAACGGATAACCGGCAAGTGGCCAGGTGCAATTAATGCCAGAGTGTGACATCAGCAAGTGGAAACATGGGTGACCAAGTCGGTGGAGCAACGGCCAATCAGCATAGAGCAGCCCATGCTCTCCATTAGTATAAATAGAAGGTTTTAAGTCATTGTAAGGGTTAACATTTCAATACTCAGGCTCTAGAATAGCATCATTGCTCTTATTTCTTGTATTAAAGCATTGTTTCTGACCTGCCGTTCGGGAATTCCCTTGTAATCAGACTGGTTAATTATTACAAGTGAGCTTTCGAGTATTAGTGAGTTCATATTTTATATTTCGTTATACACTTTGATTCTGTACCATCCCTGATATATCCAAAGTTCGTGTTGGGCTTTCGGATCTACGGGATTTACCTTCAACATTGGCGCCATCTGTGGGAAACTGTTCAAAAAGTTTCGCATTCAAATCATCCAAAAAACCTCTATTTTCGAAAATGGTCAGAATCAGTTCTAACCATACAAACGACGGTTCACGCCGTCACGGAAGGAGTCACACCCCGGGGAGTCAAGCCCCTCAGGGACAATCGAGTCGAGGATCATATCCTCGTTTTGATGGGGATTTTGTGATCCCTGAATCTCTAAGAAGAAATCCTCAGGCCATGCGAGATATGGCCCAGGTCATGCAGCATATGGCAAACGAGGAGGAAGGAGGGTCCAACTTCACAGGGGAAACTCCACGCACGGAAACCACAGTGTCATCCCGTTCGCATGCCCATCGGGATAATCGCCGTAGCGCCCCACCAACTGCGCATCATAGTCCCAGTGACCGAACCCCGATCGGATCACAAGCCAGGGGACCAACTCCTATTGGTCATCATTTCCAGTATACCGATCGGGAAAATACCAGGGCTGCTCAACGGCATTGGGACCGGGACTATACAGACATGAGGGCTCCACCACTGCCCCCTTTTACGGCCCATGAGGAGGAAATGGCTGAGATGAGGAGGCAGATGGACGAAATGCGAGACCAGATGAACAGGGCGCCTGTGCAACCTGCCCCAGTTCAGCTGGGAATTACTTCCCCTTTCACTAGGGAACTCATGTACGCAGACATCCAAGGGGGTGCTAAACCACCGACCGGTCAAGTCTATGACGGGGTGGGAGATCCCCATGTACATTTGAGGAGTTACCAAGGGGAGCTCATGCTACTAGGAGCACCCGAGGCTGCCATTTGTCGGTTGTTTTTTAGTACGCTCAGAGGGGCCGCCCAGGAGTGGTTCGGGACACTACAACCCGGGTCAATCAACAATTTTGCCGAGTTATCGACGTTATTCTTGGCCCAGTTTGCTTCCAGTGCCAACCCGAAACGACACTTCAGCTACCTGACCAGCGTGAAGCAAAACGCCAAAGAGACCCTCAATCAATTTCTGAAAAGATGGAGGGATGAAACTTTGACAGTGGGAAACATGACGGATGATACCGCCATTACCCTATTCACGAATGCTTTCCGAACGGGGGAGTTATACAAGGAGTTGAAGAAAAATCCGGGTACAGCATATGCCGAGGTATTGGACAGAGCTTGCAAGCATGCTGCCTTAGAAGAGGAGATAATGATCAGGGATAAGGTCGTTGCGCCTGCTGCCCCGATCAGAATGGCCGATCGGCTGGGTCCTAGCCTAGTGGCTGCTATACCTCCCAAGCAAGGGAGATTTACCCCCTGGTCCTATCAGTAGCGACCATTTATCAGCACGAGAGGGACAATATTCCCCTCCCGACCGATTCTTCACAATTCATGGGAGCAGACGACTCTGCATTTTGTAAATATCACAACAGGAAGGGTCATGCCACCAACTCCTGTAGAGCCCTTCAAACAGCCATTGAGGATTTGATCCGATGGGGTCATCTGGGCAAATATGTGAATAAGGATCCAAATGCTGTGGGCACGTTGAAACCTATCAAAAACCCTAATAGCTGGCGACGGGATGCCAACCGTGATGCCCAGCCTCAAAATGACGTATATGTTCCCCCTAGGGATGAACTAGAGGGCTCGGAAGGCCCTGGAAAGAAACCTCGAATGGAGGTCAAGGTTATATTGGTGGGCGGGGAGACAGGGGATTCGAATGCCGAACGGAAAAGGTTCGAGCGAAGTCTCTATGTGGGATCCATCTCCACTCCCCCCAGAAGAAAGGAAGGACGGACCCGATCACGTTCGGGCCAGCTGATTTACCCAACTCTCCAAGCCCGCACAGGGATGAATTAGTGGTGAGCATGTGCATTGACCATGCTTTGATCCGCCGAGTACTGATCGATACCGGGAGCAGTGTGAATGTATTGTTTTTACAATCATTCGAGAAAATGGGTCTACAAAGAAGTCAATTGACCCATCTAAGGACCCCACTTGCGAGTTTCACCGGAAATTGCATTGAGGCTGAGGGGACCATCCAATTGATGGTTGAAATTGGGGATGAAACGCACAAAGCATCACTCCGAATGACGTTCGTGGTGGTGGATATAAAATGTGCCCACAATGCCATATTGGGCCGACCGGGATTGGAAGATCTGGAGGCAATAGCCTCTGTCCGCCACTCATGCATCAAATTCCCTACTGACACCGGGGTTGGGGTGGCCAGAACTGATCCGACGACAGCCCGGACATGTTATCGAGAGGCCCTAAAACAGATGAACACTCGTGGGATGCGGGTTAACACAATTGAGGTGGAGACCCACCGAACGGAGTTCGAGTCACACCCAGAACCCGCCACTCTCCTCGAACAAATCGACCTGGATTTCCCCCCGAACCGTAAGGTAGCTATCGGGGTAGATCTGGAGGCTGACATCCGGGATGGCGTGATTGCCGTCCTAAAAAAGTTTCAGGTGTCGTTCGCCCGGGTGCCAGAAGATATGCCAGGTATATGTCACAAACTTGTCGTTCGGCCTGATGCAAAACCAATCCAGCAGAAGAAACGATATCAAGCAACCGAACGGCGGGAATTCACCAAGCAGGAGGTGGCCACCTTGCTAAAAATCAAACACATCCGTCCAGTAATCCACGTAGAATGGCTATCGAATGTGGTCCTAGCCCCAAAGCAATCTACTTGGAGAATGTGCGTGGATTACTCGGATCTAAATAAAGCTTGCCCCATGGACCCTTATCCAGTACCGAGGATCGATCTGCTAGTAGATGAAACTGCCAGATGTGAATTGCTGAGCTTCATGGATGCATTCCGGGGTTACCATCAGATATTCATGCACCCAGCTGATGCAGAGAAAACAGTGTTCGTTACTTCGGATGGTGTGTTTTGCTACATTGTCATGCCATTCGGATTAAAGAACGCGATGGCAACTTTTCAAAGGATGATCAGGATGCTGTTCAAAGAAGTGTTGGGGGTCACAATGGAAGCTTATGTTGATGATATCCTGATTAAAAGCTGGAAGAAGGAAAATCATGTCCTGGACATTGAAAAGGTGTTCGGGATAATGCAGAAAGCGAACATGAGGCTGAATCCCAAAAAATGTGCTTTTGCTGTAAGAGGGGGCAAATTTTTGGGATACATGATGAGCGAGAAGGGGATTGAGCCCAATCCTGAAAAGGTAAAGGCAATTGTAGATATGGAGGCTCCTAGAAATCTCAAAGAAGTGCAGAGATTGACCGGTCGGTTAGCAGCCCTGAGCAGATTCCTATCCAAGCTAGCCGATCGAGCTATTCCATTTTTTCAGATCATGAAGAAAGACAACCCCTTTGAATGGACGGCCGAATGTCAAACGGCCTTTGAAGATTTCAAGACATATCTGTCTTCCCCCCTGGTCTTGACAAAACCCGAACCAGGGGAACATCTATATATGTATCTTGCTGTAGCCGACCTGGCCGTGAGCACAGTACTATTGAAAGAAGAAGATGGCGTTCAGCGGCCAATCTATTTTGTAAGCAAGGATTTGAACGGCCCAGAAACCAGGTACACCTTGCTAGAGAAAACAGTGCTGGCCTTGATAGCTGCCATTAAACGTCTGGCACCATATTTCAAGACCCACCCGGTAACTGTGTATACTACTCAGCCACTGGCCACCATCTTGAGAAATCCAATGGCAAGTGGACGCATTACCAAGTGGAGCCTCCTGATCGGGCAATATGAGGTGGATTTCAAGCCTCGGCCTACTATCAAAGGACATGCCCTGACAGATTTCATTGCAGAATGTACCGCCCGGCCCTCAGAAACAGACTCAGAGAACAATGGGCTGGATAACTGGTGGGAGATGTATGTGGATGGTGCAGCTAGTACCAAGGGTTGTGGAGCTGGAGCTGTGATCACATCGCCCGAAGGTTTCAAAGCATATTATTCCATCCATTTTGACTTCAAGGTAACCAACAATGAGGCTGAGTATGAGGCCCTCATTGCTGGTTTAAAATATGCAAAGGCCCTGGGCGCCGATCGGTTAATGTTCGGTCGGATAGTCAATTGGTAGTACACCAAGTAAACGGCACTGCTGAGGCTAAAGAAGAGAGAATGAAAGCTTACAAAGAAATAGTCGAGGAGCAGATAAGCAAATTTGAACAGGTGGTGCTCGACCAGATATCTAGGATAGAGAATAGATATCCTATCCAAGTTAGAAAATGCAGCGTTCGACGATCGGGCACAGGAGATCCCGGCTCATGTTCAACGTTTTGCCCATCGGGAAACATTGACAACCCCAACAATCATGGTGCTCCAGATCGAGGCCATATCTTATGCCGTCCCTAGCTGGGTCATAGATATGACCAACTACTTGAAAGACGGAACCCTCCCACAAGATAAAAATTCTGCTTATCAGATAAAATGCATCCAGAGGAGCGCTTCCATGTTCGAATTAGTGGACGGACAGCTGTACAAAAAGACGTTTGGTGGACCGTATTTGAAATGCCTCCCACCCGATCTAGCGGCAGCCGTAATGGAAGAAATTCATGAAGGTATCTGCTCCAGCCACCAAGGGCCCAAGACACTGGCCAGGAAAATCATCCTGCAAGGGTATTATTGGCCGACTATCCAACAAGACTGCTTTGCACATACTAGAAAATGTAAAGTATGCCAACTGTACGCATCGGTCCCCGGCCGGCCGGCCACTTTCTACACTCCAATGACGGTGGCCCTTCCATTTGCAAGATGGGGGATCGACCTGTTAGGTCCTCTACCTACGGCCCCTGGAAACAACAAGTATATCATCGTGGGGATAGATTAGTTTACCAAATGGGTAGAGGCCGAACCACTGGCCAGCATCACAGATGTCAAATGTCAAAAGTTCGTCTGGAAGAATATCATTTGCCGGTTCGGAATCCCTGAACAGATTGTAACTGATAATGGAAGGCAGTTTGTGAGCCGGAATTTTGAGAACTACCTGGTCAAATGGGGAATTAAACATTCCAGAGCATCCGTGGCATACCCTCAGGCGAATGGCCAAGTAGAGAATATGAACCGTACTATCATGGATGGTATGAAGAAGAAGCTGGAAGAATACTCTTCATCGTGGCCTGATCAGTTAAATTATATTTTATGGACTTACAGGACTACACCCCGAACGGCCACGGGAGAAACTCCATTTGCCCTTGCTTATGGTTTCCAGGCCAAAGTACCATCGGAGATCCAAGTTCCCACACACCGAACGGTGCATTACAGCCCAGAACAGAATGAGGACAACCTACGGGCCGAATTGCATTTCATAGAAGAAAGAAGGGATCTGGCAACCGCACGAATGGAAGAGTATCACAGAGCCACGAGGAGATATTTAGATAAACAAGTAAAAATCCGTTCAATTGAGGTAGGGGACCTGGTGTTAAGAAAGCGAGAAAAAAGCAAACTTCTCGAAGGTGGAAAAATGGCACAAAATTGGGAAGGCCCCTACCAGATATGTAAGAAGTATGCTTCAGGAACGTTTGGCCTACAAAATACCGAAGGTCGACCGGCAGGCACTTGGAATGTGGAACATCTAAGGAAATTTTATCAGTAAAAACGGCTGTTGCCAACTCGGAAAAAAAAATGTATAGAGAGGGAAACATAACTTCCACTAAAACTCAGCCCATGGTTAACACGATCATTCCGGATGACCGAATGAGGAACGGGTTAACAACATGGAAGGAAAATCATTCTCAGCTAAGGAAGTTTTTGACCCTAGAATTATGAACGAATAAAGGGATCAAAACGGCTTGAAGAATTGATGCTCAGAAAATCTCAGCCCATGGTTAACACGGTCATTCCGGATGACCGAATGACGAACGGGTTAACAGCATGGAAGGAAAGTCATTCTCAGCCAACGGCTTGGAGTTTGACACTCAGATAGTCTCACCTCAGCGGTTAATATGGGAATCGTTCTGGACAACCGAATGAGGAACATATTAGCAGTTTGGAGGGAGCCATTATTTCAGCAAGAGTTTTGACCCTGTAATTACGCATTGTTAAAGGGATCAAAATGGCCTGGAGTTCGAGGACAGTGATTCTCACCTCAGCTTTTTAACACGCAAAATCATTCCGGATGACCGAAGGAGGAACGGGTTAACAGTTTGGAGGGAGCTGAGTCGTCAACTTAGCCAATGTCGACCATGTAATTACGTACGGGCAAAGGGATCAAAACAGCTTGGAGATGGTGTCAAGACTGTAAGATATGGATTGACCGAGCGACGTTCGGATAAGGTACGGATTGTCGCCCGGGGAATCGGAACTATGGTTTTGAAAAATCTCGCCTCAGTCATTAACTTGATTCGGAAGCGAGTCGCCCTTTTAGCTATAAATAAGGAATGACTCAATCCGGTGACCTTGCTTACAGTTCGAAAAGGGTTACCTTAGACCCCTAATATGGATGATACGAGCCAGAGAGAATAGTTCGGAATGCATCGGAATTATGGGTTTGGAAGGGAGATAGTCTCACCTCAGCTTGTTAACACATGAGATCATTCCGGATAACCGAATGATGAACGGGTTAACAGTTTAGAGGGAGCCCCTGTCCCAGCTGAGAGTTTGACCCTGTGGTCACGATCAAAACGGCTTGGAGGAATTCACCTCAGCTAAGAGTTTTGACCCCGTGAATCACGAACGGAAAAGGGATCAAAACGGGCTCGGGAAAGGTGTCAGAACAAGTTTGAAGAGATAGTCTCACCTCAGCTTGATAACACGTGGGATCATTCCGGATGACCGAATGACGAACGGGTTAACAGTTTGGAGGGAGCCCCTGTCCCAGCTGGGAGTTTGACCCTGTGGTCATGATCAAAACGGCTTGGAGGAATCCACCTCAGCTAAGAGTTTTGACCTCGTGGATCACGAACGGAAAAGGGATCAAAACGGGCTCGGGAAAGGTGTCAGATATAAAGATACATGAGCCGAATGATGTTCGGCAACATAGAAAGGATTGTGAACAAGAAAAATCAGAGAAAAAACAGAAGAAAGACATCAACAGTTAAAGAGAAAAGCCCAGTTTATTCTTCGGCATTACTAGCCGGAATATACAAGAAGAACAAAGGACAAGAAAGCAAAAATTACAAGGCTATGCTACTGAAGGATTGCCGTTCGGGGAAGGTGGAGGTTCAGAGCTCCCTGCATGCACTGCATCATCAGGCGCTGCTTTGGACCTTTGCTCCATAATACGGTCGTATGTATTCCCGAACAGATCGTCAAAGCCTAATTCATCAGGGTCGAACGGCTTGGGGAAATGTTCTAGGATCAAGTTGAGGTTCCTATCCAAAAGCAGGTCCTGACTTTGCTTCACAGTTTTCTCGGTCAGGACATCCAAGAAAGATTTCCCTTCCGGCGTGCTGTCCAGGAGATCGATCCGTGCCTTGATGGGATCTTCGCTTTCACGTAAGAATTGGCCAAGGTGAGGTCCCAGGAACTGCCGGGCCGTGTTCTCCAGAGCGACGTTCAGCCCTTTGCCCCGTTGAAAATCAACTATCGATTGATGTGCAATTTGGGAAGTGTTGACCGTATAAGGTTCGGGCAGATGGTCACCAACGGCTTTATCAAATTTGATCCCTATGGATTCAGCAGCCCGCACCTTGGCCCGGAGTTCTTTAATCTCCCGGTCGCGACGTCGGGATTTTTCTTGCATCTCAGCCAGGGCAGCTTTTGCCTTCTCACCTTCCTTGGCCTGCTCTTGAAGATCAGCCGCTAATTTCCGAGCGGCAGAAAGAAGGATCTGGCTGTCATCCCGATCGCTGGCCAGGGCCTTCATTTCCTTTTCGCCCGCAAGAAAGGCCTTGTGATAGTATACGCCGGCCTGGAAACAAGATTGCAAAGGAAGTCAGATAAGATAAACCGATAAAGAATAGGAAGGTATGAATCAGAATGAGGTGTACCTTGAGTGCTTCTTGATGGCCTGCTTCAAAAAGATCCGACCAGTGGGTCAAGTTCGTGAAGCTCGGGGGAACCTTGATCGCGGTATGACACCACATGGAAGATGGCATCAGCCCAAACAGGTATCTCCCTTCTGAACTAGGCCCCATGTTCGAAAACTCGACAAACATCCGATCATCGATCAGTGCGTCAGGAAGAGCTGGAGTTGTTGTTTTGGAAGGCATAGACTTCTTGGGTTCAGCCTCTGACCCGGTCAAATCAACCACATGGTCGACCGGGATCAATTGATTACCGTCATTTCCCTTGCGCTTCTTCCGGATTTGCTCCGCAGAAGCATGATCAGCTATCATTTTCTCCCTGCCTTTGCCAGAAGAAGCCGTTAGAGTAGCGGAAGAGATAGAACGCCGGACGGGTATGGGGGATATCACACCTACAAAAAAGGAGAATAAGAGATAAGAAGCTAAATTGGAAGAAGGAATGACGATCGGGTTAAAACCCTGTTACACTTACCAATTCCGGCAGATAACATGTTAGAAGTAGTGACAAAATTCCGAAGACTTCGGGTTCCTCCCATCCGCAAAGATTCAGCTTGGGAGCGTAAAACGGCATCTACCCTGGGCTGAGAATCCCGAACGGGATAGGCGTTCCACCTATCCGGAAATGGCAGAGAATCACCTACCCGAACAAACAAAAAACTCTCCTCCCAGTCAGCCGACGGAGTGGGATTTTCTGTGAACAGCTGACGATCAGAACGAGCTACCAGCTTCAGGTACCCGGTCGTCCAATAAGGCTGATAGCAATAGTGATGGAGGAATAAGTCGACACTGGGAGCGATCCTCAACTCGTGGCATCGAATTATGAAGCCTGTAAGAATGCGGTAGGTACTGGGCACGAACTGGGCAGGTAGTACAGAAACCCGGCGTAAGAACTCCACAATGAACGAGTGAAGAGGGAAGCGAAGCCCAGCAATCAGAGCGTCAAGGTGCACTAGCACGTGCCCCGGTCGATGTCTCATTGGGTGCCGAATAAATCCAGCATAATATTCCCTTGGTGGGGGCAATAACTGGCTAAGTTGCCGTTCGATATCTTCTGGGAGGCGTTGTTTTTGTTTGCGGATACGAGTAAAGTGTAGGGGGATGCGGGGTGGCCGCTCGGGCATTCCCTTGTTATAGACCTGGACATCATCACCTGATAGGCATCCATCATCACGTGGCTGTTCGGTGTTTTTTCCTGCCTGAGGATTGCCGGGGTTAGGTTTTTGGGAAGAAGAGCCTTCGGCCTTGTTACCAGCAGATGTTTTACTTATGCGAATCAACGACATCTCTTTAGATTCTGAGTTAGAAGGGTAATACATAAAATCACTTGAGAAATTCTGGGAATTCTAGAGAGAGAAAGCTTGGAAATATGCAAGAGAATTCTGAACTTAGAAGGAAAAATGAGGAAACTGCAGGAGAAATTAGGGGAAAGCACCTCTCTATAAATAGGGAAAGTGCCGCACAAAACCCTAATCCATGAGCAACACGTGGCATCAAGTGATTATGATTAATCACGGGTATTTATGGTTCATCTTTGGGCACGTACCTCGAACGGGCTTACAGAGGATTAGCAAAGATCACAGGGAGTTGCTGGTTAGAAAAAACTGCTAAGGCCTAAATATTGATCTGAAGCCCGAACGGCTACCAACATATGAAGGAAGCCAAGTACGGGCAGATTATCAGAGATGCCTGAAGATAGAAAAAACTGCTAAGTCCTAAAAATTGATCGGAAGCCCGAACGGCTACCAACATATGAAGGAAGCCCAGTGTGGGTAGATTATCAGAGACATCTGAAGCCCGAACGGTTACCAACATATGAAGGGAGCCAAATGCGGGCAGATTATCAGAGACATCTGAAGCCCGAACGGCTACCAACATATGAAGGGAGCCAAGTACGGGCAGATTATCAGAGATGGCTGAAGCCAGAAAAAACTGCTAAGTCCTGAAAATTGATCTGAAGCCCGAACGGCTACCAACGTTCTAAAAAATGATCTAAAGCAAGAATATCTGAAGTCCTAAAAAATGAACAGAAGCCCGAGCGGCAACATGCGATGTTAGGAGTATTGAATTAAAAAAGTCAGAAAACCGTTAAGTACTACAAAACGGGCCGAAGCCCGAATGGCGAGTAAATCATTCAATAAAAGCAAGAAAGACAGTATATGGAGCTTTATGCCAAAAAGAGATATATATTCATCGGCTCTACTGGCCGGGAAATACAGATAAGGTTTAGCAAGGAAAGAGGAAAAGGGGGAAAGGGATTACAGTTGCTAAAACTACTAGATTCTACTCTACTGCCCTGCCCCATTGTCTTCTTCGTCACCCTCCTCCTCATCCGAATCAGTGAGGGGATCAGGCTCCTTCCCCGCTTCCCGATCAGCAGCCCGTTGTAAGTCCCTTTGATATTTCTCATATTGAGCTTCGACTATAGGCGCTTGGGGAAGATCAGCCAGCTCGACCGGCCTCCCTAGCAATTCTTGAAATTTGGCAACAAAGGGAGCCATGATGTGCTGACAGCCCATGACGTACAGGGATCGGGCCAGGGAATCATTGAATTTTTCCCCCCGGGATCCTGGTCGAGCAATTTGACCCCTCGCTCCGACGGGCGTCACCCGTGGAGAAATGGTCAAGATAATCACCAAAGGTGACTGGGAGTTGCTGTTGTGCGTAATCTTTTTTCAAGATGGCAAACTCCTCAGACCCTTTGAATGACTCCCGAACGGCGGACAGGTCAACCTGTATTTCAGCAGGGTCGTCCGGGATACGAGGGGCGTGCTCTTCAAATTTAATCGAGGCAGCTTCGGCAGCATGGACCTTGGACTGAGAGACCCCGAGTTGAACCCGAAGCTCGCCAAGCTCCGATTCAAGACGTTTCTTCTCCTCAGCATAGGCCTTCCGCTCGGCCTCCAGAGCAGCAAAAGCAGCTGCTGCATTCTGCTCCGCGGAACTCTGAGCAACGATCAGCTCCCGCTCCTTGGCCAGCCGAGCTTCCTTCAGCTGCAGACTGTAAAGCCCAACCTGCAGAATGACGTTTGGGAAATGAAATGGTGAAAGAAAATTGTAAATTAAGAGAGATTTAAACTATGGAATGGCAAGATACCTTCAGAGCTGCCAAGGCTAGGCATTCCTCAGACTGCTCGACCGACAGCTTGGGGACGGTGAAATTGTTGAAGAAGGCAGAGGTAGACCAGATCTGGCTTGCCGAACAGCCACCTCTTTCCACAACATCATGAACCGGATCCGCCAGGGAAATCTGGTCAACCTGGCCAGATAATTGGACGGTGGGTATTTCACCCGTACCCTGGCCGGTTTCTTGAGCAGCTTGAAAGTGCTCGGGAAATTACTGCAGTTGATCAGAGCCAAACCGATCATCGACCAGCATGGTGTCGAATTGATCCTGATGGACCTGCTGTATCGGCTGTGGCTCTGGAACCGGTTGAGAAGACCCAGCATCCTGGGCAGTAACAGTAGAGGGAGTAGGTTGGGGGTTCTTCCTGACCTTTTTTCGTTTACCAACCCCACCGGCTGCCATAACTCTACTATTGTCCATGGGTAGATCTGGATTTGGTGCTGAAAAATGACAAAGGAAAATGTTAGTATCGAGCGGCCTTAGTGTGTGAGAAACTAGAAAAAAGAAAAAAGAACGTTTCTCGCACGAGAAGGACCGCCCGGACCATGGCACTTGATTTCTCAAAACAAGTAAACCCAAGAGAACGGGCAGTACCTATCCCGGCTTCAACGAGCCGATCGGGAGTCAGATAACTCATGATGTCCATGCATTTATCTTTCTCCACAGCAAGCACGTCCTTGTAAATTTCTTCAGTGAGGACTAGGTCAGGAGTCTTGCGGGGGAAGGCATTCCATTTGCGGGGAATTAGGCCGTCCGGGACAGACACGAAGAAAAACTGGTCTTTCCACCCTTTGATTGAAGTTGGGTTTCCCTTGAACAGAATGTGTCCCGTTCGGGCACTAGTGGCCAAATAGCCGTGGGTTTGTTGAGGGGCTACCTTGAAAAATTGATGGAAGAGTTCTAGGGTTGGTCGGGCACCAGCATCTTTACAATGGCAAATAAAACCCGCCATTGCCCGATAGGAGTTCAGCATAATTTGGGTCGGTACAACTTCATAGAAATTGAAAAATGAAATGAAAAAGGGGTGTAGCGGAAACCTAAGGCCGGCCCTAATTGAGTCAAAATGAACTATAGTCATTCCCGGCCTATGACGCATTGGGTGAAGCCCAGCTTGCAAACGGAAATTCACTGGGTCAGGGATAAGGGCCGGAATTTCGGCCCTATTGTGGGAGGTCAGTTTTTGCCGCCTCTCCCTAATCAGTTTTAGTTCAAGGGTATGGCGAGGGAAATCGTTGGGACGTCCGGCCGCCATGGAGGCTAATTCGTCCTCGGATTTGGTATCGTCGGAATCTTCACTGGAGGAAGAAGAACTGCTAGAAGAGTCGCCTGTCTCCGCCCTAACTTCTGCCGTCGTTGCCTTGGAACCTTCATCAAAAGCGACGGTGATAATCTCCACATCACGGTCCTCCCCTTGAGAAGCCATTTCTGAATCAGAACGTTGTTGGGAATTCATCTCGACCGAATCAGGGATGAGGTGAGGAAGCAAGGGAGGGAGAATACCTGAACGACGAAGGCTGCGAGAAATCTCAGAAATCAATAAGGCGCAGAGAATTGCAGAATCGAAACCCGGATTTAAGAAGTTAAAGGCTAATTTATAGCCTTGAAACCGCCGTGTCAAGAACCAATCAGGGAGAGACACGTCACTAGGAGCATTTAAGCTAAACGCGTGTCTAATGTAAAGACTAAACGACGGTTACCATGATGAATATGGGGAAATGAAGCGGCAGCCGTCAAATCACAGCATGGGGAACTGATTACTTCTGTACCCCGATCGCCATTCGGGGTATAGCAACATTGGTATTCATACTTCCTAATGCACTATCGTTCGAGACATCGGAAGTGGGGGACTTGTGTTGGGATATTGATCCAGAGGCCCAATACCCGGATCAAGAAGGCCCAAAATACCCGGCCCAAGCAACGAGCCCATCGCTCTATGATGAGTAGATCCAGTGAAGAATCCATGCCGAACGAGATTCGGCCCAAATAAGGGTTGGCCCAGTAAGAAGATATCCCGAACGGAGTTCGGACTATATATCATACTTGGGCCAATTTGACAGCGCCTTCAGCATAGTCCAACATCCCGTTCGAGCAACGGATAAACGGCAAGTGGCCAGGTGCGATTAATGCCAGAGTGTGACATCAGCAAGTGGAAACATGGGTGACCAAGTCGGTGGAGCAACGGCCAATCATCATAGAGCAGCCCATGCTCTCCATTAGTATAAATAGAAGGTTTTAAGTCATTGTAAGGGTTAGCATTTCAATACTCAGGCTCTAGAATAGCATCATTGCTCTTATTTCTTGTATTAAAGCATTGTTTTCGACCTGCCGTTCGGGAATTCCCTTGTAATCAGACTAGTTAATTAATACAAGTGAGCTTTCGAGTATTAGTGAGTTCATATTTTATATTTCGTTATACACTTTGATTCTGTATCATCCCTGATATATCCAAAGTTCGTGTTGGGCTTTCGGATCTACGGGATTTACCTTCAACAACTCTGAAGAAGAAGACAATGGCTCTACATCTGCTGAGAATGAGGTAAGTAACTTAAAATCATTAATTTCTCAACAAAATGACAAGATGAAAGAGTTAATCACTTCTCTTAAAAGAGAGAAAAACAAAATAAAGGAACTTGAAGACAGACTTGCTAATAATAAAAAAGTTCTGGAAAAACAAATGTTGGAAGGAGCATTTGAAACTGCACGCTTAAAAGATTCACGTGATAGAGTTTCTCAGTTAGAGTCAGAAGTAACTAAGCTTAAGCAAACTATTAGTGACTAAACTAAGGAACGTGATGAGAATAAACGACAACGTTCTGAAGCTGTTATTCGCTATGATCTGATTAACAAAGAACGAGGTCAACTTTACTCTAAGATAAAGGAGTTAGAGGATATCTTAGCCAAAAATGGTCAAACCGAACAGATAATTCATCTTTTGAATAGTAAAATCAAGCATACTCAGATTTACAACCCTAGAGAAGGTTTAGGCTTTCGAAATCCTTAAATTTTGAAAAAGGTCGATTGCATTCAGCTTTACGACATAAGATACATGAAATTAGGGTTAACCAAACTCATGAAATTCACTAGTGCTTCTGAAACTATTGAGGAAGAAGAGGAGAAAAGGAAAAATAGGGCTAAAGCTGAGATTAGTTTTGATTATACTGCTCTCAATAACAGCTATGCCACTAGAGAAATTTATTTGTCAAATGACTATCTTACCCACTCTCCTCCTGAGAATCATAACATGTCCAGTGAGGAAGAAGCCTCAACCTCAAAAGTTTCTGAACCCTACGTTCCTCCTCTAATTAAGAAATTAGCTGACCTTCACTCATCTTTTGAAGAGGAACGTGAAAAATTTAAAGTTGAAAAAGAAAGTCTGTTAAAGAAAATTTCTGAATTGTCTGATGGATCCCCTCAAAGCTCAAAAACTTCTAAGACATCCTTTTCTTATGATCAAAGAAAGAAAAACAATTTTGAAAAGAAAAGGAACTTATTTTCTGCTCCACAAATAGGAAACGTTTTCTCAAAATCCAATGCAGGAAGGATGGCCTGGATTCCAAAGAAGAAGTCAAGCGATGATACAAGACCTGAGCAGACAAAGAAGATTTCTAAAATCTTTAATTTTATGGAAAAGTCTTGTAATAGATTTAGAAATTGTTTTCGTTCTCATTCTCCCTCTAGTTCCATTGTTTCTACTTCCTTTAGTTCTCCAAAGCTTTCTGCCTCTCACTCTAGCTCTGTGAATTCTACTTCAAGTGACTGTTTTAAGCATGATCAATTTAATCCTTCTCCTTTTTTAAAACATGATGTGTGTGATGTGAATGCTAATAATGATTGTGTTACTTTCTCTTCTGTGAATGGTAAATGTCTGAATTATCCTCTCAAGGTGTATTCTGTAAAACATCTCAAAAGATTGGAAAAAGGGAAAGTTTTCACTAATTCTGAAGCATTCCACTCACCATTCCAGAACTATTCAAATAAATTTCATAAAGTCAAGCAAGTCTGGGTTCCTAAAAGTGATCCAATTAAAACTGATTCAATTCTTTCTTCACATAAAAAGGATGGACCCATCCTTAAATGGGTACCTAAGGCTGCTTAATTTTGCAGGTCAGTCATGTGTGGTACTTAGATTCAGGTTGCTCCACACACATGACTGGGAAGAAAGAGCTGTTGAGCAACTACGTTGACAAGTTTGGTGGGAAAGTTAGATTTGGAAACAGTGACTCTGCTCCTATTCTTGGATTCGGAGATATCTGCAACAGCAGGGTCACTATTAAAGATGTTTCCTATGTTGCCGGGTTGACACACAACTTGTTTAGCATCGGACAATTCTGCAACAACGGCATGAAAGTCATATTCCGGGCTAACATGTGTTGTGTGGAGGATGAACAGGGTAACACCATTCTGAGGTGTAGACACAAATCTGGTCTCTACACCATTGTGCTGAAAACAGTGTTTCCTAATACAGATGCCTGCCTACTGTCAAGGGCGTCCTCTGAACTAAATCAACTGTGGAATAAGAGGATGTCTCACCTGAACTACCGTGATCTACACACATTATCATCGAAGAAGCTTTTTACTGGTCTACCAGCACTTCAAAGCAAATGTGAACATCTGTGCGATTCTTGCGCACTTGGAAAAATGAAAAGAGCTTCTCACAAGGCGAAAATGACAGCTTCTATTACACGTCCTCTTGAATTGCTTCACATGGATCTTTGTGGGCCCATGCGAACACAAAGTATCAATGGAAAGAAGTATGTACTAGTGATAGTAGATGACTACTCACGATACACATGGATCCGGTTCCTTCGTTCCAAAGACAAGATAGCTGACATCATCATCACCTTCATCCGAACAACACAGAATCTTCTACAAGCAACCATTCTCTTCATACGATCTGACAACGGCACTGAGTTCAAGAATCAGAAACTCAGTGAATTCTATGAGACTCTAGGCATCATTCAGCAATTCTCTGCAGCAAAGACCCCACAGCAGAACGGGGTGGTTGAAAGAAAGAACAGAACTCTTGTTGAAGCTGCTAGAACAATGCTGATCCATTCCAAACTTCCACATTCTCTCTGGGATGAAGCTATCAACACTGCCTGCTTCACTCAGAACAGGACCTCTATTTACAAAAGGTTTGGAAAGACACCATATGAGCTTATCAACCGCCGAATTCCCAGTGTTTCTTTTCTAAGAGTGTTTGGATGCAAGTGCTTCATCATGAATGATAGGGAAGAACGAGGTAAGTTTGATCCAAAAGTAATAGAAGGCTTGTTCATTGGCTATTCTTCGTCATCCAAAGCTTACAGAGTGTACATCAGAGACAAAAACAAGGTCATTGAAAGAATCAATGTGACCTTTGACGAGAACAAAGAATAGGCTTCTGGACACATCAGTTCAGAACCCGATATCACTGGTATTCTAGCACAAATACCCGCCTCATCTCCCTCACCTGATTCCAACTCAGTGGATCTCGATCATCTATTTGACCAAATTTACGAGAATTCACAATCACATGATCCATCTCCTCCACCCACTACTACATCTACAGCTGCAACCCCTACTCCCGCATCAATTCCATCATCTTCTGCAACCACAGCTGAAATTGAAACTTCATCACCTCCGCCCACTGATCCTACATCTTCATCTATTCCTCATGCTGATAACCCTTATGTTGATCAGCAACCTAACAATAATGCTCAGCCACTCCCTCATATTAGAAAATGGACTCGTGCTCATCCACCTGATCTCATACTTGGAAATCCTTCAAGTGGTGTGTGCACACGATCTGCCACCGACAATGAATGTCTGTTTTCTTGTTTTCTTAGTCAAACTGAGCCTACTCATGTCACCGAAGCGTTAGGTGATCCTGATTGGATAATCACCATGCAAGAAGAAATCAATCAGTTTGAGAGACTGAAAGTCTGGTCACTTGTGCCTCGGCCCACTGGAAAATCAATCATAGGCACTAAGTGGATATTTAAGAACAAGAAGGATGAAGACAGGATTGTGATTCGCAACAAGGCCCGATTAGTTGTGAAAGGCCACAATCAACAAGACGGTATTGATTACAATGAGACGTTCGCTCCAGTAGCACGCATTGAAGCCATTCGACTGTTCATGGATTATGCGGCACACAAGAACTTCACCATCTATCAAATGGATGTCAAAACAGCATTCTTGAATGGGATCTTGAAAGAAGAAGTTTATGTGGATCAACCAGAAGACTTCATCAGTAAGAAATATCCAGATCACGTTTATCGTCTCGATAAAGCTTTGTATGGACTCAAACAAGCCCCGAGAGCTTGGTATGAGGAACTGTCTGATTTCCTGGTTGATTCTGGCTTTTCTAAAGGAAAAATTGATACTACTCTCTTTATCAAGCGTCATGGGTCTGACATCATCTTGGTTCAGATCTGTGTTGACGACATCATTTTTGGTTCCAATGATCCAGCACTATGCACTGCATTTGGAAGTCTGATGCAATCTAAGTTCGAAATGAGCATGATGGGCGAAATGAATTTCTTTCTTGGACTACAAGTTAAACAATTGCCTGACGGAATTTTCATTCATCAGTCCAAGTACATTCATGATTTGCTAAAGAAATACGGTCAAGAGAACAGCACCCCTGTGAAAACCCCGATGACTCCTGCCTGTAAACTTGATATTGATCCATCAGGAAAGCCTATTGATATTATCACTTATAGGGGAATGATTGGTTTGTTGTTGTATCTGACCTCAAGTCGACCTGATATTATGTTTGCTACTTGTGTCTGTGCTCGCTTTCAAACAAATCCAAAGGAATCCCATCTGCTTGTTGCGAAAAGAATTCTACGTTATTTGAAAGGAACTCCTAATTTAGGACTCTAGTGTCCTAAGGAGACTGTTTTTGATCTGATAGCATTCACTGATGCGGATTTCGCTGGATGTAAAATGGATAGAAAGAGTACTTCTGATAGTGCTCAATTTCTTGGAGAAAAGCTGGTCTGTTGGTCCTCAAAGAAGCAAAATTGTGTGTCTACATCTACGGCAGAGGCTGAATATGTTGCTGCTGGTAGTTGTTGTTCACAAGTACTATGGTTGAGGACTCAACTACGTGACTTTGGATTCTACTTTGACCACATTCCGATTTACAGTGACTCAAAAAGTGTGATTGCTATCTCTTGCAACCCGGTTCATCATTATCGCACTAAGCACATTGACCTGAGATTCCACTTCATCAAAGATCATATTGAAAAAGGTCATGTGGACTTATACTTTGTGTGCACTGAGCTTCAATTGGCTGATCTGTTTACAAATGCTCTGGACGAGAAAAGATTTCAGTTCCTGGTCTCTAAACTGGGAATGTTGAATTTGGAATTCTAAACCGTGCACTAGTATAGGGGGAGTTTTTATTTTTATTTTTTGTTTTGTCGTGTCATTTTTTAATTTTTTTTAGTCAGTTTCTTGGTCTGTCAGTCTGTTTCCCTAAAATGTGCAAACATTAAGGGGGAGCAAAATTAGTCTGGTCTGAGTGCTACAATTGAGGGGGAGTAAATTAATTTCTTCTAGTATCCGCATTTTTTTAAATAAAAAAAAATCATAAAAATATTTTTTCTCTTTTATTTGGAGTCAGTCTAGGAATTTTAGTCAGTCAAATTGAGTCAGTTTCCTAAATCTAAAAAAGCCAAAAAGATTTTACTTTCTTATTCTTCGCGGGTACTTAAGATTGGAAAACGGTTGAATTTTTCATTTACTCTCTCACGTTCCATCTCTCTAAAAGGACTCAGGCTCTCAAATCTTTCAAAGCTCTCACATACTTCATCATCTTCTTCGTCCGTCATTCATCTTCTTCATCAGGTTGTTCATGTTTTTCTTTAGTGCATGTATGCGTGTGTGTGTGAAATTGAAGGTACACCCCTAAAAACGACGACAAGGAAACCGGCCCCAACCACCGGAAACCACCCTCGCCGCCGTAATCACCATATCTCTTTTCACCAAGCTCTTTCACCTTCCCTTGAACACTTAATCCACCATAGCCAAACACTAACTCACCGAGATCATTCAGTACAGGGCTCCCGAAATTCCAATCTCGAAAAAACAACCCAGCCGAATTTCTTGTCCCGAGATATTCCCATTCTGAAATCATTGCCTTCAAGATTCGCCTTCCCGAGTTCTACTTCACAAAAGGCCCTTCCGAAATCCCCAAATCCGAAATCCTTAATTTACTGGGCCTCCAAAATCCATAACCCGAAATTCCTATCAAAGATTTGCTATCCAAAGTTCCTTCATCCGAAATCATTAATCAGGCACCCGAATTACCTCTTCCGAAATCCACAATCTCGGATACCCGAAATCCTTTCTACCGAAATCATAAAGCCCAAATCAGCTTAAGCCTAAAACCTGAGTCACTCCACAACCAAAGCCCGAAGCCCAAATCACTCAAGCCCAATTACCCAAAAACCAAGCCCAATTGACCAAGCCCAAAACCAACTGCTTTCTAACGTTAAGTGTTTTCATCTGTGTAATTCAGGCATAATGGCTTTTCAATCTGAGGAGGAAATATACCCTATGGAAAGTTGGATTGATATCAAAGACAACAACTATTTGTTGGATCCAACTGTGCTCAAATGTCAAGATAAAGTGATGCTGTCAATACTCAAAGGACACTCATTGTGGCCAACACTCACACTGTCTGTCAAAGCCCCGAAAATCTACCTAAGACAGCTCTGGGGAACCATGCATACCACTGACAATCCCACACCCACTCTCCAAGCCTCAATAGCCAATTCCATCATCACTATCACTCAAGATACCTTCCGTACTCTCCTTCACCTACCAATACCATCCGAATACGACCCGTTCCCTGAGCCACCTACAATCTTCTCTGACATGCTGAAAATAGGTCATCTACCTCCTTTGACCTCATCTTCTCAATTCATCAGCAGCAAACTACCAAGGCCGTGGAAAACTCTCTTTGCCATTCTAAACAAGTGCCTCTCATCCAAGCAAACAGGCCATGATCAATGCAACATTCACATTCTAAAGCTGGTCCACGGTGTGATGTTTTCAAAGAATTAAGACTGGGCGCAGCTGATATGGCTCGAAATCTTAGAGCAACTGAGCACAAGGGCATCAAACAAGAAGACCAAGTACATCCCCTATGTACGTTGGTTCTCAATTCTGATCGACCACTTCATGAGAAAAGATGCCAACATTCCACAAAGGCCACCAACAGAGCTGTAAGTCATTCCTCAACTCATTCACTTCAAGAACTCTGAGAACACTCCTGAGATGCAGCCCATGCAAATTCCTGATGCTCTTCTCAACCTTGCTGCTCCAAATGATCCGCACGTCACAAAATACAAGATTAGTATCTCTTCTATCCCTACGACGCAGTCAAACCCCACTGTGTCTACCCAAGAGACTTCAAAGTCGAGTGGAAGTAAGGGTCCGAGAGTGACTAAACCAAAGAAGAGGGCAAGTGAGACTCAGTCCAATAGAGCTGATGTCTCCTCCTCTAATGCTTTAATTGTTACATCACCACCAGTCACTGAAATACACCGAACTCAGCCCATAGGTACAGGTTCTGACGTTGTCAGTTCCCGAGTAGAAGTCGCTACATTGAGTTCAATAGCACAAAATGAGCCAAGCCTAGACCACTCAACTGTCTCCTAACAGATGGTTGTTTCAAACCCACAAGGGGAACCCATCAGTGAACCGCCCCACACTGCTACCCAATGCACGTTAGGTCATGTGTCCACATTCCCAGAATTTCTATCATTTTCTAGGGCACAACCTTCTTCATCTGCACACACTGATACAGGCTCATTACCACCTGTCATAACAACCAGAGGTACGCCAATGATGGTTGGAAGTCTTGCCACACTGATCTCCCCAGCAGGCCATGGCACCGCTATTTTTAGTGATGCTGTGAGAACTGATACTTCTTTTAGGTCAGGTTTTTCTTCCTTTGCTAGTTTAACTAGGGAGGATCTAAGGTCTGAACTTTTAGCCTTCAAGCTTTCACTTTTACAAGACCTACGTCCTGTGGTCCCAACAGGCGTAGCAGACCAAGGATCACACCCAACTCCCTGCATAGGAACTCTTCCATCTACCATCACACCCACCTCAATAATACCCACATCCGCTCCATCTCCATCTCACCCTGACCCAAAACAAATGAACATTCTTGATTTATCAGAGTACTTCCTTGATAGACTCCTATCTGAACCCATCCTCCCACATCACCTAATTCAAGTACGAAACATCCTAGCCCTCACCCCTCCATTCATCCCTACTACCACCTGCCATGATCAAGAACGCTTGCCTAAGCGTAAGCATGATGACACCGATGATTCGGATCATCATGAGGGGGAGAAAAGGCAACGCGCTTGTGAGCAAATCACATCTCAATCCATCATTCCATCCTCCACTAGCTCTGAACCATCTACATCTTCTCAGCTTAAACCCTCAAACTCTACCGCACCCAACAACTCACTAGCCTTAACCGTTTATCACCCTTCCGAGCCCATAAACACTGAGCCAGGACTTTGTGTCCTCTCGAGAACTTCTATAGGCTCATCCTTTATGGATGTTGACCAAGGATTGGAAGGAATTCCTGACAATGCAACATATGAATCACCATTGTCTTTAGACCGTCAGAACGAGCTAGTCTCTAGTATGATGAAAACGGTAAGTCTGTGTGACTCCAGTGTTATGTTACCCTCTGCTACGATTTTTGTCCCAAATGATCCACAGGTCCCACATGCTGAGAGAGCAACATATTCTTCAAAGACCGCTTCTATCCCAATTCCAGCAGATCTACCATCGTCATCCAAGAAACAAGGTTTAAAGAGAAAAGAAAGAGATCTAAAAGAGAAAGATGTTGATCTGATATTACTCGACTGGATAGAATGCTAGTGTTGTCTTCTTTTCTCCTCCTCTCTTCTTCTTTATCTTGAATCTTCATATTCTTCATAAGGATATAATGAGTGCCTGCAAGAACAAACATTTCTCTCATATCTCTCATTTTTCCTAGGAGCCTTTTCAGGTTTTCATCCTAGCACCTCTTTTCATTTTCCATTCTCTCCAACTCACTCATTTTTTTTATAAGCCTTTTTTTGCTTAGATTGCCCATTTTGTTGGGTTTTCAACCTAACTAGCATTTATTTTCTTTTGTTTATTTTTTTCTTTATTTTTTTTTTTGTGTGTAAAAGTTCAAAAGAGTTACATGCATAGTGCTAGGTAGAAATGAAAATTACATACCATCATGAGTGTCTCCCCCGCACTTGAATCAAGCACTGTCCCTAGTGCCCGCCTTCTCCTCCGTAGTAGCTCCCTCCAAAGCCGCTCCCTTGGCCACCATCTCCCATGTAAGTGTCCCCGCCATCTCCGCCGTCGTACCCTCCACCACCGGAGCCAGATCCTCCAAAGTTACCCCAATGAGTGGGGTCATACCATGAGGGTGGTGGAGGAGGGTTCGCCATGGTATGGAAGGATCCCTGCTGTGCCATAAAAGAGTACATAGGTCCGTAGAACCTATGTTGGTCTTCCTCATACCGGTGTCTATCGGCCTCCCGGAGTTCCTCCAAACGTTGAAAGCCGTCCCTTTGCTCATCCTCCAATCTTTGAAAACCGGCTCTTTGCTCTTCCTCTAATCGGTTGAGCCGGTTGTCCATTTGGGCTATTCCCGTAAGAAGTTGTTGTTGACCCTCCAGAAGTTGTTGAAAGAAGTCGGGTGGTGGAGGGTTTTGGCTTTGTTCTGGGAAATCATGGCTCATGGTTGGATGGCTATGGAGTTGCTCATAGGGCTCTTCATCGGGTTGGTTTTGGGGGAGTTCCTGTTCCGGTTCTTGGAGATGTGGGGGGAGGGCGTTTGGGAAGAGGTAATGTTGATCCGGTCTGCCTGTTTTGAAGTGGAGTTGGGGGAGTTCTGGGTTGGGCAAGAGGAAGTATTTGAGGGGTTTGGGGTGGATGTGCCAGTTGTACATATTTTTGGGCCTTTCTTCACCATAAACGGTGTGTGAAAAAGATGTACAGCCCGAGTGGCCCAGCCAAGATATGTTCATTAAACAGTAGTCGGGTATAGGAGAGTCATCCGTATACCCGAACTTTGTGGCCAAGTGCATAATCACCCCGCCCACTACGATTGCACCCTTTGCCACACTTTCCTTCTTTAGATGAGCCCACATGAGATTACAGAGGTTGAAATCCACGTGGATACGGAATAAGGCTACCGAGATGAGGCATACATCCCCCATCCTTGTATGATGGTTGTTGGGACGTCCAAGCAAGGAGTTGGCAAGGAATTTCAAAAAGAGGCGTAGGACTGGATGTTGGACATGACTAATGTAGAGTTGGGAGGAGCTAAATTTGGTCTCCCCGGTCATCTTGGTCCATAGGGTGTGGCCGAAGGCGGTATTGTCGGATATAGACTTTTGGTACGGGACCGGAATACCATAGTGTTCGGCAAACTCAAGTTTCGTGATGGTGTGATTGTGATTAAACAATCGAAACCGGAGTCTATCATCCCTAAAGTCCTCTTCATTGTTCTCAAAGTGCACCGAGCTTAGGAATTCATAGATAATTTTTTCATTTGAGTTGTATTGCATTTTGAAAATTTTATCCATATGCAACTCATGAAAAAATTTCTTCATTATTGAGTATACTCCTAATTCCTTTAGAGCATCAAGGCATAAAAAGCGGGAAGGTTTGACTTGCCTTTCAATTGTGGACATGAAGCGTGTGCGTTGTTCGTTGTCCACGAAAAGGATGTCCTCGTAGCCCGGAACGGTTGCCCTAGTGCTTGAGCTTTGCCCTTTCTCTTTCCTTGGAGCCATTTGGAATGAATTTGGCCTTTGAGAACCGAAATTGGAAGATGGGGGGTAGGGTTTTTCGGACCTCTGAAAGTTGGGGGAGAATGGGATTGATGGGTATGAACGTGTAGAGGAGGATGAGGGGAGTGTTTTGGCGTTGGAATGGGTGGATTTGGTGAAGATTTGGAAGAGATATGGTAGAGAGAAGGTGTAAAAATGGGGTTTGGGCGTTTTTTGTTCGAGATAGGGTTGGGAATTTGGAGAAGATGAAGTGTTTTGGGGCTGATTTGGGGTTATAAGACCCGTATACCCGATCGAGTATGTGCTGGTACTCGGTCGGGTATGGCTGGAAAGTGTAGTTTTTGAGCGGCCTGCCTCCTGTACTCGATCGAGTAGGGTGGGGTTACCCGGTCGAGTATGCTTAGAAAATGAACTTTGTGAGCAGACTGTCTCCTGTACCCGGTCGAGTATTCCTCCATACTCGATCGGGTATATGCTTTTTTTCCATTTTTGAAGTGGGTACTCGGTCGAGTGTGGGAGTCAGTCCCCTTAAATTTTAGCATTTCTAGCAATACCCGACCGGGTGTATAGTGATACCCGATCGAGTATTGCTTATTTTTCAATTTTTTGAATGCTCCCTCGATCGAGTAGTGCCCGGTCCCTTTTCTTTTTGCTCATACCCGACCGAGTATAAGATTATACTCGATCGGGTATGTCCCCAGATGTTCAAAAACCTGCAAATATTTTATTTCTTTTCTTCCAAAAAACCATGATTAGTGCCCTCTCTCTCAACCTCTCAAAGACATAATTGAAAACATTGACAGGGGGGTTAACAATAAAAGAAAAAAATGTACCTTGCTTGGGTTGCCTCCCAAGAAGCGCCTTAGTTAACGTCGCGGCACGACGCCATTGTTGTGTTCATTCTTCAAAGATTGGATCGATGAGATCCATGCATTCAATGCTTTCTTTCTGGAAACCTTCAAGGAATGGTTTGAGTTGATGTCCATTAACCTTGAGGATTTTTCCGGTATCGAGGCTTTTTATTTCCACTGCGCCATGGGTGTAGACTTTGACCACCTCGAATGGTCCTTCCCATCGTGATCTCAATTTTCCGGGGAAAAGGCGAAGGCGTGAGAGAAAAAGAAGGACTTTGTCTCCAACTTGGAAATCCTTTATTATTATCATTTTGTCATGCCATACCTTCGTCTTTTCCTTGTAGATGGCGGCATTCTCATAGGACTCCAATCGAAGCTCTTCTAGTTCCTGGAGTTGTAGCTTCCTTTGCTCTCCTGCTTTAGCCATGTCGAGATTGAATGTTTTGACCGCCCAATAAGACTTGTGTTCGAGTTCGACCGGAAGATGACAGGCCTTACCGAACACGAGTCTATAGGGTGACATTCCAATTGGGGTTTTGAAAGCGGTCCTGTATGCCCATAAGGCATCATCCATGCGCAGGCTCCAATCCTTACGGTTCGGATTTACTGTCTTTTGAAGAATTGATTTCAGCTCTCTGTTTGATACCTCAGCTTGACCGTTTGTCTGTGGATGGTAGGCGGTGGAGAGTTTATGTGTGACGCCATATTTCTTTAACAAGGTACTCACAGTTTTGTTGTAGAAGTGAGTGCCTCTGTCGCTTATCAAGATGCGTGGTACCCCAAACCTTGAGAAGATGCGGGTTTTGAGGAATTCAGTCACTGCTTTGGCATCATCGGTCTTTGTGGCTTTTGCTTCCACCCATTTGGATACGTAATCCACCGCCAATAGAATGTATAAATTTCCATGGGAATTAGGAAAAGGTCCCATGAAATCTATTCCCCACACATCAAAGATCTCCACGTAGAGCATAGGAACTTGTGGCATCTCATGCTTTCGAGAGATGTTGCCCATGCGTTGGCAATTATCACAAGATTGACAATAGACATGAGCATCGCGGAATAAGCTTGGCCACCAAAAACCACATTCAAGTACCTTCATGGATGTTCGTTTTCCTCCAAAGTGGCCACCACATGCATGTGAGTGACAAAAAGCAAGTATGGATGCAATTTCTGTTTCGGGAATGCATCTTCAAATGACTTGATCTTTGCAATGTTTCCATAAATATGGTTCATCCCATACGTATTGCTTTGCATCATGCTGGAGTTTCTCTCTTTGAGCTTTAGAGAAGCTTGGTGGAAACCTGTTTAGAACAAGGAAATTAACAATGTGAGCGTACCAAGGACGAATTTCCTTAAGGGAGAAAAGGGTCTCATCGGGAAATTCGCCTCGGATATCATCTTTGATATGATTGTTTCCTTCGCCCAAGACCAAACGGCTTAAGTGATCGGCCACCAAGTTCTCCATGCCTTTCTTGTCCTTGATCTCAACATCAAACTCGCTCAGGAGTAGTATCCATCGAATCAGCCGTGGTTTGGCCTCTTTCTTCGTCATCAAGAACCTAATAGCCGCATGATCGGTGTAAATGATCACTTTGGTACCAAGTAAGTATGACCTGAATTTTTCGAGCGCATAAACGACGGCCAACATTTCTTTTTCGGTGGTGGCGTAGTTGCGTTGGGCGTCATTGAGTGTGGTGGATGCATAATAGATCACATGAGATGCTCTTCCCACCTTTTGGCCCAAAACGGCCCTGACCGCATAGTCACTAGCATCACACATGATCTCAAAGGGAAGAGACCAATCCGGGGCTTGGATGATAGGTGCGGTTACTAATTTCTCCTTCAAAGTAATGAAGGCCTTCTTGCAGTCCTCGGAGAATATGAACTCCACCTCCTTTTGCAAAAGTGTGCATAAAGGAGATGCAATCTTTGAGAAATCTTTGATGAACCTCCTGTAGAAACCTGCATGTCCAAGGAATGATCGTATCTCCTTAACGGTGGTAGGATAAGGTAGTGATTGGATAACCTCCACTTTTGCTTTGTCCACCTCTATTCCTTTGGATGAAATTACATGGCCTAGGACAATTCCTTCCCCCACCATAAAGTGACATTTTTCAGAGTTTAGAACAAGATTTGATTCTAAACAACTCTTCAAAACAAGAGATAGATGAAGTAGGCATGAATCAAATGAGTCTCCATGGATTGTAAAATCATCCATGAAGACTTCCATAAATAGCTCAACATATTCAGAGAATATGCTCATCATGCATCGTTGGAATGTGGCCGGGGCATTGCAATGTCCGAATGGCATGCGTCGGTATGCAAAAGTGCCAAATGGACAAGTGAAAGTGGTCTTCTCTTGATCTTCAGGGGCTATAGGCACTTGAAAGTACCCGGAGTAGCCATCAAGAAAGCAATAGAACTTATGCCCGGCAAGTCTCTCAAGCATTTGGTCGATGAAGGGTAAAGGAAAGAAATCCTTTCTAGTTACCACATTGCGTCTACGGTAATCTATACATACCCTCCATCCATTTTGAATTCGGGTGGGCATTAGTTCTCCATGTTTGTTTTCCACTACCGTGACTCCGGTTTTCTTTGGGACCACTTGGGTTGGGCTAACCCATTGCTGTCGGAGATGGGGAAGATTATCCCCATTTGGAGTAGTTTGATCACCTCCTTTTTGACCACCTCCATCATAGGTGGGTTTAGTCTTCGTTGCGGCTGTCGTACCGGTTTGGCTTCATCCTCCATTAAGATGCGATGCATGCAAGTAGATGGACTAATGCCTTTGATGTCGGCTATAGTCCATCCAATTGCTAGTTTATGCTCCTTGAGCACCGCTATCAATTTGCCTTCTTGTTCTCCGGTCAATTTGTTTGAGATAATGACCGGTAGTGTCTCTTTTTCCCCCAAAAACACATATTTCAAATGTGTTGGGAGTGGTTTCATCTCAACGTCGGGTGCCTGCAAAACTGAAGGTAGAGGTTTTTCCTCGGGGATGGTTAGTGGAAATGCCCTAGACCCCGGTGGCATAAGTGGGAGTTGGAAGTGAGTATCCAATTCCACTATCATAGCTTGTGTGTCGGGGGTCAGGGCAAGTTCTGAAGAGTTTTCCCCGAAGTCATTTTCAAGTATGCTTAACAATTCGTCCTCTTTATTGATTTCAAAAGTATTTTGTACAAGGGGGTCAACAATATCAATGGCAAATAAAGAATGATTTTCATTTGGATATTTCATGGAGTCATAAATGTTGAATTCAACTTTATCCCCATCAAATTCCATTGTTAAGGAACCGCTAAATACGTCAATCTTTGCTCTAGCGGTTTTTAAAAATGGCCTTCCTAAAAGGATAGGTACCGCATTCTTATCATTCTCCATTTCCAAAACATAAAAGTCAGCGGGGAAAATCAAATTGTCAACCATAACTAGTACGTCTTCGACAATACCTTTAGGGTAGGCATTTGATCTATCCGCAAGTTGAATGACTACTCCGGTTTCATTTAAAGGGCCAAGCTCAAGTGATTTGTATAAAGAGTAAGGAATGACATTAATTGATGCTCCTAAATCGAGCATGGCTTTTGAAAACGTAGTTCCTCCCAACTTGCAAGGTATAGTGAACATGCCCGGGTCATTGTATTTCTTTGGAAGTTTCTTTTGAAAAACTGCCGAAACACGTTCACTAACTTGGACTTTTTGTTTTCCATTGAGTCTATGTTTCCTTTTTATTGTTCATAGTTCTTTGAAAAATTTTGCGAATCTAGGAACACCCTTTATCAAGTTAAGGAGAGGGATATTTACCTCACATTTGGAGAATGTCTCATAGATGTCCTTGTCTTTCTCCAGCTTTCGTGTTTCCCTTAGAGCCTCGGGGAAGGGTGCTTCAATCTCGGGAATGACCGGTGGTGGGGTTGGGATTTGAGCTTCCACCTCCGGTTGAGTCACTTCCACCAGTTCCTCTTCTTCCTCCTCTTCGCCAATGTGGCTCTTTGCCTTCTCTTTGGCAATAACCAACTCCTTGCCACTCCGCAATGTGACTGCATGGGCTTGTTGCCTAATATTTGGCTCCGTTTGAGATGGTAGCCTTGTCGAATCCTTAGCTTCAAGCCTACTCACGGCATTTGAGATTTGGCTGATTTGGTTTTCCAAGTTGTGGATGCTGGATTTTGTTGTTTCTTGGAATTGAACCACACTTTGTTGCATTGTTGCCATATTCATGGCGAGTGATCGAATCATGTCTTCGGTTGACATATTTGAGTTAGAAGTTTGGCCTTGTTGTTTATATTGTGGAGGAGGAGGATTTGATGGTTGAGGAGGTTGAGAGTTTCCATACCTTAAATTAGGATGATCCCTCCATCCCGGATTGTAGGTGTTGCTTTGAGGATTATACCTCTTTTGATTTTGGAAACCCAAAGCATTGATCTGTTCAACGTTCTCCTCTTGTAGTGTTGGGCAAGAGTCGGTGGGGTGCCCTTGTGTCGAGCATATGCCGCAAACCTTGACTTCTTGAGGTTTCGGATTTAAGAGAAAATCTTTAACCAAAGAAGTCAAGCCGGCTACTTGACTTTCCAATGAGTTGTTGGATTCTGCCGCCATAACTCGTTTTGTTGATCGCCGATCATAGTGCCTACAATTTTCGGCCAACTCCGAGATGAGGTTTGTAGCTTGAGAAGGGGTCTTGTTGACAATCCCTCCTCCACATGCGGCGTTTATCATCCACCTATCTTCATTGCAAAGACCATCATAGAAATATAAGATGAGGTCTTGCTCCGAATAGCCATGATAAGGGCAGCTTGCACACAGTTTCTTGAATCGTTCCCAATATTCGTAGAACGATTCATCATCCTTCTGCTCCACGTTGCTGATTTGTTTTTTTAGAGAGGATGAGACAGAGGCAGGGTAGTACCTTTCCAGGAACGCTTTCTTCATGGCCGCCCATGTTCCTATACTTCCTGAAGGAAGATAGAATAGCCAATCCTTTGCGGTATCCTTCAGTGAAAATGGAAATGCCCGCAGTTTGATTTGTTCTTCTGTCACACCGTTTGGGCACATGCTTGTGCAAACGACGTGGAACTCCGATAAATGTTTGTTCGGGTCTTCTCCCCTCAGGCCATGGAAGGATGGCAGCAGATGAATGAGCCCAGATTTTAGCTCAAACGTATTACCCTCATCAAGTGTAGGGAAGGTAATACACAGTGGTTGTTGGTTGAGGTTTGGAGCTGTGAGCTCCCTCAGTGTCCTTGTTTCAAGAGCCATTGTGGTTGACTCTTCGGTGTCGCTAGAACTAGAGCTAGCGGTGTATGAATCTCTGGAAGATGATTCTTCCGAGTCGGTGTTAGAAAATTTACTTTTCAACCGCTCGAAAGTTTGTTCTATTTCTGGGTTTTTGTGATATGTGATTTCGTTTATGGAACGATGTTTAACCATAAACTCCACTAAGCTCAGAAAATAGAAAAATAAGAACTCTTTATATATATATATATTTTTTATTTTTCTTGAAATGAGATAAAAGAAAAATTAATTGCCTTTTCCCGGCAACGGCGCCAAATTTGACGTGCACTTGTCGTGAGGTGCACTCAAAATAAATAATCAATACAACACTAATACGTAGTATAGTGTAGTAAGGTTCGTATCCACAGGGAAATGAATACTTTTCTTTTATATAAATAGTAACAAGGGGGGTTTAGATTTGTTTGGTTTAATAACACTAAGATAAACGACCTATATGAGTTTAATTCAATGAGATGGGGACTTGGTTTTGCTTTTATCCACTTAATGAAATGTTCGTCGATCCCGGTTATATCTTTAACTATCTTCCTCTCGAATACTCAATCGAGGAGTATATCCAGTTCATCGAGGGTAGTTATTAATAACGAGATGTGTTCATTAATAAAACTTACTATCGAGTCAATATAGAACAAGCGCCGTATATTAACTTGATAGTAGCAATAAACTTTAGATGAAAACGATTGAGATTGATAACCTCAACACAAGCGGTTTATTGGTTTAATCAATATAATTAATTCCCCTTGGCATATTAACCATGAGATGCATGCATTAATATTCCAAGTTTACTACCGTTGAAAGAACCGGATTAATAACAAGTGTATTAACCGATTGATTCTAGTAATAATTAATATGAGAAACAATACTAGTTGATACTTTGAGTAATGTTTAAGATATTAACATGAAATATGAATAGGAATTAATTAATACTCAAGGAAGAATATTAAAATATATGAATCCTACTATGATTAATATCAAGATGTTAACTAATTGTCATCTTAGTAACACTCCCCGATATTATCATAGAGGAAGAAATAACTATTACTATAACAAATGTCAAGATGTTAACTAATTGTCATCTTAGTAACACTCCCCGACTTTGATATAGAGATAGTATTTTGAAAGAAAGAATTAATATTCAAGGAAGAAGATTAAAGAAAATAACTCACAACTTACAAATTCATTAAGCTTCAAAGTAGCAAAACCAAGATGGAAGAGTTTAGCTCCTCATTTGGAGGCTAAACATGATGAAAAATATAAAGAAAGAACTATTCTATACTGAGCTTAGATGTACAAAGGGATTGGATATCTTTTTGTGAAGGAAAGGAGGTGTATTTATAGGTTTTTGGGATGGGATTCGGGTACTCGATCGGGTATATACATGGTACCCGATCGAGTATGTGTGTAACACCCGATCCGAGGCATACTCGACCGGTTTCAGGCTATTTTCTAAGTGTATACCCGATCGAGTATATATGAATACCCGGTCGAGTATGCTTAGAAAGTGGTATTCGGGCTATACTCGACCGATCTTCGTTTGCAATTTAAAGGTATACCCGATCGGGTATGTCGGTCTACCCGATCGGGTATAGACATAGAATCGTGGCCAAAATCTTCCCTGCATGTTCCTTTGTCTTCGGATCTGATCCGATTTGAAGTTCCAACCTAATACCCGATCGAGTATAGCTAATACTCGACCGAGTATAGACCAAAATTCAGGATCTTCTTTTGTCTTTGAACTTTTGCACCTTCTCTTCACTTTTTGGGTTCACCAACTGTACTTTGGGTGACCAAAACCTGCTTAACCTCAGAATATATCTAATCTAACCTATTTACAAGAATTTAACAATCTAATCTATTACACCAAAAGTGTGTAATTTCCAAAGTAAAAGTCAAGCAAAACTAATTAAAAACATAAACATAGAAATGGAAATTACGAACGTATCACAGATCTACCATCGTCATCCAAGAAACAAGGTTTAAAGAGAAAAGAAAGAGATCTAAAAGAGAAAGCTGTTGATCTGATATTACTCGACTGGATAGAAGATAATGAGAAGGACGAACTTCAAAAGTTGAACAAAGAAGAAGCTCTCAGCCAGCTGAATTTCATACGAGAAGTCAAGAAGACTGCTGCTGAAAACTTGATGGGACTAAACTCTGAAGAAAAAGCTCAAGGAGAATTCTACGATGATCCACTTCTTGATTTTCACTTAGTCAAGGATCTGATCAAGACGCACCCAAATAAATTCAATACAGAAGACAATTTAGAGACACCCTGGGAAAACGTCAAGATAATTGTGCCATATCAAGAAGATCTGAGACCCAGAATTTGGAGAAGTGAGAAAAGAATCAAGAAGATTGACGAGCTAGAACTCAGAGGACTTGAACATTTAGAAGGAACTGCTGCTTCTGGACATATATGGATGCTACGAAACATGTCTGCCGATCAGAATGATCCTTATGGTCACCGCAAAAGATTAGTCAAGCATTCTGATTCAATGATCATAGCTATTCGAGCTATTGAGATACATCATATTGGAAAAGATACGTTCTATCCAATTTATGAGTTTGAACGACAAAATGGCATAATCCAAAGAGCATATGAAGTTGACCTGTACTACTTGGTTTCTACTGATTTGATCCAACTATTCTACGAGTACAGATACGTCAACTTCAGAGAACTTTCTCAAAAGGATAAAGATCTAGGCCTTAATGCACTCAAGAGATTCATGATGCGACAAGTCAAATACTATTCACTCTTCGATCTGCAAATGACCATAGAAAATAACTTTTCGAAAGTAAACATGTCTGCACCAGGAAATAGAGCTCCCTGGGTCGAGAATTTTGAAGAAGGCACCATCGTCACACAACCAGAGATAGGACTAATCTACAAAGACTACAAAGGCATCAAGCGAGTCCTTCTCATGAACGAAATTCACAAGTATTGTGATGGTACACTGAGAATCATTGAAGACCATCTGGGAGAAGCTACTCTGAAACTACAAAATTCTGAAGACCCAGATGACCCAATACAGATTGCTCTTATTGCAGATTTTCACGAAGCCGTAGGAGTTAGACTTAAATTCAGAAGTACCCTCAGACATTATGAAGTCATCCTAGGCTATCGGAAGTCATTGTACAAGACACAAAGATAATCCACGCTCCATCAACATTTGAACACAAAGGGGGAGAATGTTAGAATATTATTTTATTGTGTTTAAATTAATTGATGAGTCTTTGTAACTAATTAGATTAGCTGAGAGAGAATTAGGACTGATTTAAATGCTCTACATAGCCCACACGCACGGCCCATATTGTTTCCTAATTGTATTAGGCAGTTCGGATATCTCTCCCATAAATATAGGTTGAGATGGCCGAATCTAAAAGACAAGTCTCTACACATTCTATTCTGAATATTATTCTCTGTAGAGCCAGTAGATTAGAATTCTCTCTCTAGCCTGTTTGAGTACCATGTATTGTTCTTCATCGAATCATCATTGTGAATACACGGTATAAGTTGATGTTGAATTTATCTTCTACTGTTTAAATTCTTATCAATATTCTTAGATTATTCGACTGTTGTATCTGGGCATATCTCACACAAAATGACTCGGTGATTTTTTTCTTGGCACAATACATGGCTAGTAAAAGCTCTGGCATAGCCGGTTTCTCATCAGCATCAACTATCCTCAAGAGAATTAAAAGTGATTGTGAAGCTCGTATGCAATCTTCCACTGTACTCCAGAATCTAGTAGACAACACAATCTCACTAACCTTCATTCTTGCTTCTGTGGCAGCCAATTTAGATCTACCCCAATCCAGACCGTTAAATTGATTTCTCAATGCTTCTCTATGTTTGTATAGAGATTGCAAAGTGAGAAACGTTGTTGCAAATCGAGTAACTCCAGGTCTTACAAGATTCTTCCCACCCGTCTTTTGTCTCATTGAATGGAGGATTCTCATATGCCGATAAATGAAAGTAGTCACACGTCTTGCTTTTTCAATGTGGGGTTTGAAATCGGCTAATTTACCGATATCCTCCAACATCAAATCCAACCAATGTACAACGCATAGAGTCCAATAAAGCGTGGATATCTTGTTCTTCAGAAGCTTTCCCGCAGCCTTATAGTTAGAGCCATTGTCTGTCACCACTTGCTCTACCTTGTCTTTTCCAACTCCTTCTATTTTTGTCTCAAGCAAACCTACTAGCAATGTTACATCTTGGGATTCACCTGATGCATCAACCGAGTCTAGGAAAAAAGTACCTTCTGGACTATTGATAAGAAAATTAATCAAGTGTCGATTCCTCCGATCAGACCATCCATCAGACATGAGTGTGCACCCGTATTCCTTCCAAGCAAGTTCATGTTTTTCTCTGAGCTTCTATGTATTTTTCTTTGCTTTTTCAAGAAGTGATACACGCAACTCATGATAGCTAGGAGGTTTAAGTCCTGGTCCAAACTGCCCAATTGACTCCACCATGATCTCATAACTCCCGGAGTTTACTGCATTAAAACGAATGTCGTTTTCATAAAAAAAAATCAGTAATATGCATCAAGACCCTCTCTTTCTCCTCCTTGCTTTTTGTGCATTGTTCTAATGTAGTTTGGGTGGGGCCTTTCGTATGTCTTTAATCAACAACCTCCTCGGGTGTTTTGCGAATGATGAAGACAATTGACTTGTTTTGTTTGGCCATTTTAGGCGTAACATAAAGAATTGTGAAGTAGCATTTTTTCTCTTTGTTGTTGTCCCAGAGCTCGGTTGAGAAGTTGAAGTATCTATTTGAGTCAAAGGTACTTCAACATCTATTTGAGTCCGTGAAGTTGTATTTCATATGGAACTTGAATCGTTCACTTTGGATGTTTCTACAAAACGATATGCTTGAACGATTGACAGAACGTCATCCTGACAGCCGTTTTCAAGCTCTTTTTATCATGTAGCCAATCCTAGAGCTCTTTTGCCTTCAAAACTTCATCTTTAACACTTCATTGACCTCTAATACTTTTAATTAATCAACTCTCAAATGTGTCTCAACTCTCTCAATTTCTTCTCAAATGCCAGTGTCGGACTTAATTCCCTGATTTTGACTCGAAAAATACCAAACACATACAATCGCCTGGTAAAATATGACTTGAGCTAAAAATGAGACTTATGACACCTTTAAACTAGGAAAACCATCAAAATACTATTTCAACACGCATCAAATCTGTGTCGAAATACGGACTTATCAAGTCTCATGTTCAACATGCTACGTCATGTGTTTTTCGGTAGCATTTGAGGCATACAACCTTTGTAACTGTGGTGCAAAATGAAGATATATAAACTTAGATGATGCACACCTTTTGCGTTGTTTCTAAGTCATAGTTGATATTGGTTTGTACCTATCCGCATTACAAAACTTACAATGGTTCAATGCCTCGTCGTTCTTCAATTCCAAAATAACATGCATCCCACTATGCAAGCGTGAATTTTAATCATGGGAAGACCTAACTCTGAGACGAATTTTTTCATGTTGTAATAAGTATCATGTAGACAATGATCACGTGGTATCATGCTACCAACAGAGTCTAGTATTCTTGACATGCAATTTTCAAAGAGATTATATTCAGCCTTTATATTCAGAAATTCAGAAACCGCCGATAACTGTGAATGGCCATCACAATCATAATACAGAGGTTGATCCACGCTTTTGAGAACTTCTTGAAATCTAGTGCCTAGCGCATCTACGTCATAATAAGATGAACTTGGTTCCTCATTCACATTACTGTGTGGGGTGAAATCATTATCTGGTTTCGCATTGTGAAATGTTGAAGGGCTGACCAAATCATAAATCATTTTTTGATCTCATGGCATTTCTTCATAATTTCTCCAACCAACCATCTCGTTTGGAACATAGTTATCAGCATCAAGTGAATCGTGTTTTACCCTCTGTGCACGCACATCTTACCCTCTGTGCACGCACATCTTATTTTATTTCCATCAAGTGAATCGTGTTTGCCTTTGTGTAAAACTAATAAATTCACCAACTCTTTTAATAAACTCATTAGTTAATCATCTACCATTTTCTTTATGTCGCATATACACCCAACTTCTACTTTCTCTATTCATTGAGCCTGAATATAAAAAATAAATTAATCAATATTTATTTATTTTTATTAAAAGTACATGCTAGTAAATTTTAAAATCTTATCACACGACATTTCATGAGAGGTGAGAGCTGGAGGTGTTTTCGATCGCATATGTCGGACAAGGCGGTTGCGGCGGCTCCTCCGCCGCCACCAGGACGGCCATGGACTGGGAAATCTTTTGCAGCAGTGGTGGCAGATCATCCTGATCCGCCGTTATCCACGAAGAGTGCATCGAGGTTTAGAGGTATGCCTGCGGTTTCTTTTCCAGATGAGGAAGTGCAGATTCTTGCAGCCAAGCATAAGTTTTCTCTTGTTGGTTATTTTTTTAAAGACCGGCCCTCAATGGCATCTTTACGTAAGGCTTTTGATCTAATTGGTTTTAAGGGTGCTTTCCATCTAGGGCTATTAGATCGTAAACACTTATTTATAAGATTTGAAGCTGAAGAAGATTATTTAAGATGCTGGAATAGGCAGATTTGGGACATTTTTGGTAGCACGATGCGTGTCACCAAATGGACACCGGAGTTTAGGCCAAACGTGGAATCGCCCATCGTTCCAGTTTGGTTAACCCTTGAGGGACTGCCCATCCATCTTCATGACAGGAGGGCCTTTTTTGATATCGCACGCTTGATCGGTAACCCCCTAAAAATTGATATTGCAACAGCTAATCTGGCAAGACCTTCACTAGCAAGAGTTTGTGTAGAGGTTGACTTGACTAAGGAGATGCCTAATAAGGTATGGATTAATTGTGGTTCCAATGGTTTCTCACAATCTGTGGTTTATGAAAATAGGCCGCAGTACTGTTCTCAATGCTTACATCTTGGTCACTCTTTGGCAACTTGCCACATCAAGAGCAAAGCTCCAGACATGGCTAAGGCCCCAGTGATACCCAAGGCACCAGAACAAATTGGGTCAGGGGTTGGGGATAAGTGGGTCCCTAAACCTAATTCTGGACACTCACAATCCCAAGTTGTTCATACAAACAAGGAAAAAGAGGAAATTATTTCAGACATGAAGCATAAAGTAGCTACTATTATTGATAAAGGGAATGCAAAAGAAATTGATCTATGCATTCCTTCCACATCAAAATGCTCAGCAGATTTGAAGGTTCTTGGTGAGCCGGGTGTGGAGGAGGTCCTCAAACAATCTTCTCAATCAGGTCATGGCCCTGCAACAAATGAAAAACAACAGCCAGAAGATTTAAATATCATTATAGAGGAGACCTTTCAATTTGAGCCAAAAACTTTTGGCCAAAAAGAGCCATGGATGATTACAATTTATTGAAGCTAATACAGAGAAACTCCTATGATACTGACCTTTGTGCTAAAGGTTATTCTTCAGATGGAGACTTTTGTTTCATTGATAACATCCAGAAATGGAAGCAAGGTCAGTCAGCTTTATCTAGAAAAGTGGCCAAGATCATTAACAATTATAAGCACCCTAGTAATTCAAACATTGATGCCTTAATGGCTAGCCTGGATACTAACTTTAATGATGAAGGTTTCATTAGAGTTACCAGGAAAAAAAAAGAAACAACCTGCTCATCATAGCCCTATTTCACCAAGATTTACAAGAGCTGCTGCAAAGAAGCTCTCTCACACTTTCTCCCAATGTTTGTGATGAACTGTCTTTTCTGGAATGTCCGAGGTCTTGCATCTTCCTGTCCAAGACTTAGGAAACTTATTAGACAGTGGAAAATTTATATTTTAGTTATTATTGAGCCTATTGTTGATGGGTCAAAAATTTCAAGATTTGCCATGGAGCTGGGTTTTGACAGTTTTTTCTTTTTCCCTGATAATAAAATTTGGTTGTTCTGGGATTCTATGTCAGTTGGCATTTCTGATTTCTCTTTTGGAAATCAATATATTCATATGAAGATAGTATTTGAGAAATGCAGCTTTTGGTTTACTTCTATCTATGGGGCTCATTCTTATATTGAAAGAAGGATTTCTTGAGACACAGGCTGATTTAGCCAAAACAAAGAAATCAAAGCAGAAGAACTAAACGCAGGAGAATACCTGAGGTGCGACGGATTTCTTGAGACCCTCTCTCTACCCTCTGTTTGGTGCGTAACCCGACTGAACGACCAACATTCCCTTGGACGCATTAGCTTTGTTCTGACCTATTCTCTTGGGCCGCAGACAAACATATGAGCGGAGGGCCCAAAAAAATACACATTTTTCATTTGCTCCTTTGGCTTTTTTTTTAACCCATTTGCTTTCCCGTCATTTTCTGTTTTCGGATTATGTTCCTTTGTAATCAGTCCCTTTTTTTGCTTAATAAAATTCTTCTTTCAAAAAAAAAAAAAAAGAAGGATGCTTTGGGCTTTCCTAGCTAATTGGGCTACTTGTAATAATGATCCTTGGTTAGTTGGCGGTGATTTCAATGCTATTGCATCTCATGATGAACACAAAGGTCTAGCCACTCCAAACCTGACTAGTATTCTAGATTTCAAAGATTGTATGGCTGAGTGTAATCTAATTGATCTTCCCTATCATGGCTGCACTTTCACTTGGTCTGGAGTTAGGGCAAATTGTAGAGTATGGAGAAGGTTGGACAGATTTCTTGTTAATTCTCAGTTTATGGATTCCTATGACTCTATTCAGATCAACCACCTAAATAAAGCTTCCTCAGATCACAATCCAGTGCTTATTCAATGTAGAAGTGGAAGGATTGAGGGCCCCAAATCTTTTAAATTTCAGAAAATGTGGATTTCACATCCTAGCTTCTTTGAAGTTGTAAAAGCTTCCTGGGAATCAACTCCTTATGGAGGTGGGGGGATGAAAGACCTATATATGAAGTTAAAAGGGCTTAAACAGGCTCTTAGGATGTGGAATAAAGTGGTTTTTGGAGACATTTTTGAGGAGGTTAAAAAGCTTGAAGCTGAAGTTTTGCAGGCAGAGAAGAATTTTGAAACTGATCCTTCTATTGAAAATAGAGAAGAATGGTCCTACAAGCAAGCTTTACTTCTAGCTAAGCATAAACAAGAAAAAATCTTCTGGAAACAGAAAGCTCATATTAAATGGTTGAAAGAAGGGGATTCTAATACCCAATTCTTTCACTCTTTGGTTAATGTAAGAAGGAAAATGCAGAATATCAGTGCTATAAAAAATTCTGAAGGCCAAACCTGTTCTGATCTTGAGTCCATTGGGAAAGCTGCAGAAGACTATTTCTCTAATATTTTCTCTCAGGAGCCTGTTAGTGATGTTGAAGATCTTCTGCAATATATTCCTTCATTAGTAAATAATGAAGACAATCAGATGTTAATGAATATTCCTAATTCTGAAGAGGTAAAGCAGGTGGTTTGGGATTTGAATAAAAATGGGGCTGCTGGGCCTGATGGGTTTAATGGGGCTTTCTTTAGGTCTTGCTGGGATATTGTAGGCAATGATGTGGTGAGGGCAGCTCAAGACTTTTTCATTGGCAATCATATTCCTAAAGCTTTTGCAAGTACTCTTATTGTTCTCATTCCTAAGAAAGCCAGACCAACCTCTTTTGCTGATTTTAGACCTATCAGTTTGTCTAATTTTATTAGCAAGGTTTGCACAAAAATTTTAGCTACCAGGATTGCCCTTATCCTTCCCAAGCTTATTTCTATTGAGCAGGCAGGTTTTATGCATGGAAGAGACATTAATGACCATATTTTGGTAGCTCAAGAGATGGTTAATTCCATTGATAAAAAGACTCGTGGAACCAATTTAATTGTCAAACTGGACATGGCTAAGGCTTTTGATAGATTATCATGGACATTTCTGGAGGGTGTGCTTAACAAGTTTGGATTTTCTCCTCAGTTCATCAATCTGGTGTTGAACCATCTAAAGGCATCCTACTTTTCTGTTCTAATTAATGGTGTTCCAAGAGGTTTCTTTAAGGCTATGAGGGGGGTCAAGCAGGGAGACCCACTCTCTCCCTTTCTATTTATCCTAGCTACTGAAGCTTTATCCAGGGGCCTTAAATCACTTATATCTGGCTCTCAGATCAAGCCATATTGGATTGGACAATCTGGTTACCCAGTAACCCATTTATGTTTTGCAGATGATATTCTCATCTTTCTAAATGGGGAGGCTAGATCATTAATGAATTTCAAAAGGTTCCTTGACCTATATCAGAGGGCATCAGGTCAGGCCATTAATTTCACAAAAAGTAACTTTGTGTGTGGAAGAACTTCCCTTTGTAGAATCAGAAGAATGGAGAGGCTGCTTCAGATGACCAAGGTTAAGCTTCCAATTAAATACTTGGGCTCCTACCTGCATAAAGGTATAAACAGGATTGGATTTTGTAAAGATCTAATTAATGCAGTTGGTGTTAAACTTAATGCATGGTATCAAAGGAACATTAATCAGGGGGGCAAATTAATTCTGATTAAGCATGTCCTCAATACCATCCCCCAACATATTCTTGCTGTTGCTAAACTACCAAGGTCTGTTATCAAGATCTTAGAGAGGAAGATGGCTCATTTTTTTTGGGGGCAGTCCAGCTATAAAAAAAATATCATTGGCTAAGGTGGAAGGATATTTGTTTGCCTACTTCTGAAGGAGGACTGGGTATTAGATCTCTTATTGATATGGAAAAAGCTTACTCCCTCAAACTTTGGTGGAAATGGAAAAGTAATAACTCTCTGTGGGCCTCCTTTTGTCACTATAGATATCCTAGAGGTCATGATATGAGGCCTAAGAGCACTGACTCAGTTATCTGGAAAAGAATCTGCTCTATAGATGAGACTGATATGTCTTTAATTGCTTCTAAGCCTAATGGGGAACATATTTGGGTACCTGAGAAGAGTGGTAACTTTTCTATATCCTCAGCTTTCCAATCAATAAGGTGGACCAAATCAGAAACGTTCTCCTTCCAGCATTCCTGGCATAAAAAGCAAATAATTCAAATTCAACTATTCCAATGGAAGGTTATTCACAGATTTCTGCCTTTCTCAGATAATAGAGCTCGGTTTAATGTTGTTATTCTTCCTTCTATATGTCCTATATGTAGAAGGGAGTCAGACTTTATGGATCATGTCTTATATGAATGCTCCTTTGCAAAAAAAATTGGAAACACTTTATGGGAATTTTTGAAATCCCCATTCCGGTGAACACAGTCTCTATCAGACAAATTTTTATGGCCTGGTGGTTGGAAGCAGGCTCTAAATCTATGGGGGATGTTTATAAACATAATTTACCAGGGATTATAACATGGCATCTTTGGAAGGCTTACGCGTCAGTGGTTTGGGGAGACGGTAGTTGCCAAATTTCATATCAATCTATGATTCTACAGATCAGGGCATATGTTCAAAGATGGTTTTTAGCCAGGCTGAAAAACATCAACAAATCTATCCCTCAGGTGTTGATTGAGGAACATTTGATTCCTAGAAATTTTCAAATTAAAAAGCCTAAAATTCAGATTGTTCGATGGGATTTACCTGGGTCGACTGCCAAGCTGAACGTAGACGCTTCCTTCTTTCAAGGTAGATCTGCGGGTGGTGCGCTGTTGAGATCTCAGACCGGAGAGTTCTTGGCTGGATGACACTTTCCGCAAGAAGCTAGCTGTTCGACAGAGGCGGAATTGATGGCGTTACACTACTCAGTCGCTTGGGCGATTGAACTTGGATACAAGGGTTTTGAGGCTGAAACCGACTCTCAGGTGGTCGTCTCTTTGCTAGCAGAGGGTTGTTTTGGTGCTCGCTGGAAAAGTTTGGTGGATGATTTGAAGCGTTGGGAAGATGAGCGGTTGGTCTCTTTCAGACATGTTTACCGGGAGGCTAATTGGCCTGCCCATTTCTTATCCAGATACTTTCCTGATGGGGAGGAAGCAATCTCCTATTTTCGGTCCATTGAACTCCCAAATCAGGTTCGTAAATCAATTTTGGCTGATAAACTTGGACTAGCTTACATTAGACATTATTAAATTCTTTGTGCTGATTGTTTTTTGCTTTCCTTTTATTCTTTCTATTCATTGTATTTTCGGAAGGAATGCCTTCCTGAGAGGTTTTGGTATGGTCCCCCTCTCTTTGTATTTTTCTCCTCAGCAATAATACCCGGTAAATGTTGCCCGGCAAAAAAAAACAAATAATGACAATAATCATAATTCAATACATGAAATATGTATTGATCTAAAAGGGATTAATAAAGCGAAAAAATTACGTACCATATAGCCCAAAGATAATTCCTCTAAAAAATCCAAATATAAATATTCCACGTAGCAAATACAAAATGAGACCACATTCATTTTTTTCATAACTCATCGCTTAGAATAGTTCATGTGTAAGTAGATGTATACATAAAATAAGATGTATTTTTTTGCTTAGGAATGTGCTAGGATTTACATGTTCATTTGGCTCGGATTTTGGGAAGGCCAGGAAATCTATTTAAATATAAAACGGTAATATTTAGGCTCGTAATTTGCCTCGTCTATTGCATAACGGGTAGTTTTTTGGCGCGGATTAGTTTGTTCGGTTCAAACATTTAAAAATAAAACTTGGATTATGCAATGGTAACTTTTTGGCACGGAATTTGACTCGTCTTTTACATAATGGTCATTTTTGGCGCGGATTTGTCTTTTTGAGCCAAAAGTTCAAAAATATGATTCCAAATGTTTGGCACGGATTTGGGCACGACATTTCTATTATGGATTTTGGCATTGCCCAACAACTTTGGGATCATCTCGGTAGTGACAAATTTTTTCGCACCAACTAGGAACAAAATTTGTTTGGATATGTGTTGGCACGGATAAATTTGAGTCAAATATTAAAGGCTCAAATCGGCGTTGGCATGGATATTTGCCCGTTCCAAAATGGATCAGATTTTGGATCGGTTTGTCTACAAACCTAAAAATTGGAATTTTTTTCGATGTTGGTTCGTTGTTTGTCTCGGAATATCCGATCCAAATGTTTGGCTCGAATGTAATTGTGCCTCTATAAGTACGACGCGCATTTTTTGTTGTCCGCGTCAAAATTCGAGACAAATTTGGTAGGGATTAATATGGATCCAAAATCTCTGCCTATACCGAGGTTTTTTAGTAGTGCTAGACTGGGGTGGCCCTAACGGGGTGCAAGGGATCGGTGACGAGCACTTTGTCGTGGTGTGCACTCAAAATAAATATTCGATACAACACTTATACGTATTATAGTGAAGTAGAGTTCGTATCTACAGGGAAAAGAGTAATTCTCTTTTAAATGAAACTAGTAATTAAAGGGGGGCTTTGGGGTTGAATGATTTAATTTAATTAAACACTAAGATAAACAACTTATATGTGATTTAATTCAAAGATAAAATGAACTTGGGTTTGCTACTTTTCACTTGTAGATATATTTAGTCAATCCTTGTTATATCTATAACGTATCCCCTTTTGAATACTCAATCGAGAAATATCTCCAATTCATCGAGGGTAGTTATTAACAACGACCATTCATTAATAACCCTTACTATTAATCAAATATAGAACAACGTCTTATACCGATTTAATAGTAGCATTTAATCTTTCTAACTCCTTGATGAAATCAATTGAGATTGATAACCTCAACACAACGGTTTCGGTTTAACCAACAAAATGAATCCCTCTTAAGTTTATTAACCACGACCGTGCATTAATAAACCGAAGTTACTCAATTGCGAAACCATCAACGATTAATCATCGGTTCGTTGATCGTTTCTAGTAATAATTAATATTGAGATGTTGACTAATTGTCATCTTAGCAACACTCCCCAACATTAATATAGAGATAGATTAAGGGAAGAATTAATATTCAAGGAGAGAAGTTAAGAAAATAACTCATAACTTTAATAATCAACAAGCTTCAAGAGCAAAACCAAGAAATGGAAGTTTAGCTCATCATTTGGAGACTAAACATCCTAGAAAAATATAAAGAAATGCTATTATAAACTGAGCTTAAGAGTATATGTGAATTCGTTCCCAAATGGAAAGGAAAAGGGGTGTATTTATAGGTGTTTGGAGGTGGCAGGGTCATTTACCCGACCGGGTTTTTCAGAAACCCGATCAGATTTCCTGAGTAATTGCCCGGAATCTTCATTGGTCACATCTACCCGATCGGGTTTTTCATTTACCCGATCGGGTAAAAGACAGATCTTTGCCAAATCTTTGCCATGCACATTTAATTGCTTCCAAATCAGATTTCATCTTCGGGTCAAGTCAAACCCGATCGGGTTTTTGCAAAACCCGGTCAGATTTTTGAATATTTTCCCAAATTTTCACTTTCTCGTGTTCCCTTGCACTTTCCTTGACCTTTCCAGGATCCTTTTGATGATCTTTACCTAGTTTAAGCTCAGAAATCTCTAATCTAAACAAATTACAAACAACTAGGAAAAATAAAGAATTACACCTAAAGTGTGTAATTTCCCAAACAACAACAAATAAAACTAGTTAAAATTACAAACATAAACAATAACAATTCTATACTATCAAACTCCCCCCTACTTAGTTCATTACTCGTTCTTGAGTAAAAGTCAACATAACAGCTCACAATGCATTGAACAGATAAATTCAAAGGAATAAAATGTTCAGTTTGTTCATCCATCCTCAAAATACAAAGAGAAGAGGGTCTTCATGATCTTCAAGAACAACTGTTCTTTTCATTGATTGTATCCCAAAAAGTCCCAAATGAAATGAGTTCCTGTATAATCTCAAATAAAATTTCCTCTCATTCTCTCATTCTACCTAGGAGCCTTTTCAGGTTTTCATCCTAGCCTCTCTTTTTATTTTCCGTTTTCTCCCAACTCACTCATTTTAGCCACTTTTGCTTAGATTGCCAAAATTTTGGGTTTTCAATCTAACTAGCATTTTTTCTTTTATTTATTCATTCTTCTTTTTTTCGTTTTTTTTTGAAAAAAATAATGCAAGTTACAAGGTACAAAATGAATGAGTATATACCAAATGAGTGACTCCCCCCTACTTACTTTGAGGACTGTCCCTAGTGCTCCCCGCCATCATCCTCGCCTTGATAGTCGTGGATGTTTTTGTTCTTCAAAAATTAGGATTTTGAGGAGTTTTGGGCTATTTTTTTCGGGTTCACGGATTGGGGGACGGATATTGGGTTTTGGTGATATGAGAGTGATGCGGGAGGTGACAAGAAGGTTTTTTTTGGGTTAAATTTGGGATTTTTTTTGGGTGATGGATTTGGATGATTTGGAAGAGGGAATTTCGTGGCTATGGGTCTTGGGAAAGTAGTTTGAAAGTTGAGGAAGATGGGGCTTAGTCTGAACTGATTTTGGGATAAAATTGGGTTAAAACCCCGTAAACCCGATAGGGCTTTTGAAACACTCAGACGGGTTTTTGAAAATTTTGAGGGCAGTTAGTTTTTCGCCTTTTTACCCGATCGGGTTTTTGGGTTTTCTCCCTTTTTTGTGTTTTCTGTTTTCCCGGCGGGTTTTCAGTATTTACCCGGACGGGTTTTGGTCCCAGGCCTGGTAGTGGGTTTTTTTTTGTATACACCCGGTCAGGTTTTCTGGTTTACCCGATCGGGTATATGTTTTTTTTTCAATTTTTAAACTTACCTGGCAGGTTGCTTCACCGGGTGGCAGTGTTTAGCCTAAAACCCGACCGGGTTTTTCCCCAGGCCTTTCGAAAATATATTTTTTTTGAAAGTGCAAAGAAAAAAAGAAATAACGAAAAAAGTAAACGTACCTTGCATGGGTTGCATGCCTCCCAAGAAGCGTTTTATTTAACATCGTGGCTCGACGCCATCATTATGTTTAGTCATTCAAGTTTGGATCGTGATAATTCACCTTGTTCACATTTTTACTCCTATGACTTCCATAGGAATGCCCCATTTTCCGACTCTTCACTTCGGAAATCTTTCCAGGATCAAATATCTAGATTTCCATTGATTCGTGTGGTGAGAGTAAGGGGAAGAAATTATCGTTTAGCATGGTCAATGAAAATTTTATCGATCCCTCAATTTTGATGAAAATTTCAGAAATGTCATTGTCTTTTTCAAGCTTACGAGTTTCCCTCAAAGCTTCCAGAAATGATGGAGGTACCTCAAAGGATGACAAGGATAAAAATTTGAATTTGAAGCTCGGTTTATCCTCTTCTTTGACCAGTTGGAGCTCCGTGTCTTTTTCTTCTTCTTCTTTTGGATTTTGAGCCTTCTTTTGCAATTCCTTCTCATTTGTCAATGTGATTGCAAAAGTTTGTTGTTTAGGATCATATTCTGTTTGAAAAGGAAATTTTCCCGAAACCCTTGTTTCAAGCCTACTCACGGCTCCGACTATTTGACTCACTTGAGTTTCAAAGTTTAAAATGCAAGACTTGGTCTCATTTTGGAATTGCACCATGTTGTTTTGCATGATGGTCATGTTGGTAGTAAGAGCCCGAACCATGTCCTCCGTAGACATGTTGGAGAATGGATCATACCTCATGTGAGGTATTTTCCATTGAAAACCAACATCATCAATTTGTTCAAAGTATTCTTGTTGGAGCTTTGGGCAAAAATTTGCAAGATGCCTTTGAGACATGCAAATGTTGCAGGTCTTGGTATCTTGAGCTTTTGAGCATAAGATAAACTCCTTTATTAGAGAAGTCAAGACAGAAATTTTACTCTTTAGGGATGATGTGTTGGTATCCATATACTCATGTAAGCTCAGAAAATAGAACAGTAATTTTTTTTATAATTTTATTATTATTTTTTTTTGTTTTTGAAATAAAACAAAACGGAATTTAATTGCCTTTCCCCGGCAACGGCGCCAAATTTGACGAGCACTTTGTCATGGTGTGCACTCAAAATAAATATTCGATACAACACTTATACGTAGTAGAGTGAAGTAGAGTTTGTATCCACAGGGAAAGGAATAATTCTCTTTTAAATGAAAGTAGTAATTAAAGGAGGGTTTTGGGGTTGAATGATTTAATTTAATTAAGCACTAAGATAAACAACTTATATGTGATTTAATTCAAAGATAAAAAGAACTTGGCTTTGCTACTTTCCACTTGTTGATATATTTAGTCGATCCTTGTTATATCTATAACTTATCCCCTCTCGAATACTCAATCGAGGAGTATCTCCGATTCATCGAGGGTAGTTATTAACAACGACCGTTCATTAATAATCTTTACTATTAATCAAATATAGAACAACACCTTATACCGATTTAATAGTAGCATTTAATCTTTCTAACTCCGTGATGAAATCAATTGAGATTGATAACCTCAACACAACGGTTTCGGTTTAACCAACAAAATTAATCCCTCTTAAGTTTATTAACCGCGACTGTGCATTAATAAACCGAAGTTACTTACTTGCGAAATCATCAACGATTAACCATCGGTTCGTTGATCGTTTCTAGTAATAATTCATATTGAGATGTTGACTAATTGTCATCTTAGCAACACTCCCCAACATTAATATAGAGATAGATTAAGGGAAGAATTAATATTCAAGGAGAGAAGTTAAGAAAATAACTCACAACTTTAATAATCAACAAGCTTCAAGAGCAAATTAAAACCAAAAAAATGGAAGTTTAGCTCCTCATTTGGAGACTAAACATGCTAGAAAAATATAAAGAGATGCTATTCTAAAATGAGCTTAAGAGTATATGTGAATTGGTTCCCAAATGGGAAGGAAAAGGGGTGTATGTATAGGTGTTTGGAGGTGGTAGGGTCATTTACCCGACCGGGTTTTTCAGAAACCCGATCGGGTTTCCTGAGTAATTGCCCGGAATCTTCATTAGTCACATCTACCCGATCGGGTTTTTCATTTACCTGATCTGGTAAAAGACAAATCTTTGCCAAATCTTCGCTCTGCACGTTTAATTGCCTCCAAATCAGATTTCATCTTCGGGTCAAGTCAAACCCGATCGGGTTTTTGGAAAACCTAGTCGGGTACGTTTTTGACTATTTTCCTAATTTTTCACTTTCTCTTGTTCCTTTGCACTTTCCTTGACCTTTCCAGGATCCTTTTGATGATCTTTACCTAGTTTAAGCTCAGAAAATCCCTAATCTAAACAAATTACAAACAACTAGGAAAAATGAAGCATTACACCTAAAGTGTGTAATTTCCCAAACAACGACAAATAAAAACTAGTTAAAATTATAAACATAAACAATAACAATTCTATACTATCAGTCGGCTACCATATTCCCAAAAAAATGGGAAAAAATTAGGCCCAAATTTAGTTCTTTACAATATCTGTGAGTAGGATGAGTTTTCGCCCTAAATTAATAAATTTTTAGGGGTGAATCTTTTTGAGGAGTTTTTTTTGGATTAATGTTAATTAATTAAATAATTACAGAATTAATGTTGGGTTAAAACTATTTGCCAATATACTGCTGGACTTAACCCTGGTCGGGGAAAGTCGCCAAACCGTTTGGCGTCTTATAAATCGCCAAACCGGATGGCGACTTTACCCTTGGACCTGCAAAACTAGAAACTTCACAAAACAGATGAAAACCAAACACATTTTGACAAATCCTGGTCAGAAACACAGATGAAAAACAAAAGTCTAATAAAATTCAACACATAAGCGCATCAACACATTTGCATAACCCAACACGTAAACACATGAAAAACCAATTATTAAATAACTAAAATTCAATACTTTTCAGTTGGACATACGTCATAATTAAAGTAAAGTGTTTCACAATTTAAAAAAAAAATTACAAATTCGGGCTACATGAATAAGTCCAATAATGGAGACAGACTACACGTTATGAAGGTCTTCTTGGTCGTCCTGGTCATGGAGGTGTGGCTGTTGACGCATACGCCTATGCCGAGTCTATAATGTAGAAGTTGTTGCTGTTGTAGATGTCGATGGCGTAGAATCTTAAGAGGGGGTCATATGTAGAAGATGGCCATAGTCCACTCACCCCAGCACATCCGAACACAAGGAAGCAATGTCCGTTAGAACCTGATGGTATGTGTCCATGTCATGCGTCTCACTAACTGTGGTAGTCGCTCGCTCATGTATATGTTGCAAAGCCCATGTCTGAAATGTGAAAAATGAAATATAATCATTTTGAAATTGACGTGCACTTTGTCGTGAGGTGCACTCAAAATAATTAATCAATACAACACTAATACGTATCCACAGGGAAAGGAATACTTTTCTTTTATATAAATAGTAACAAGGGGGGGTTTTAAGTTTGATTTGATTTAATTAATTAACACTAAGATGAACGAGTTATATGAGTTTAATTTATAGAGATGAGGACTTGGTTTTGCTTTTATCCACTTAATGAAATATTCATCGATCCCGGTTATATCTTTAACTATCTTCCTCTCAAATACTCAATCGAGGAGTATATCCAATTCATCGAGGGTAGTTATTAATAACGAGACGCGTTCATTAATAAAACTTACTACCGAGTTAATATAGAACAAACGTCGTATATTAGCCCGATAGTAGCAATAAACCTAAGATGAAAACGATTGAGATTGATAACCTCAACACAAGCGGTTTATTGGTTTATTCAATATAATTAATTCCCCTTAGATTATCAACCATGAGATGCATGCATTAATAATCCAAGGTTTACTACCGTTGAAAGAACCGAATTAAAAACAAGCGTGTTAATAGATTGATTCTAGTAATAATTAATATATGAAACAAAACTAGTTGATCCTTTAAGTAATGCTCAAAATATTAATATGGAATGTGAATAGGAAATAATTAATATTCAAGGAAGAAGATCAAAGAAAATAACTCACAACTTACAAATTCATTAAGCTTCAAAGTAGCAAAACCAAGATGGAAGAGTTTAGCTCCTCATTTGGAAACTAAACATGAAGAAAATATAAAGAAAGAGTTTGTCTAAACTGAGTTAAGAAGTATATGTGAATAGGTGATTTTATTGTGAAGGAAAGGGGTGTATTTATAGGCTTTTTGGAGTTGCAGGGGCTGATACCCGACCGGGTATATAGGATACCCGATCGGGTATCTTAGGAAATTTCCCGGAGAGCCACATTTCTGGACATACCCGGTCGGGTATGTCGGTTTACCCGATCGGGTATGTGACAAATCTTTACGAAAATTTGTTGCCATGATCCTTTGTTCCCGAATTTGATTTGGACAACCGAATCAAGCAAATACCCGATCGGGTATTGCCTATACCCGACCGGGTATAAGAATAATTTTTCCAAATCGAAATCTTTCTTGTCTCCTTGCACTTTCCTTGATCTTTTGAGGTCCAATCTTGATTCCTTGGATGATCTTTGACCTGTTTAGCTCAGAATAGTCCTAATCTAAACAAATTACAAATAATTATGAAAACAAAGTATTACATCAAAAATGTGTTATTTCCACAACTAGAATTAATAAAAACTAGTTAAAAATACAAACATACATAATAGGAAATTCACACCATCAAACTCCCCTCACTTAGTTTCTTTACTCGTCCTCGAGTAAAGCCAAATGTTTACAAGTTTTTCATGTCTTCAATAGTTCAACAATTTAACAAGAAAGAGCAAAAGACCACCAAGGATTGTACATTAGATTTAAATTGAGTTTTGAGCTCAAAGATTAATATTTTCTTGGGTTTTATGGCCTTCTATGCTCTTCTCTTGTTTTCAATTCCTTCCTTCCGCTTCTTGAGACCACCATTGCCCTGTAATAAAAAAAAAAGTAACCTCTCATATCTCTCATTTTGCCTAGGAGCCTTTCCAGGTTTTCATCCTAGCATCTTGTTTTGTTTTGTTCCTTTCCAACTCACTCATTAATATTTTTTTTATATATAAGCCCTTTTTGCTTAGATTGCCCATTTTTAGGTTTTCAACCTAACTAGCATTTCCTTTTTTTTTGAAAAATAATGCAAGTTACAAGGTTGAAACAATTAAGTACGTACCAATGAGTGATTCCCCCTCACTTAGCTCGAAGCACTGTCCCTAGTGCTCGTCTCCGTCAAAGCCAGGCTGACCGCCACCATAGTCTCCTCCACTATAGCCGCCGTCATCCCCAAAATTATCCCACTGAGAGGAGTCATACCATGACGGGTGCTGCACTGGGGGACGCATAGAGGAGAAGTGCCCCTGCTGATGATGGTAAGCTTATATGGGGGCTATTGCCCGTCGGTTGTCATCGTCCATGCGGTTGACCTGGAAGCTCAAATCCCGGAGTCCTTCCAATAGAGCACGTTGGTTCTCAAGCACTTGTGTTTGATACGGATCGTACTGGGGTGGGTCGTGAGGTGGGGCTGGAACGTCTTCAGGAATTGGAGGGGCTTGTTCTTGTGCGGGTTCATCTTCTTGGTTTTGAAAATATGGTGGGATGGCTGGAGGGAGGCAATAGTGGCGCACAAGAGGTGGTTCTACTCAGAACGGAATAGTGGGTAGCCCCTCGGAGGGGATCGTGAAGTAACGAGTGGGTTTCGGGAAGATGATCCATTTGTAAAAGATTTTCCCCTTGTGATCACGATGAGAGAACTTGATGTCTTTTGCATTGCCCAGATGTGTCATGTCAAAAAGACAAAATTCGGCTATTGGTTCATTGTCTACGTAACCGAATTTTGTAGCTATGTGGATAATGACGCCCCCTATCCAAATTTTCCTTGGGCGGTGCATTCTTTGTACAGATGTTCCCACATACGGTTCACAATTTTGTAGTGGAAGGGGGGTATGTCAAACAGTGCATTAGCTAGAATACATATATCACCTGTTCGTGCTTGGTGATTGTTGGGGCGTCCAAACACAAAGCTAACCAAGTATTTCAAGAAAATGCGTAGCACTGGGTGTTGGACATGGGTTATGACAAGATTTTTGGAGCTAAAGGTCATCTCCCCCGTCATTTTTTCCACAATTCAAAGCCATACCCGGTGTCGGGCTCTTGGGCATTTTGTGGTGGCACGGGCAAGCCAAAGTGCTCTACAAACTCACGTTTTGTTATGGAATGTGTTTTATTGAATAAACGAAACGTGGGTTTATCCTCCTGATATGCACTAATTAGTAGCGCATAAATGTATATTTTTATGATTGATTTGTGTGTATTGTTTACCATTTTATTTAGTTTGTAAACATTTGTGTTAATTTAGTTGTAGTTGAATTTTAACATTCATTTATTAGTTGTAAAGTAGAATTAGGAATTATGGTGTTGAAAAGGAGGACTTTGAAGTGAAGAAAAAGGAGATTGGACTATCCAGGGGCTGAAACCCGACCGGGTCGAAGACTTCACCCGGTCGGGTCTGATTCAACAACCGAAAGTGCCTGGAAAGTGCACTCACCCGGTCGGGTCCCCTACCCAACCCGGTCGGGTCTGACTTGACCCGGGACACTTTAACATGCTGAAGATCACCAGAACGTGGAGGATATTTGATTTTGACATGCACCTGGTCGGGTGGGCACTTTACCCAGTCGGGTACCCGGCCAAAGGTGTTGTAAAACACCTATAAATAACCCCATTTTCCTTCACTTTTATATATCCCTTCTTCCATACTTCTAAGCTCAGTATAGAATAGTTCTTTCTTTATATTTTTCATCATGTTTAGTCTCCAAATGAGGAGCTAAACTCTTCCATCTTGGTTTTGCTACTTTGAAGCTTAATGAATTTGTAAGTTGTGAGTTATTTTCTTTAATCTTCTTCCTTGAATATTAATTATTTCCTATTCACATTCCATATTAATATTTTGAGCATCAAAGTTGGGGAGTGTTACTAAGATGACAATTAGTTAACATCTTGACATTTGTTATAGTAATAGCTATTTCTTTCTCTATGTTAATATTGGGGAGTGTTACTAAGATGACAATTAGTTAACATCTTGATATTAATCATAGTAGGATTCATATTCTTTAATATTCTTCCTTGAGTATTAATTAATTCCTATTCATATTTCATGTTAATATTTTAAACATTACTTAAAGTATCAACTAGTATTGTTTCTCATATTAATTATTACTAGAATTGATCGGTTAATACGCTTGTTATTAATCCGGTTCTTTCAACGGTAGTAAACTTGGAATATTAATGCATGCATCTCATGGTTAATATGCCAAGGGGAATTAATTATATTGATTAAACCAATAAACCGCTTGTGTTGAGGTTATCAATCTCAATCGTTTTAATCTTAAGTTTATTGCTACTATCAAGTTAATTTACGGTGCTATTTCTATATTGACTCGATAGTAAGTTTTATTGATGAACGCATCTCGTTATTAATAACTACCCTCGATGAACTTGATATACTCCTCGATTGAGTATTCGAGAGGAAGATAGTTAAATATATAACCGGGATCGACGAACATTTCATTAAGTGGATAAAAGCAAAACCAAGTCCTCATCTCATTAAATTAAACTCATATAGGTTGTTCATCTTAGTGTTTTTAAATCAAACAAATCTAAACCCCCCTTGTTACTACTTATATAGAAGAAAAGTATTCCTTTCCGTGGATACGAACCTTACTTCACTATACTACGTATTAGTGTTGTATTTTAATAATTTTGAGTGCACCTCACGACAAGTGCACGTCAAATTTGGCGCCGTTGCCGGGGAAAGGCAATTACTTTTCTTTTTATTTTATCTCATAAAAATCAAAAACAAAAAAAAAATTATAAAAAAAACGTCTTGCTCTTCTATTTTCTAAGTCTACATGAGTTATGAGTATATGGATACCAACACTTCATCCTTAGAGAGTCAAATTTCCTTCTTGACTTCTCTAATAAAGGAATCTATCTTTAACTCAAAAGCTCAAAATGCCGAGACATGCAACATTTGCATGTCTCACAGGCATCTTACGGACTTCTGCCCAAAGCTCCAAGAAGAATATCTTGCACAAATTGATGATGTACCTCACATGAGGTATGATCCATTCTCCAACACTAATATGTCCACGGAGGACATGGTTCGGGCTCTTACTAACAGTGTGACCGCCATGCAACAAAACATGGTACAATTCCAAAATGAGACCAAGTCTAGCATTTTGAACTTGGAAACTCAAATGAGTCAAATAGCCGGAGTCGTGAGTAGGCTTGTTGAAGTAAGGGATTCAGAAAAACCTCCTTCTCAACCAGAATGTGATCCTAAACAGCAAACTTTTGCAATCACATTGACAAATGAAGAGGAAATGCAAAAGGAGATCCAGAATCCAGAAGAAGTAGAGGAAGAAAAAGACACGGAGCTCCAACTGGTCAAAGAAGAGGATAATATGAGCTTCAAGGTCAAATATCTATCCTTGCCATCTTTTGAGGTACCCCCATCAATTCTAAAATTTTTGAGGGAAACTCATAAACTTGGAAAGGACAATGACACTTCTGAAATCCTCTTCAAAATTGAGGGATCGAAAAACTTTTCATTGACCATAGTAAACGATAAATTCTTCCCTTTCCTCCCACCGCATGAATCAATGACAATCTGAATATTTGATCCTGGAAAGTTTCTCAAATTGAAGAGTCGAGAAGTTGAGCACTCCTATGAACGTCCTAGGAGCGAAAGTGTGAAAAAGATAACTATCATGATCCAAGTCTGAATGACTGAACACAATGATGGCGTCATGCCGCGACGTTAAATAAGGCGCTTCTTGGGAGGCAACCCATGCAAGGTATGTTTTCCTTTATACTTTTTCAGTAGAGCGTGTGCGCGTCAAAAAAAAAAAAAAAAAAAAAAAAAAAAAAAAAAAAAGTTGGCCTGAGATCGAACCCGGCCGGGTATAAAACCCTACCCGGTCGGGTTAGCTCTTAAAACACAGCACCCGGCCAACCGCCCGGGCGAGGCAGATGAAGAACAAAAAATAAATCAACCGCCCGACCAGGTAGACCCCTATACCCGGCCGGGCAACCCAGCAAAAAACTCTCTGCCTCGGGTGAACAGCTTACACCCGACCGGGTCAGTCTCTATACCCGGCCGGGCAACCCACCAAAAAAAAAAGAATCACCACCCTTTGTCTTCCCATTCGAACCACACCCCAAATTTCCTCCATTTTCAAAAGTCAAAAGCTTCATATCTCCTACATCCATCCACCAATTAAACCCATTTCACTCATCACCTCTTCAACCTTTTCATCTCCACACCCACGAATCACCAACAAAACCTCCCAAAAAGTAACCAAAAAAAAAATCATCTCAGACACAATCACTAGGGACAGTGCTTTGATTAGTTTGGGGGGAGAGTTTTATGGAATACTCACATTCATACTCTTTATTCTTGTAAAAAAAAATTAAAAGCTTGTTAAGTTGAAAACCCGAAAGGGCAACTTAAGCAAAAATAAAGCAAAAATAAGAGTGAGTTGTGAGGATTAAAACAGAAAAATGTGGGAAGCTGGGATAAAAACCCGAAAGGGCACCTAGGCAAAATGAGAGAACGAGAGAAAGTATTCCCTTTTATTTCTGCAGGATCCTAAGGGTAATGAAAAAAAAGGTTGAGGTTGATAAAGAAATATGGAGTTGAAGATCCTCTTTACTGTTATATTTTTGGGGATATACTTTATGTGTTTCTAAAAACACTCGTGGATGTGTGTGTTGATATTGTTGTCATTTTAAGGACTTCTTGGACCGAATTTGATTTACTCGTCTAAGGTTTAAGTGTGGGGGTATTTGATATGCACTAATTAGTAGCACATAAATGTATATTTTTATGATTGATTTGTGTGTATTGTTTACCATTTTATTTAGTTTGTAAACATTTGTGTGAATTTAGTTGTAATTGTATTTTAACATTCATTTATTAGTTGTAAAGTAGAATTAGGAATTATGGTGTTGAAAAGGAGGGCTTTGAAGTGAAGAAAAAGGAGATTGGACTATCCAGGGGCTGAAACCCGACCGGGTCGAAGACTTCACCCGGTCGGGTCTGATTCAACAACCGAAAGTGCCTGGAAAGTGCACTCACCCGGTCGGGTCCCCTACCCCACCCGGTCGGGTCTGACTTGGCCCAGGACACTTTAACATGCTGAAGATCACCAGAACGTGGAGGATATTTGATTTTGACATGCACCCGGTCGGGTGGGCACTTTACCCGGTCGGGTACCCGGCCAAAGGTGTTGTAAAACACCTATAAATAACCCCATTTTCCTTCACTTTTATATATCCCTTCTTCCATACTTCTAAGCTCAGTATAGAATAGTTCTTTCTTTATATTTTTCATCATGTTTAGTCTCCAAATGAGGAGCTAAACTCTTCCATCTTGGTTTTGCTACTTTGAAGCTTAATGAATTTGTAAGTTGTGAGTTATTTTCTTTAATCTTCTTCCTTGAATATTAATTCTTCCTTTAAAATACTATTTCTATATCAAAGTTGGGGAGTGTTACTAAGATGACAATTAGTTAACATCTTGACATTTGTTATAGTAATAGCTATTTCTTTCTCTATGTTAATATTGGGGAGTGTTACTAAGATGACAATTAGTTAACATATTGATATTAATCATAGTAGGATTCATATTCTTTAATATTCTTCCTTGAGTATTAATTAATTCCTATTCATATTTCATGTTAATATTTTAAACATTACTTAAAGTATCAACTAGTATTGTTTCTCATATTAATTATTACTAGAATTGATCGGTTAATACGCTTGTTATTAATCCGGTTCTTTCAACGGTAGTAAACTTGGAATATTAATGCATGCATCTCATGGTTAATATGCCAAGGGGAATTAATTATATTGATTAAACCAATAAACCGCTTGTGTTGAGGTTATCAATCTCAATCGTTTTCATCTTAAGTTTATTGCTACTATCAAGTTAATATACGGCGCTTGTTCTATATTGACTCGATAGTAAGTTTTATTAATGAACGCATCTCGTTATTAATAACTACCCTCGATGAACTGGATATACTCCTCGATTGAGTATTCGAGAGGAAGATAGTTAAAGATATAACCGAGATCGACGAACATTTCATTAAGTGGATAAAAGCAAAACCAAGTCCTCATCTCATTAAATTAAACTCATATAGGTTGTTCATCTTAGTGTTTTTAAATCAAACAAATCTAAACCCCCTTGTTACTACTTATATAGAAGAAAAGTATTCCTTTCCCTGTGCATACGAACCTTACTTCACTATACTACGTATTAGTGTTGTATTGTAATTATTTTGAGTGCACCTCACGACAAGTGCACATCACCTCCCTATCATCATTATCATCTTTGATTCTCTCAACGGAACCCAAGAATTCATACACAAGTTGATACGTTTGTAATTTCCATATGTATGTTTGTGTTTTTAATTAGTTTTGCTTGATCTTTACTTTGGAAATTACATACTTTTGGTGTAATAGTTTAGTTTGTTAAATTCTTGTAAATAGTTTAGATTAGGTATATTCTGAGCTCAAACAGGTCTTGATCACTCAAAGGACAGTTGGTGTACCCCAAAAGTGGAAGAAAGGTGCAAAAAATCAAAAAGAAAGAAGGATCCTGAAATTTTGGTCTATACTCGGTCGAGTATTACCTATACTCGATCGGGTATTAGGTTGAACTTCAAATCGGATCAGATCCGAAGACAAGGGAACATGCCGGGAAGACTTTGGCCACGATTAAGTGTCTATACTCGATCGGGTAGACCGACATACCCGATCGGGTATGCCTTTGAGTTTAAACGTAAAATCGGTCGAGTATGGCTCGAATATCACTTTCTACGCATACTCGACCGAGTATGAACATATACCCGATCGGGTATATCTATGAAAAATAGCCTAAAACCAATCGAGTATACCTCGAATCTGGTATTACACACATACTCAATCGGGTACCATGTATATACCCGATCGACTATCCGATTCCCATCCCAAAAGCCTATAAATACACCCCCTTTCCTTCACAAATGATTATCCAATTCCTTTGTACATCTAAGCTCAGTATAGAATAGTTCTTTCTTTATATTTTTCATCATGTTTAGTCTCCAAATGAGGAGCTAAACTCTTCCATCATGGTTTTGCTACTTTGAAGCTTAATGAATTTGTAAGTTGTGAGTTATTTTCTTTAATCTTCTTCCTTTAATATTAATTCTTCCTTTAAAATACTATTTCTATATCAAAGTTGGGGAGTGTTACTAAGATGACAATTAGTTAACATCTTGACATTGGTTATAGTAATAGTTATTTCTTCCTCTATGTTAATATTGGGGAGTGTTACTAAGATGACAATTAGTTAACATCTTGATATTAATCATAGTAGGATTCATATTCTTTAATATTCTTCCTTGAGTATTAATTAATTCCTATTCATATTTCATGTTAATATTTTAAACATTACTTAAAGTATCAACTAGTATTGTTTCTCATATTAATTATTACTAGAATTGATCGGTTAATACGCTTGTTATTAATACGGTTCTTTCAACGGTAGTAAACTTGGAATATTAATGCATGCATCTCATGGTTAATATGCCAAGGGGAATTAATTATATTGATTAAACCAATAAACTGCTTGTGTTGAGGTTATCAATCTTAATCGTTTTCATCTTAAGTTTATTGCTACTATCAAGTTAATATACGGCGCTTGTTCTATATTGACTCGATAGTAAGTTTTATTAATGAACGCATCTTGTTATTAATAACTACCCTCGATGAACTGGATATACTCCTCGATTGAGTATTCGAGAGGAAGATAGTTAAAGATATAACCGGGATCGACGAACATTTTATTAAGTGGATAAAAGCAAAACCAAGTCCTCATCTCATTAAGTTAAACTCATATAGGTTGTTCATCTTAGTGTTTTTATATCAAACAAATCTAAACCCCCCTTGTTACTACTTATATAGAAGAAAAGTATTCCTTTCCCTGTGGATACGAACCTTACTTCACTATACTACGTATTAGTGTTGTATTGTAATTATTTTGAGTGCACCTCACGACAAGTGCACGTCACCTCCCTATCATCATTATCATCTTTGATTCTCTCAACGGAACCCAAGAATTCATACACAAGTTGATACGTTTGTAATTTCCATATGTATGTTTGTGTTTTTAATTAGTTTGGCTTGATCTTTACTTTGGAAATTACATACTTTTGGTGTAATAGTTTAGTTTTTTAAATTCTTGTAAATAGTTTAGATTAGGTATATTCTGAGCTCAAACAGGTCTTGATCACTCAAAGGACAGTTGGTGTACCCCAAAAGTGGAAGGAAGGTGCAAAAAATCAAAAAGAAAGAAGGATCCTGAAATTTTTGTCTATACTCGGTCGAGTATTACCTATACTCGATCGGGTATTAGGTTGAACTTCAAATCGGATCAGATCCGACGACAAGGGAACATGCCGGGAAGATTTTGGCCACGATTAAGTGTCTATACTCGATCGGGTAGACCGACATACCCGATCGGGTATGCCTTTGAGTTTAAACGTAAAATCGGTCGAGTATGGCTCGAATATCACTTTCTACGCATACTCGACCGAGTATGAACATATACCCGATCGGGTATATCTTTGAAAAATAGCCTAAAACCAATCGAGTATACCTCGAATCTGGTATTACACACATACTCAATCGGGTACCATGTATATACCCGATCGACTATCCGATTCCCATCCCAAAAGCCTATAAATACACCCCCTTTCCTTCACAAATGATTATCCAATTCCTTTGTACATCTAAGCTCAGTATAGAATAGTTCTTTCTTTATATTTTTCATCATGTTTAGTCTCCAAATGAGGAGCTAAACTCTTCCATCATGGTTTTGCTACTTTGAAGCTTAATGAATTTGTAAGTTGTGAGTTATTTTCTTTAATCTTCTTCCTTGAATATTAATTCTTCCTTTAAAATACTATTTCTATATCAAAGTTGGGGAGTGTTACTAAGATGACAATTAGTTAACATCTTGACATTGGTTATAGTAATAGTTATTTCTTCCTCTATGTTAATATTGGGGAGTGTTACTAAGATGACAATTAGTTAACATCTTGATATTAATCATAGTAGGATTCATATTCTTTAATATTCTTCCTTGAGTATTAATTAATTCCTATTCATATTTCATGTTAATATTTTAAACATTATTTAAAGTATCAACTAGTATTGTTTCTCATATTAATTATTACTAGAATTGATCGGTTAATACGCTTGTTATTAATCCGGTTCTTTCAACGGTAGTAAACTTGGAATATTAATGCATACATCTCATGGTTAATATGCCAAGGGGAATTAATTATATTGATTAAACCAATAAACCGCTTGTGTTGAGGTTATCAATCTCAATCGCTTTTCATCTTAAGTTTATTGCTACTATCAAGTTAATATATGGCGCTTGTTCTATATTGACTCGATAGTAAGTTTTATTAATGAACGCATCTCACTATTAATAACTACCCTCGATGAACTGGATATACTCCTCGATTGAGTATTCGAGAGGAAGATAGTTACACACATAACCGGGATTGACGAACATTTAATTAAGCGGATAAAAGCAAAACCAAGCCACCACATCTATTAATCAAACTCATATAGGTTGTTTATCTTAGTGTTAATTGAATTAAATCAAATCAAACTTAAAACCCCCTTTGTTACTATTTATATAGAAGGAAAGTATTCCTTTCCTTGTGGATACGAACCTTACTTCGCTATACTACGTATTAGTGTTGTATTGATAAATTATTTTGAGTGCACCTCACGACAAGGGCATGTCACAAGTTCATCATTTGGGTTATATTTCAACCCAAAAATTGTGCTCATTCCACACAATTCACATAATTGAAGCATCATAGCAAGAATTCCTAGCTCATCCAAAGTATTCATACACAAAAAACGGGAATGATGTACCTCTCTTTTAGTTTGGTCCAAGAATTTTGCCCGGTGAGCGGATGAGATGATGATGATGTTTTCAAAGCCGGGAACCGGTGCTCTTGAAGAAGAACTTTCTCCTCTTGTCCTCTTTGGTGCCATTTTTGCTAGAAAATTTGGATTTTGAGCTCCAAATTTCGGACTTTACGTGGTGGGGTTGGGTTTTTCGGATTTTACGAAATTGGGAGAGAATGTGTTGTTGATGGGTATGGGTGTGTAGAGGGAGATGTGGGGAAGATTTTGGTGGTGGTTTGGAGGGATTTGGTGGAGAATTCAGGGAGTAATTTGAGATAGAAAAGTCGGCTATGGAGGTTTCGGGAGGGTTTGGTCGGATTTGGGGAAGAGTTTTGGGAAGAAGAAGCTCGTCCGTGAATTAAAATGCTGAGTAATCCCGCTTACCCGACCGGGTAAGTGTGTATACCCGATCGGGCACACGAGGCAGTGAGCTCCGGACATTCACGTTTTAAGAATACCAGGTCGGGTAAGTGGCTATACGCGATCGGGTATCTTCCTTTTCTTCGGTTTCTAGGATTTTCATACCCAATCGACTTCTTCTCACCGTAGTTTTTGAAATTTTATTTCCCTTATACCCGACCGGATATATACATGTGCCCGATCGGGTATCAGCTTCTTTAAAACATATCGGTTCTTGTGGTTCAAAAACATTTAAAGAACAAAGAGTTAGTTTTTAATTCGTTTTTTCGTAGAGTCCAAGATGTGGAATTCTACTTTTTGGTCATCGAACTCTAAAGTTAATGAACCACTAGATACGTCAATTTTTGTTTTTGCGGTCTTCATGAAGGGTCTACCCAAAAGGATGGGTGTTTTTTGATCATCAGTTCCCATTTCAAGGACATAGAAGTCAACAGGGAAAACCATATTTTCTACTTCTACTAGCACATTTTCTATTACACCCTTCGGGTAAGCACTAGAATGATCCGCTAGTTGAATCACTACACCGGTTTGATGTAATGGGCCAAATTGTAGAGATTTATAAACCGAATAGGGGATGACATTTATTGATGCCCCTAAATCCAACAAGGCCCTAGGAAATGTGGTGTCTCCTATTTTGCAAGGGATAGTGAACATGCTTGGGTCGTTACATTTTTCGGGGAGTTTTCTTTGGAAAATAGCCGAGACACGTTCACTAACTCTAACCTCTTGTTTCCCCTTCAATTTATCTTTCCTTTTTGTTTTGCATAATTGTTTTAAAAATTTAGCAAAACGAGGGACATTTTTCATTAAGTTAAGAAGCGGAATGTTTACCTCACACTTGGCGAAAGTTTCATAGATGTCAGCATCTTTCTCTAGCTTCCTTGTCTCCCTCAGTGCCTCAGGAAACGGGGTTACTGGTTCATATGATGAAAGTGGAGGGAGCTTGGTTCTGTGATCCCCTCTTCCGGCTGAACTTCTTCTTCAGGGTCCACCTCCTCAATTTCTTGATCTACCTCCTTCAATGTCGCCTCACTTCTCAACATGATGGCATTCACATGTTGTCTCGGGTTTTGCTCCGTTTGAGATGGGAGTTTACCCGAGTCCTTCATTTCAAGTCAGTTCACGGCATTTTCAATTTGGCTAACTTGAGTTTCCGAATTGTTAATGCTTGACCTTGTCTCATGTTGAAATTGTATCATGGTTTGTTGAAATTGTCCCATGTTTTGTTGCATGGTAACCATGTTTGAGGTCAAAGTTCGGATCATGTCATCAGTTGACATACTAGATTGAGAAGATGAGTTGGATTGTTGAGGGTTTCCATACCTCAAGTTAGGATGATCCCGCAATCCAGGGTTGTAAGAATTTGAGAATGGATCATACCTCTTTTGTTACGTTGATGTCTTTGGAATCCCAATGTGTTCACTTGCTCTTCTCGGGGTGATGGACACGAATTAGTAGGGTGCCCGGTTGATGTGCAAATGCCACAAGTTTTGACTTCTTGATTCTTTGGCATTAGAAGAAATTCTTTGACTAGAGAGGTCAAACCGGCAACTTGGTTTTCCAACGAGGTGTTGGATTCTGCTGCGGCAACCCTTCGAGATGAGGATCGCCCACTGTAATGTCTGGAGTTCTCGGCCAACTCCGAGATGAGATTCCTTGCTTGAGAAGGGGTTTTGTTAACAATTCCCCCTCCACATGCCGCATTCACCATGCGCCTATCTTGATCCGCAAGACCATCATAAAAATAGAGGATGAGGTCTTGCTCGGTGTACCCATGATATGGGCAACTAGCACACAACTTTTTGAAACGCTCCCAATATTCATACAATGTTTCATCTTCTTTTTGCTCAATGTTGCTTATTGTTTTTTTAAAGAAGATGAGATGGAGGCGGGATAGTACCTATCCAAGAAACATTTTTTCATTGCCGCCCATGTGTCTATACTTCCCGAAGGAAGATAGAATAGTCAATCCTTTGCAGTGTCTTTGAGGGAGAATGGAAAAGCCCTCAATTTGATTTGTTCTTCCGAGACACCACTGGGGCACATGCTTGTGCACACAATATGGAACTCCGAAAGGTGTTTGTTCGGATCTTCTCCTCTTAGGCCATGAAAGGATGGAAGTAGATGTATGAGCCCAGATTTTAGCTCAAATGTATTACCTTCATCGAGTGTAGGGAAGGTAATACACAATGGTTGTTGATTGAGATCTGGAGCAGTGAGCTCCCGTAGTGTTCTTGTCTCAAGAGCCATGGTTGTTGACTCTTCGGTCTCGCTAGAATGATAACTAGCGCTGGATGAATCTCTGATAGATGATTCCTCCGAGTCGGTATTAGAAAATTTACTTCTCAACCGCTCGAAAGTTTGTTCTATTTCTGGGTTTGTTTGATAGGTGATCTCGTTTATAGAACGGTGTTTAACCATATACTTCACCAAGCTCAGTAATAGAGAAAGTAAGAACTCTTTATATTTTTTTTATTATTATAATTTTTTTTCTTGAAATAAAATAAAAGAACAATTATTGTCTTTCCCCGGCAACGGCGCCAAATTTGACGTGCACTTTGTCGTGAGGTGCACTCAAAAGAATTAATCAATACAACACTAATACGTAGTATAGTGAAGTAAGGTTTGTATCCACAGGGAAAGGAATACTTTTCTTTTATATAAATAGTAACAGGGGGGTTAAGTTTGATTTGATTTAATTTAATTAACACTAAGATGAACGACTTATATGAGTTTAATTTATAGAGATGAGGACTTGGTTTTGCTTTTATCCACTTAATGAAATGTTCGTCGATCCCGGTAATATCTTTAACTATCTTCCTCTCGAATACTCAATCGAGGAGTATATCCAATTCATCGAGGGTAGTTATTAATAACGAGACACGTTCATTAATAAAACTTACTACCGAGTTAATATAGAACAAGCGTCGTATATTAGCCCGATAGTAGCAATAAACTTAAGATGAAAACGATTGAGATTGATAACCTCAACACAAGCGGTTTATTGGTTTAATCAATATAATTAATTCCCCTTAGATTATTAACCATGAGAGGCATGCATTAATAATCCAAGTTTTACGACCGTTGAAAGAATCGAATTAATAACAAGCGTATTAATCGATTGATTCTAATCATAATTAATATATGAAACAAAACTAGTTGATCCTTTAAGTAATGCTCAAAATATTAATATGGAATATGAATAGGAAATAATTAATATTCAAGGAAGAAGATTAAAGAAAATAACTCACAACTTACAAATTCATTATGCTTCAAAGTAGCAAAACCAAGATGGAAGAGTTTAGCTCCTCATTTGGAGACTAAACGTGAAGAAAATATAATGAAAGAGCTTGTCTAAACTGAGCTAAGAAGTATATGTGAATTGGTGATTTTATTGTGAAGGAAGGGGGTGTATTTATAGGCTTTTGGGAGCTGCAAGGGCTGATACCCAACCGGGTATATAGGATACCCGATCGGGTATCTTAGGAAATTTCCTGGAAAGCCACATTTCTGGACATACCCGGTCGGGTATGTCGGTTTACCCGATCGGGTATGTGACAAATCTTTACGAAGATTTGCTCCCACGATCCTTTGTTCCCGGATTTGATTTGGACAACCGAATCAAGCAAATACCCGATCGGGTATTGCCTATACCCGACCAGGTATAAGAGTAATTTTTCCAAATTGAAATCTTTCTTGTCTCCTTACACTTTCCTTGATCTTTTGAGGTCCAATCTTGATCCCTTGGATGATTTTTGACCTGTTTAGCTCAGAATAGTCATAATCTAAACAAATTACAAATAATTATGAAAACAAAGTATTACACCAAAAATGTGTAATTTCCACAACTAGAATTAATAAAAAATAGTTAAAAATACAAACATACATAATAGGAAATTCACACCATCAGAATTAAATTAAAAATGTTGAATAAAGAACATGAATTACTTTAATAATTAAGAGCACACTCATTGTCAAGTGCAAAGGCATGGAACCGGGCTGATAATGGTGAGTAGGGAGTCTGAAAGATGGAGATACAAACACCCGTGTGATGCTGTAATACCATCTCATGTAGTCTACATAAAAAGATTGAACAAATGTCGGCATCCCAGTCACAACAAGCTCCGCTCGCCTATCCCATACAGCCATGTATCGGGTAGGTCTGAGCGACCAATCCTCTGTAGGCTTCCCACGCCTATCCAGCTTATGAAGATCTACAAATGTGTCGATAGGTGCTGGAATGACCTGCTCATAGCCAAACTGCCGCATAACACGATCAGGCAAATGAAGCTCAATAATGTCAAAGCATATCAACGGCACACATGCTCTCCATATAACATAATGCTCTCGTCCTGCCGGGGGTAACTCCTCTAACATCTGAGTTGTATATGGCATCCATGTAATATGTTTCATAAGGATAAGAATTAGTCTTAATCTTATTAATATCATAGTTAATGTTATATTATGATATCAAACACATAGGTAATGATATGAAACCATAACAATGTAAGTTGTATACACTATACCTGATCCTTAGACATGCGATCAAATGCATCCCCTGTAGAAACCAATACCAGAAGCCGATGATGTGTGACACAGGTCAGCAAATACCCATCAAACCATTCATGTAGTATTTATTAATACAATTATAATTAATACAACTATATTATACTTACAGTAACATAAATATAATCGAGTAAAACATACCGACGCCCCAGTGGGTCCTCGTCCCGTTAATGATGTGGTCCAAGAAGATGTGGAGGCTGATCATGAAGTGGTTCTCCATCAAACCCGTGGTATCATACTATAATGGGACGACCAATGTGTATGTACTCCCATGACCAAATCTGCAATAAAAGCAAAAAAAACCAACCTCAGTGCTCCCACTTCGACAACCGCGACACAGTTGCCTATACAAATAAGCCAGCGTGGCACTACCCCAACTGAAGTGCACAGCTACATCAAATGTTTCTAGTATCGGCAAGTGTAGGACCTGAACCTCATTTCCACTCTTGTCAGCAAAAATGGAAGCTCCCATAAGCATCAAAATGTATCCTCGTGCATGATGGTGAATCATCACATCATTAGCGTCCGGATGAAGAACAGCAAAATGCTCCCTCATCCATGACATCTCCAGAGATGACCCAGGAATCTCTGTCCGAAGAAGTGGGAGAATACCCAACAAGAGCTCAACATCCTCAACCCATGGTCGACACGCAGTACCTGTAACTTCTCTCCCATGGACCTGTAACCCCGTCAATATAGCCACATCGCCCAAGGTCACTGCTCTCGGCACCTATCAACCTGCACATCGAGGCCACGCCACACGTCCTCAGTCCTATGCGTGGCCTGCAATGTCAGGACAGATCGATCACTCGCCCCTGGATCCACTGACAGCTCCATGCCTACCATATTTAATTAATTAATTTTTATTTAATGAAAAGGGGTATTACTCACACCAAAATTAATCATTTCATACACATAACAACATATAAAAAAACTCAAGTATACGCGTAGCAATACAAAATTATTACATAAAAAATTAAAATATTACATTTAAATCAACATTAACGCTCAACATGTCATACATATCCACATTTAACAACAAATCAATTCACAAATCAATTCTTAATCTAAAAATTCGAAATTTTTACATTTAAAACCCTAACTTCAATATGAGATGAAATGGAGTTTGATTTAGCTAGATTATAAAATGGAGATTTCAAACCTGGAGTAAAGAGTGTTGAAGAAGGTGGATTTGATGTGTCCTTCGTGGGTGGAGTAGCCGAAATCGCTTGGAGCTCGAAAATTCATCGGAGGTAAATTTGGGGCTCATGTCTGCATTTTGTGTTCTGCTGTTGGGCGATCCGTTTTTTTAAGACAAAGTCGCCAAACCGTTTGGCGACTTATAAGTCATCATCCCGTTTGGTGACTTATAAGTCGCCAAACCGTTTGGTGACTTTGCCTATCCCGGGATAGGCCCAACAGTATATCCGTAAATACTTTTAACCCAGCAGCAATTACGTAAATATTTATTTAAAATGCATTATTCCGGGGAAAAACTCCTTTTTGAGATGCTTCCAAGTGATTTTTTGATGAAAATTTATGAACATGCTTTCATAAAGTGTAAATTATGTCCCAAAGTTTATTTTAAAATTCAATGTATAAGTCATAGAAATAAATTATTGAAAAACACTACGTTTTTATGCATATTTTGGCACAGTGTTTTTCAATAAATTATTGAAAAACGCTACGTTTGTAGACATAATAATCTAAATTTGATGGAAATATGTTCATAAAATTTCATCAAAAAAATCAACTTGGAAGTAGATTAATCTGATATGATATTGGATTAGTTTATTAATTATTTTTATTCATAGTTGATTGTTTGATTTATTAATTGTTGATTGTTATCTAATGAGTGTTGATGTTATAATTTGTTGGTTTTTTTAGACGAAAAATTTCAATTATAATTAATTTGATAAGTTTAATTATTTCAAGGTGTAATAAAAATAATTGAATCTGGATAGGTAAAAATGGTGCTAAGTAAAAATGGAATAATGGAAAGATTTGTTCGTGTAAAGAAGTCCAATTCTTTATATCTTCAAGACGAGAACTTAGAGAAGAAGAATGATTTAGCTATCGAAAATGAAACGATTCAGAATGATCTCATCCACTTCAGAATTTATTTATAGCCGGTCACATCGGACCATTATTGACGGAAGGTACCGGCCTAAAGTTGGGATTATTATAAAATAATCGATAGTTGGGATTATTATGAACGGACCGTCAATAGTTGGGATTATTACTATCAATTTTTCCTAATATTATTGATTTAGATAGAAGAGGTTATAACAACTTTTTATAAATGTCTTTGTAGGTATTGGCCCGTTTTTTTCCTTTAAGCCCACTTCAACTCTTTTGCCCGGCCCCCTTTCTCTCGGTGATTACGCGGTCGTTATCTTTCTCCTTCATCCGTGCGATTCTTTCCTTCTCTACTCCTGTGTGATTCAATCGTTACTCCATTGAAGGTAAGTTACCATATTTGTCTCTTTGGTATGCCTATTTATACTTCTCTTTGTCGATGGATTCGAGAGAGCTTGGCCGAAACCCTCTTCTTCCTCTTTTTCGCACATTGAGAGCTTGGTCGGAATTAGGCTGAGTTGGCCGGAAAATAGCCCGTTGGCTGACGCCCCTTTCCCCTTATAGACTGTAGTGGTGGTTCTTCATCCTTTGTGGGTGAAATCGGAGACCTGAGCTGGAACTTACAGTGGTATCAGAGCCGGGAGAGGTCTGCCGCCGTCTGCCAGGAGCCTGCCAGCCCAGTCCGCTGCCAGTCCAGAGGTGTGACCGCCAGTCTGGGAGCTCTGCCGCCAGTCCAGTCCGCTGTCGCCGCGCCCTACAGCAGCCCACGCTGCCTACGGTAAGTCGGGTAACCCAACCTCGGGCCCCGCTCAGGTAAATTGGCTTGAACACCCTTGGTGTACCGGAGTGCCACCGGATTTATTTTCCCCCCCGCTCCCCGCTGCTGACCTGCGTGGTCTAGGACGCCGGCTGTGCCCGGCCCCAGGTACGTTTACTAATCCTTTGTGTGATTTTTATTCGTAGTTCATTCATTTTTATTTTCAAGTTGAATTACAATTTCATGTTTGTTTAAATTGTGATTACTTGTTGGTTTGTGATTAATTTTTTCGGTGAAGAATATTTTTGTTTGGATACTCGTTGTCCAAAGTTGTGAATATTTCTTCCGGTTTAAATTTAATCACATGTTGGATTTTTTATTTTGATTTTTTCCTGTTGATTGATTCGTGGATAAACTCTCCGGTTAAGAATATTTGTTTGGATACTTGTTGTCCGAAGTTGGAAATATTTCTGTCCGGATTAGTTTTAAGTCATGTCTCTTTGTTTGTTGATTTAATTCTAGCCTATTTGCGCTTGTACGAAAGAACAAGGAGATTGTACCCGAACTTTGTGTTCATTGGTCTTCTCGGCTTGTTCGTGCTAGATGCTTCGTACAATTGATAGCCCTTTAGGTTATAATTAATCATTTATCTGTCTGTTGAGTAAATAAAATATTTTTATCTGTGCTTGTACGAAAGAACAAGGAGATTGTACCCGAGCCTTGTGTTCATTGGTCTTCTCGGCTTGTTCATGCTAGTTGCTTCGTACCGGTTGATAGCCTGATAAATTTTTTATTTACTCTCTTGCGTGTTGTGCTTGCTTTCCTGTTAATATGGCTGCCAATCAATATGGCATGCTCCCATTTAACGGAAAGACAGATTTTGATATCTGGAAACAGAAAATCAAATGTGTGTTGATCCAACAGAAAGTCTATAGAGCCGTGACCGGTCTCTATTTAGACTCTGAGGATGCTGCTAAGCGTGTTGAGATGAATGAAACTGCTTGTTCCTCTATTTACCTAAACCTTTCTGATTCAGTGCTCAGGAAGGTGGGTATTATAGATTCCGCAAAAGAGTTGTGGGACAAGTTAGATAAGTTGTATACCGATACTTCTTTGCCTGGTAAATTGTTTTTGCTTGAGAAGTTCTTTAGGTTTAGGCTTGACCTGACCAAAAACATAGATGAGAACCTAGATGTGTTTAACAAGCTTATTCAGAACATTAAGCAAGCCGGTGATAAACACATAGATGACTACACACCCATAGTGTTACTTAATGCCATCCCTGACTCTTACAATGACGTCAAATCTGCCATAAAGTATGGTAGAGACGATATCTCGTTAGATATAGTCGTTAATGGATTAAGGAGTAAGGAGTTAGACCTTAGACACTCGAGGGGTAGTAACAGTCAATCTAGGGATTCTGGTGAAGCGTTGCTTGTAAGGGGTAGGTCTAAGAGTAGATCTAGAAACCATAAGAAGGGTAGCAACAATAAGAACCAGACCAATAACAATGACCCGGGGAAGAAGAGAGGTAAGTCTAAGAAGAGAGTGTGCTATAATTGTGGTAATTCTAGTCACTTCATTAAGGATTGTCCCCATCCTAAGAAGTCTGAACATGCTAATGTGGTAGATGATAATAACTTGCATGAAGAAGTTTTTATGGTCTGTGATTCTGCAAATTCTGTGTTGAGTAGCATGACTGAAAATGAGTGGTTGATTGACTCTGGTTGTACTTATCATATGACACCTTTTAGATCTCTGTTTGCTTCTTATGATTCTTGCAATGATGGTTTTGTGTCTCTTGCTGATAATAAGAAATGCAAAATACATGGGGTGGGTGATGTATGCTTAAAGTTTGATAATGGGACTGTGTTTACTATGAAAAATGTGAGGCATGTCCCTGATTTGCGTCATAACTTGTTTTCTGTCGCTGCTTTTGAGGGTAGTGGGCTTGAGGGTAAATGGGGAAATGGGTGCATGAAAGTTTTGAAAAATTCCCTTGTTTTGTTTCAGGCAAAAAAGGTGAATAATTTGTATGTGTGCCATGCTCAGCCTTTCTGTGATTCTGCTCATGTTGTTAGTTCTGATAAAACTGCTTTGTGGCATAATAGATTAGGACACATGAGTAATAAGGGTTTAGAGATTTTGCATAAATCTGGTTGTTTTGGTAAGGATTCTGTGTCCTCCATCCCTTTCTGTGAATCTTGTGTGTTAGGCAAGCAGCATAAGGTTACATTCCCCTCTTCCCCTTATCCTAATCCCACTAAGTGTACCTCTGTGCTTGAGTATGTTCATGCAGATGTGTGGGGTCCTGCTAGTGTCTCTACCCACGGGGGTAAGAGATATTTTCTGTCCATTATCGATGATTTCTCTAGGAAGGTGTGGGTCCGTCTTCTTGAGCATAAGTCCGATGTCTTTGTGAAATTTAGGGAGTGGAAAACCCTTGTAGAAAATCAAACCGGTAAGATGGTCAAAACCCTTAGGACCGATAATGGATTAGAGTTTTGCAATAAGGATATGGACCAACTCTGTGTTGATTGTGGGATTAGAAGGCACAAGACTGTGCCCTATACTCCCCAACAAAATGGGATAGCCGAGAGAATGAATAGGACTGTTCTAGATAAGGTTAGGAGTATGCTTGCTACCTCCGGTTTGTCTAAAAAGTTTTGGGGTGAAGCAGTCAATACTGCTGTCTACTTGATTAACCGGTCTCCTTCTGTTCCCTTGGGTGGGAAATGCCCTGAATCTGTTTTTTCAAACAAGCCCCTTGATTTGTCTAATCTTAGAGTGTTTGGGTGTGCTGCGTATGTACACCAACAGGGTGACAAATTGGACCCTAGGTCTAAGAAAGGAGTCTTCTTAGGTTATCCTGAGGGTGTGAAGGGGTACAGGGTTTGGGATAGGAACCAGGTAGGTTTCAAGGTTGTGGTAAGTAGAAACGTTGTTTTCAATGAATCCGAGTTCCCTTGTCTGGTTAAGTCAGTTCCTGATTCTGAGTCGAGCCCTAGTAGTACACCTGTTGAGGTGGAGTCCATACCATATGCTGCTAGTCCTTTGTTTGTTAATCATGATTCTTCTAATTTGCATGATTCTTCTGAATTGCATGATTCTTCTGAGCATGATAATACCACCACTTCGAGTGAGGTGGAGCATTCTCATGTGCATTCAAATGACAATGAATCGCATGATGAGAGTGCTGATCCTAGTGATAATGTTTTGCATGATTACCAACTTGTTAGAGATAGAAGTAGGAGAGAAATTAGGAGAACTGCTGATAGCATGCCTGATTTTGCTTTCCATGCGTGTGATACTTCTATGTTTGCTTTCTCTGTGTTTGAGACCCTTGAGCTTAACGAACCTAAAACCTATAGGGAGGCCCTTAAGTCTAATGAGTCCGCTAAATGGCTTTGCGCCATGGAGAGTGAGATGGAGTCACTTAGAGCGAATAAGACTTGGACGTTAGTTCCTAGACCGCCCAATAGTTCCGTAGTTGAGTGTAAGTGGCTATTTAAGGTTAAGGAAGAGCCTAACGACATTAGATATAAGGCTAGGTTAGTTGCTAAGGGATTTACTCAAACGGAAGGTGTTGATTATGCTGAAATCTTTGCTCCTGTTGTTAAATTCACTACGATTAGAACTATGCTTGCTCTTGTTGCTCATCATGATTGGGAAATGAAGCAAATGGACGTCACCACTGCTTTCTTGCATGGTGATTTGGACAAGAAAATCTATATGACCCAGCCTGAGGGCTTTGTGGATCCCATGAAGAGTAATTATGTGTGTTTGCTTAGGAAGGCCTTGTACGACCTGAAGCAGTCCCCGAGGCAGTGGAATATCAAATTTGACCAGTGCATGTCATCTTTGAAATTTCACAAGTCCGAGTGCGACCATTGCCTATACTTTAAAAATACTTCTTCTGTGCCTGTATTTTTATTGCTTTATGTGGATGACATGTTGATTGTTAGTCCTTCGGGTGACGCCATTAAAGGTGTGCAAAAGCGTCTCAGTGAGAACTTTGCAATGAAAGACCTAGGTGATGCCATGAGGATCCTAGGCATTAACATTGTTAGGGATAGGAGTAAGCGTGTGTTAGTACTCAATCAGATTTCATACATTGAAAAGATTTTGAGTAAATATAACATGCATTCTGCTACTACCGTCTCTATCCCTATGGCGTCCCACTTTGTGTTAAGTAAGGATCAGTCTCCCAAGACTGCTCCTGAAATTGCTAAAATGAAATCTGTGCCTTATTCCAATGCTATTGGGTCTGTGATGTACCTCATGGTGAGTACTAGACCCGACATTGCCTATGCTGTTAGTTGTTTGAGTAGGTATATGTCTAATCCTGGTTTACCTCATTGGAATGCTCTTAAGTGGTTGCTTAGGTACTTGAAATCTTCTGTTAATCATGGGTTGGCTTTCACTAGGTGTACTGAGGGTGTTAAGTTGAGTGGGTATGTGGATTCGAATTTTGCTAACGATAGAGACAATAGGAAATCCACTACCTCTTATGTGTTTACTCTTTGCGGGTCGTGCATTAGTTGGAAGTCTCAACTTCAACCCATTGTTTCCCTATCCACTACTGAGTCCGAGTATGTGGCCGCTACCGAAGCTTTCAAGGAAGCCATTTGGCTTAAACGTCTCCTAACGGAGATTGGTAGTCTTAATCAGGATATTTGTGTGTTTTCTGATAGTCAATCTGCGATTCAACTGTGCAAAAACCCTGTCTTTCATGATAGAACTAAGCATATTGATGTTAGATTTCATTTTATACGTGATATTGTTAGTGCAGGTGATATCAAGTTGATTAAAATTCCATCTGAATTTAATCCTGCTGACATGGGGACAAAATGTCTCTCTGTCGAAAAGTTGTTGTCGTGCAAGCGCACGTTGAACATTGATTGCGGTTAAGTTGCCTAGTGATCTTACCCCTTTGCCTAAATGTGTCTTTGTGATCATTCGGGCAATCCAGCGATGATGAGTCTCATGTATGTTTTAGAGCTTTGCGCTCTACACCACTAAGGTCCAATAAGGTGGAGATTGTGTAGGTATTGGCCCGTTTTTTTCCTTTAAGCCCACTTCAACTCTTTTGCCCGGCCCCCTTTCTCTCGGTGATTACGCGGTCGTTATCTTTCTCCTTCATCCGTGCGATTCTTTCCTTCTCTACTCCTGTGTGATTCAATCGTTACTCCATTGAAGGTAAGTTACCATATTTGTCTCTTTGGTATGCCTATTTATACTTCTCTTTGTCGATGGATTCGAGAGAGCTTGGCCGAAACCCTCTTCTTCCTCTTTTTCGCACATTGAGAGCTTGATCGGAATTAGGCTGAGTTGGCCGGAAAATAGCCCGTTGGCTGACGCCCCTTTCCCCTTATAGACTGTAGTGGTGGTTCTTCATCCTTTGTGGGTGAAATCGGAGACCTGAGCTGGAACTTACAGTCTTGATTTTTTTTGAATGGATAATATTATTATCGTTATTATGCATGTTAGTTTAGAATTCTCTTTATAAGATTAGGCCCATTTTGTTTTTTTGCCCATAGGTCTTCAAACATGCAGGGCCACCCCTGGTCTTAGAGAAGTTTTTGCAGTGCGGTCTTGTTTTCATTCTATGGCGCCATTTCTTTGTTTGAGAATTTCGGTAGATTTTTAGTTGTTTTTCATTGACACACTAGTGTCTCGTGTGATGAACTGGGATTTAAAATGTACAAAATAAAACTCACTAGTTACATGTTAGGGATACTAGCGTGCTGGTCATATAATATGTGATCCACAATTAGTACTTTTGCAGAGATAATGTTGCAATATACGTAGTAATTAATTATTTGGTATGAATTTTCACTCTTTGCTCACATTGTTGCTAGTACTTTTTTGATACATCAGAACGAAATAAAATATATACACTTCATAATATGTGTAAAGAAGTTTTTAAAAATATTATAGAAACAAAATTTATTTACAAAACAAGTTACTATTAATATAGTGGCATGGTTACTTAAGTTAAAAATCGAACATAAGTGATACTCCGTATGATTTAGTTACTATTATAGCACTATACTTAAGATATATGTTAATCTCTATGTCTCATAAAATTTTTCTCACTATTTTGTAAGGTCCCAAAAAATTCTCATCATTTTCCTTTTTAAAAAGTTTTATGTTGTTAATATTCATTTACTTTTTTACTAGTACTTAACCATTATCATACATTTTATTTTATTCCTATTTTGTTAAACTCTGATCCAGATCAAATCGGGAGAAATTTTATGGGACGGAGTTAGTACCTTTTTGTAACTCTATTTATTTTATAGAAATTGCCCAATATAGGAGTAAACATAAACATAATTGCACAAATAGGGGTAAAACTTAAAACTTCCTTCAATAGAAGTAAACATTAATTTTGTACCCTTAATATCCCTAACTTAGTTAGTTCTAAATTATGACTTATTTGATCCTATTAAAAAAATCTAAGTTCATTCACTGGAAATGATACCTTTATGCAGGCCATTTAATTTTTAAAATAATGTAAGTTCATCCCAACAATATTAAAATATTAAAAAAGTTATTTTTGTAAAAATATAAACTTTAAAAATAAATAAAAAATATATAAACTATATTGAAAAATATAAAAAAATTATGCAGGCCTTTCCCGCAGCCTCGGTCATCACCCAGCAATGTCACCTCTGATCAGCGACAAAAATGCCATTTTATGTAAAAACTGTCATAAAGATGACAGTTTTACTCTTTGAAAATGCCAAATTTTCCCAAAATCTGCCATCTTGATGGCATTTCGGGAAAATGTTGGCATTTTTTCGGTGATCGGAGCTGGTGGTGTTGGGAGGTTGTTGAGGCGGCGACAGATGCCTACATATTTTTTTATAGTTTTTTCATTTTTTATATTTTTTTTTGAATTTTTTTATTTTTTATTTTTTTACTTTTTATTTTTGTATTTTAATAATTTTTTATTTTATTTAATACGGAGTATATTTTATTTGAAATTTTTTGTGTTTTATTTACAATTTTATTATAAATTAATTAATCTTATAGAGTAATTCTTTTATGTTTTAATTATTAATAAAAGTTGTTGGGGCTTAGGTAGGGGTATACTTGTACAAACACTAAAGTTACTCCTATTCAAAACATGGTACTCCTATTTTTGCATTTTGCCTATGTTTTACTCCTATTTGGGGAATTCTCACAATTTTATCCATAATTTTTTTATTCTATACATAAAATTATCAAGGACGTTGTAAATGATTTTACTTTTAATTTGGGTAGCTGTAAACAACTTGCAGGACTGATGAATAATCATACTTGAACCCGAAGCAAAGAGTCCATCCGAAGAAAATCAGTTGGGAGATTTCAAATCGTAGTGTAATAATTAAATAACTAACTAACTAGTTTCCCAATCCTAGTGTAGTAACTACTTTCTAATTAATTGCTTTGGTTTTTGGAAACTAAAATATTCAGAAAAATAGAGAATAAGTCGGAATAGAAACCCTGAGCAAGAAGGATGATCATTTCCAAAACCTATATATATTTCATTGCTATTTCTCCATCTCTTCACATCATCTTTCCGCTCTCACAAATAAAAAGAATAGCAGTAGTAATTAAAGTCTAGTATAGTAGCTCAATCGATCATGGCGGGGGCCGGGAAGATGATATTGTCGCCGCTTCCAGGCGGAGGGTACGTTCAGCTGCGGGAGGGCTATTCCAATTTGGACCTCCTCGCCGCCGTCTGTGAGGCTGCTTGGGAGCAGATGCAAAAAAACCCTAACACTAATTCATCGTTTTCTTCTTCTTCCTCCTCTCCTAAATCAGTATTAATCCCGAGGAGGAAGAGGAGTCGTCCAAGTAGAAGTAGAAGTGGGGTTATTATGGCAGCCTCCGCCTTGAAATGTGTGGTCCCCGGCTTCAAAACATCGTCAATCGGTGGAGGACCCGGCAATCAGAAGAAACGGGCGGCCAAGAAAATCAAGAAGCGGGTCGTCGCCGACGAGAACCAGCAGCCGGCGGCGGGTGAGCCAGGGCCCATGCCGGGGAGATTCAGGGACGGGATCCGTCAAATTGCGGGGCCAGGCGCGGAAATAACGGAGGAGATGCTGCTGATCGAAAAGGAGATAACGGCGACCGATTTGAAGCCCGACCAAAACCGGCTGTCCTTCCCTTTGAAACAAATGAGAAGGACGGATTTCTTGACGGCGGGAGAGGAGGAGCGGCTGGCCACGCGCCAGAACAATAACAACAATGTGGGCTCACTCGACGTGGCGCTGATCGCGGTTGTCAATGGTGAAATCGTAAAGCGTGAAGTTGATTTTCGGAGATGGGAGATGCAGAAGAAGAGCGGGAAATCCAGCGTGTCATTAGTGGTGACCGGCACGTGGAATAAAATCAAGGGCACCCTTGGACTGGCCAAAGGTACAAAGGTCCAAATATGGTCCGTCCGAGTTGACGCCAAACTATGGTTATCACTTGTTGTCTTGTAGATCCATCCATGCGTACTTCTCCGGGTTTGGCCAGACCCGGCACGGCCGGTGCCCTAAGACCGTCACTGTCTCCCCTTAACACGGTCTCTATCTGCGGCATTGCCTTATTGCGGGCCTTTGGGCATGACAGAAATGCTGTAACATTTATGTAATTATTTTACGTTCAATAAAATTTTTGATTGATTTTTTTGTTAATATTATGATATCTTTTGATCGATAACTCTTTCCTTTCATGCTTCTATGTACATTCTTTAGTTGTTAATGTTCCTTATATTTTCTGTGTTTGAGAAATACATATTGGTACATATAGTAAACTAATTACGTACAGTACATAATAGTTGCTTTTCTTTGAAAAGTAACTTGTTAATTACATAGAGTATATGTTTTGATCATGGTAAATTTTATGGTACCCATAAGGTATCATATCTTCGTCCATATGGACGAATCAGAATGTTGAAGTTGAATTATTTAAATCTAAATTAAAAATGATATAATGATTTGGACCAATCAAGTGAATGATAAGTAGGGTACCTCATTTTTTAAATGGATATCGGAATTGTCACATTTGATCATTCTTTTATGCACGTTCCTTATACGTACTAGTATATGTAATGAAATTGGTAGTTCATATATATATATATATATATATATATATATATATATATATACATATATATATATATATATAATTGTTGTTTCATTTCTATATGCTCGTCGTCACTACTTTGGTTGTTGCTATACAATTGAGAGCTCTCAATTGCTCTACTTGAATTGACCTCTAGTTGATTTAATTCACTTTTCGTGCCACTGCCAATTCACTTGCAACACGGTATTAATTAGAAATTTCCATATATATATATATATATTCGCACTATAGTTTATACTTGTAAAGTTTTCTCTGGCCTGGACACATATATGGTTAATCCAAATCATGGCATATGTATTATTTTTGAAATGAAACTAATAAGCTATGTTTTGAAAGGCTAAATTTGTATATATATGGAATTAATTTCACTTTAATATTTAATTCATGTCTTTCACTTTCTTCACTTTTGGTACTTGAGTAATGTTTCTTGACCATTTGTGGTCATTCTCCGGCGATTGTAACCACCGGAACGACCATATATGGGTCAAAACACATAATATAGTCGTGTACCAAAAGTAGTCAAAATAAAAAAAATGGATTAATTGTGAAATAGGTGTGATACTGGTAAGACCAAAATGGAATTTATTCTTTGTGTATGTGTATATTATCTTTGATATGCAATGATAAAAAGTAACATCACAAACAACATAAAGCATCTGATGTGTTGGTTGTTGGCTCATCCATAATTTTGGTCAGATCATGCATGCAACAACGTAACATATTTTATACGGAGTATTTATGAATGGTTTTGTGGAAACTTTTCTAACTTAATTATTATACTTATTATGAAAATTCTTTCCTGGTCCGTTCATGCTTTTATATATTCTCTTAAAACTATATATATATATATATATATATATATATATATACACATACACACACACTATCTCATTTGTTCTACTACGTATATGTTTGTACGTGAAACTGAAATTAGCAGTTAAAAGTTTTGTTGTTTACAATTTTTTAAGTGCTAAACAATCTGCATGCAAGTACGTCCACATTGTGTAATAATATCGTTCAGAAACTGCGCATCAGGGAGTGATGACTTATATTGTTCGAGGCAGGTAACGAGCTTTTGGGGTGAATCGTAGTTTGAGTAAACCGGGTACATGAAATAGTCTTCATCATCTTGGAGCGTTTTAGACTGACTTCTAGTTATCAGTCCTTCTGTGGAGTCATCTGTTATATGGGTTGGCTTAAAGATCTGAATTTCTCCCGGTCTTGCTGTTTTGTCGACATCAGCAATTTTTTCTGCCCATTTGGCTCATCCCCGAATGCTTTCTGTACTTCATAGTTAAAAATGAGTTTGGAGACGGTGATTTCCTCTAAATCACCCGGCGTGTGGTTCCGATGTCTAGTTTCCTCCTACTCACAAGATAATTTTGCAAAATTAGAGAATACGGACAAGAAATCATTGAGCTTGGAGTTGTGTGGGCCCGTGGGGACAATAGTGGAGGTCCCATTAACTTTAGAAATTATGAGATTAGGCCCTAATTTGTTGAGTTGAGTGGAGATTGTGATGTTCCCAACTTTTATGCTCCGTAACTGATTAACATAATTTGGGTCTGTGATATATAAAACTGGGCGGTATCCAAAGGGCTATCCAAAAGGGCTATCCAATTTCATCTCAAATACAATTCGCAGCTCTCAACCAATGTAGGCGTGCCTACAACGCTTGTTATTTGTTAACTTTTCTTGCGACCTTCTATTGTATTTTCCTTTATCGAAATTTGTACTTGAATCCCCTTTTTAATAAACTGGAAAGTGTTCCCCGGCGCTTTCCCCACTTCCAGTGGTATTTCCGGGCAAAAAAAAATCATTCAGAAACTGCTCATTATTAATTAATTTAGAGTACGTGTAGCCGGCCTTTAGTTTAATTTGATAGTAATTTTAAAAATCACACATAGTAATATATGTACATATATGTATAATTCTAACAAATTGCCCAATATAAAACTAAAGCATAAGGAAAATGCGAAAATAAGAGTGTACTTTGCGGCCAAGATTGATGACAGTATTGCTTGATGGTGGCAATTCTACTTGATAATGGATTAATGGATTAATTTTATATGGTACATATGACTTCATAACTATGGTATTATTTGATGTGTCGAATGTCTACAACTTTTTAAAATGAGGGCGGGCATTTTTGCATTTACAATCACTTGTACTCCTAAGAGGTTAATTATATGAAAAGGTCATTGTCATAGTTTTGCCCGGTCCTATTTGAGTTATTCTCTCATATATAGGGCAGTTTGACAGTCCAAATTTTCACACAATTGAACTTTACACCCTGTTTTGAAAAAGTTCACGTGTGCACCTCCTTACCTTATTACAAATTATTCCCTCCGTCCCGGTCATTTCTTCCGGTTTTGACCGATATCGCAAATTTAGGTAGTAGGAATAAAGTGAAAATATATGGTTGTAGTTATGTAAGAAAAAAATAATGAATGTGAACCACATATTTTTCCAAAAGTGGAAGTTGGAAGAATTAATTGGGACGGCCTAAAAAGGAAAATTGGAAGAAATGACCGGGACGGAGGAAGTATTGTATTTTCCTATTAATCCTTCACAAATTCTTGAAATAGTAAAGTGCATAAATTAATTTTTCTAAATTAAGAGAGTAAAGTCAAATTGACTACAAGCATACTAATGTTCAGCAGTTTATAGATGGTGCTAATTATAATGATAATAATTATCTATTTGTTGGAAGACATACATATAATATAATCAACCATTCTTGATGTACACACCCTTGTACACACCTTGTACACACCATGTTTGTGAAGCTTTTTTTTTGTCTGTGAATCTGGTTCACAGACAATATTTTGTTTGTGCAAAACATTGTCTGTGAATCGATGTTCATAGACAAAAAAAAGGTTTCACAGACATAGGTGTGTACAAAAGTGTGTACAAAAGTGTGTACAAACATCATTTTTCATAATATAATGACTGAACCATATATGGAATACTTTCTTCAAATTGCAGCCGACATCAATCCGGATGTGAAAAAGCTTCATTTGTCCAAATAATGCTCTCGATGTCTCCCTTTATACATCATCATTTGTATTAAGAGATAAGAGAGTTAAGTTCCTTATCCATCAATGTTAAAATGAAATTGTTTTTTCTAATTGTAATTGCCGCCATTTTTTACGTTTAAAAATATAGGAAAGAATGTCTTGCACAAAAATCCCTTAACCCCTTTGTTGGTAGAATGGTAGAATTATTAATTTATGAGTTATAAGGAGGAATATATGTCCTTACAAACTGAATGCGATGTTATAGATTACAAACTGAATTATTATTACCCTCCTCATTACGAAATCAAAGATATCTTAACTTCTCAACGGCTAAGAGATCCACTAGAGGACATGGAAATTATTTGAAGTAATAAGTCATTCATGTTTTTACTTCAACTTATTTCAGTAGCAAGCTAGATCAGACAGAATAGACCAGATTGAAACAGATCATACTTAAACAAATTAATCAGATTTCGACAGTTATAAAATATATTTACCAGACCCACATGTTTCTTGTAAATATATAATTCCCTTGAAAGTGATGTAAAAGGAAGGCAATCACACATTTATTAAACCCTAAGATAATTCAATTCTATCCCATTGATTATCGACTTCTATATTATTAGCTCAATCTCTTAGAAAATACAATAAGTTTGGATTCCTATGGTCCATCATTTGGTGCTTACATTTAAATATTGGAGCAATAATCAAGTGAGATCTCCCCCAAAATTCCATAAATTTATCCTAATTTTTGTAAAATCCAGCGACACTAAAGTGAAAATTCAGCAAGTTGAGTTAAATTCAACATGTACCATGCACGTCTTTTTCAGTATACTCTTACCATATAATTTCCGATGGAGGAATCCTGCACAGATTCATTAGTTATACAACCACATTGCAATCAAGTAATTACAAGATTAATGACGGATACAAATAAAGATTAGGGGACTAAATTTGCAAATTTCACTTCAATTCTTTATGCCTACAGACTATTACTACCTTTTGATTAATTATCTCTACGTAACACTCCTTCAATTCTAAGTTCTTCCCGGGCTTTGAATTCCCTGCATGATCATATTTGGATAAATAAACCACACGGTTATTACTTATTACTATAGAAATTGCTCTAAATAGAAGCAAAAACGTTTTGAAAATTCAAAATAGGAGTATCATGTTTTTTATTCCCTGAATAGGAGTAATCTGCCAAATTTGAACATAAAAATGTCATGTCTGACTAGTAATGGCAAACTTGGCAGAAATTTACTCATATTCAAAGAATAAAAAACATGATAGTCTTATTTTGGAATTTCAAAACTTTTTTACTCTTATTTAGGGAATTCTATCTTATTACTATGACATGCACTTTGTCGTGGTGTGCACTCAAAGTAAATACAATACAACGATTATACGTAGTATAACGAAGTAAGGTTCGTATCCACAGGGAAAGAAATACTTTTCTTTTAATTAAATAAAAATAACAAATGGGGGGTTTTGATTGTTGTTGAACTTGAGGTATATTTAAATACTAAGATGAACGACTTATGTGGTTTACCTTAATAGAGATGAAGACTTGGTTTTGCTTTTATCCACTTAATGAAATGTTCGTCGATCCCAGTTATATCTTTAACTATCTTCCTCTCGAATACTCAATCAAGGAGTATATCCAGTTCATCGAGGGTAGTTATTAATAACGAGACGCATTCATTGATAAAACTTACTACCGAGTTAATATAGAACACGCGCCATATATTAACCCGATCGTAGCAATAAAATCAAGATGAAAACGATTGAGATTGATAACTTCAACACAAGCGGTTTATTGGTTTGATCGATGTAATTAATTCCCCTTAGATTATTAACCATGAGACGCATGCATTAATAATCTCAGTTTACTACCGTTGAAAGAACCGAATTAATAACAAGCGTATTAATCGATTAATTCTAGTAATAATTAATATATAAAACAAAACTAGTTGATCCTTTAAGTAATGTTCAAAATATTAATATGAAATATGAATAGGAACTAATTAATACTCAAGGAAGAATATTAAAGAAGATGAATCCTACTATAATTAATATCAAGATGTTAACTAATTGTCATCTTAGTAACACTCCCCAATATTAACATAGAGGAAGAAATAACTATTACTATAACTAATGTCAAGATGTTAACTAATTATCATCTTAGTAACACTCCCCAACATTGATATATAAATAGTATTTAAAGGAAGAATTAATATTCAAGGAAGAAAATTAAAGAGAATAACTCACAACTTACAAATTCATTAAGCTTCAAAGTAGCAAAACCGAGATGGAAGAGTTTAGCTCCTCATTTGTAGACTAAACATGATGAATATATTAAGAAATAACTATTCTAAACTGGGCGTAGAAGTATATGTGAATTGGTGATCTAATTGTGAAGAGAAGGGGGTGTATTTATAGGATTTTGGGGAATGCAGCTCGGGTACCCGATCATGTATATACATGGTACCCGACCGGGTATGTGTAGAACTTTAGATCCGAGGTATACTCGATCGATCTCGAGGTTAGAATTGAAGGCATACCCGATCGGGTGTGTCGGTGTACCCGATCGGGTATAGACACTCAATCGTGGTTAAAATCTTCCATGCATGTTCCTTTGTCTTTGAATCCGATCCGATTTGAAGTTTCAACAGGATACCCGATCGGGTATAGGTCATACCCGACCGGGTACAGACCAAAAATCAGGATGTTCTATTTGGTCTTGTGATTCTGCACCTTCCTTCCGAGTTTGGGGTTCACCAACTGCCCTTTGAGTGATCATAGACCTGTTTGAGCTCAGGATAACCCTAATCTAAACAATTTACAAGTATTTAACAAACTAAACTATTACACCAAAAGTGTGTAATTTCTAAAGTAACAATCAATCAAAACTAATTAAAAACATAAACATACACATGGAAATTACACGATTATCATACTACCTTCTTTAAACTCACCTTATGAGATTGATCATTCAGCGTGGAGTACTGTGACTAATTCTTTTGATGGATATACGAATATAAACATAAGTATCCGGTTTCCCGGTTAAATGTAACCTGTTTCTCGGAAGCCGCCGTTGCTGGGGTTCGAGCACATCGTCGCCATCGTCGTCGTTTAACCGGGAAATCGGTTACTTACCCACCAAAAGGGCTTAATTGAACGTTTTTTAATAGTTCGAGGACTTAATTGAGTGTTTGTAAAGTACGAGGGCCTAATCGACTTTTTCGGTATAGTACGGGGGCTTATTTGATAGTTTTCCCTAATATTTATCGTTTGGTTATAGGTCAACCGAACATGGTATAATTTCAAAATCTTAATCATACTATGAACTACTTTTTCTTTTTGATCGATTAGTCATACCTTATGTATTTAAAACTCCGATCGATTAACAGAAAAAAACACAGGTTTTTCGGTTTGGAAATCAGTTACAGTTTTTAATCTTTTTATATTCACCCCTGTTTTCAACATACTTTTAATTTATATCCACCCCTACTTTCAACATACTTTTAGTTTGTCGGTGACAGAACAAAAGAATGAAGAACAACAAATCATAAACATTTTTTTAAAACACTCCCAATTAAAAGATCTACTAAGCTAGTACCTGGTAACACATAGGACATGTTCATGGGTAGGGCAACACATAGAACAACCACATACAACCATGAACTACATATATGTACACTTTTATTTGATTAATTATAATTAACTACCTGATTCAACTCCTAATTAAACGACCAAATCAAGAAAATGCCTGCTCTTAATAAATTTAAGCGGCAGTGCAAAGTGCTGGGTTCTGCTTTCCAGTGAAGGTGGGCTTCACATTGGTACACGTGGATTTGGCGGCCCCACCACTGAACTTCAAGTCTATATCGCCTACCTCAACCCCCTCGCATGGCACCCCACTGCTGCAAGCAAGGATCACAGCATTCTCGGTCCCAGAAGTTCCTGTTATGCCCTTATAGCTCACTTTGCTGATCTTCACCTGTGATGGCTTTTGCTTGGTGCATTGGTTATTGGGGCAGTACTCTTGGTCGATCACAATCGGGTTTTGGACGCCGTCCATCGTTAAGTCCGTGTAATGGATATCGGTGACCACTCCCGGGTGCGAGTCGGGCCACGTTTTGATTCTCACGCCGTTGTCTGTCTTGATGAAGTTACACTTCTCCACGAAGACGCCTTTCACGGGCGATTCGCCGGGCGTCTTTCCGAGACTCCCGACGCTGATGCCGTGACCGGGCCCGCACGTCACGCCCGTGATGTGAAGGTTTTCTGTCCCATCTCCGATAGAGATGCAATCGTCTCCGGTTCCAATGGTGCTGTCTTTAACGTTAACGTCCACTATTTTCGCAATGTGAATTCCATCTGTGTTGTGGCTGTCCCCCGGGGCTTTGATGGTGACGTGGTCGAACGTTAAGTTCTTACCGCCCAGAACGTTAACGTGAAACAACTTGCTGTCTAGAGAAGTTATGTCCCGGATCAATGAGTTCGTCAAGAAATTCAAACTTAGATTCTGCATCAACCATCCAGAAAAGAATATGGTAAAAGGTCTTTCATACTATAAAAGAATATGGTAGAATTTTCTTTGTGTTAATCTCAAAATACCACTTATTCACTCATATTTTAGTTGGGAATTTGTAAAAGAAGTAGCTAAAATCTTTTGGAGTATACAAGTATTGACAATTAATTTATTAACAGTTTAATACGGAGTAGTTTATATTTTGGAAAAACTGAAGTCTCGGGCCGGAGTATATGGAAATATACTCCATCTGCTCGATTAGATGAAAATGCATAAAATTTGTTGAAGAATATGTTATTCATTTCTCTAAACCCCATTTATGAGGCTGATTTAGGATAAAGTTAGTTCATTTGACAAAGTTTAAGTGAGTTAGTTTATAATTTGCCACTTTGGTGATGTGGATATATAATGGAAAATAACTTTAAATAATACTCCAAGAATGAGTTTTACTAAATGCGAAGTAATACGTACTTTGGAAATAGATTTTAATAATACCAACTGTTTAAATATAGACCAAATATGATATAGAGCAATTTTTTTACTAAATATTTAACCATTTAACTCATCAAAAACTTGTACCAAAATATCTAAAAAGTGAATATATTTCCAAGCTAAGTATCATTTATTTGATGGGTTGTCATTAGTTTTTTATGTCTTGAATGACCAGTTTTTTTGTCAAAAAGTGACTCCGTATTATTTTTGTTTTACATTCAAATAGTTGGTATTATTAAAAGTCATTTTCAAAGTATGTATTATTATTGATTCATGGATGATAGTTGGTATTATTAAAAGTTATTTTTCCAAAATAGAGCAATTCTTGGTGTACAAACATTTTTTACAAGGCAACTTATGAACGAAAAGTGTGTACCAATAATATTGTGCTATATAATAACATCTCCAGAAAGACTTGGGCTTACATTAGGAAGTTTATTGCAGGCTCCAGTTTTCTTGCAATCATTTTGGTCCCAAGATTTGGCTCCTTGGCCGTCAAGAACGCCGGTGCCGGAGAGTGTGAATCGGTCGACGTTATTGATGGTGAGCCATTCCTTGTTGCTGTCGAGCGTGGCGGGGTCAGCCGGAGCCTTTAAGGTGGCGTCGATTCGGAGCTCAATTGGGCCTTTGCATGGTCCAACAAGCACTACTTGGGTCATTGGATACTCTCCTTTTGGGATGACAATGGTGCTTCCTGTTGTGGCTGCACATGCTTCCTTCCATGCGCTCAATAAATCCTGTCACATTTTTTATTTTCATGATAATTTGTCAAATTTTCAATTAACAAAATGACAAAATTGCTTGGGAAAATGTTCATAGGTGAACATTGGTGATGTGTCACAATCTTTTGTAGATTTCAACACACCCTTGTCATGATTCTGGTAAAGCCATGCCAAAAGTGTGTGCTAAAGATGAAAAATAAAAATAAGTCCTCATAAAAGGTCATAATTAAGTGTTGTTTTGGTTGAGAATGAACTTCTTGAAATTGAATATGTATATGATATGTATATTTGAAATAAATTTAAAAAATGACTTACCGGACCGACATCTTTATTGGGTTTTGCTGCAACATTTATGACAACACTCTCTGCATGAAGTACCAAGAATGTTGCAAATGTGAAGAAAATTAGACAAATGGAAAAGTTCATCTTATATTATCTTTTACTTTCAAGCGTTTTTGTGTTTGTATATTGTGAGATCTAAAAGCAAGAGGCATTTATAGTGTTTGCACATGAAATATCTCTAACGAAAATAGTGAATTCCCTTCTAATGCTCCTATTCTTTTGCAATTCTTTAGGGAACTATGTGGTTTTATTTGCTCACCTATTTCATTGTTTATTATCCGTTTTGACTTTTCTTGTGTTGTGCCAATTTATTTGTACTTTTATTAATTAATTGTTGAATTAAAACGTGAGAGAAATATTAAATTGTATAATGACGCATGATAAGATACAATCAAGTTAGTTTTCAATACAATACTCCGTATTTTTTTCTCAAATAATTGTGAAATGATAATATTTGAGACATGCAATTCACTTTCATTGATTATTTATCAAAGCATATCATTTTCAAAAAAAACTATGGAATGTAATGAAGTTAGGCAGTTAGCTCTAGTACTGGGTGACCAAGTTGTTCTATAATACTAAAACAAAATTCGATGATAAGTTTGGACAGCATATATATAGTTAATATTATTGCTACCAAAATATCATTACAGTCACTATACACAAAAATGAAATATCAACATGATCACTAAAATCATTATGTAAATAATGTTTGATTGATTCAGTCCGATATGATTTTTTATATCTTTGAATGAGGATTGTTTTCATCACGTTTCATTTTGTTATGTTATATCCATAACAATAAAACGAGCTAAAATTGCTGACTTTGCAAGTGAATATGACCAAGTATATTGAAGAGGTTAAAGAGGAGATGTTGGGTACCGCTTTGAATTCGTATACAACTAAAATCAATGTAGCCTAGGCATGGACTCGGGCCGGTCCGGTTCGGGCCGGGGCCGGGCAGGTTTTTTTGTGTGTTGTTGAGACCCGGAACCAACCTGGGTAGCTACCAGGTCCAGGTCGGGCCGGGTACATTATTATTTTTTTTCGAATTACTTCCTACCCTCCACATCCAAAACGCCTCCAAAACACCCAACCCAATCCATTTACATCCCAAAGAATTTGAAAAACAAAAAGAAAATGGTCCGGACCGGCCGGGTCGGTTCATTTTTTTAGGCCCGGAACCCGCCCCTAAAAAATACGGTCCGGGTGGCCCAGATCGGGCACGGACCTGGATACCGAACCGGGCACGGACCCAGATACCGGACCGGGCACGGACCCGGGTACCGGACCGAGCACGGACCCGAGTACCGGACCGGGGCGGGCTGAAACAGTATCGGGCCAGGCTGGTTACGGGCCTGTAAGCCTGTTGACCCGGCTCGAGTCCATCCCTAATAGCCACATCTTTCATCTAGGAGACTCGGACTAACGGTTTCTTTTCACATATTTCCAATGCTTTGCTTTCAACGTAGCCACAACATCCCTATAGATTCGTTGAACGTTACCTTACTTTTTAATTTTAATTTTCTAAAGGATATAAGTACTTTAACATTAGCTAGAGATAAAGAAATGAAGTTGTAAATTAAGATAAAAACTATATATGTATGTATGTATATACCTAAATTTTATTATTAGTTATATTTATAACATAATGAAGTTAAGTGATTAGTTATCATATACTATCCTTCGTTCCGTTTTAATCACATGTTGAATTTTACACTATTCACATGTAGGGATGGACCGGTTCCGGTTCGGTTCCGGTTCGGGCCCGGTTCAGGCCTGGGCCTGGCCGGGCCTCGGTTCATGAAGGGGAGGCCCGGAACCGGCGCGGGTAACCCCCGGGTCCGGGCCAGGCCTCGGTTCTATTTTTTTTTTTTTTGGCTTTTCCTAGTTAACCCCCAACCCTCCCCCTCACCCCGAAACCAACCCTAACCACCTCAAATGGCCCAAAATACCCAGCCCAACCCAAAAACATAAAAAAAATTCAAAAAAAAATGGCCCGGCCCGGGCCCGAACCGGCCGGGCCGGTTCACCTTTTGAAGGGCCCGAGCCCGAACCGACATCCCACCGGGCTGGGTGGCCCGAACCGGCCAACCAACCGGTTCACCGGGCCGGTCCGGTTCCGGATGCTCTACTTTGACTACATTTTACACTATTATTTTGTGAAAATTGTTTTTTTTTAAATATTGTTCAATTCATCTCATTACAAATTTTCAAAATTTGATTTTTAATATTTTTTACTAATAGAATTAAGATATAATTACGGTCAAAGACGTGCTTTGGCAAATGTGAAATGTTGACAGTTGCAACTAAAAAAACGGAGGGAGTACTACGTATGATTAAATTTGATAATTCTATCATTCATATTAGTTAATGTACGTGTATATATATTTTATACACACAAAAATACAATATTAAGTATCATATTTATGCAAAAATATTGAAGAAATGCAATTTCTATGTCTTCAACTGGTCCCCGACTATGCCCCACCTGGGCACTAGGCACTTGACTGACGCTCGACTAGCGACTAACGCCTTTTAGAACATTGGAACTAGCCAATCTAGACATCTGGTTTTCATTTTATTTGTACTGGTACCACCTTTAGCCCAACTCAATCCATGGCTCCGGTCCATAACAGACTGGCCAGTTCCACTCTTAGATAGGGATGGACTCGGGTCCGTGCCGGGTCCGGGTCAGGCCTAGGCCCGGGCGGGCAGGTTCAGAAATGGTGGACCCGGGACCGGCCCGGGTAACCACCGGATCCGGTCCGGGTCCGGGCCGGGCACATTATCATTTTTTTTTCCTCTTCCTAATTAACCCCCTCCCACCCCCAACCCCCAAACCACCCCAAATGGCCCAAAATACCCAGCCCAACCCGAAAATTTAAAAAAAATTGAACAAAAAAATAGGTTTTGGCCCGAACCGGGCCCGGCCGGGTCAGGCCTTGTTTTGGGTGACCCGAGCCCGGACCGGAAAACCCACGGGCCGGGCCTACCCGGACCGGTCACTGACCGGGCCACCAGGTCGGACCAGGCCGGAACAGTACCGGTCCCAGGCGGGTTCCGGGTCGGGCCACCCGACCCGAGTCCATCCCTACTCTTAGAGAGCTTCACTCAATCGGTTTCGGAATCTGAACTAGAACCGTCATCCTTAGGGTAAGCACTCATATTACTACTTGTCTTTTGTTTAGACCGAGAAGCTCGTCTAAAGAGGCTATTTGAAACAATATGTCCTGACTGACCGAAAAACCTGAAGTGGTTTAATCCCAATTACCGGAAGCCGCAATAGGAAGAGTAGAGTAACACAAAATAAGGGATCAGGGCCATCAGGCTTGTCGCCGTTGTCGCCTGTCGGTAATGAAAAAGAGGCCATAGAAGAATATTTTAAGGAAAGGTATGTACCCACTACCCTATGTGTGTGGGGGTACATAACTACGGCAACACATATAACATGGAACCTGGCCACCAAATCCTTCCAAATTAAACTACATTAGAGTTTTGCGTAATAGCTCTAAACCTCCATGTCTGGCAAAGATTACAGCAGTCCTAAATTGTTGAACAAAAAATGACACGCGATTCCTTTTGGTAAAAACTTCACTCTCACAATGGCTGGTTATACATGAATCTCTCCAAATAATGTACATCGGCCCACTTTTGAAGGGAAAAGCAATCTGTGATATATATCTTCATGTAATGCCCGGGAAAATTGATAATCTCCCAATCAGCACAAGCCGCATTGCATTTGAATAAAACAATTCAATAATTGCACTAGAAAATTACAAAACAGCAAACTGGAAAATTACAAAACATGCTTCTCTGCAGTGAAATGACTAAGGTGAAAGCAACAAAATCTCACTACTTTTACAAGCCTTGTGGGAAGTTGTTGATTTGTCCTTCCTCCAAAACATCTTTGTTATTCGCCTTGTAACATATCCTTATCCGCATAACAAGGGATTTCTGAAAATGGAAAAATAGAGATTATGTGGTTATAAAAAATTAAGTACTACTAACAAGTCGCTGATAGCAAAATGCATGCTTGAAAAAAATGTTATCTGACACCATCATTGTAAAAAATCCCATTCAGGAGCTGGGTTGTTTGTGAAGGCCTGTACCTTCCCCACTTTACCAGTCTTCATTATAGCGGGCGTCTTCACACTTCGTATAACATTGTACATGAAGAGAATGTGCATACATGCTGACTGAATTTCCTCTCCACTCATAGGTGGGCTGTGGTAGACCATAACTACATGTACTGTGTAATCTTTGTGTAAATTTCCATCACCTATACGGTCGACTACATTTTATTCCGTCTTACTCCCTAAGCTTTACTATCTTTATCGCATCTTTCTTTTTCATTCATCCAACTAATTTTGTTAGATACCATATTTTGTAATATTTGTATGGTTCAAAATCATTCATGCTTTACAAATTCATTATCAACCCCCCATAAATTCAATTTTAAACATGTGTGTCCCTTTCTGACGTCCCCAAAAAAGTGGGACGGAGAGAATATCAAACTAATTCCCTCGGTCCCACTATACTTTATCAGCTTTCCTTTTATTTAAAAAACTTTGTCACTTTCATTTTATAGTCACAAATTTGTTGTTAATATTATTCCTCTCTTTGGCACAGACCTCGACCAGACATTTTTACTTTCTTATTGTGTGCGTTGGTCTCTTGACCAAGTTTAACTGGACGAGGTCAGTAGTATCATAAGAAATATGAATGATTGGACACCATGATACTAATTGCTTTGTGAGCAATGCATATAAAACAATAGAGTTGAGAGTAATCCAATCATCAAACTACAAAATAAAATAATTACTTCAAATAAATTTAAGTGAAATGCCCTCTTACGCTCCAGAATATTCAGTTAAAGAAATATCAAGATGGAAAAATAAAAAGTACATGCCTTGCCGTGTTGACTGTTTGTGACTCTTAAGTTCTGTGTAATTGATCCGTTGTGACTTGGAGGGAGTGTGTTACTGCTGGCTGGATCCAAATGCAGTTGAAGAAACTATAGAAAAAAGAAGATATCAAAACTACCATGATACAAGAGGTGCATGAAGTTGAATACACAGATTACACATGAGTTTACACCATTGCATCACGTAGCATTATCGTCTTTGTGTCTTGAGATACTGAGAATATGCTCACAATTCACAAAGCAACATTTTTAAACATTTTAAGCACTTTGCAACAAAAGAGTGCTTCCATCAATTTCATGTTTTTCAATTTTCATAAAATGTGTCAATTTTTTTCAACTCAACGAGAGGTAACAAACCGTTAATAAATCAGAACTTTTGCCGATTATTCATGTCTATTGCATCCCAATGCCAGCATGTGACAGGAATGGAAAAAATTGAAGTCCCAATTTAAAATGAGACTAGAAACAGCATCACATACAATCAAATCATATGCTAAAATGTATGCAAACAAATAATGATGTGCACCTTTGGGACTGCAGCCTGGAAGATGAAGTCTGTGAATACATTTTGCGTACTGTTAGTAAAAATTGCCTTAATCACTGTTGTTTGTGGATTCTCTGGCTTCTTTGAGAAGTCAAACGTTAACTTTAAGGAGCTGCTCTCATAAGCAATAATTTGTGGATATTGCAGATCCTTGCTTTCTGCCACATAAAGGCAGTCTATCAATATTTTAGAACATAGAGCTTGTTAAGAACGTACATTTTCAGTTTCTTTTTTGTTTATTTCAGTTGACTTTTAAAGTTCAATCATGGGTGGGTACTTTGAAACAAGTTGCTTTTATTAGTTTTCGGCTGTTTCTGACATACTGGAAATTTGTAGCTCATGACAATTTTTCAACAGCTTATTTCTTCTTTCGGTTGTTTTCAGCTATTTTATTATCAAATCAAGCTGATTCAATTTTTTAAGCCACGTTTCAGCAAATTTTTCCAAAAGAAAAAACGATTCTTCATTCTGATTATAATTTATAATCAGTACTAACAACAATTGATTATGGGAAAAGGGCCAAACAGGTCCTCGAACTTATATAAAAAGGTCAAATAAGGCCTTATATAGGAGGCTCTGTCCGTCCGTCGCCATTTGGGGTGGTTTTCGGTGAAATTTTTTGAGCATCTTATTCATTAAGTCTAGTTTACTCATACCAAATTTCAGCTAAAACTTCAATCGGGAAGGCATGCAAATTAATTCTTGAATATAACTGCGCAGTTAAAAGCGCAGTTATCTTCAAGAATTAATTTGCATGCCTTCCCGATTGAAGTTTTAGCTGAAATTTGGTATGAGTAAACTAGACTTAATGAATAAGATGCTCAAAAAATTTCACCGAAAACCACCCCAAATGGCGACGGACGGACAGAGCCTCCTATATAAGGCCTTATTTGACCTTTTTATGTAAGTTCGAGGACCTATTTGACACTTTTCCCATTGATTATACATACAATCAACTAATGAATTTACTGCAATCATATCAAATTTTCAGCACACTTTAAACCAGTAGCTTAACTAAGTTCAAGCACTAACGAAAAATGTACCGATAGATGGACTTGGAGAGATCCCATCCAACAAATCCATCATGGGAGAATTTATAGCAGGTAACAAAGTTTGTGCCAAAGGCGAGGACAATCTATCCAATAGGTCTACCGAATTTTTATTGTTCCCTTCAGTGGTAAGTGCTTGAGGCGGAGATGGACCACTATTTTGAGCCAGAGGAGTTCCGATGGACAAGAGATCAAGCAGGACATCAGTCCCACTCTTTTGTTCGTGATTTAAACCTGAGGAAATTAAAGTGATAAATTGTTATTGCTTCATATTAGTTCTAGGTTGAGCAGGTACCGTAATGCCAAAAGCCAGTTCATGACCCGTTTTCAAGAGAAAAAACAATGTATACTAATACTAGTATAAAAGAGCAACTGGTATGTGCTCATACTTCAGTGTTCCAACAAAACTTCAGTGAGTGGTGGTTCATGGGGTGAACTTGACCTTCCCCTCCCCCCTCCAAAAAAAGTGCAGGGAGATTTTTGGTTGTATTTTCTTTTTCTTTTCTTTTCTTTTTGGACGGGGGGGGGGGGGGGGGGGGGGGGGGGGGGGTTGAACTACTCTCCTAATTTTTTGTAACCAAATGGGTGAGGGAACATTTGACCTCCATTCCCCTCCAATAATCCCAAACTAGACACACTCTTAGTCTCTTACAAGACAAACCTGGTTGTGTTGCAGCTGGCGACAAATCAATTCCAAGAAGATCTTGAAGGAAGTCCCCACCAGAAGAACTAGGTGCTGGGACATCGTCTGAACCAAGATCAAGTAAATCAAGAAGGGGAGCAGACACTGGTTTGTCAACTCCATTCGGAACTTTAACAGATGGTCCTTGTGAAGTTGAAACAGCTCCTGGCACAGAACCAGCCCTCCTTCCACTATAAGTGGCTTCATCTAAGACTGGCATTCTTTCTAATAATGTGGGCCTGAAAATGAGCATCCGATATGTTTCACAGGTAAAGGCGGCAACTACCAGCTTTAATAAATAAAAGGAAAAATTGATTGTAATAATCCCAACTATTGGCAATCCGCTCATAATAATCCAAACTATCGATTATTTCAGAATAATCCCAACTTTAGGGACCTTCCGCCAATAATGGTCCGACGTGACCGACTATAAATAAATTCATATAGTTTCTAAAGAGATATATCACGTAATCCCTATAAATAATCCCAAATTTTAATTTTTACGCATAATTTCTATTAAAAATTCACTTGTTAGAATAGGTAATATGCGGTCATGGACCATTATTGGAGGACGGTCTATATAGTTGGGATTATACATAAATAATCAATAGTTGGGATTATTGTTAGCGGACTGGCAATAGTTGGGATTATTATTTTCAATTTTTCCTAAATAAAAAGGCAGAGTTTCTTAAGATATTCAAGAATACCTGATTTTCTGGTACTTGGAAATAATAGAGTTGAATTCCATAGCTCTCTGTTGGAGTTCAAGAACAAAACTTCCCTTATATTGAGCTATGGTGTCAGTTATCCTCCTAAAAAAATATAAACATAAACATAACTTAATATATATACACAACAATCTTAACCCCATCACTGTCTCATATTACTTTTCATGAAAGTGAAAAACAAAAACGCGACGGTGACAGTTTTGGAAATTCAAACCATTATTCCTTTATAATAAGGTTGCAACTCGGAGGGAATCCGATGCAAAACTTCAGAGTTGTTTTGCAAGAGCCTGTAGTGTTAATCAATAGTAGACGATCAATTGACACAAGTATCATGCCACTGGCCCTGATATAGTTGGGATTACGGTGATTATTTATACTATAAGTGCTCAGTTTTCTTGGTCATTTTTATTAGACACACTTGATCCTCGATCATTTAATACTTCCTTTATGATACTATAGAGCCTAAGCATTCTTCAAAAGCATTAGTAAAAATATCTGGAATAAATTAATTTTGTGATGTGAGGTGATGCCAGGTTATTAGAAGACATAATTTCTTACTGTTAGAAGTAATCAACTTGATATTGGTTTTCAGCACCGGTTGCATAACATGACCAGCTTTACATGATAAGGTCATTATACAAATGAGATAAAGCTATTGAAGGATAAATTACACATACTGAGAACAAGATGGAAAACGATTTGAAAGCTTCAACAAAGCAATAAGACACATTGCCCGGGTAGTCAGATCGCTGGAATGGCTTGTGAGTGCAGCGACTACAACATCCACTGTGTCAGATTCAGTTACCTGCCACAAACAATTTTACTTGATATGCTAAAGAAAATGGAGATGCCTTTAATGCAGAGAATAAAGAAAATTTGGCAGCACATTTAATTCCACTACCCAATTATCTTATCCATGATATTAAAGGCAAATCCATGACTCAAACTCATGCTTGAAAAACTACCATTCATCTCAATAGGCTGGTGCACTACACTAAACTTGCACCAAACTATGAGAAAAAACTGGAGTAAAAAGTTTTAAATTGCTCTGAGTATTAGATTGACAGACTTATATGAAACAGTACGGTATTATTTTTGGAAAAAATTACCTTTTTCAGTTGAACTGAAAGAAAATAAAATCAATACTGCTACATTTGAAGTGAAGACTGGCCCCCTCCAGGCACCCATCAAAAATATCTTTTTCGATTTTCTTACTTTAGGAAAGAGAAAGGATTGAAGATGCAAAAAATCCATCAGCATTAATAATCTTATGCACTCAAATAAACCAGTGTTATTGAAATTCTATGGGAACAGACAAAGGAAAAGCTTAGCATTTGTTTAAAGGAGACTGGACACAAGGTTTTTCGCTCATCACATTCAAAGATAGAAGTAAAATAATTCTCCTACATTTAGTGTTTTCAACCCATTAATACAAAATCCTTAGCATACTTAGAAAAACAGCCACCAGATTTACTCCACACATGTCATGTTCTTGCCTTGGACATAAAATTGCAACAGATGATTAGGAACTTACGGTGGCAGGCTCTTCTATATCAAGCATTGCTTTATTTGAAACCAACATTTCACCATATTCTCCAATGCACCAAACTGCAACTCTGACAAGAATTTCCTTACAAAAGCACAATGTAACAGATTAGTAATAAGTAATAACGCATTGTGTCATAGTAAAGAAGATTACTTTTAACGCATTGTGTCATAGTAAAGAAGATTACTTTTAACACATTGTGTAATAATGCATTGTGTCATAGTAAAAGTGCTATAGAAACATAAGCATTACTTTTTACCTATGTTTAAAGAACTGGACCAGACCGGGCGGGTCGACCCGGAAACCGGCCAACCGGCTCCAATTCCGGTCCGGTTAACCTTTAGCCCGCTAAGTTGATAAAAACCGGGAAAACCCAGTGACCCGGGTAGAACCGGCCCGCACCCGGAACCGAAGGAACCCAGTTTTTTTCGAAAACACGGATAATGGGATAAAATGGCGCATGCAGGATTCAAACTTGCATCGCCAGGAAGGAGTTTCGGCTTCCATTCCACTCAACCAGCTTCACTCGTTGGTAAATATGTAGCTACGTAGTATTTATTAAGCATTAACAATTAGTTAACTAAACAATTCATAATAACAATAATAAGGCATATACACTCATGCTTATATGATACTTCCCATTATGTATACACCGTATTATATTTCATATTTCAATTATATGTGAAAATATATATCTATTACGGAGTATATTTTTAATATTTTGTAATTGATGTCATATCTATATATTTTATCCATATACAACCAAATCTATTTTAATTTTTTAAAAACTAACTCTGACATAATGATTTCTTAATTGAATTATATTGTATCATCATTATTAATTTATGAAGGAATAACATTTTATACCTATAAAATTTAATATTATATATGTATACATATATATGTGTGTGTGTGTGTGTAAATATTAAATATTATATATGTGTGTGTTGACCGGGTTTTCCGAGCGTTGACCGGGCTGACCCGCCGGGTCCGGGTTGACCCTTGACCCGGCCATCGCTCCGGGTTGCTCTCCGGTCCGGTTTTTACAACATAGCTTTTTACCCTACAACAATAAAGAAGATACCTGCTCTCCTGCAGTTTGCAATGCCCCATATAAAGATCGTACTGCATATCCATGGAGGTTGGGAGCATTGGTAATCACCACAATGAGGGCATGCCAAACTTCATCTTTAACATAACTTCCAGCCTAAAATACAAAAAACATCACTCATTCACTCTAATGCACAAGGATGGATAAAAGTTGACGAGGGGGGAAATGGTGCACTATTGAAAAGCACCAGATATCATGAAATTGCAGACATACTATTTGTTCAGTTGAATTGAACAATCCATTTCAGTAATCATTATGACATAAGGCAAGCCCAACAAACTCTTAAGTTTAGAGTACAGTCTGCAATTATGCATACCTCAGATAGAACCTTGAGCATCTGATCGATGTACCAAATTTTATCCGGGTAAAACCTGCGTCAGCATATTGTAGTGATGACAAACGCATTTGAAAATATGTTTGTCCAAACAGACATTTATATGTAGGAAAACCTTCTAATCACTTACTTCTCCACTATGGAGCAAATTTTGGTAGTGAGATCTCCTTTAAAATCCGGTTCACTCACTTCCAGATATTCAATAAGTTCCTTGGTCAGAGGCTTTACATTGCTTTCATTGACTAGAAGAAACACAAGCTCAAGGGCCCTTTTGCGGATTGAAGGGTCTGAATCCTGAGTGAAAATTGATGTATGAAGTTCTAATGTATAAGTACACACATGGAAGGAAAATAAAAGAAAGCAGTATGTACTTTCTTGATTTCAGTGGAATTTGAAGCCTAGATGATCAATGCAAACATCTCCCCACAACCCCACAAACACAAAGTCCACCATGCAACTACACTACACATTAACCCCGATCTGCTTGGGATAAGATGAATTGGTAATGTCATTGTGCACTCTACATATTTTCTACATGAGATCAGAATCTTTAACTACCTAATACAAAGTGTTTGCGATCATGCTATGATTCTATACAATATACATGCAGACACTAGCACGCATATCATCCAATCAGCATTAAATTTACACTCCTACTAGATACTTCCCCAGAAATAATGTAACAAGAGAACATTAGATTTTGTCTCCAGGTATATTTGACCAGATAACATTGGCAGTGCCTACAGAGCCTGAGTACAATATCCGGAGAGGAGGATAAGACTAGGTATGTATTCATATAAATTTTCCATTTTGCATGGTATCAAAGTAGCACTCACCAATAATAACAAAAAAAGAGAGCAAATTACCATTAGACTACAATATTCTTAAGATATGGTATAAGTTGCTAAATGAGTATATTAGAGTAAAGAAAAATGAAAATCTAGAAAAGGAAAAGATATGCCTATGTGAAATAAAGTCCAAACTATAAACATATAGTACCTTCACACATTCTAAAATTGTTACTCGATGCCTCTGCACTGCTTGACTATCCACCGTAACTGCTCGCATCAGCATGTTCAGTGCCACATATCTGAAGATTATTTGGAAATCTATGAGATGGACAGAGAAGAAAAAGAAAGAACTATATGCATTACCAAACAGCTATGTGAACTTCAGGGGAGAGGGCCAAGCACGCTCTCATGCCAATATGCATTATAAGTTTATAACTAATGAAGATAACCTGATATTATTGTCACGGTTGGATAAAAATCTCCCCAGGATATTGATAGCAAGCACGCGTAATCCACCATTATCTTCAATGCTCATAATTGTGGCAACACATCCGTACAGAATGGCATTGCCAGCATTCTTATTGGATTCAGTTTTTGTAGCTACCTAGAAATATAATGTGGTGTCTTAAAAAGTCTTAAAAAAGAAATCGAGCACCAGACTTTGTATTACAACACAAAATAGCATCTAAGGCCTACACCTAGAGAAGCGCAAGTATACAAAGAGGGTATTTTTTGTGACTTTAGTATATTGTTTATCATGGACCTATGGAATTAAAAAATGTATTTTTCCTGTTTGGATATGCCTTGGGAAAATTTGATCAAAATCGAGTGCTCAAGAAAAATCACATGGCTGTAAGAGTGCTACAGTGGCGGAGTAAAGTGTGCATAATGACTTGCAGCTTACAAGGGCAGAAGCTGAAAAATTTTGTTGATGAGAATCACATGGCCCGTGTGATGGATCGTGACAGGCCATTTCACATTCTATTTAGGTATAAATCAAAGCAACCCAATAACGCCCCAGTCTCATAGGGTGTGATGTCCACTGGGACTTCTCTGGTGGCATATTTAAACCTCCTCCATGGAAAAAATTAATCATTTTATAAACCCAAGAGACGACCTGATGCAGCCCTTGAGGCTAGTGATTTTCAAGCAATGTTTAGCCTCAGACACTCATTTTGAAGTTCCAATCGAAGAATGTTCGAATAGCAGAGTTTCTTCATGTTGAATTTCCTCATGTAAAATTCAAGTTGAGGTTTTCAAAATGATATGGAGTTAAACCTTCTGGTGCTTGAAAATAATGAAACCCAAGGACAAAACTTGATTTGTAGTTATTTATTTACACTGATCAGAATCTTTTTATTGTGACTAGTTACATGTTTATATTGTTGTCTTGAATTAAAAAAAAAAGATAATATGACAGTATGTTTAGATGATAAATGACAAGAGTGGCAGACAATCAGAGGGCATGAAGTCATCAACCTTCCATCACGTTAGGGTTATGTCTAATAGTGAAATTCTTAGGTCTTTAATGCAATCATAAAGGCTCTTAAATCATAAGAGATTCAAATTAATTAAGCCATGCGTATGTGCTTATAGGGTTGAGGATCATTAGCATAGTTTAAGAATTACGGTATCACAATTGATTGTGTTGATTGATTGTGTTGATTGCATGAATTTTGTAGGGTAGTGAAGTCCTAGTGGGATCCATAGGTCGACTAGTCATTCAGTAATCTGGATTGTTCCTTAATTTTTTGCATTGCATTACTTTGGTATAAACGTAATCTTTTATAAATACAGAGTAATAAACAACTAAAATCAGGAAGTGTGCCATTTGAATATTTGATAAATGATTATAACGCGAGTACTCCTCACTAACATGACTAATTGATAATCAGGTCAATCAGAAGTAAAAAATGATAATATGACTGTATGTTTAGATGATAAATGAAAAGAGTGGCAGACACCCAGAGAGCATGAAGACATTAATCTTCCACCAAAGTCAAGTCAAGTTTAATAATGAAATTCTTAAGTATTCAGTGCAAATATAAAGGCTTTTAATTGAGAAGAGATCCACTAAACGTTAAGAAATCTGGTCTATTTTTTAGTTTTTTTGCATTCAACTACTTTGGTTGTTATTTGTAAACCTTAATAATTTTATGTACAATAGACACCTAAAATCAGGCAGTCATTTTCATTTTCATCATTTTCATTTACCCCAGTGCCGCAAAGGCTCCCACCTACGGTGGGGTAAGGGGGGGTCGGATGTACGCAGTCTTACCCCTGTACTAAAGCATAGAGAGACTGTTTCCGGATGACCCATAGTGAAAATCGCGTCCAAGATTGCATGAACTGACTGCTGCTCCATAACAAAGAAGCGCAGACAGTTTAGTGAGCCATTTTGCTTTATTCCATCATAATCTCAAGCCAAAAAATAATGAATCTTTGGCTCCATTGCAAATGATGGAAAAACCTAAAATCAGGCAGTATGCCGCGTCAATTTTTTATATGAGAATATGAAGTGAAAGTGCCCTCTTATTAGATAGGCAGATCAATGAATCAATCGGAACCAGAAATGGTACATATGTAGCAAGAAATGAAGAAATGGGGGCAATAATTGACCTGAGCCAGAATATCATTCATAGAATCACTTGCATCAGCATCACCTTGTCCCAAGACACGCAACAGCTCGAGCAATCTTATATGAAGAAAAGGGTCTGTGATCCCTGATATATCATACTCGGGTGCATAAGGACTATTCACGACGTCCTTTAAAACTTTGACTAAACCATCTGTGGATTTCTAGAACAATAGAAAAGGCGAACAATAAATGGGCTCATCAAACTGGAGTTATAATAAACTGCAAAACTGCACATACAAAACACTGTCTTAAGAAAAGCCTTAGAATGAACTTCTTCTGGAAACTGCAAGCCTATTATGAAAGAAGAGTTACAGCATAAACTGAACAATCAGTTTTTAGAAGATATCATGACAACGACATAATGAAAGTATGTTTTATATTCACCCAAAAAGAAGCAAAGCATAAACAATTTTTTCTCACATTTCAAAGATATTTTTCCTGAATCAAGGTTCTCAATAGAAAAGGCGAACAATAAATGGGCTCATCAAACTGGAGTTATAATAAACTGCAAAACTGCACATACAAAACACTGTCTTAAGAAAAGCCTTAGAATGAACTTCTTCTGGAAACTGCAAGCCTATTATGAAAGAAGAGTTACAGCATAAACTGAACAATCAGTTTTTAGAAGATATCATGACAACGACATAATGAAAGTATGTTTTATATTCACCCAAAAAGAAGCAAAGCATAAACAATTTTTTCTCACATTTCAAAGATATGTTTCCTGAATCAAGGTTCTCATGGTATGATGCATGCTACATTATAATTAATAAGGTTGTGAGAAGAGTAATCAAGTACATGTTTGAGCTGAGAGTGGTGGGATAGATTGATTTGCTCAAATAAGGTTGACTTTATTTTGATACCTCCATCAGCTTTACTATATAAGAAATGATTTACTAGGTTTTCTTCCTTTCCTTATTGTAGGTACTTCTATGAATGTATTCCCTGTTATTGAAGGGAGTTTTCTTGCTACTAAAACATCAAAGAATGAACTTTAAAGAAAACTGAAAGGTTTCTTAAGGAGAAGGAAACTCTATAAATTCAAACCACTGTTCCTTCTTTGTTTTCCTTCAAACTTCCATGCCAGCCTACATCACCATCTTCCCCACAACTCTAATCACCCCATCAACACCAACCCCATACATAAGTGACGTAGTAACATACTACGCATATTATATGTACATGAGGTACATCAGTAGATGTTTATGTACATATTCATGAACAAATGATATGCACTACAACCCGTATGTGAGAAAGCACCAAAGCATTGATTGCTCTTGAAAACAGTGCAATAATAGTAGCTCTCCTAATTGCTTTTAATTCTCACAAACATCACTTCAGGTGCAACGGTACAAGTATCAATTTACATTTTATACTATGTAAAGTTTTGACACGGTATCACAGGCGAATGATAAACCCAATACCATATTTTAATCTACCACAAGTTTACCAATATGTTGAATTGTAGAGCCTCTTCAAAACAACAGTTAATGGTATGAGTCCAAACTAAGGCAGGATAGGATTCCTCCGGTAATCATTCATGCAGAAGAAATACTTGAACAGAAGATATATGAGGCATTGAGGCCAATAATTTGAAACAGAAAATCCAAATTCGGAAGTTATATATAAAATGACTAGTAAAGATGTTCATTATTAGGTTACCTTCCTAAAATGTTCAAGAGCCTCTGTGCTGACTTTACATAGATCTGTGCATAGCTGAACACCAGTTATTAGAACTCCGTGATGCTTCTCTTTCAGTAAGGAGGCTGCAGGGTTTATAAAATTTTCTGCGAGATCTGGAACTTTCTTTATAATCCTTATCGAGCATAACGCAGCCTGCATTAACACCAAAGTTTGAGAACATACAGAGATGTAAGTGAAGTACAGCTTCCATGACTTCCTTCAAATTTCCTTCTCCAAAAGTTTTAACAAGTCACATACTAGGTTAAGGTACAAGATAGTCCCTCTGTCCTGCTAAAGTTGTCCCACTAAGATTGTCTCATACCAAATTTGGTAATGTTTGTGTGGTTCTATATATCGTTCTTACTTTATTCTTACGTTTTATTAATTCAATACAAACACATAAACTAATAGAGTTTTGTAGTATCTTGGGGGGCATGGACCACCTTTTTATGTACCAGGCTTAGAAGGACTGAGGTAGTAGATAATAGAGGTTCGTACTATCTTGGGGACCATGAAAATTAAAAAATTACTCACAAATTCAGTCAAATTTACGTTTTCAAAAATAAGGATTTAGTTGCCATCAACAAAAGAGGGAGATATGGAAAACAAAATTAACAGGATCCAATACATGAAATTAGTTTGTACATGCATATCAAAATTAAATACCACCACACTTTCATGTTTGTCGTACTATAGTATTTTGAACTTCTCTAACTAATGAAAGCAAAATTATGAGAAGGAAAATATTAGAACGTATTTGATGGAAAATTATACTGGACAAATCCGTCAGTGGAATGAGTGAAAACTGAAACGTAATACATTGATTATGAATATACTGAAGAAAAATTGTAAAAGCTAACCCAACTGAACACAAAAATAAATCAAAACACTTACTTTTTTACGAACATTTGGATCTCTAAACTGAAGCAATCTTTCAACTTCTGGGGCAAGATCGCGTGCCATTTCTGCAGAACAAATATTTCCCAATGCACAGAGGGCAAGTCCAACAATATATTGGTTGGTGTGGTTAAGATCTCTGTTTTTTTAAGTCAAGAATTCTTAACATTATATGAATTTTATTCTCCTCCCAGCAATAATTTGGCAGTCATAACTTTATTAAATTCCTACACATGATTCAAAGAGTTTACATTGATGGTTTTCCCCTTCTCTTTGATATTGTACTATGGGTTAACACATTCTGCATACATGTAAGGCCCCTAGCAAAAAAAGAACAAGACAAACTAAAATAACTCCAGGCAGGATACTGTTTTATCGAGTTAGTGACCAACATGAGAACTTCTTGTCTTTCATCCAGAAGCAACATAAGGCCAAGATATCCTATTCTTTTCTCAGGGAATCCTGGAGATGCAATTAACTTCAGGCATTCCATTTGACCAAAGTGTGTTGGATAGCCTAGCATGTGAATGAACATGAGTTTCGCAAGATTGCGATGCATATAATCTTGATCATTCTCACTTATTGCTGCTCGAATTGCAGCACATTCTTTTCTCACAACAGCACGTTCTTCTGCTGCTGTTTTGCATGCACGTATAGCACGAATCATGTCCCTGCAACAATCAGAAACTCATAACTATATCCCTTTGTCAGATTATAAAAGTTATGATAATGAGCTAATATTCCATATCATTGAATGCCAGGCAAGCAGGAAGCTTGCGAGATTCTGACAGTAAAAATCAGTACATGGAATCCAATTCAAAAGTATGTGAGCTTTCAGGCAGTTGAATGAACAGATGAATAAAAGTAACTATCGAATGTCACATCCTGATCACATTTTATATGATTTCAGTGGGCAGACATGGAATTGCATTGAAATATTTCTTGTGTACATCACCCATAATCTAATATTCAGAATTTAGTTAAAACACACCACTGTGAAAGTCACCCAAATACAATTACATATGCAGCCTTTTTTGTGAATTGTGAACAATATCTCTAGTGATGCTTTCTTCCATTGTATGAAACCTGGGAATCAGGTTTTAGATTGAGAACCTCAAATGGTGCACAGTTATTTTTCGTATTCAACCATTTAGATCAGTTACCAGTGGGTAGGTAACTGACCTGAGACGGGTGCCAGATGAGAATGGATTCATGATTGGGTCCGTTGTGAAGCTCCTGGAGAGCTCGACAAGATCCAGGTGTGCGGGCAGTTGCAGAAATTAGTAGCTTGACTCTCCTCCTACGGTCCTACCTCCAGCCTCCTATGAGCTTGATCATTCAAATGCGTCACAGCGCAGATTCTTTGTTGGAGATCTGTAACCGAATTTCAAAGATCCAAAGAGGAAATAACGACAGCAAATTAGATCTATGAGAAAAAAGGACAGAATTATGTTTATCTATCTATCTACAAATTCACTATTTTCAATCAATAAATCTCAGTTTGTTGCATTTCTTCCCGTTTTCTTCCGAGTACCCTCTTTTCACCTTTTTTACAGGAATGGGCACAGAAATATTAGAGTATTTTGAAACTATTTTTCCTTTCTGCTCCTTATTACTCCCTCCAGCGAGTTCTGAAAGATCTTTATATTTTTACTTCACAAATATTAAGGAGTTTTGACACTGTTTGACATTGTTTGGCACTGTTTGGTATAGATTTGTAAGGCAAATAATTTTGGGATTGCCAAAAAAGGAAAGTGTAAAAAACTTTCAGGATCGGAGGGCGTACATTACTAGTAAGGAGCAACTTTGCGCACCGTAAGTATTTCTTTGCGCACCTCTTTTTGAACAGTCGTGGGCAATTATACCTATGCATATATAATTTCTTTTCTATTTCAATTCGTACCCGTTATTCCTTGTGTTTACATTTTCAGCTGTAGGGTTATTACTTACTACTCCAGAACTCTGTATATATTACTCCGTATTAATAAGTAACACTTCTCTATAAAGTGTATTCATATTTTAATAAAAACTCTAGAAATTGATAAATTAATTATTAATCTTTATTTCAAAATCTATAGCCATTTTTAGAGTTATTTAACTCCATTAATATTGTTTATCACTTTATTGATACTATTTTACTTACTCCTTGGTATTTATTACAATATCAATATAAAGATGCTTGTCCAAATCATACTTTGCACCCGTTTTTAAAAAAAAACTTTGCATTTGCACTCCAACTGCATATGAAAAGACAAAAATGCTCTCCATTAACAATTCTATTGGCCTTCAACATATTCCTGGTCGAGGGAATAATTGTCTTTTCATACGGGGTTGGAGTGCATACACAAAAAATTTTAAAAACGGGATGCAAACTCTAATTTGGACATTATACGGGGTGCAAATTCAGATTATCCCTAAAATATTTAAGCTGAAAAATATTACCTTGTAAACAGAAAACTTGATTAAAAGTTGATGACCTACCTTGATCCAAGATTTAAAATAGGAAAAACTAACATTGATAAAAATAACGTACTTCAAAAGCGTGTGCGTTATATATCATCCAATTTTGTTAAAAACTGTTCTTCCGGCCGTGGAAATGAAAATGTTTTCTTTTTCAAAATTATCACTAAAATAATTTTTTTTACATAAATATGATCAATAGTTATGTTATGGTAAGTTAAATTTAAAACTTGAACATAAGTTACTATGATTTCATTACTACTCTAATCAATAATCATATATTTTTGTAAACAATCTTTATTTGTCTCATAAATATGTAATTATTTCAAATAAAAACAACCTGAATCGATGCATATTTCTGCTTACTGACGGTGCATGTTTATCATTAAGATAATGAACAATTAAAATTGACAGAAAAAATTAATTTAATCACACATGTCAATACATTTATGATTTATTACATTGCACATTTTCATTTCACAGTGTACAAAAATTATATACGTAGTAGTTAATATTTTAACAAAAAAAATAAATCTTCCTTTTCTTTCATTTTTTAATATATTCTTTTGCGAACTTTAAATTTATAATTTATTTTTGATTTTTTTGAATTTTTTATTTATTTAAAGTCAATAAATGTAAATTTGCTTCTTTATAGGTACATTAGGGATATGTTTGCAATTTTTAGAAGTTCAATAGTATATACGTACCTCCACATATACTTTGGGGGTATATTTGCACATTTTCCCTACTTTATGTTGTACAATATAAATATATATATATATATATATATATATATATATATATATATATATATATATAAGAGATCAAATACAAACCATGCTTAAAATACTAATCTACAAACTCAATAATATGCATCACTTTGAACTTCAATGTGTAATAAAAATAATGTAAAGATGCAGGGTGGGATCACATACAAACTAGTCTTCCCATTCAAATCATCTTTGCATTATTTGTATTGCACATTGAAGTTCAAAGTACTTCATATTATTCAAGCCATAAAATAGCAGTTTCATATTTACATTATTTGTATTGTATATTCAAATTCAAAGAGTGCATATTTACATTATTTGTACTGCATATTGAAGTTCAAAGTATTGCATATTATTGAATTTGTAGGTTAGTAAGTTAAACATGGTTTGTATGTGATCTCATATATATATATATATATATATATATATATATATATATATATATATATATATATATATATATATATATATATACACACCGTATATATTAATAAACATCAAAACTATTTTCCCTCAAGATTTGATTTTAAAGAAGTCCCTACCTATAAACATCAAAACTATTTTCCCTCAAAAAATATTGTTAAGCTTGACCTTGTGTTATTTTGAATTTAAAATTAAAACGACACGGAGTATTGATTTTAAAACAAAGAAGCTCATTCTCAAAATTTTATGCAGATGGGAAACAAAAATAAAAATAAGAAGAATGGGCATTTATGTCTAAAAGAGGTGTGGTCAGTAAGTTTTGGGGTGTATAAAGCAATACCCTTACTAGTATGTGTACCAGTGCACTTCACGGGAAAAAATATGTATTTAAATTTTGGGGAAAATAATTAAAATATCCCAAACTTTGAAGGGATGTTAGATAAACACCCCGAACTTTCATATATAATTTAAATACCCCAAACGTTATATAAAAAGTTATTTTAACACCATGGTTATGTGTAATTTCTTTCAAAAATGTAAATTTATGGTGTTAAATGCATAATTTAAAATAGAAAATTGAAAACATTATAATTATATATAGTGGTGGGTAATACTATTTATTTTACAATGGAAGCTTAGAATGTTAATTGTATCTTTATGAATGCTAAATTTATCAAGCTTGAAAGAAATTATTCATGATCATAGTGCTAGAATAACTTTTTATATCAAGTTTGGGGTATTTAAATTACATATGTAAGTTTGGGGTGTTTATCTCCCACCTCTTCAAAGTTTGGGTATTTTAATTATTTTCCCATTAAATTTTTTACTAGTATTAAAATTGTAGGAACATGAATTGTATATGAATTCGTCAATTAGAGTTTAAAAGAAAATCCAATCAACTATGAATAGAGCCGTCAAAGTGAGTCGAAGGGTTGCAGGTTAAGTGAGTTGACTCATGCAGGTTGCAAGTAAACCAAAATATAAACATCTATTTTTTACTTTCATTTTCTTCAATATTGTTGATTTACTACCAAAATAAATTTCAAATATACTTATTAATTTACAACCCTTGTTGAACTATTGTTTCTATATACTATCCTCCGTTCCGTTTTAATCGCAACATGTTGAATTTTACACTATTTACATGCTCTACTTTGACTACATTTTACGCTATTATTTTATGAAAATTATTTTTAAAAAAAAGTATTGTTCAATTCAGCTCATTACAAATATTCAAAATCTGATTTTTAATATTTTTTTACTAATAGAATTAAGATATAATTACGGTTAAAGACGTGCGTTGGCAAATGTGAAATGTTGACCGTTGCAACTAAAAAAGAACGGAGGGAGTATAATAATTATTCAAATAAATTGCTCTAGCGTTATTTCTATATATGAACCTGAACGTTAGATTTGAAAATTATAAATTATATATAAGATTGAGTTTAAATGAGAAGATACCTTAACATGTAAAAGAGAATTAGAATGAACTGGAATGTTAGATTTGAAAATTGTGCATTATTTGAAATAGAAATATGCGCTATCATTAAAAAAATGTAGTAGCATTTTTGTAAATAAATTCAACCTTTCATGTCCATTTAAAGTCTGAATTATAATATAAGTGTATTGTGCACCTCCATTAAATAATATGCATCGTTTGAGATCACTCTCATCGTTTGAGACCATTAGTCGGTGAGACGATCCAAGCTACGAAAAACATGATCTATCATAGGTTGGGGGTAAGATTGGGGAGTGCTAACCTATTTAACAACATTAACATAAATTGAAAAGTATAAATAAATAGGGAGAACTATCAAATAAGCCCCCGAACTTTCATAAAAAGTGCAAAATAAGTCATTTTACATGAGGCTTTGTCTGACTGTCGCCATTTGGGGCGGTTTCCGATAGAATTTTTTGATGAAATATTTTGAGCATATTCTTCATTAAGTCTAGTTTACCCATACCAAATTTTAGCTAAAAAATCAATCTAGAAAAAAGTCAAATGATTTTATGAAATATATTGTGCTGCCTAACTGCGCAGCTATCTTCAAAAATTCATTTGACTGCCTTCCCGATTGAATTATTAGCTGAAATTTGGTATGAGTAAACTAGACTTAATGAAGAAGATGCTCAAAAACAATTATAAAAAAATTCCACCGGAAACCGCCCCAAATGGAGACGGACGGACGGAGCCTCCTATAAAAGGGCTTATTTGCACTTTTTATGTTAGTTCGAGGGCTTATTTGTCAGTTCTCCCTAAATAAATATGAGACAGAAAAATTAATCTAAACTTAGATATTTATTTGGTAGACCTTTTGAATTAATAAATCGATAAGTAATATCACATTTGTCCACTTAAGATCGAGACATGTGCAACTATTAAAAAAGAGTTTTTCTAGCTAATGTTGAAATGAAAAAGTAGGGACAATAATGTAAGAATGATTTAGAACTACACATGCATTATAATATTTGGAGATACACAAACTTAGTGAACAAAAGAAAAGGACATGTTGGAGAAAATTAATGAGACAGGGGAGGACAGAGCCCGAAAGCATGCTGCCCTGGAAGAAGAGATTATGATCAGAGACAAGGTCGTTGCGCCTTCTGCCCCAATCAAGATGGCCGATCGGCTGGGTCCTACCCCAGCGGCCGCTCTCCCTCCTAAGCAAGGGCGATTTACTCTCCTGGTCCTGTCCGTGGCAACCATTTATCAGAACGAGAAGGACAACATTCCCCTTCCGACTAATTCTTCAAATTATATGGGAGCAGACGAGTCTGCTTTTTGTAAATGTCATAACAGGAAAGGTCACGCCACCAACGCTTGTAGGTCACTACAAGCGGCCATTGAGGACTTGATCCGGCGGGGTCATCTGGGCAAGTACGTAAGTAAAGACCCGAATGCGGTAGGCACTTTAAAGCCGATCAGGAAATCCAACAGCTGGCGATGGGATGCCCAACGTGATGCCCAGCCCCATAATGACGTATATATTCCTCCCAGAGATGAACCAAAGGGCTCGGGAGGCCCCAGAAAGAAACCTCGAATGGAGGTCAAAGTTATATTTGGGGGCGGGGAAACAGGGGATTCGAATGCCGAACGGAAAAGGTTCGAGCGAAGTCTTTATGTAGGATCCATCTCCACTCCCCCCAGAAGAAAGGAAGGACGGACCCAATCACATTTGGGCCGGCTGATTTACCTAACTCGCCAAGCCCGCACAGGGATGAATTGGTGGTGAGCATGTGCATTGACAATGCTTTGATTCGCCGGGTACTGATCGATACGGGGAGCAGTGTGAACGTATTGTATTTACAATCATTCGAGAAAATGGGCTTACAGAGAAGTCAACTGACCCACTTAAGAACCCCACTGGCAAGCTTCACCGGTAACTGTATTGAGGCTGAGGGGACCGTCCAATTGTTAGTTGAAATTGGAGACGAAACGCACAAGGCATCACTCCGAATGACGTTCGTGGTGGTGGACATAAAATGTGCCCATAATGCAATTTTGGGCCGACCGGGATTGGAAGATCTGGAGGTAATAGCCTCTGTCCGCCACTCGTGCATCAAATTCCCCACGGACACTGGGGTTGGGGTGGCCAGATTTGATCCGGCGACAGCTCGAACGTGCTACCGAGAGGCCCTGAAGGAGATGAATACCCGTGGAATGCGGGTTAACAGTATTGAGGTAGAAACCCACCGAACGGAGTTCGAGGCGCATCCAGAACCTTCCACTCTCCTCGAGCAAATTGACCTGGACTCCCCCCCGAACCGAAAGGTAGCTATCGGGGTGGATCTGGAGGCTGACATTCGGGATGGCGTGATTGTCGTCCTAAAAAAGTTTCAGGTATTATTCGCCCGAGGACCGGAAGATATGTCGGGCATTGACCCAGAGATAATCTGTCACAAGCTTGTCATTCGGCCTGATGCAAAACCGGTCCAACAAAAGAAACGGTACCAAGCGACCGAACGACTGGATTTTACAAAGCAGGAAGTGGCCACATTGCTGAGAATAAAACACATCCGTCCGGTAATCCATGTAGAATGGCTATCCAATGTGGTCCTAGCCCCAAAACAATCAACTTGGAGGATGTGCGTGTATTACTCGGATCTGAATAAAGCTTGTCCCATGGACCCTTATCCAGTGCCGAGGATCGATCTGTTAGTGGATGAAACGGCCGGGTGTGAATTGTTGAGCTTCATGGATGCATTCCGGGGATATCATCAGATTTTCATGCACCCAGACGATGCAGAGAAAACAGCGTTCGTTACCTCGGATGGTGTGTTTTGCTATATTGTCATGCCATTCGGGTTAAAGAACGCAATGGCAACTTTTCAAAGGATGATCGGGATGCTCTTCAAAGAGGTGTTGGGAGTCACAATGGAGGCTTATGTTGATGATATCCTGATCAAAAGCCGGAAGGAGAGTCATATTCCGGACATAGAAAAGGTGTTCGGGATAATGCAGAAAGCTAACATGAGGTTGAATCCCAAAAAGTGTGCTTTTGCTGTGAGAGGGGGCAAGTTTTTGGGATACATGATGAGCGAGAAGGGGATTGAGCCCAATCCTGAGAAGGTAAATGCAATTGTGGATATGGAAGCTCCTAGAAACCTCAAGGAGGTGCAGAGATTGACCGGTCGGTTAGCAGCTCTGAGCAGATTCCTATCCAAGCTAGCCGATCGAGCTATTCCATTCTTCCAGATCATGAAAAAAGTCAACCCCTTTGAATGGACCGTCGAATGTCAAACGGCCTTTGAAGATTTCAAGGCATATCTATCTTCTCCCCTGGTCTTGACAAAACCCAATTTAGGGGAACACGTGTATATGTGCCTTGGTGTAGCTGATCTGGCCGTGAGCCTGGTATTATTGAAAGAAGAGGATGGCATCCAGCGGCTGATCTATTTTGTAAGCAAGGCTTTGAACGGGCCGGAAACCAGGTACACCTTACTGGAGAAAACAATACTGGTCCTGATAGCTGCTATTAAACGTCTAGCACCATATTTCCAGACCCATCCGGTGACTGTGTATACTACTCAGCCACTCACCACCATCTTGAGAAACCCAATGGCAAGTGGGCGCATTACAAAGTGGAGTCTCCTGATCGGGCAATATTAGGTAGATTTCAGGCCTCGACCTACTATCAAAGGGCAGGCCCTGGCGGATTTCATTGCAAAATGTACTGCTCAGCCTTCGGAAATAGATTCAGAGAACAATGTGTTGGATAGCTGGTGGAAGATGTATGTGGATGGTGCAGCTAGTGCCAAGGGTTGTGGAGCCGGAGCTGTGATCACATCGCCCGAAGGGTTCAAAGCATATTACTCCATTCATTTTGACTTCAAAGTAACCAACAATGAGGCTGAGTATGAGGCCCTTATTACGGGTTTAAAATATGCGAAGACACTGGGCGCCGATCGATTAAAAGTCCGGTCGGATAGTCAATTGGTGATAAATCAGGTAAATGGCACAGCTGAGGCTAAAGAGGAAAGAATGAAGGCTTACAAAGAGCTAGTCGAGGAGCAGATAAACAGATTTGAACAGGTGGTGCTCGACCAAATATCCAGAATAGAAAATACCGAAGCAGACATCCTATCCAAATTGGAAAATGCAGCGCTCGACGATCGATCAGATAAAATGCATTCAGAGGAGGGCTTCCATGTTCGAGCTGGTGGACGGATAGTTGTACAAAAAGACGTTTGGGGGGCATATTTGAAATGCCTCCCACCCGATCTAGCGGGCGGAGGTAATGGAAGAAATTCATGAAGGCATCTGCTCAAGCCACCAAGGGTCCAAGACACTGGCCAGAAAAATCATCCTGCAAGGGTATTATTGGCCAACCATCCAACAAGACTGCTTTGCGCATACTAGAAAATGTAAAGTATGTCAGCTATACGCGCCGGTCCCCGGACGGCCAGCCACTTTCTACACTCCAATGACGGTGGCCCTCCCATTCGCTAGGTGGGGGATCGACCTGCTAGGTCCCCTACCTACTACCCCTGGGAATAACAAGTACATCATTGTTGGGATAGATTATTTCACCAAATGGGTGGAGGCCGAGCCACTGGCTAGCATCACAAATGTCAAATGTCAAAAGTTTGTCTGGAAAAATATCATTTTCCGTTTCGGACTCCCCGAACAGATTATAACAAATAATGGAAGGCAGTTCGTGAGCCGGAATTTTGAGAACTACCTTATCAAATGGAGAATCAAGCATTCCAGAGCATCTGTGGCATACCCCCAAGCGAATGGTCAAGTAGAGAATATGAACCGTACCATCATGGACGACATGAAGAAGAAGCTGGAAGAATACTCCTCATCATGGCCTGATCAGTTAAATTATATCCTATGGACTTACAGGACCACACCCCGAACGGCCACAGGAGAAACTCCATTTGCCCTTGCTTATGGCTTCCAGGCCAAAGTACCAACGGAGGTCCTAGTTCCTACACACCGAACGGTGCATTATAGCCCAGAGCGGAATGAGGACAACCTACGAGCCGAATTGCACTTCATAGAAGAAAGAAGGGATCTAGCAGCTGCACGAATGGAAGAATATCACAGGGCCACGAGAAGATACTTTGACAAACAAGTTAAAATTCATTCAATCGAAGTAGGGGACCTGGTGCTAAGGAAGCGAGAAAAAAGCAAACCTCTCGAAGGTGGAAAAATGGCACAAAATTGGGAAGGCCCGTATCAAATATGCAAGAAGTATGCTTCAGGAACGTTTGGCCTACAATGTACCGAAGGTCGACCGGCAGGCACATGGAATACGGAACATTTAAGAAAGTTTTATCAATAAAAACGGTTGTTGCCACCTCTGGAATATATATATATATATATATATATATATATATATATATATATATATATATATATATATATATATATATATATATATATATATATATATATATATATATATATATATATATATATATATAGGGAGACATAACTTCCGGAAAGCGCTCATCTCAACTTTGATTTGTGGTCATTCCGGAGGACCGAACGACGAACGGATTAATAGTTTGGAGAGGGCCATCATTCTCAGCTAAAAGAATTTGACCCTAGACTTGCGAACGGATAAAGGGATCAAAACGGCTTGGAGAATCGATGCTCAGAAAATCTCAGCCCATTGTTAACACGCACTCATTCTGGATGACCGAATGACGAACAGGTTAACAACATGGAAGGAAAGTCATTCTCAGCTAACAGAATTTGACCCTGCAATCATAAGAGGGATCAAAACGGCTTGGAGTTTGACGCTCAGAGAGTCTCATCTCAGTGGTTAACATGGGAATCGTTCCGGACAACCGAATGAGGAACATGTTAGCAGTTTGGAGGGAGTCATTATCTCAGCTAACAGAATTTGACCCTGTAATAACGAATTGTTAAAGGGATCAAAATATATTATGGGTTCAGAATACTCCAATTTGATTATTTTGGTGGTAGCAGTAAATGCTACTTTTGGGAAGTGGTTGTTTGGGTTAAACGCTCTTTTTGGAAAGTGTTGTGAGATCAAATCTTTTAGGATATATTATATATTTTTAAATGTATAATTTGGTATGAAAATTTACATATATATTATGGAGTTATAAATATCCTTATTGGATTATTTTGAATATGGTATTAAATACTATTTTGGAACTAGTTTTGGATAAACCCTAAATTGTAAGTTTCTCTGCCAATCCAAAATTGTTTCCTCGTATTATATGCTTATTATGCATTATGTGATTAAGTGTGAATTGTGAATTTTGTGTATGTGATTTTGAGGAGATATTATATATATGGTAGTTGAGAAATATAAATTGAGTACTTTTTAGGGTATTAAATATTTTTAAATACCTTTGAGACTATTTAGAGAGATTGAGAAATATTTTTGGAAGTATATCTTGATTCATGATAAAATTAAGGATTTTATAAGAGATGAGCACCCGGGAGAAATCCGTGGTGTCGGTTTTTTCACATCCGGATAAATGTGGAGGGTGGTTAGAGCTATATACCGCGGGTTTAGTTTTGGTTGATTATTGGTGGCGGGAGAAATCCCGGTAAATATTGGTGGCGGGAGATTCCCGGTATTTCTTTTGAGAACTTTAAAAGTTCTTTGGTGGCCGCGGTAGTAGTTTTTCTAATTACCCGGGTTTCTAACCCATTGTGAGGTAGGGGGACGTTGTCCGAACTACTTGGACTTCTTACTACTCGGAGGGCTTGGAATCCCTTTTAGGGGGTGTGCACACTTAAGGGTGAAGTTCAGTTTCCAATTGGTAGTTGGTGGGAGCCGGAATTTCGGGATGAGTCGTACACAACAACGATTCATTGGGCTCGAGAAATCTTGAGTTTCGCCCATCTTAAAAGAATCTAATAGTGATATTGATTTCGGAATGGTGATATTTTTAGCTACAAAAGTTATTTTGAAAAGTGATACTTGTATATGAATGTGTGAGTTACTAAGAGTTTATAAATATTATTTTAAACACCAAATTAGTTTTGTGGGAAGAAAATGAATTTTTGAAGTTATAGTTATGTATAAAACTATTTTCACCAAACGTGATTATTTTACGGGGTTGGGTGGGCCTTACTTAGCTAAAAAGCTAATTTTTGTTTCCTTTTCTTTGTTTTGTTTTCTGCACTTTAATTGTGCAGGTGATGAAGGTTATGCATGATGATGAGAGCTGCGTTAGATCACGTAGTTTAGTATTTATAATCACCTAGTTATTGTTTATTTCAGTTTGAGAACATGTAGACATTTAAATTATTTTTGAAATTTTCAGTACTTAAATACTTGGATTATTTTTGGATGGTGGTTTAGCCTGTGCATTCGGTTATGTGAGAACCGAGTGTGGCGGTAACACCCATTTCCCTATTAAGACTTCCGCTGTATCTCTGATGTTTTCAAATAAAGTTGATAATTCCTTTGAATAAATCATTATTTAAATGTATTTTTGGTTGGGGAAAATGGGGGTGTTACAAATTGGTATCAGAGCCTTTGTTTTTCAAAATCTTTTAAAGATTTTCAAAAAACATTTTGAATTGAAATATTATTTTCATTAATTAGGATTAATGAATTTTATTAGGGAGGAATTTTATGGTTTAGGCGCGTGTGTGATTGTGTGATTGATTTTTTGTTGTTGTATTTTGTGATGTCTTGGATTGATTTGAGATTTGTGAATTGAATGGAATTTTTTCAATGGTTGCTTGTAGGTGTTCCTTATCCTAGAGTATATTGTGAGTTAGTAAACTTGAGAATAGTTATGAGTATATTCCTAGTATCCTATATCTTGTGATCTTAGGTAGAACTTGGTAGGGATCTGTAAGAGTTCCTAGTATTCTGAACTTTGCGTCTCTCTTTTGTAAGAACTATGGCAACCCATATGAACGTGGTTGAGGTAAGTAAACTCTTAGTATACTATATCTAGAGCCCTTTTGATAAGGTATTTCCTTCAGTGTTTCATCTCGACTGTGTTTTGACTTGAGCTTCGGGGACGAAGCGTCTTTTAAGGGGGGGAGAATGTAATACCCCGAAAATTTGAGAGAATTTGGGAAATAATTAAAATTGTGTTTAATATTGTTTACACGATCTTTAGGTCGTTTATTATGTTTGGTTTAGTGTTTGGGACAAAGGGGAGGTTCAAATGGGGAAGAAACGGGGTAAACCCTAAGGTTTGGGGCGTCTGGGGGTCGCACGGCGTGCGTGGAAGGTACGCACGCGTGCGTTCCTGTTGTATCCTAATGCAACTCAAACTTCGGAAATTCACTATAAATACATCCCTAATCCGATTTTCCTCATTCCAAAAACCCTAGGACCGCCTCTTCAAGCTCTATCCCTTCAAGCTCTTCAATATTAACGTATCCAGCCCGAAATTTTATGCCAATGATGAGATCAAATAATCCAATATTCCGGTAAGTGCGTTTGTTGCCTAATTTGCGTCGTTCATCCGTTTCCTAAATTTCTTTCTCCTAAATTGAGATCCTTCGAACCTATCACTTCATAGGTACGTGCGAATGATCCAAAAAACTAGGTTTGACGTTTAGGATTCGTTGCTAGCCTCGAGGTAAGGACTATTGCAACCAAAATTACTATTTTGCCTCTATATTGTATAAACTAGGGTTTGTGCTATGATTTGAGTTTCTTTCTGAAAATTTATGGATAATTCGGCTATCATAGTATGAGTATGATGATGTATTCTTTTCTGGGAATTTATGAACGTGTGATTTTTGGTGAATTTATCAAATCAGTTTATCATGGCTAAAATTGTGATTTTTGATGATTTTTCTTTTGGGATTGGAAAGTTTTGGTGATTGTTTTGGTATGAGTTGGAGTATGATTTGAGACTATTATAACTGGTTATATTGAAAATATATTATGGGTTCAGAATACTCCAATTTGATTATTTTGGTGGTAGTAGTAAATGCTACTTTTGGGAAGTGGTTGTTTGGGTTAAACGCTCTTTTTGGAAAGTGTTGTGAGATCAAATCTTTTGGGATAAATTATATATTTTTAAATATATAATTTGGTATGAAAATTTACATGTATATTATGGAGTTATAAATATCCTTATTGGATTATTTTGAATATGGTATTAAATACTATTTTGGAACTAGTTTTGGATAAACCCTAAATTGTAAGTTTCTCTGCCAATCCAAAATTGTTTCCTCGTATTATATGCTTATTATGCATTATGTGATTAAGTGTGAATTGTGAATTTTGTGTATGTGATTTTGAGGAGATATTATATATATGGTAGTTGAGAAATATAAATTAAGTACTTTTTAGGGTATTAAATATTTTTAAATACCTTTGAGACTATTTAGAGAGATTGAGAAATATTTTTGGAAGTATATCTTGATTCATGATAAAATTAAGGATTTTATAAGAGATGAGCACCCGGGAGAAATCCGTGGTGTCGGTTTTTCCACATCCGGATAAATGTGGAGGGTGGTTAGAGCTATATACCGCGGGTTTAGTTTAGGTTGTTTATTGGTGGCGGGAGAAATCCCGGTAAATATTGGTGACGGGAGATTCCCGGTATTTCTTTTGAGAACTTTAAAAGTTCTTTGGTGGCCGCGGTAGTAGTTTCTAATTACCCGGGTTTCTTACCCATTGTGAGGTAGGGGAACGTTGTCCGAACTACTTGGACTTCTTACTACTCGGAGGGCTTGGAATCCCTTTTAGGGGGTGTGCACACACTTAAGGGTGAAGTTCAGTTTCCAATTGGTGGTCGGTGGGAGCCGGAATTTCGGGATGAGTCGTACACAACAACGATTCATTGGGCTCGAGGAATCTTGAGTTTCGCCCATCTTAAAAGAATCTAATAGTGATATTGATTTCGGAATGGTGATATTTTTAGCTACAAAAGTTATTTTGAAAAGTGATACTTGTATATGAATGTGTGAGTTACTAAGAGTTTATAAATATTATTTTAAACACCAAATTAGTTTTTTGGGAAGAAAATGAATTTTTAAAGTTATAGTTATGTATAAAACTATTTTCGCCAAACGTGATTATTTTACGGGGTTGGGTGGGCCTTACTTAGCTAAAAAGCTAAATTTTGTTTTTTTTTCTTTGTTTTGTTTTCTGCACTTTAATTGTGCAGGTGATGAAGGTTATGCATGATGATGAGAGTTACGTTAGATCACGTAGTTTAGTATTTATAATCACCTAGTTATTGTTTATTTCAGTTTGAGAACATGTAGACATTTAAATTATTTTTGAAATTTTCAGTACTTAAATACTTGGATTATTTTTGGATGGTGGTTTAGCCTGTGCATTCGGTTATGTGAGAACCGAGTGTGGCGGTAACACCCATTTCCCTATTAAGACTTCCGCTGTATCTCTGATGTTTTCAAATAAAGTTGATAATTCCTTTGAATAAACCATTATTTAAATGTATTTTTTGTTGGGGAAAATGGGGGTGTTACAAACTCAGGTAACAGAATTTGACCCTGTAATTACGACCGGACAAAGGGATCAAAACGGCTTGGAGATGGTGTCAAGGCTATAAGTATGGACAAACCGAGCGACGTTCGGATAAAGTACGGATTGTCGTCCGGGGAATCGGAACTATGATTTTGAAAAATCTCGCCTCAGTCATTAACTTGATTTGGATGCGAGTCGCCCTTTTAGCCATAAGTAAGGAATAACCCGATCCGGTGACCTTGCTTACAGTTTGAAAAGGGTTACCTCAGACCCCTAATATGGATGATACGAGCAAGAGAGAATTGTTCGGAATGCATCAGAATTATGGTTTTGGAAGAGAGAGAGTCTCACCTCAGCTTGTTAACACGTGGGATCATTCCGGATGATCGAATGACGAACGAGTTAACAGTTTGGAGGGAGCCGCCATCTCAGCTGAAAATTTGACCCTGTGATCATGATCAAAACGGCTTGAAGGGATTCACCTCAGCAAAAAGATTTTTGACCCCGTGGATCACGAACGATAAAGGGATCAAAACCGGCTTGGGAAGGGTGTCAGAACAAGTATTGTCAAAACGAACGACGTTCGGTAACATGGATTGTCGTCCAGAGAATCGGAACTTTCAGAGAGATGACCGAATGACGAACGTCTTAACGTGTTGGAGGAAGACATTATTTCAACTAAAAGAATTTGACCCTGGCCTTACGACCGAACAGAGGGATCAAAACGGCTTGGAAACAATGTCAGAAATATAGAGATACATGAGCCGAGTGATGTTCGGCAACACATAAATTATTATGAACGAGAAAAATGACAAAAAATCAAAGGAGCAGAAGAGCAATACGTCAACACCGTTAAAGGAAAATATCCAGTTTATTCTTCGGCACTACTAACCGGAAGATACAAAAGAAGAAAAGGCGAAAAATAAATATACAAGGATATGCTACTGGAGGATCGTCGTTCGGGGAAGATAAAGGTTGGGAGCTTCCTGCCTGCGCGGCATCATCAGGCACTGCTTCTTTTCTCTTCTCCATAACCCGATCATAGGTATTCCTGAACAGATCATCAAATCCCAACTCATCAGGATCGAATGGCTTAGGGAAATGCTCCAGGATCAGATCAAGATTCCTGTCTAAAAGTAGATCCTGACTTTGTTTCACAGTCTTCTCGGTCAGGACATCTAGAAAAGATTTCCCTTCCGGCGTGCTATCTAGGAGATCGATGCCTGCCTTAACGGGATCTTCGCTTTCGTGCAAAAATTGGCCAAGATGAGGTCCCAGGAATTGCCGAGCTGTATTCTCCAGAGCGACGTTCAGCCCTTTACCCCGTTGGTAGTCAACTATTGATTGATTGGTAATCTTGGAAGTATTGACAGTATAAGGCTCGGGAAGATTGTCACCATTGACCTTATCAAATTTTACCCCGGCAGATTCAGCAACCCGCACCTTGGCCCGGAGTTCTTTAATCTCCCGATCGCGACGTCGGGTCTTCTCTTGCATCGCAGCCAGAGCAGCGCTTTCTCACCTTCTTTGACGCGTTCTTGTAGATCTGCAGCTAATTCCCGAGCAGCGGAAAGGAGGACCTGGCTATCGTCCCGATCGCTGGCCAGGAGTTTCATTTCCTTTTCGGCCGCCAGGAAAGCCTTGTGATAATATACACCAGCCTGAAGACAAGTGGCAAACGAAGTCAGATAAGATGAACAAATAAAAAGTAGGAAAGTATGGATCAAAATGAAGTATACCTTGAGTGCCTCTTGATGATCTGCCTCATGTAGATCTGACCAGTGAGTCAGGTTTGTGAAACTAGGGGGAACCTTCAGCGAAGTGCTGCACCACATGGACGATGGCATTAGCCCGAACAGGTATCTTCCTTCTGCTCTAGGCCCCATGTTTGAAAACTCAACAAACATCCGATCGTCGGCCGGCGTATCAGAATGAACTGGAGTTTTCGGTTGGGCAGGCACAGATCTTTTTGGCTCAGCCTCCGTTCCAGTCAAATCAACCACATGATCGACCGGGATCAGTGTGCTGCCGTCATTCCCTCTACGTTTCTTCCGGGTTTGCTCAGAAGAGGCATGATCAGCAAGCACCTTCTCCTTGCCTTTACCAGAAGAAGCTGTTAGAGTAGCGGCAGATATGGAACCCCGAACAGGTATAGGGGATATCACACCTACAACAAAGGGAATAAGAGGTAAGAAACTAAATTAAAAAGATAACGATCGGGTTAAAACCCTGTTACACTTACCGATCCCAGCAGATAGCATATTTGAAGGGGTAATAAAACCTCGAAGACTCCGAGTTCCTCCCATACGCAGAGATTCATCTTGGGAGCGCAGAACGGCATCTATTCTGGGCTGAGAATCCCGAACGGGGTAAGCGTTCCACCGATCAGGAAATGGGAGAGAATCACCTATACGAACGAATAGAAATCGTTCCTCCCAATCAGCCGGCGGAGTAGGATTATCTGTAAACAATTGACGATCAGCTCGGGCTACCAGCTTCAGGTACCCGGTCGTCAAATAAGGCTGATAACAGTAATGGTGTAGGAATAAATCAACACTTGGAGCGATCCTCAGTTCCTGGCATCGGATTATAAAGCCAGTCAGAATGCGGTAGGTGCTGGGTACGAACTGAGCGGGAAGTACGGAAACCCGACGCAGGAACTCCACAACGAATGGGTGGAGAGGGAAGCGAAGCCTGGCAATCAATGCATCAAGATGCACTAGCACGTGTCCCGGTCGGTGCCTCATCGGATGCCTGATAAATCCAGCGTAAAATTCTCTTGGTGGAGGCAATACTTGGCAAAGTTGTCGTTCGACATCTTCAGGAAGACGTTGTTTCTGTTTGCGAATACGATTGAAGTGCAGGACAATGCGCGGTGGCCGCTCGGGCATTCCTTTGTTATAGATCTGTACATCGTCCCCTGAGAGGCATCCGTCATCACGAAGCTGTTCGATATCTTTTCCTGTGAGAGGATTGTTGGAATTAGGCACTTGGGAAGAAGAGCCTTCGGCCTTGTTCACAGCAGAAGCTTTTCCCACACGAATCAGCAGCATTTCCTCAGATTCTGAGCTAGAAGGAAAATACATAAAACCACTTGATGAATCCTGAAAATTCTAGAGAGAGAAAGCTTGGAGATACACGACAGAAAAACTAAAGAAGCAGCAAGAAAAATGAGGGGCAAACACCTCTCTATAAATAGGAAAAATTCCGCTCAAAACCCTAATCCATAAACAACACGTGGCATTACGTGGTTATGATTAATGAGGGCATATTTATGGCTCATTGTTAGGCACGTACCCAGAACGGGCAATGAAGAAACATGGTTGCGAGTACCGTTTAACCAGGCAAGCGAACGTCGAACGGGCATGTATATTAACTGGTCGAACAGCGAATAGCAGGCCAAAGGTGGATAAAGGAAGGTCAGAACGGCCAATTTCTTTCATATTTGGCCGAACAACAAACAACCAAAGGAATGCATCCATAAGAAACCTGTTATATCTCGAACGGTCACACAAAGAAATGCAACAAGGTCCATGAGAACAGCTAAATATTATCCAACTGGCCAAGTAACGAACAGCGAGCCAAATGACTAAGATGTTTCAAATTAGCCGAATGACGAACGGTCTCACAGAGAATTAGCAAAGATCACACTAAATTAATGGTTACAAAACTGCTAAGTCCTAAAAAATGATCAGAAGCCCGAACGGCTTTCAACATAAGAGGGAGGCCAAATGCGGGTAAATTGTCGGAAACATCTGAAGCCAGAAAAAACTGTTAAGTCCTAAAAAATGATCTGAAGTCCGAACGGCTATCAACATAAGAGGGAGGCCAAATGCGGATAAATTGTCGAAAACATCTGAGGCCACAAAATGTGTATTCAAAAGAGATGTGTATTCATCAGCTCTATCGGCCGGAACATACAATGATGGATTTAAAAAAAAGGAGAAGGGGGGAAGGGATTACAATTGATAAGAAACTAAATTCTAAATCTACTAGCCCTTCCTAGTATCTTCTTCATCGCCCTCCTCCTCGTCTAAGTCAGTGGCGGGATCAGGCTCTCTCCCCGCTTCACGATCAGCATCCCGTTGCAAGTCCCGTTGATATTTTTCATATTGGGCTTCAACGATGGGCATCTAGGGAAGATCAGACAGCTCGACCGGTCTCCCTAGCAATTCTTACAGTTTGGAAACAAAGGGGGCCATAATATGCTGGCAGCCCATGACATAAAGAGATCGGGCCAGGGAGTCATTAAATTTTTTGCTCCTTGGATCCTGGTCGAGCAGTTTGACCCCCTCGCTGCGGCGGGCATCATCCGTGGAGAATCGTTCTAGATAAGCACCAAAGGTGGCCGGGAGTTCCTGCTGCGCATAGTCTTTCTTCAGGGCAGCAAACTCCTCAGATCCTTTGAATACTTCCCGGACGGCGGACAGATCAACCTTCACCTCAGCTGGGCCATCCGGGATACGGGGAGCGCTCTCTTCGAACTTCACCAAAGCAGCTTCAGCAGCATGAACTTTGGCTTGGAAGGCCCCGAACTGAACCCTGAGTTCACCAAGCTCTGACTCAAGGCGTTTTTTCTCCTCCGCGGAGGCCTTCCGTTCGGTCTCCAGAGCGGCAAAAGCAGCAGCCGCATTCTGCTCCGTAGAAGTCTGAGCGACGATCAGATCCCGCTCTTTAGCCAGTCGAGCCTCTTTCAGTTGCAAACTGTAAAGCCCAACCTGCAGATAGCCGTTCGAGAAATGAGATGGTGAAACGAAATTTAAACTATGACAAAGATATAGGGAAAAAAGTAAAATACCTTCAAGGCTGCCAAGGCCAAGCATTCCTCAGATTGCTCAACCGACAGCTTGGGAACAACGAAATTGTTGAAGAAAGCGGAGGTAGACCAAACCTGGCTTGCCGAACATCCACCTTTTTCTACAACTTCATGAACCGGATCCGCCAGTGAGATCCGGTCGACCTGGCCAGATAGATGGACGGTGGGCATATCACCCGCACCCTGACCAGTCTCCTGAGCAGCTTAGAAGTGCTCAGGAAATTGATGCATCTGATCAGAACCAAACCGATCGTCGACCAGCATGGCATCAAATTGGTCTTGATGGACCTGTTGCAGTGGTTGTGGCTCTGGAACAGGTTGAGAAGTTCCGGCATCCTGAACGGTAATTGTGGAAGGAGTAGGTTGGGGGTTCTTCATGGCTTTCTTCCGTTTGCCGACCCCACCAGCTGCAAGAACTCTACTGTTATCCATAGGTGCGTCTGGGTTGAGAGCTAAAAAATAACAAAGGAAAATATTAGTACCGAGCGGACCTTAGCACGTGGGAAACAAGAAAGAAGAAAACGTTTCTCGCACGACATCTTTACAACGATAAATAAAGCCCGCCATTGCCCGGTAGGAGTTCGGCATGATTTGGGCCGGTGCAATTTCGTAGAAATTAAAAAATGAAATGAAAAAAGAATGTAACGGAAACCTAAGCCCGGTCCTAATTGAATCAAAATGGACTACAACCATCCCAGGGGTATGGCGCATTGGGTGAAGCCCAACTCGCAATCGGAAGTTCACTGGATCTGGGATTAGGGCCGGAATTTCGGCCCTATTATGGGAGGTCAGTTTTTGCCGCTTCTCCCTAATCAATTTTAGGTCAAGTGTGTGACGGGGGAAATCGTTGGGACGTCCGGCCGCCATGGAAGTTAGCTCATCTTCAGACTTAGTGTCATCGGAATCTTCATTGGAGGAAGAAGAGCTGCCGGAGGAATCATCCGTCTCCGCCCTAACCTCCGCCGTCGCCACCTTGGAGCCCTCGTCAAAAAGGACGGTGATAATCTCCACATCACGGTCCTCCCCTTGGGAAGCCCTTTCCGAATCGGAACAGCGTTGAGAATTCATAACGAACGAGACAAAGGAGAGAAAGATTCAAAGGAAGGAGAAGTACTTGGGCACGAAAAATTCGAAAGATTTGGGAAGAAGAGGCAGAGTAAAAGCACGAATAAGATTGAAATTTCGAAACCCGGATTTGAGAACTTAAAGGCTAATTTATAGCCTTAAAACTGCCGTATCGAGGACCAATCATGGAGCGACACGTCACTGGAACCATTTTAAGCTAAACGTGTGTCTAATGAAAAGGCAGACACCAATAATCATGACGAATATGGGGAAACTAAAACGACAGCCGTCAAATCACAGTATGGGGAACTGACCACTTCTGTACCCTGATCGCCATTCGGCAGTTGCAACATTGGTGTTTATACTTTCCATGCACTCACTGTCATTCGAGACATCAGAAGTGGGGGACTTGTGTTAGGATATTGACCCGGGGGCCCAATACCCGGATTAAAAAGGCACAGGATATCCGGCCCAAACAACGAGTCCATTACCCTATGATGAGTAGGCCTAGTGAAGAATCCATATCGAACGAGGTTCGGTCCGAGTAGAGGCCGACCCAGAAAGCAGAAATACCGAACGGAGTTCGGACCATACATCATACTTGGGCCAATTTGATAGCGTCTTCCGCATGATCCAGTATCTCGTTCGAGCAACGGACAACCAGCAAATGGCCAGGTGCATTTAATGCCAGATTGTGACATCAGCAAGTGGAAAGATGGGTGATCAAGTCGGTGGAACAACAGTCAATCAGCATAGAGCAGCCCATGCTCTCCATTAGTATAATAAGAAGGTTTAATATCATTGTAAGGGTTATCATTTTGATACTCAAGCTCTAGAATAGCATTATTACTCTTGTTTCTTGTATTAAAAGCACTGTTCCGACCTACCGATCGGGAAGTTTCCTTGTAATCAAACAGGTTAATTAATATAAGTGGGCTTTTGGGTATTAGTTGATTCATCTTTTATATTTTGTTATACACTTTGATTCTGATCCATTCCTGATATATCCAAAGTTCGTGTTGGGCTTTCGGATCTGCGAGACTTAACCTCACCAACCCTTAAAACCGACATCGTCCCCGGCGACGGCGCCAACAACTGATGTGAGCTTTCTCGCACTTAAATTATTAGTAGAATAGCGGTGAAAGTACGAGTATCGTCTCCACTCTCCACAGGGACGGACAAAAGAGAATTAAAGATTAACTAAATTCAGCGATTAAAAAGAAATAAAATAAAATAAAAGGCAATTGTGCGAGATTGGGTGGTTTGGAAAATAAATTAATGCGAATGAGCGTATAAAAATAATTGATTAGGTTCTTCTTAATTAACGACGAAGGGAGCAGGGATTGATTCCGGGGTAATCAGATTTCTGGCAGATCAGGCTTAATTACATGAAATTAATTTAATTGAGCCTAGCTGATCAATACTAAGTTCTTACCACTCTCGCGGCATAGAGTACAATAATTTAGGGGACCAGACAGGATCCTAAATTATTGTCAAGACGAGCGAGCTTACGACCCCTTAATCGCTACTAATCTCTTAGCGAACGACTAAGAGTGTGTGAATGTGTCCTAGAATAAATTAGATCTCTTTTAATTCATTCTACATGCAATTGTAATTTTAGCTGCAGTCTAGGTTACAAGAGTTATCAATTAAATTATTCATACACAAATTAAACGACATTCACGCAATTAAACCAGCAAGAATCTAGCCATACATCATGATTAACCCCTTCATCAACCTCAAATCCCTAATTAAACTACTCACAATTCATAATTGAAGAATCAATAGAATTGGGAAGAATAGAATTAATTATCATTAATTAAAAAGTAGGAACTTACAAAGAATCTCAAAAGAATTGAAGAAAAAGGACGAGAAGCTCTCAAAATTTCGTGCTAGGCCATCTATCTAAGTTCCCCCGCAAAACAGGGGTTTACAGGCTATTTAAATAGGAAAAACGGAGCAATTCGGGCGAAATTAGGACTCCAGAAGGCACACACGGCACCCACGCACGCGTGCGTGATGTCCGTGCATCCGACAGAGGTGTGCGTAAAAATGTGTCACTCACGAGTGCGTCACTATTCGATCGAGTTAAGGTAACGAAGTGGTTCTAGTTAATGTAAATATGTAATTGGTCGGATCGAGTAATTGCAACGGGTCGAAACAGGTAATTGTAACTGATCGGATAACAGGTACGATCAAACAATTGATCGGGTTAGGTAACTGTAATTGATTGGACCGTGTAATTGTAACTAGACGGGGTCGGGTAACTGTAACTAGATGGATCGGGTAACTGTAAATGGATGGGTCGGGTAACTGTAACTCGACGAGTTGGGTAACCGTAACTGGATGGGTTGAACAATAATTGAACAGGTCGGGTAACTGTAAATGGACGGGTCAGATAACTGTAACTGGATAGGTCGGGTAACTGTAACTGGATGACGAGTCGGGTAATTGTAACTGGATGATGGGTCGAATAATTAGTACGGAGTAATATTCATGACCTAACCTCTTTATTTATCACAAACCATGACAAATGACATCTATTTTAATTTTCCATCTCTCTCAAAGCTAAGTAGCGTGTTACCAAATTATTCTTTTTGTACTAAAAAAATGATGTGATTAAAAGTTTCAATCATTTTTTGTGTCATCAATCTCTTCATGATAAAAAGGATGGCCGTAATTCGTCAATCAAAACAGGTATGTTTGTTATACACTTCATAAATTGTGGGCCGGTGAATCGGCGGTGGTCACGAGAATTGGTGGCAGATGGATTTTCATTAATGGGGTTTCATTAAATGAAATAATATGATCAGATCAACCACTCTCCTCCATCCTATTTATTTATTTAATTACAAGAGACAACGAAGCACAACCAATACAGCTAGTGACGTTTTTAGCAACGGCCATGGCAGAGCAAAACAACTGTTCTTGTTACCGGAGGCGGTGGAAGAACCGGACAAATTGTGTATAAGAAGCTGAGGGAGTTCAGAGGAGTATATAGCAAGAGGGCTGGTGATATAAGGAACCCCGAGAGTCTAGTTGCTGCTATTCAGGGTGTAGATGCTCTTATAATTCTTACAAGTGCCGCCCCAAAGATGAAACCGGGTTTTGATATTACTAAAAGCGAAAGGCCGGAGTTCTACTTTTAAGAGGGGTCATATCCCGAACAGGTGGATTGGATTGGGCAGAACTGCAGAAGAATCAAATAGATGCAGCTAAGGCTGCTGGAGTGAAGCATGTTGTGCTCGTTGGGTCAATGGGAGGAACCAATCCTAACCACCCTACGAATAGCTTAGGGAATGGGAACATATTGGTATAGAAGAGGAAGTCTGAACAATATTTAGCTGACTCTAGGATCCCATATACCATTATTAGAGCTGGGGGCTTGCAAGACAGAGACGGAGGTGTGCGAGAGCTGCTTGTTGGCAAGGATGATGACCTTCTTCAGACAGATAACCGAGCTGTTACTAGGGCCGATGTTGCTGAAGTCTGCATTCAGGCGCTGCAGTTTGAGGAGCTGAAGTTCAAGGCATTTGATTTGGGGTCTAAACCCGATGGCAAGGGAACACTAACAAAGGACTTCAAGGCCCTTTTCGCACAAATCAATGCCCGTTTCTGATTTCTGTTAATTTATCCACAAATGGCATGTTAGAAATGTACTGAACTCAGTTTGAAAAGGATAGCTCTGGGACTGTTGTACTGAACAATCCTAAATAACATCAAACAATTGTCATCCTTACCATTATAATAATATATATGTGCTCCTTTGACTGTTGACGTTAAAAAAACAACACTTCATAAATTGTGATTTCCAAATGACACGGGAGTAATTGATATTGCAAGCTGCAGCATGCATGAACTAAAACTAAAAGAGCAATAAACAATGAATAGAAAATATTCCAAAAACACATTCATTTTAAGGCTGAAAATTTTCAAAGTTAACCAAAGCAGACTCGTTTGCATCATACATAGGTTCCTACCAAAATGGTAGAAGGACTACTTAATACTCATCAGCCTCATACGAACCGAGTGAAGAATCATAACAGGATTCTGGGTTCTGAACTCTGGTAACTTTCATTTCTTATATGGATCCTCATCCTTGCAAAGCTGCCTCTCACCGCCACAACCAGCCCCTGCAATTGTCACATCCCTCCACCACAACTAATCCCCCACCGCCCACCTCCTCATCCCTTAGCCACTTCTCCACCCCAATCCCCAACCCCCCGTCCCCAGCCACCATCCCCAACTCCAAATCTGACCAAACTCAACCTAGCCCCGATCTACTCCTAGCACCACTCCCAGTCCCAACCCCCCACCCCTGTCCTTCCCCAGGCCATTCTCCGTCCGGTTCGCCTAAAACTCTAGCCATAAACACCACCGCCTAAGGAGATTTTTGTAGTTATTTACTTTCTTTACTCACATAATCCTTCTGGGAAAAGGAAGCAGGACATTAGACTTCATTCCATCCCGTCTGAAGCTAGTCAAGCACTTTGCTTGGCTTGTTTACTTTTGTCCATAAAAGAAGTGAAGGAAAGAGAGAAGCTAGATGAATCTGATGGCGGAGGTGCAATATCCGTTCGATTGCGACGAAGCTGCAAGTCGTGGGGGAGCAGGGATGTTCGATTGAGGCGGAGCTGCAAGTCGTATGGGCCTGTGGGGAGCTCAGCCTGTGGCGGTTCACTAGTGGAGAAGGAAGAGAGGTGTTCTAAAAAGGCCAGAAATTTTTTTCCTTGTCGTGGAACAGATTAGAGTAAAAAGTAAGTTTTATGTCTTTTCCAATAATGGTCATATTTTTGTCATACGAAAGCTGAAAAGTGATATCTATGTCATCCTTTCTTAATTTTAATTAGTTTTACGATATGAGTTTGCGCGCGTGCACCGACGTATTTATGAGTTATTAGAACTAACGGAAAGTCACTTATTTAGTCGATTATGTTAAAGTCCCACACCAGAAAAGTTTGTATCAACAAAGTGCTATATTAAGACATGAGCTACTCCTCCTATTAGGTTGACCTTTTAGGATGAACCCCAGTTCTTAACATGGTATCCGACCCAAATCAATTATGGTGTGGGGCCTCTATGAAAAATGATGAAACGATTATTAAAAAATGAAAAGGATGAACCGACGAAAAAAATGAATGACAGTACGATTCAGACGAATTGTTTGGTCGTGAGGAGGGGTGTTAAAGTCCCACACCAGAAAAGTTTGTATCAACAAAGTGCTATATTAAGACATGAGCTACTCCTCCTATTAGGTTGACCTTTTGTGATGGGACCCCTGGTCTTAAAAGATTATAACATTGGTTGACAATGTATAACATTGGCCCAAGGGGCCCACAGACTCCCACTTCTCCCGCTCAGGCCCATCAAACCCAATGAGCACACAAGGCCTAGACATAGCGGCCCGAGTATCAAGAAGCCCACAAATACACATGTAAATGCCTTCGCCCTCCTTGGCCGAGGGCTCCAAATCCCACAGAACAATTTCATTTGAGCATACGAAGCTACTGGGAGGAAACACCAGAAATCAGGAGCCTTCGGCTTACAGAGGCTTCGGCTAAACAGAGCCTTCGGCCACAGGGGGGTCTTCAGCATGAGTATTCACCTTCGGCATCAGAAGCCTTCGGCATAATGGAGCCCCCGGTTAGAAGAACCTTCGGTCCAGCACCCTTCAGCCGAAGGCATCCACCTCGACAGAATATCCTCTCCACATGCGCCTGGATCACCGTACCAAGTACAAACATCACATCCAACTACTGCATTGAATGCGGCCACATGCGAGTGTTAGTGCCACCCCGGTTGAGGTGACCCCTCGCCCGTTAGATTGTTGACACGTGTACTCTCATCGCATTTATTGTTGCTATAAATAACAACCCCTTTCCCCATTGTAAACCACAACAAGTCCACATATTCGAATACACACTCTCTCTTACTTATTTGCTCTGACTTCTCTCTAGTTATTCCCCGAAATAACCCCTCGGATAAGCTACCCCCTGGGTACACTATCCATCATTTGGTGCTCTTGTTGAGAGTCGAACTATCAAGTAAGAAACCCCCCCCCCCTCGGAAAAACACAAAACACCTATCAAAATGGTGAGAGTAACTCGTGCCCAATCCAAGACTCAGGAGGATAGGAACCTGGCCCTTGGTGACGTCGACGCCCCCGAAGCCTCTAACAGGGCTCCCGAGGGCGGCACCCTCGCTGGGTTGGAACAGATGGTTGTCCACCCGTGCCCTCAGCTCCAACAGAATGCCCCCGATGCCCACCTCGGCGTCGAGGCCAAAAAGAAGGACCAGAGCGAAAACCAAGTGAGCCCTCCGGTCCTCACTATCAACGTGCAGTCGGCATTCTCCGGCTTCATCCAAACACTCACCCAAAATCCAGGTGCCTTCGGCACTCTGGTGCCCCTTCAACCACATGTTGGGGAGAACGTTATACATCTCCCGCGTCCACCCCCTTCGTGAACCCTACCCCTCGGGATGGGAATGACGAAGGGGTCGTGGCTCAATACACCGCCTCCCAGGAAGTCCAATCCCGGGACCGCCGTGGCGCAAACAAGGAAAGGCCCAGGACCTTCGCCCTCGAACGGCTCGGAGGGGCGCAAGACCGCCGAGGGGTCCAAGACCGCCTCGGTGGAATGGCGTTCCAAAGACCCCAAGAGAGCGGGGGATCCATTTCAAGGGAAGACGAAAGACGTCTCCCGCAGGACAAAGGCAACGGACTACTCCATGCCGACGACGCCAGACACCAAATCAACCAGGCCCACTCCGCTCGGGTACGCTCGCAGGGGGCGGAGGCCCTCCCAAGGGATCCCAGAGACGAAGTGATTGAAGCCCTCCAGCGCCGCCGTGATGAAATGGAGGCCCGCCAGGCGCACACTACAGCTTCCGCCTCACAGGCGGACCCCAAATACACCGCCATGCTAGCAAGGATGGAGGAGATGCAAAGGAAATTTGCCGAAGGCTTCGGGGAACCCGTCATCCAACTCCGAACTCGGACGCCATTTACCCCAAGGGTATTGGCAGCCCAAATTCCAGAGAAGTACCGAGGGCAACCCATCAAGCCCTATGAAGGAAAAACTGACCCCCAGGAGCACTACAACAGGTATCAAAACAACATGATGATGATGGGGGCATCAGATGAATATTTATGTCGTTGGTTCCTTTCCACTTTGGAGGGACCAACATATGAATGGTTCAACCGATTGCCCGAGGGCAGCATTGAATCTTGGCAAGATCTTGCCCAACGTTTCCTCACCCATTTCGCCGGAAGGAAGCGCGTGAGAAAGCACTTCTCCCACCTTCTCTCCGTCGAGCAACAGCCTGACGAAACACTTCGGTCCTTCATTGACCGGTGGATGAAGGAGACAGGCGAGATCGAGGGCGCCGATGAGCGTACCCTCCTCGTCCTCTTCCAGGGGGTTCTCCGCAGCAGCCCCTATGCACGGAGCCTCATCATCGACCCCCCAAGATCATACCTCAGAGCACTCCAGCGGGGGAGCCTATACGCCAATGCTGACGACCTCCACTCCTTCAAGAAGAACGAAGGCCAGCCCTCGAAGAAGACAAACAACACGCCGGCCCCAAATGCGCCCTAGGCTGGGGCCCGGGACCATGGAAGCCACACCCAGCAGGGCCGGAACGACCGCCAATGGTGCCCTCGGCTGGACATGCCGAGGACTCCCCTCACGCACTCGGTGAGCACTATCCTTAACTATGCGGAAGAGCAGGACCTTTTCCCCAAGGACCCTCGGTCGGCGAGGGAGATCTACGCCATCCACCAAGGCGGCACTTATTGCCGTTACCACAAAAGCACCTCCCACAATAGAGACGATTGTGTCTCGTTAAAGAAGGCTATTGAACTCTTAATTCAACGGGGTGAGCTCCACCAATTCATCAAAAATGCCCCAAGGAAAAACGCCGAGGAGAACACCGATAAAAAAGAAGGGGACACCGCAACGAAGAAGCGGGAAATCGAGAGGTTCGGCGACGACGAGGAGTTCGAGGAGCCCCAGCCGAAGAAGCGCCACCTCCGCAAATCATGTTCCTCGCCTTTGGCGTCGGTCTCAGCCTTGGTCCCTAGACCTCGAGGCACATTATCACCCCCTCAGCTTAGAGCCCTTGGCCTCGAGCCGTGTATCTTTACAAAACCGTTGTCAAACAACGCACCCCTTGTATTCCGCTTTTTTCTATGAATTTAAGCAAACCACAACACAACCCAGACATCTTATCGGCCCCTTCGAGGCCAAATGCCCAGGTATGGCCGATGGTGTCTAAAGACGAGGGGCCTGCAAAAGGCCCGCGTTTTTGGAGCGGGACGCTCACCGCGTCGCCGACGCACAACGCACGACGACAAGCCTGAAAGAATGGTTGAGGTGACGAAATCCCCAAACTTGGGGGGTGAAACGGCAGTCATCGGAAACCGACCAAGCCTAGCCCGCGCCGTAAATAGACGACGGGACCCCCCAAGGTCAAAGGACGGTTCAGCACCGGTGGACTAACAGATGAACCCCCGGACGAATCACTTGGACCCCCTTCCGGCCGAGGCGGGGAAGCAACCCCCTCAGCCAAAGCCTGAAAGAAGGAACACACATCAGGAGGACTAACATACGACCTCCTGGCACAATCAAGGGACGTCCCAGCGCCGGGGGACTAACAGACGAACCCCCGGACGGATCACTTGGACCCCCTTTCGGTCGAAGCCAGAAAGAAGGAACATACACCCAAAGGACTCCCAGAACTATCAAGGAAAGGCCCTCGGCCTCAACATCAGAACGGCCCTCGGCCTCTGCATGACTCTACGTCATAACGGTTTTGGCCTTAGCATGATTTCACATCACCAAAGGCCCTCGGCCTCAACGTGATTCTCCATCAACAACGGCCCTCGGCCTCAGCGTGATTCCACATCACAAAGGCCCTCGGCCTTAAAATCAGAACGGCCCTCGACCTCAGCATGACTCTACGTCATAATGATTTTGGTCTTAGCGTGATTTCACATCACCAAAGGCCCTCGGCCTCAACGTGATTCTGCATCAACAACGGCCCTCAGCCTCAGCGTGATTCCACATCACAACGGTCCTCAGCCTCAACACCAGAACGGCCCTTGGCCTCAGTGTGACTCTTCGTCACAACGGTTTTGGCCTTAGCGTGATTTCACATCACCAACGGCCCTCGGCCTCAACATCACAATGGCCATCAGCCTCAGCATGACTTTACGTCACAGCAGTTCTGGCCTTAGCGTGATTTCACCAACAACCCTCGGCCCCTCGGCACCTCGGCCTTCATCCCTCCGGCATCTTTATTTGATGTCGGGGGCTATCATATAGGCCTGTCGGCCTTCATCCCTCCAACATCTTCATTTGATGTCGGGGGCCATCATACAGGCCCTCGACCTTCATCCATCCGACATCTTTATTTGATGCCAGGGGCTATCATACAGGACCCTCGGCCTTCATCCCTCCGGCATCTTTATTTAATGTCAGGGGCCATCACACAGGCCCATCGGCCTTCATCCCTCCGGTGTCTTTATTTGATGTCAGGGTCTATCATACAGGCCCATCGGCCTTCATCCCTCCAGCACCTTTATTTGATGTCGGGGGCCATCACACAGGCCCATCGACCTAGCCTTCATCCCTCCGGTATCTTTATTTGATGCCAGGGGCTATCATACAGGCCCATCGGCCTTCATCCCTCCTACATCTTTATTTGATGTCGGGGGCTATCATACAGGCCCATCGACCTTCATCCCACCAACATCTTTATTTGATGTCAGGGGCCATGACACAGGCCCCTCGGCCTAGCCTTCATCCCTCTGGTATCTTTATTTGATGCCAGGAACTATCATACAGGCCCATCGGCCTTCATCCCTCTGGCATCTTTATTTGATGTCGGGGGCCATCACATAGGCCCCTCGGCCTTCATCCCCGCGGCATCTGTATTTGATGCCAGGGGCTCTCACACAGACCCACCTGGCCTTGCACCCCTCCGTCACCTTTATTTGGTAACGAGGGGTCGTTACAAGCTCCTCAGCTTTTTCATGCAGGATCTAAGGCTGGTCTTGGATATCCCCTTAGCAGACGGACACAACCACCGCTCAATAATCAAGGCCGAAGGGTGCATTCCTTTTGCTTCACTCTGGGGGCATCCGGTGTACTCTTTTTCCCTCATTAGGATTTTTTCCCACAGGTTTTTTTCCTAATGAGGTTTTTAACGAGGCATCTCCCCATTGTGAAACAAAGGCGTCACCCCTCGGCGGCTCCTGCTGAAGGCATGCATCACTCTACTCCTATTTCCCTCAAGAAACTCTCGGCAAAAGGAGTGCGGGACTCCTAATGGAGTATATGGCCCAAGGACCCCCGGCCCACAGACTCCCACTTCTCCTGCTCAGGCCCATCAAGCCCAATGAGCACACAAGGCCCAGACATAGCGGCCCGAGTATCAAGAAGCCCACAAATACACATGTAAGTGCCTTCGGCCTCCTTGGCCGAGGGCTCCAAATCCCACAGAACAGTTTCATTTGAGCATACGAAGCTACTGGGAGGAAACACCAGAAATCAGGAGCCTTCGGCTTACAGAGCCTTCGGGTAAACAGAGCTTTCGGCCACAGGGGGGTCTTCAGCATGAGTATTCACCTTCGGCATCAGAAGCCTTCGACATAATGGAGCCCCCGATTAGAAGAGCCTTCGGCCCAGCACCCTTCAGCCGAAGGCATCCACCTCGACAGAATATCCTCTCCACATGCGCCTAGATCACCGTACCAAGTACAAACATCACATCCAACTACCGCATTTAATGCGGCCACATGCGAGTGTCAGTGCCACCCCGGTTGAGGTGACCCCTAAGCCGTTAGATTGTTGACACGTGTACTCTCATCGCATTTATTGCTGCTATAAATAGCAGCCCCTTTCCCCATTGTAAACCACAACAAGTTCACATATTCGAATACACTCTCTCTCTTAGTTATTTGCTCTGATTTCTCTCTAGTTATTCTCCGAAATAACCCCTCAGATAAGCTACCCCCCGGGTTCACTATCCATCAGTGTTTTAACTAATTATCTAAACATGTTGTGGGTCTATATTACCCAATCAAAAGAGCCCGTTTCTTATAACTCTTGTTGCATCCAAATGAACTTTGTCTTTTCAACCATCTCTATGTAAACAAAAAAAAATGCTCAATGCCTGTTTTTACCCATTAGATTTCATCCGTAGCTTTCTGTTTTTTTTCAAAACTTATAACAAAACATTTTTATAATTAATTTATTCAATAATGGTTGTTGTAATTTTTTTTGAAGATATCAGCCATTCAAGGATTTAGAATTGAACAAATTAGTCCTTCTATCTCTTTCTTTAAGAAAAGAGTTCAAAATATATAGTTTTGTGAGATTTTGATTTTAATGAAGGTGGGTGATGACTGCGACAGCAGGTTGGCTGCATAACGCGATTGGTAGTGGTCGATTTATTTTTCATTAGATTGATTTAAAATAAGTATTGTCTAACGAAGAAAGGTTACAAATGATTTAGCCTCTTTATTTATGATTTAGACTCTTAGCAGACAATTTTTACCTATAAGGTTAGCTGAATTAATACAACAACAATATTCAAGCCTTAATCCCAAAAGATATTGGAGTCAGCTAACATGAATCGATACATGATATCACCATCAAAAGGAAAAGAAAGAAAATAAAGATAAAAAAGATAAGCGATTATAAAAAGATACGGAGTAATATAAAAAGAGATGAATATACATAAAAATGATAAAATAAAAAGGATACAAATAATGCTTATATATAAGGATAAAAAAACAAGGAAAAGAAGATGAGGGGAAAATATGATACGAGATCACTCCTCCACACGAATACACGAAGACATGGCCGACGGAGACGCCCGGCCGATGGAGACCTTGCCAGGATGGGGACGCTCGGCCGATGGAGACCTTGCCAGGATGGAGATGCTCGGTCGATGGAGACCTTGCCAGGATGGAGACTCTCGGCCGATGGAGACCTTGACAGGATGGGGACGTTCGATCGACAGAGACCCGGCCGACGGGGCACCCCGGTTCTCCTGGCTTCTGAATCATATTCGGAGTGGACGTCTATCTGGCCGATGGAGGGCCATCTGGCCGACAAAGGACCCACTGGGCGACAGCTGTGCTTCCTCTTTGTCTTCTGAGTATGTGGGTCATATGGTCTGGATGTAGACAAAGTGAAAGGGAGTAGATTCTTGTTGCCTTGATTCTTGTTGCCTTGATTTCCGTTGCCTTGATGCTTTTGGATGACGGAGGATTACCTGGGAGCTCTGGCACTCCTGGCCGAGGCGGTGCCATCTTGTGGCTGATGCTCGTGTTGCTTCTTGAGCCGTTGCAGATCCATCACTTCTATGAACAAGAGATGTGCCTCGTATTGAGGATGATGCGCGTGTCCTGTTCTTTGTGCGTTATGTCGAGGACGATGCGTGTCTTTTGTTTTGAGGATGACACATGTCCTGACTTAGTGTGTTGATTTGGATGAAGGAGAGGCTGCATGGCCGTATATGTTGTTGGGTGCCTCTGATGTGAGGACGATGTGCTCTTAATCTTTACTTTCCTGTTTCGTACCTTGCTTGGAGCCGAAGATGAGCAGCTCATATCCTGCAGTTTCATCCACCAAAAGATCGATCCTCAGCACTGGATAGGGATCCATTGGGCAAGCTTTGTTGAGATCAGAATAGTCAACCCACATCTGCCATGTGGGCCCCTTGGGGGCTAGGACGACATTGGACAGCCACTCTACGTGCATAACAGGCCGAATGTGGCGTATGCAGAGCAGGGTAATGACCTCCTCTTTGATGAAATCTCTCCTCTCGACTGCCATTTACCTCTTCTTCTGCTGCACCAGTCTGACCTCTGGCCGAACGGCCAATCTGTGGCAAATGATATCCGGGTCAATTCCCGGCATGTCCTCCGGCCCTCTGGCAAACAAGATTTTGAACCTCCGGAGGACCAGGATCACGCCCTCCCGGATCTCTGGCTCCAAACCGTTCCCAATAGATACCCTCCGATCGGAGGGATCATCCAGTTCCACTTCCTCCAACAAGGTTGCTGGCTCCGGTCGGGATATGGCCTCCTCCAACCGAGCCTTTTCAGCGATGTTATTAACCCTCATATCCCTCTCCATCATCTTCTTCACCGCCTCCTTGTAGCAGGCCCTTGCTGTGTCTGGGTCCGTACGGGCCCTTGCTGTGTCTGGGTCTGTATGTGCGTTAACCAGCACCTCTGTGTAATTGCTTACAGGGTTCCTTTTTAGATCTAAGTAGAGATCCCCTGTGCTAAGTGCGTCGGTGAAGAGGGTGATGCTAGTGCTCTCCGGGAGGTCCTCCGCCTTAAGGGTTTCATCCCTTCATCTGATGAGGAAGGTAGATAACGACTCCCCCTTAGCCTGTCGGAGGTTCGTCAGCCAGCTAAAATGTTTCTTCGGGATAGTGCTGGAGGCGAACTGCGCCATAAACTGCCTGGAAAACTATTCGAAACTGTCAATGGATCCGGGCCTGAGCTGCCCGAACCATTCCTGGACTGCCCCTTTGAGGGTGCTAAAGAACAACCTGCAGATGGCCTCGTCAGAGGCTCCCAACATAGAAAGAGTTCTTTGGAAGGAAAGTATATGAGCTTTGGGGCCCCTGGCCCCGTTGTAGGTGAGAGCCTCGGGGGGTCGGACGTCCCTTGGTATTTCTACCGCCATTATCCTGGCAGAAAAAGGTGAAGATAGGACAACCCTAGGTTGTGTCGGTGTAGCCTCCGTTCGTCGGTTCAGCTCATCAATCTGCCTCTACATCTCCCTGAGCATTGCTTCCCGCGGATCAGGGGTCACAGGTGCAGGGTCCGCCAACGTATTCCCCCCGACATGATCCCGAAGTTGTGCTGTCCATGAATGACATGGGCCTCCTGCCTCATGCCCTCCATCACAGGGGTGTGCTCCCTGCCAGCCCGTTCACCACGGGGCATCACCGGCGTGTGGTCCTGAACCGTACGACGCTGAGTTTCCATGAAGGGCCCGACTCCTCCGGCGCCCCCCATATCTGGCGAGTGGGCATTCGTCATTCCTGACGATCCTAGTATGGACCGAATGACGAGAATGATTATTTTCGCTGGTATGCTCGCCGAATGACTGCATGGAACGGATAGGGGAGAGCGGTGTCCGCTCTGTGTTGGTGGAGTACACGCGCTCTGTCTCCTGTCGGTCCGCCATGCGGCGGACGGCATCCGCTATATCTCTTAGGGCGTTCGAGTCCTGCTGGACCTCGCGAGGGATCAAGTCAGTGAGAACCCTGAAATCCCCCTGAGTCCACAAACTGCTGGACTAGGCGCCCGTTGCCTGGTTGCGGCTCCTCCTACTACTAGCCAACCGTGAAGAGAGGTCTTGTGAGTTTCCTGTATTGCTAGCTGCCATCCTACTTGTTTTATGATTATTTTTGGAATAGTTTTTTAGTGTAGAGCTTGGTTTGAAAGGACTTTTTGATCAGTTTCCCACAGACGGCGCCAGTGTTGAGGTTTCTTCCTTCAACCCGTAAGCCCAACACGTAACCTGGGGGTCTCGAACGGGAGATTTGAACAAGTAAGATGAAGAACAAGCAGGAAATGGGCCAAACAACTGTATTTACTCACTCAAACTGTTACAAGCCGAAGGGCTGAACGTGATGTGCTACGCTACGGGCTGCTATTTTACTCATGGAGCGGGTCCGGGTCTTTCAATACCTGACCCGACCCATTGTCATGCCTTATCACAAACCTTTTTTAGTACAAAAAGAATAATTTCGTAACACGCTATTTAACTTTGAGAGAGATGGAAAATTAAAATAAATGTCATTAGTCATGGTTTGTGATAAATAAAGGGGTTTGTTCATGAATATTACTAAAAAAGAGACTCATCTTTATGATCAATTAGTTAGTTTAGGATGAAATTATCGATTATACCCCTACCTAATCACTTAATATGCAGCAAACTTATAACATGCCTACAGCCTACGTAAGATTCTTCCTAACCGTTTCCCCTGCAATTGCTATAGGCAAGCCACAAAAAATGACTTATATATCCAGCCCCAATTAATTTATTAAGTGACGAATTACACTTATTAGATCCGACATTTACCAGTTCGTATACGGTATACCGTGGTATCACCTCATGGTGAGCACCGTGCTCCCACACTTAAAACGGCATAGTTTCACACAATTATTTTAAAAATAAATTGCATGAACAGTATACGCGTGAATAGTACACACATGTACATTAACTTTTTTTATTTTCATCCCAGTAGAATGAATGATATAACTTGTGCATAATTAGATGTAACTCGTGTTGTTACAAATGTAACTTCAGTTAACAACTTATGTAACTTGTGCCTAGAAATATGCTCATGTTTAATGAAAAGGAGTCTAATTGTTCAATTATTATTTTACATAAATAGTGCATATATTTTGTTTTTAATATTAGGTGCATTAAAAATGATTTTTAACAAGAAAATCGTTTTTGATTGAATAACATGGATTTATTTTGTTGTGTAACTCACGCATGATTAGATGTAACTCGTGCATAAAAGTATGTAACTCGAACGTACGATAATGTAACTTCGTATATTATCAAGTGCACCGCATAGTATATTAAAAAATATACTACGTGTTGAGGCAGCCTTGCTTTAATTTTGGCCTTTTGGCAGGTGTGAGGTTTATCCATTCTTTGGATAGCCTACAATTTTGCTCACCTTTTTGATGTACATATAAACTCTTTGGATGGTTCCTAATATATACTTACTGTTCATCCAAAAAAAAAAAATACTGCGTGTTATAGAAAAAAGTAATTGTGATCATGTTTTTCATACTACGTATTTTAATAAATAAAGAAGATTAATACAATTGAATAAGAATAGAAAAGAAAAAGAAGAAATGATACAGGAAAGAATGTCAACAGAAATCGATCGAAGGGGAATCAGGGAAAGTTAGTGGAAGCTTTTTACTCTGTGATATCGAATCATGATTACAAATTCATTGTAATAAAAAAAAGTAATTAAGAAGCTAGATAAGATATAGAACAATTGGCTGGGGGAGGAAGTAGTGTGCCGAACGATGGGGGAGAAAAAAACTGTTGTGACGGACAAGAATAGCAGCCGGCTAAAGAAGAGCAGAATATTTGAGTTGTTTTATATTTGCGTACGTGGGAACGGCTGGACGGTAAAGGAGAAAAAACAATGATGGCAGACTTGAGGAGAAGAATACAGACCATCGCGCGACTTATTTTTATTTATGTAAGCGGTGCCGTATCAGACCCGGCATACCATGCGCATGGTATACCGGTTGCACAGTATAATTTGCAGACATTTACCATTACACGTTCAAATGATTATAGTTACCCATCCGGTCAGTTATAGTTATTCGTCTGATCGATTACAATTACACACTCAACCAATTATAATGTTACTTGTCCGACCGGTTACGGTTACCCGCCTGACCACCTATAGTTACGTGCCGCCAGTTACAGTTACCTGATCCGTCGTCTAGTTATAGTTATCCGACACGTCCAGTTACAGTTACCCGATCCATCATCCAATTACAGTTACCCGACCCGTCGTCCAGTTACAGTTACCCGACCTATCTAGTTACAGTTATCTGACCCGTCCATTTACAATTATAGCATACTACCTGCGTCCCTTAAAACTTTGCCAAAGTTGACCGTCACGGAGAATAATAAAGTAAAAACTGTGTGGTTGAGGTTTGTGTAGAGGAGGGAGAATTAACAAAAACTACAAAATAATTGATTAAAAGGGAAAGTGGCAAAGTTTTTTGGGACATCCCAAAAAGGAAAGATGACAAAGTTTTAAAGGACGAGGGAGTATGTAATTGTGGATGGCCTCTGCCCGAAACCTGAACATCTGATTTTGTTTTAGGGAAAAGTACGGAAAATGTACTTGTGGTTGAGCCCGTTTTAAGATAGGGTCATGTGTTTCATTCTTTATTAAACTGGTTCATGTGTTTGAATTCTGTTATCACAAGAGGGTCACGACGTTAAAAACGTCTGAAAAAGACAGTTAAAAGTAACTTCGATATTAAAAAGTGCCCGGAAAATTAAAAGAAAAATATCGAAAGGTGCGCCTCAATAAGACGACCGCTAGGCCATCTTTCTTTTTTGTTTTTCAGCCACCCTTGTCACCCCAAGTACCCTATCTGAAAACGGGCTCAAACACATGACCCTCTTCTAGTATTGTCTATTGACTGTATCATCACACTAATAAACAAAACCCGTGAGAAGAGCTAATGCATAGACAACCAGACAGGCGATCGGATATATTTGAATAAACCTGTGAACCTCTAAGGATATGTTTGTGTTGAGGTTAATTCGCCGCAGCCCGGAAGTTCAACACCCCTTCCGAGAGGGTTTCATGGCTATGAGTTGATAATATAATATAAACAATGATTTTTACGTGGAAACCCGGAAAGGGAGAAAACCACATGACTGTTTAGGCTAATGTCCAAGTCCGCTCCTTTTATTATTGCTCTCCTCACCAATACATTATACAAGCTCCATTAATGGAGGATTCAAGCTAACTATAGAGAAGGAGGAAGAAGAGAGGGATCCTTAATAAGGAGGGGAATGCTCCTATTTATAGAGGAAAGGGGGAGGGGTGTCCCACCCTAACGGGTCGAGTGGGCCGAGTGGGCCGAGTGGGCCTAGGTGGGCCGAATGGGCAGAAATGGGCCTTACTGATTGGGATCCGTACTACGTAAAGTCTTGGGCTCCTGAACAGTAATAGGCCGGGATGATATATCCCAATAGTTTGGTTCAAGGAATGTCATATTACTGTGGGAATGTCAGATTGCTGGGTATGTTAGATTGATGGGAATGTAGTCAATTTATTCCCATTTGTGTTTGGTTAGATTATGGGAATGTGACATTAATTTATTTGATTGAAAGATATTTTATATTAAAGATATGGTGGATTACTTCAATGCCCTTTAAATATCTTCTCTTAACAAAATAAATCTATTACAACCTACATCTAAGGTACTTAAAAATTATACGAAAAAATGAAGTATCTTAATAATAAATAAAATCAAATCTAAATGAATTGTTTTTAAGTAGGTTTAATTGTAAAAATTTGTAGATCCAATACAAAGATGAAAAAACTCTGTGCAAATAGCAATCTAAATATATTTACTATAATTTCAAAAAATTAAAATTTTAAAATGTTCAAGTTATTCGTAAAACTTGTTATCAAATTAAAGAAAAAAATGATCAATTTTGCCATTAAATTTTGAAATCCACTCATCAAAAACTTAAATAATCTATAAGTCTTATAACATAATACCTTAAAAAATTTAAATGTTAAGGAAAAAAGAATTATGAAAGTAACAAGAATAGACTGTCGAATATAATTAAATAAACATACTCCATCCGTCCCGCTCAAGGGCGTAGCTAGGATTGAAGGTTGGGCTGGGCCGGTACAAAGAATTTTTCTGATAATTTTTTTTCACATAAATTTTTAGACTAAAAATACAAAGAATTTTCAAATTTGGGGCGGGCCGTGGCCCGGTTGGCCACCCCTCTAGTTCCGCCCCTGGTCCCACTTGAAAGGTTGTCACACAATCTTCAATATTCGTTTGACTATAAAAGTAGTATAGTACTCATGCATACGCACGGGAAAAGTATTTGGTGCATATATTTTTACATCAATTTAATTAAATATTACAATAAAAGTACTTTGTGGAATTCAACATTTTCGAAAAATAAGAGTACAATAAGCTAATACCATAAAGTATAAGCCCATTAAGTACATATTCAATGAAGAGTATATTAGGAAAAATCAATTGACACCATTCATTAGAATTTAATGCTTATAATTTTTCGTGATTAAATTAAAATTTAAAATTAAATACTATTCTGTAAAAGTGAAAACAATAGGTGAGTGACATAAAGTTTGAGTGAGTAGAATAATTATTAAAATTAATGAATAGTATTAGTTGAAAAAGAAGTTGCTACTCAGCGGTTAAATTAGAACTAAGATATGAGAGAGAGAAATCTATTCTGCTAAATTCTCAACCAGTTTCTCTTATTCCTAAAGAAAACTATATATGACAGAACATTGTCCCACTCGATCAATTGTTAGTCGGATTAGCTTATACCTAAGAACACTACATGTGAGGGAGAAAATTATCCCACTCCATTCCCTCGCTCAACTATTAGCAACTTATCTTCTAATATCTAAAAGCAATACATATGAAAGAGAAAATTCTTCCGCTCAATTATTAGCATTATTATCTTGTTGTACCTAAAACTCTTACATATAAGAGAGAAAGTTCTCTCGCTCAATTGTTAACTGAGTTACCTTATACCTAAAAGCATTACTTGTAACACCCCGCACCATAGGACCCGAGGTGCTTACTCCAAACTTCTAGTACTGCCCCCACAAACCATTACAAAATTAATCGCAAGTGTAACACTACATATGAAAGAGAGAAATCGTTCTGCCCAATTATGGTCGGCTTATCTTATACTAAAAAGAACTATATATGATAGAGAAAGTTCTTCCTCTCGATTGTTAGCTGGCTTATCTTACCTTATACTAAAAACACTACATATGAGAGAGAAAATTCACATGCTGAATTGTTAACAAGCTTATATTCTTAGCTTCTTATACCTAAAAGCAATACAAATGAGAGATAAAATTATTCCGCTCAATTGTTAGCTGACTTATCTTATACTTAAAAGAACTACATATTAGAGAGAGAAATATCCCACTCAATTGTTAGTAAGCTTATATTCTAATACTCAAAAGCACTACATATGAGGGCAAATTCTCACCCTCAATCTCCCTGCTCAACTGTTAGCAAACTTATCTTATAATAGCTAAAGACACTACATATGAGAGAGAAAGTTCTCCTGCTCAATTATTAGCAAGTTTATCTTCTTATACCTAAAACCCTTTCATATATGAGAGAAAGTTCTCCCGTTCAATTGTTAGCCAGCTTACCTTATACCTAAATGTACTATATATGTGAGAGAGAGAGAGAGAGAAATTCTCCTCCTCAATTGTTAGTCGGCTTATCTCATACTTTAAATAACTACACATGAGATAGAGAAATTATCTCACTCATTATTATGAATAGTGTGAGTATTATTTCCGCAAGTTTATTTTGACGTTTCTTCAGGTTTGGTTTGGCTTCTTATTCTAGTTGGTAATCTACTATAGTGTTTTTTTCAAGGTTCATTACATAGTAAGAGATGTGCATTTTTTGTTCAAATATTCTTCCAGATGCTAGGTTGGGAATCATTTGAAACCCTTTCGTAAGTCTATCTAACTTGTATGTACAAAATTGAAAGTCCACAATAATGACCAAATTGAAATTCAAGTATATTTATATTTTTAATGAAATGTGATTTTTTAATATTCTCATTCTTTTTACTTTTAAAGGTGATTTGATTCACCAATAATAATAATAATAGTAATACTCCGTCGTCCCATAAAATTATTCCTGGTTTGACTTGGATCAGAGTTTAGAGCCCGTTTGGTAATCTTGTTTTTTGTCTTATCACGTTTATCGACCATTTTTTCATCAAACACGTATTTTTTTATTTCATGCACTGAATTGTTATTAGCAAGCTTATCTTCTTGTATCTAAAATCACTACATATGAGAGAGAAATTTTATCTCATTGAATTGTTAGTCAACTTACCTTATACCGAAAGCACTACATATTGCAGAGAGAGAAAGAGTTCTCCCGCTCAATTGTTAGGTGACTTATCTTGTACCTAATAGCATTATACTATCCTCCGTTCTTTTTTAGTTGCAACCTTCCCTTTTTTACGCTTATTCATGCACAACTTTGACCATCATTATATTTAATTCCCTATTACTAAAAAAATAAAAAATAAATTATGAAACTTTGTAATGAGATGAATTCAACCATTTTTTTCAAAAAAAACAAACAATTCACATACAATAATAAATAAAAGGTAGTCAAAGTAGTGTACATGAATAGTGTGTAAATTCCAATGTGGCAACTAATATGACACGAAGGGAGTATATGATAGAGGAAATTAGCTCGCTCAATCGTTAGCCTTCTTAATTATGACCTAATCTTCTTATACCTAAAATTTTATACATAAAAGCATTATATATGTGATAGAAAATTATCTCACTCAATTGTGAGACGGCTTATCATATACCTCAAAGCATTACATATAAAAGAGAAAAATTGGTCGCTCAATTGTAAACCGACTTATCTTATACTTCAAAGCAATCCATATGAGACAGAAAATTATCTTGCTCAATTGTTAGCCGGCTTATCTTCTACCTAAAAATACTATATATGAGAGAAAATTCTACTACATCTTTCACAAATGTGTAATGATTCACCCAATAACAATTTTATTTCCTCGTCTTCTACATCTTTATTACTTAATTACATAATTCCTTTCTAATTTACTTTCTCCCATTAGATTGTTAGCGTTTTGAGTATTTTTTTTTCATACCGAGAATATCTCGCTTCAATTGCAAGAGCTTATGTTATGCAGGTTTATTATTATGAATAGTGTGAGATTTTGATTCGCAAGTTTTTTTTCTTTCTTCTAAATTCAGTTTGATTTGACTACTAATTTTAGATGGTAGTCTAATATAGTGCTTCTTTCATGTAAATTCGCTTAGTAAAGCAAATAACAAAAATGAAAAAGATGAAAAAGAAGTAAATAGACCAATTCAATTTTTTTATTTTATTAGAACTAATTAGATTTTCATTTGCTAATTTTTTATATAGCAAAACCAGTGCACTTCAAATCATAAAATAATTTAAGAAAGTTTTCACAAATAAATTTATTATTTTTAGATTTTCTTCTTTCATGGCCTGATTTTGAATTTAGAGACTGTTTAGTAGCAGTGAAATTAGTTGAATCTGTTCAAATGGATAAACTTCTGAGAGAAGTGGTTAAATTAGTTGAATCTATTGATTTATGGATAAATTTAATTTAAAATATATTGTATTAATGAAATAAAGAAAAGAATTATATGAAAAGTAGTTTAAAATGATTACATATAGTAACTTCAGTCAATTTAAGGAAGCAGTACAGCCCAGCTGGTCGCCGACTCACTCTCCCTTACGGGAGGTCTCGGGTTCGAAACTCAATGTAGTGAGTTTCAGCCTAGATTACTCCAGGCTCCCCCAATCCCCTCCCCCGGACGTCCCCTGGAGTTAAAAAAAAGTAACTTCACTCAATTCAAACATAAAAATTACTTAAATCAATCTAAACATAAATAGATCAGATCAGTTTAAAACAAACCAAAAATGTTTAATCAATTTTTTCATATTTTTCCCGTCTCTTAGAAAGAAAGAATATTGATAGACACTAGTTGTTAGTGCCTAAGTATACATTTTTATTATTGTTTGTAATGTTTATTTATTAGTTTTGTGCAAGTTTGTAGTTGTTAGTTTGCATTTGATTGTAATCGTATTTCTAGCATTTTATTGTTTGTTGTAAGTTGTAGCTAGTTGAGCTATAAGTTTAGGATAAGTTTGGAAGCAAAAAGGATGAAGAATCCTGAGTTTTGTGCAAAACCCGGTCGGGTATGGCCTTTACCCGGTCAGGTATGAAGTGAAAGAGGAAGCTTCTGGGAAATTATATCAAATACCCGGTCGGGTATTCCATATACCCGGTCGGGTATGAAGTGATTTTGGACAGAAAGACATGCAAAAGAACACAAAAACGTGGGAAAGAGATTTGGTTTGACAAATACCCGGTCGGGTATGTCAAATACCTGGCTGGGTATCCGGCCATAGGTGTTGAAAAAACCTATAAATAACCCCATTTTTCTTCACTTTTCATCATTCCTTCTTCCATACTCTTAAGCTCAGTTTAGAATAGCATTTCTTTATATTTTTCTAGCTATGTTTAGTCTCCAAATGAGGAGCTAAACTTCCATTCTTGGTGTTGCTCTTGAAGCTTGTTGATTATTAAAGTTGTGAGTTATTTTCTTAACTTCTTCCCTTGAATATTAATTATTAGTTCTTTCCTTAATACTATCTCTATATTAATGTTGGGGAGTGTTGCTAAGATGACAATTAGCTAACATCTTGACATTAGTTATAGTAGTATTTTCTGCCTCTATATTAATGTTGGGGAGTGTTGCTAAGATGACAATTAGTTAACATCTTGATGTTAATTATAGTAGGATTCATCTTCTTTAATAATATTCTTCCTTGAATATTAATTAATTCCTATTCATATTTCATATTAATATTTTGAACATTAGTTAAAGGATCAACTAGTTTTGTTTCATATATTAATTATTACTAGAAACGATCGACGAACCGATGGTTAATCGTTGATGGTTTCACAAGTAAGTAGCTTCGGTTTATTAATGCACGGTTGTGGTTAATAAACTTAAGAGTGATTAATTTTGTTGGTTAAACCGAGACCGTTGTGTTGAGTTTATCAATCTCAATTGATTTCATCAAGGAGTTAGGAGATTAAATGCTACTATCAAGTCGGTATATGGCGGTGTTCTATACTTGACTAATAGTAAGGGTTATTAATGAACGGTTGTTGTTAATAACTACCCTCGATGAATTGGATATACTCCTCGATTGAGTATTCAAGAGGGAATAAGTTATAGATATAACAATGATCGACTAAAATATATCAACAAGTGGAAAGTAGCAATGTCAAGTCCTTTATATCTTTGAATTAAACACATATAGGTTGTTCATCTTAGTTTCTTAATTAAATTAAATCATTCAAAACCAAAACCCCCCCTTTTAATTACTAGTTTCATAAAAAGAGAATTATTCCTTTCCCTGTGGATACAAACTCTACTACGCTATACTACATATAAGTGTTTAGTATTGAATTTATTTTGACGCACCGTGACAAAGTGCTCGTCCATTTTGGCGCCGTTGCCGGGGAAAGACAATTAATTTTTCTTTTTATTTCAAGAAAAACCAAAAAAAAATCTTACTCTTCTATTTTCTGAGCTTACATTAGTTATGAGTACATGGATACCAACACTACATCCTTAGAGAGTCAAATTTCCTTCTTGACTTCTCTAATTAAGGAATTTATCTTAAGCCCAAATGCTCAAGATGCCAAGACATGCAACATTTGCATGTCTCACAGGCATCTTACAGATTTCTGCCCAAAGCTCCAAGATGAATACCTTGAACAAATTGAGGATGTATGTCACGAAAGGGATGTACCTCACATGAGGTATGATCCGTTCTCCAACTCTAACATGTCTACGGAGGATATGGTCCGGGCTATTGCTACCAACGTGACCACCATACAAAACAACATGGTGCAATTCCAAAATGAGACCGAGTCTAGCATTTTAAACTTGGAAACTCAAATGAGTCAAATAGCCGGAGCCGTGAGTAAGCTTGAAGCAAGGGATTCGAAAAAACTTCCTTCTCAAATAGAATGTGATCCTAAACAGCAAACTTTTGCAATCATATTGACAAAAGAAAAGGAAATGCAAAAGGAGATCCAAAATCTAGAAAAAGTAGAAGAAGAAAAAGACACGGAGCTCCAACTGGTCAAAGAAGAGGATAAGCTGAGCTTCAAATTCAAATGTTTGTCCTTGTCATCCTTTGAGGTATCTCCATCATCTCTGGAAGCTTTAAGAGAAACTCGTAAACTTGAAAAGGACAATGACATTTCTGAAATATTCTTCAAAATTGAGGGGTCGAAAAACTTTTTATTGACCATACTAAACGATAATTTCTTCCCCTTCCTCCCACCACACAAATCAATGAAAATCTGGATATTTGATCCTGGAAAGATTTCCAAAGTGGAGAGTCGAGAAATTGAGCACTCCTATGGAAGTCCTAGGAGTGAAAGTGTGAAGAAGATAAACTATCATGATCCAAGTTTGAATGACTGAAAACAATGATAGCGTCGTGCCGCGACGTTAAATGAGGCGCTTCTTGGGAGGCAACCCAAGTTTCTATATTTTGTGTGTTGTTTAAATTGAGTGATTGTTAGAGAGTGCACAAAAATTATTTTCAAAAAAAAAGTTTTTGAAGAGGTCTAGGAAAAAAAAACGACCGGGTATTACCCAAAACCCGGCCGGGCATTGTGGTAAAGATGCCTCTGGAAAGGAAACCCATTCGGGTGTCGATAGGGTAAAGAAAAATGATTTTTTTTTTAAAAATGGCCTAATACCCGACCGGGTATCACAAAAACCCGACCGGGTATTATGCCTAAAAATGTTCTGCCAAGCAAAAAACAGCATACCCATTCGGGTATTACTAAAACCCGGCCGGGTAATCGGGATTTCAGTCCGATTTGGTCCCAAATCAGCCCACAAAACACCCATTTTCTTTCCTAATCTCCCAAACTCAAACCCTCAACCTCCATTGACAATCATCCAAGCTTCAAACCACTCCAATCTCAACCAAAACATCCAAATTAACCCCACACTCTTCTTATCCACATCATCCTCTCCAACCCCAAAACCTCCAAAATAAAATGTCATTTCTTTTTCTCCTCACCCTACTTTCCAAACCCACACACACAAAACCCACAAAATCCCCCAAATACCCTACAAACCAAATTCACTAACCCCCCAAGCTCAAGTTTGGAATTCACTCAAAAAAAAGAGAAAAAAAAGCACCAAAGAGATCACATAACTTCGACCACCAAGGGTACTTCTCCAACATGCCCAACCTAGTACAACACCCGACATGGTATTATCCCTCATATTAGGGCAATTTGGAGGTTCTAGCTCCGGTGAACATGGTCTTGGTGGCGATGGCGGTTATGGAGGGTACGTCGACGATCATGGTGCCGAACACTAGGGACAGTGTTTCAAAAAAAGTGTAGGGGAGGCACTCATTTGGTATGTACTCATTTTTTTAACCTTGTAACTTGCATTATTTTTCTTAAACAAAAAAAGAAAAAAACAATAAAAGAAAAAAAATGCGAGTTAGGTTGAAAACCCAGAAAAAATGGGCAATCTAAGCAAAACTGGCTAAAATGAGTGAGTTTTGAGAAACGAAAAATAAAAAGAGAGGCTAGGATGAAAACCTGAAAAGGCTCCTAGGCAAAATGAGAGAATGAGAAAAAAAATCTATTTATGCAAGAAGATAATCAAAAAAAGAAGAAGAAGAAAATGTTGGATGGTTGGTCTGCTACTCTTGAGGTTTTAAAAACTTCATGGGCATGTTTTAATTTACTCGAGACGAGTAAAGGTTCAAGTGTGGGGGTGTTTGATAGACACTAGTTGTTAGTGCCTAAGTATATATTTTTATTATTGTTTGTAATGTTTATTTATTAGTTTTGTGCAAGTTTGTAGTTGTTAGTTTGCATTTGATTGTAATCGTATTTCTAGCATTTTATTGTTTGTTGTAAGTTGTAGCTAGTTGGGCTATACGTTTAGGATAAGTTTGGAAGCAAAAAGGATGAAGAATCCTGAGTTTTGTGCAAAACCCGGTCGGGTATGGCCTTTACCCGGTCGGGTATGAAGTGAAAGAGGAAGCTTCTTGGAAATTATATCAAATACCCGGCCGGGTATTCCATATACCCGGTCGGGTATGAAGTGATTTCGGACAGAAAGACGTGCAAAAGAACACAAAAACGTGGGAAAAAGATTTGATTTGACAAATACCCGGTCGGGTATGTCAAATACCCAGCCGGGTATCCGACCATAGGTGTTGAAAAAACCTATAAATAACCCCATTTTTCTTCACTTTTCATCATTCCTTCTGCCATACTCTTAAGCTCAGTTTAGAATAGCATTTCTTTATATTTTTCTAGCTATGTTTAGTCTCCAAATGAGGAGCTAAACTTCCATTCTTGGTGTTGCTCTTGAAGCTTGTTGATTATTAAAGTTGTGAGTTATTTTCTTAACTTCTTCCCTTGAATATTAATTATTAGTTCTTTCCTTAATACTATCTCTATATTAATGTTGGGGAGTGTTGCTAAGATGACAATTAGCTAACATCTTGACATTAGTTATAGTAGTATTTTCTTCCTCTATATTAATGTTGGGGAGTGTTGCTAAGATGACAATTACTTAACATCTTGATGTTAATTATAGTAGGATTCATCTTCTTTAATAATATTCTTCCTTGAATATTAATTAATTCCTATTCATATTTCATATTAATATTTTGAACATTACTTAAAGGATCAACTAGTTTTGTTTCATATATTAATTATTACTAGAAACGATCGACGAACCGATGGTTAATCGTTGATGGTTTCACAAGTAAGTAGCTTCGGTTTATTAATGCACGGTCGTGGTTAATAAACTTAAGAGAGATTAATTTTGTTGGTTAAACCGAGACCGTTGTGTTGAGTTTATCAATCTCAATTGATTTCATCAAGGAGTTAAGAGATTAAATGCTACTATCAAGTCGGTATATGGCGGTGTTCTATACTTGACTAATAGTAAGGGTTATTAATGAACGGTTGTTGTTAATAACTACCCTCGATGAATTGGATATACTCCTCGATTGAGTATTCGAGAGGGAATAAGTTATAGGTTTAACAATGATCGACTAAAATATATCAACAAGTGGAAAGTAGCAATGCCAAATCCTTTTTATCTTTGAATTAAACACATATAGGTTGTTCATCTTAGTTTCTTAATTAAATTAAATCATTCAAAACCAAAACCCCCCCTTTTAATTACTAGTTTCATAAAAAGAGAATTATTCCTTTCCCTGTGGATACGAACTCTACTACACTATACTACGTATAAGTGTTTAGTATTGAATTTATTTTGACGCACCGTGACAAAGTGCTCGTCAAATATCATACTATTAAATTGAATTAAATTTAGAAGTTTTATTTATTAGCAGTTTAGCATCCGATGTGGTTATCATTTCATTTGCTAATTTTTGAATTTCGAATGACATTATAATAAGGAAGGAATAAGGTTTATAACACTTTAATAATGGGAGTATACTGCTATATTTTTATTAAAAGTAAAACTATATTAAAGGATGAAGTTTCATTAAGATAGATGACGTATGTTAGTAGGCCAAGTTTTTATATTTTCTATCTCCGTAATTCGTTTTTTGTAAAGCAAATAACAAATATGCAAAAGATGAAGCCACATGACATAAGTAGAGCAATGCTCTCTATCACTCGTAGGTAGACATGTTACATAATAATTGAGAATAAATCTATATTTTTAATAATCTACTACATTCTTATATATAAATATATACTATCACCGTCCCAATTTGATGGTCCTAGTTCATGTTCATATTCATTTGGTCAACACAAATTATTCTTAATCATTTACTTTTTATATCAATTTTTTATGAAATTTTATTCAGGTTTTTGCGACATTGTAAAACTTTTAATGTAGTTTCCGAATATGTAAATTTTATTTGCTACAAAAAAATTTGAGTGTGAACAAAAATTCATTTGCTTTATCGTCGGTCAAGTCTCATAAACCGCAACAGGACTATTAAATTAGGACGGATGGAGTATAATTTTATTTATACATAATTATAGAGACTGTTAAAAATTTATATTTTTATATATTCAATATTGATCTCAAATGAAAGATCACAAAAATTATGAATTTTGATATATTTTTTATAAAAATTGAAGCAAAAATGAAAAAGTTATAACACTTTAAATAAAATTGGGATTTTTATAGTTTGGGCCCCATCAAATACATATCATGCGCCCACCCTTGCTTTCCTTCGGTGTTCAAAAATACATTTGGAGTGAAAAAGTCACATGTCATTCTGATGGGAAAGGAGAGAAATGAGGAGAGCAAGAAACATAAGCTTTATTAAGGGTAAAATAGTCTTTGAATGAACTATTTGTTTTCTTATATATAAATAGATTGAGTACGCATTAGAACATCATAGTAACTATGCATATTAACCGTAGTAATATTTTTGTCCATAACTTTTATTTCAGTACTATTTAAGGAAAAACCTCTAAAATTAACTGATCCCTATCAATAATAAGATTTTTTTAGTAAATAAAACTTACATATTCAGAAACTACATTAAAAGTTTAATGGAATCACAAAAAATTAAATTTGATAAAAGTTGAATACATAGAGAAATTAAATGAAAAGAGATAATTAATTGAGGGAATTTTCGGAAGAAAATTAGATCATCCCCGGGAATGTAAGATAACCTAAGGGATAGAAGGGTATAACATTCCCCTTCATATTACATTGTCGGGAATGTAACTTTCCATATTTTTTTAGTAAATAAAACTTACATATTCAGAAACTACATTAAAAGTTTAATAGAATCACAAAAAATCTAATTTGATAAAACTTGAATACTGTTGTAAAATCCTGAGAATGACAAGTGTGAATTGTTCATCCTTATCATCAGGACACTAATCCAATTTCCATCCTTGTAAAAGACAGATGGCTAGGTTTAATGTTTCCAGCAGATTATGTAGAATAATTCTTTGATGATTCATCTCCTAACCAAACTAGTATAAATAGGGTGATCAACCCTTTGTAAATAAACTCAGAAATTCAGAAAATATTCAGAGATTAAGAAGAAGCAATTTAGAGCTTTTATCTATATATCTATCTCCCAAATTCGATCTTCATCTTCTTCATTTCACAACACGTTATCAGCACGAATCTGCTCAAAAGCTCTTCAAGAATTCACCATCTCCTGCAGTATATATCATTGCCAACATCAGCAAAAGAGAATTTGATGTCCTTGATCTGTCTGGACAAAAATATCTGGAATGGAAAGTTGATGCTTTAGCACATTTGAAGGCTAATGGTCTTGAAGACACCATTGAGGCTGATAATCAATCATTGTCCCAGGATAAAGCGAAAGCTATAATTTTTCTCCGTCACCATCTCCATGAAAGTCTCAAATCTGAATATCTTTTGGTTGATAACCCAAAAGAATTATGGGACAATTTACAAGAGAGGTATGGCCACCAACAAAAGGTCCTTTTGCCTAAAGCTCAATATGACTAGATCAATCTAAGATTCCAGGACTTTAAATCAATCAGTGACTATAATTCTGCTATGTTCCAAATAACATCTAAATTAAAGTTATGCGGACAAAAAGTCATTGATGCTGATATGTTGGAGAAAACCTTTTCTACTATGCATATCTCTAACATGTTGCTCCAACAACAATATAGAGAAAAGGGTTTTAAAAAATACTCCGACTTAATATCAGTATTATTGGTAGCTGAGCAAAATAATGGCCTTTTGATGAAAAATCATAATCTGAGACCCACTGGTTCTAGTCCTTCGGTTTATGGTCCAACTGGCCATAATTTAGTCACTGAATCAAATGCAACATACAGTGGCAGTAGAAGGCATTTTAAACGTGGGCATTTTAATGGTCATAAAAACAAGTCACACTGAGAATATAAACAGGTCAATAGACCAAATTATAAGGGCAAGGGCAAACAAAAGGCCCATCAAATAAATCGCCCTCCAAAAACCTCGGTAAAGACGACTTGTTATAAATGTGGCATGACAGGGCATTGGGCTAACAAATGCCGCACTGCAAAGCATCTGGTGGAATTATTTCAAGCTTCCATGAATTTGAACAACGGCAAAAATATGGAAGTTAATTATGTCAACGACACGACTCCACCTCTGCCAAAATTTGATGTGTCCGACTTTTTCGCGGATGATGCCATTATGGACGATGCTTTTGCAATAAACCAAAATGTCACAAAATAAAATATTAGACTCCGATCCTTATGTTGTAACATATTAGTTTTATGTATTTTTTCTTTCTTCTGTTTTTCTTTTGTTTTTAAATAAATGTGTGTAATATATGTACTTTATGTTAAATTATATGCACAATTTGTGATCAAGCTTATGTTTATTTACACATTTTGAAGATATGGATCACTGAAATGATAAAGAGCTATGTCTGATAGACAACGCCACAACGCACACCATTTTGAGAAATAAAATATATTTCTCTCAAATGACTTTAGTTGAGGCTAAAGTCAATACCATATCAGGTGTTGCGAAGCTCATTGAAGGCTCTGGGAAAGCATATGTGATGCTCCCTAACGGGACCAAAATAATTATAAATGACGCTTTATACTCCAGCAAATCGCGGAGGAATTTATTAAGCTTTAAAGATATGCGTCAAAATGGTTATCACATAGAAACCATGAATGAAAATCAAAAGGAATATATTTGTCTTACAACAACTAAATCTGGCACTAAATATATTTGTGAAAAAATGCCAGCATATTCCTCAGGACTATATTTCACATATATTAGTCCATTTGAAATAAATCCGGTTTCTAACACAAAGTTAGATGATCAGAAAACATTCATGTTGTGGCATGACCGTTTAGGTCACCCAGGCCATGTAATGATACATAAAATCATTAAGACTTCGCTTGGACACCCATTAAAGAATATAAGGGTTCCAATATCAAGGGATTTTCCTTGTAAGGCCTGTTCTCTTGGCAAAATGATCATCAGGCCCTCTATGAACAAAATTGCAACTGAATCACCTGCATTTTTAGAAAGGATTCGAGATATTTGTGGACCGATAGCCCCACCATGTGGACCATTTCGATATTTTATGGTGTTGATTGATGCTTCAACACGTTGGTCACATGTTAGTCTTTTATCGACTAGAAATTTAGCATTTGCTAAACTCCTTGCTCAAATTATACGATTAAGAGCTCATTTTCCAGATCATTCTATAAAGAAAATCCGACTTGACAATGCAGGAGAATTTACATCCCAATCATTTAACGACTATTGTATGTCGATTGGGATTGATGTGGAGCACCCTGTTGCTCATGTCCATACACAAAATGGTCTTGCTGAATCATTAATTAAACTATTACAATTAATCGCTAGACCATTATTAATGAAGTGTAATTTGCCTTCATCAGCTTGGGGACATGCTATTTTGCATGCAGCAAATTTAATTCGGCTTAGACCAACTGCATATCATGAATATTCCCCAATGCAATTAGTAACTGGACAAGAGCCAAACTTAGCACACATTAAGATATTTGGTTGTGTTGTTTATGTTCCAATTGCTCCACCTCATCGTACAAAAATGGGTCCTCAAAGAAGGTTGAGAATTTATGTTGGATTTGAATCTCCCTCAATAATCAAATATCTTGAACCGATGACTGGTGACTTATTCACCGCACGATTCGCTGACTGTCATTTCAATGAGACAGTATTCCCAACCTTAGGGGGAGAAACTAATAAATCGGACCCAAGTACGAAAGGAATAACATGGAATGCAACAGAATTATCACACCTTGATTTCAGATCAAATATATGTGAGCAAGAGGTGCAAAAGATAATCCATTTACAAAATGTTGCAAATCAGTTGCCTGATGCATTCACAGATACAAAGAAAGTGACAAAGTCACATATTTCTGCTATGAATGCTCCTGCTAGAATCGAAATTCCAACAGAGAATTTTGAAAAATCTCTTACAAATGATTCTTCTATACGCAAAAAGCCTTGCAGGCCACTTGGATCAAAAGATATAAAACCAAGAAAAACTAAAAGGCAGGAATTGGTCTGTGATGCCAAAGATGTTCATCCTTCTGAACAAGAACATGAACAATTTGAAAATACTAGCATAGAAAATGATATTGACAAAACAAACATCTCAAATGATGATCCGATTTCCTTAAACGAGGAAGATATTCCAGATAATGATAGAAACGTTGATAATTATGAAATTTCAATAAATTACGTTTCTACTGGAATACAATGGAATCGAAAAGATATTGATATTAATGAGATATTTGTCTATGTCGTTGCCACAAATGTTATGAATGAAAACAATGACAATGATCCAACATCTATTGAAGAATTTCGGAAACGACACGATTGGCCAAAATGGAATGAAGCTATTCAGGCTGAATTAAAATCACTTGAAAAACGTGATGTTTTTGGACCGATAGTCCCTACGCCAAAAGGCGTAAAACCGGTGGACTTTAAATGGGTATTTGTGCGTAAACGCAATGAGAAAAATGAAATTGTAAGATATAAAGCCCGACTTGTTGCCCAAGGGTTTTCTCAAATGCCGGGAATTGATTATGAAGAAACCTATTCTCGAGTAGTTGATGCAGCTACAGAAAGGTTTCTCATTGGCATGTCTGTTTTTGAAAGGCTGCAAATGCGCCTAATGGATGTAGTGACTGCATATTTATACGGTTCACTCAATACAGACATTTATATGAAAGTTCCCGGAGGGTTTAAAATGCCTGAAACTTACAACTCAAAACCACGAGAAATGTTTTCCATTAAACTACAAAAGTCATTGTATGGACTAAAACAATCTGGACGAATGTGGTATAATCGTCTCAGTGAATATCTTCTCAAAGAAGGATACAAGAATGATCCGATTAGTCCATGTGTTTTCATTCGGTGATCAAATTCGGGATTCGTCATAATTGCAGTATATGTTGATGACTTAAACATTATTGGAACTCCCGATGAAATTGAAAATACTGCAAAATATCTTATGAAAGAATTTGAAATGAAAGATCTCGGGAGAACCAAATTTTGTCTCGGACTTCAAATTGAGCATTTGAAGAATGGAATTTTCATCCATCAATCCAATTACACCGAGAAAGTTTTGAAGAGATTCTATATGGACAAAGCTCATCCTTTGACTTCACCCATGGTCATTCGATCTCTCAACATACATGATGATCCATTCCGTCCCCGAGAAGACAACGAAGAAATACTCGGTCCTGAAGTACCATATCTGAGTGCTATTGGAGCTTTAATGTATTTAGCTAATAATACTAGACCAGATATTGCATTTTCTGTAAATTTATTAGCTAGATACAACTCATGCCCAACAAGGCGTCATTGGAACGGGATCAAGCACATATTCCGTTATCTCCGTGGTACAGTTGATCTCGGCCTATTCTACCACAAAGATGCAAAAGCCACTTTAATTGGATATGCAGACGCCGGATACTTATCAGATCCTCAAAAGGCGAAATCACAAACCGGGTATGTATTTACTTATGGTAACACCGCAATCTCATGGAGATCTATGAAGCAGACATTGACAGCTACATCATCAAATCATTATGAGTTAATTGCACTATATGAAACCGGAAGAGAATGTGTATGGTTGCGATCTATGATTCAACACATCCAAAATGAATGCGGTATGAAGCCTATTACTATTCAACCTACTGTGATCTACGAAGACAACACTGCGTGCATAGCTCAGATTAAAGAAGGCTACATCAAAGGTGACAGAACAAAACACATATCACCAAAAATTTTCTCTACTCACGATCTGGAGAAAGAACGGACGATCAATATTCAACAAATCAGATCCAGTGAAAATCCGGCCGATCTCTTCACCAAATCTTTACCCCCGAAGAAGTTCATAGAACTTGTACAGAAAATCGGCATGAGTCGCCTTCAAATTTTAGCCTAAGTTCAGGGGGAGTATTTGAATGCACTGCACTCTTTTTTCCTTCATCGGATTTTTATCCCACTGCGTTTTTCCTGATAAGGTTTTTAACGAGACAGTACATCCAAATACAACGACATTATAAGTCGTAATCTTTACCCCTTAATTTTCACAATAAATTTTTAAAAATAACAAATATCTATTCAAGGATGAACATTCAAGGGGGAGTGTTGTAAAATCCTGAGAATGACAAGTGTGAATTGTTCATCCTTATCATCAGGACACTAATCCAATTTCCATCCTTGTAATAGACAGATGGCTAGGTTTAATGTTTCCAGCAGATTATGTAGAATAATTCTTTGATGATTCATCTCCTAGCCAAACTAGTATAAATAGGGTGATCAACCCTTTGTAAATAAACTCATAAATTCAGAAAATATTCAGAGATTAAGAAGAAGCAATTTAGAGCTTTTATCTATATATCTATCTCCCAAATTCGATCTTCATCTTCTTCATTTCACAACAAATACATAGAGAAATTAAATGAAAAGAGATAATTAATTGAGGGAATTTTCGGAAGAAAATTAGATCATCCCCAGGAATGTAAGATAACCTAAGGGATAGAAGGGTATAACATTCCCCTTCATATTACATTGCCGGGATTGTAACTTTCCAGATTTTTTCTCAAAACCGTGAACCAAACATGGGTATCTAACATTCGAGGCATCACATTCCGGCCTTCATGTTAGATACCCATGTTTGGTTCACGGTTTTGAGAAAAAATCTGGAAAGTTACATTCCCGGCAATGTAATATGAAGGGGAATGTTATACCCTTCCATGGTCTGGTCTGGTCTGGTCTTTTTTGGTTTGGTCTGGTCTGGTCTGTTTTGGTCTGCTCTGCTCTGGTTTGGTCTGGTCTGAAATTCTATTTTTTATTTTTTTTGCATAAAGATTTTATTTTTTATATATATTATAATCCATAAATAATTATATTTTATTTATTTATAATTAAAAATAATAATATTCCTTTCAGCATGTTAAAACTTTGTCTATTCGTTATAAAAGTATACTAATAATATTAATAATAATAATAACAATAATAATAATAATAATTATAATTATAATTATAATTATATTATTAATAATAATAATAATAATAATAATAATAATAATGATAATAATAATAATAATAATAACGACAATGATAACGACAATGATAACGACAATCATAACGACAATGATAACGACAATCCTAACGACAATCATAACGACAATCATAACGACAATCATAACGACAATCATAACGACAATCATAACGACAATCATAACGACAATCATAACGATAATTATAACGATAATCATAACGATAATAATAACGATAATAATAGTAATAATAATAATAATAATAATAATAATAATAAAATATGGTTTGGTCTGGTTTGTTTTAGATTGATCTGGACTGTTGTGGTCTGATCTGGTCTTGTCTGATCTGGTCTAGTCTGGTCTGGTCTTGTGTGAGACGAATTACCGTAAAAACAACCTAAGTTATCTTTGATTTGTATATGGAGTATATATTTGTCATTAGTATTGATGGAGTATATGGGCCTGGACCCCAGGGCCCACATACTCAGGAGAACAGAAGGTACCATGATCACCTAGATGGGAGCCTCGTCGGCCAGAAAGAAGTCTACTCAGAATGTGATCCCGAAGCCAGAAGAACCGGGTGACCTCGTCGGCCGGGTCTTCGTCGGCCATGCCCTCGTCGGCCATGCCCTCATCGGCCATAGGCAGCCTCCAGAACAGGATTTACACTTAATCATTTCTATGTACTTTGTATCCGGCCCATTAGTGGCCCTATTGTAAATGGGCCTCCCAAGCCCAAGACTTGGGAGCCCAGTCCTAATTTTCTCTATAAATACTCCCCTTGGGAGTAGTTATAGGGGTTCACAAAATCATTAATTCAGAGCAACCACAGCACTTCTCTCTCTAGCTCTCACTTCTCTCTAGATATATAATCTATCATTTGGTGCTTTCAATGAGAGCTAGAACAATCAAGTTAGCCTCCTTCGTCGCTACCAAGCACAACTAAATGACAATGGGAAGAACTGAGTCAAACTGCAACCTCCTCGGCAAGGCCATCCCTGAGGCCTAAGAGAACCAAGAACACGAGGAGGACGCCACGACCGACAAGGCTGCCGAGGGGGATGTCTTCCAGAAAGCCATCGACCTCGCAGGTGACTTGCACAACAAGCTCAACGGCCTGGCCCCTGACGCCCGCCTTGGCTTGGACAAGAAGCGCGCAGAAAAAGGCGACAATGCCTCGGCGCAACCTGCCTCTCCTGCTGTGAACCCTCAGCTTCAGACTGCACTCTCAGCCATCATCGCCAGCTTGGCCCAGAACCCCACCGTCCTCGGCGCACTCATGCCAAGTATGGGGGAGAACACGACGCCGCCTCCTCAGCCCCAGCCATTGGCCGTTAGGCTAGGAAATGATGAGGGGGTGGTGCCCCAGGACACGACATCGTCCCACTCCCACCCTACTTCCTCGCTTCGAGCTGGACCGACCCCAGCGCGTGGAAAAGCCTCAGCCTTTAACAGGCTAGGTGACACGTGCCGTCGGCCTGCTTCAGAGAGGATGGCGGGGCGGATTGGTCAGCGTGAGCCTGGCTCACCCAGGGAAAGCTTGGGGTCGGTATCCCGGACAGCGGATCGGCCCCACCTGGACAAAGGCAAGGAGAAACTGCATGAGGATGATGCCTGTCACCAGATCAACACGGCCCATGCCGCCCGCTTGCAAACACAAGTAGCCACCATGGCGGCCAAAGACCCCAGGAACGAAGTGATCGCCCAACTCGAGCGGAGGCTCGCCCAGATGGAGGCCAAATAGCTGGCCGCCACGCCCACCGGCAACTCATCCAGAGATCCCGGCCATGCCCTCATCGGCCATAGGCAGCCTCCAGAACAGGATTTACACTTAATCATTTCTATGTACTTTGTATCCGGCTCATTAGTGGCTCTATTGTAAATGGGCCTCCCAAGCCCAAGACTTGGGAGCCCAGCCCTAATTTTCTCTATAAATACTCCCCTTGGGAGTAGTTAAAGGGGTTCACAAAATCATTAATTCAGAGCAACTATAGCACTTCTCTCTTTAGCTCTCACTTCTCTCTAGATATATAATCTATCAAGTATATTTTATATTCATGAATAGAATTTGCCTTCAATAGGAGTAAAACATGGTGAAAATTCCTAAATAGGAGTTTAAGTTTTTATATTCCCTAAATATGACCACCTATTAATTATATACCTTTTATACCCTTCTTACTCAAATAAACCCTATCCCCAAATCAATTGAGGCTTCTATGTTCTCTGTCGATGAAACTTTCCAGCGCCGCTTCATCATGTTTGTTCTCTCTTGCCGGATTCGCCTCCACAGTCGACGGAGCAGGTAATTCCCCCCCCCCCCCCCCCCTTCTTCTTCTTCTTCTTCTTCTTCTTCTTCTTCTTCTTCTTCTTCTTCTTCTTCTTCTTCTCCTCCTCCTCCTCCTCCTCCTCCTCCTCCTCCTCCTCCTCCTCCTCCTCCTCCTTCGTCTCCTTCGTCTTCTTCTTCTTCTCCTTCTCCTCCTCCTCCTCCTCCTCCTCCTCCTCCTCCTCCTACTCCTTCTTCTCCTTCTTCTCCTTCTTCTTCTTCTTCTTCTCTTCTCCTTCTCCTTCTTCTTTTGCACTCCTCTTCATTCTCGTCTCTGCTCTGTTTTCATCTTCTGATTTTTTATTTCAAACAATGATTTTATTTCATTTATTCAAATACTAAGTTGAACAATTATATTTTAGATATGAAAAACTGAGAAACGAAAATTCAGAGCTTCTATGGAAATATGAAACTGTTCGATTCCATGTTTTTTCAACGAATTTTGGTAATTTATTTTAATACATAAAAATTGCTATTTCTATTTATTTTAAATATAAAAATGCCATAAGATCATTTCTATTCGAACAGTGCCAAGTTATACCAGTTTTATGCCATAACAAATTGTCATTTTTACTCTAATGTTATTCATAAATACCATGTTATTTTTTGAAAAATAATGGCAAATAATGTTATTTTTATGGCACCAATTACATCAATAATATTATTTCTATTGTCATGTTTTTCTTTCTACAAATGCCATGATTTTTAACTATAATTGTTTTTTATTGCACTAATTACATCATGCCATGTTTTTTTTAAATGCCATGATTTTTTCTTTCAACATTCCATTTTTCTGATATGAACATGATAATATATGGCACTCATTTATGAAGATGGCAAAGCAACAAACATGGCATTAGATATGACAAACTATTTGCTAGAGATCTGTAGTGGTCTCTCCAACACAGGTGGCTGTTGCCGGCAGAGGCAAAGGAGGCGGCGAGCGGCTGGTGGCGCCGCCAGAGCCGGATCCGGCGAAGGTGGCAGTCACAGCCTAGGGTTGTACCGTTGCATCTTCCGAGTCTTTTGTTGTCTCTGTAATGTTTTATTTTGTGTTGTATTATTAATTAATAAAACAATTATATTTTTCATTTTCATTAAGGGTATTGTTGTCCACTCATACACTTTTTACTCCTATGCGTGACTGACGAAACTTGGACTCCTATTTATGCACAGATGCATTGTTTTACTCCTATTGGGGTAATTTTCCCATTCATGAACTGCTACTAGGCCGTATATCTACCTCTTATCTGTAACTCTCATTTTATTTTCTTTAGGGTCTTATTATCTTTCTTACTACTCCACTATTACGAATCACAATCTCCTACTTTGCTATATATCAAGTATGAAGTATATTCTCTCAAGTCATATTATTCGACCTTAAGCTACATCAGTTTACAAGATTGAACTATGTATCAAGATAGAAGGAAGAAAAAATGTGTAGATGAAACTTTGAAGGTACGTTTACTTTTATTCTTTTAGTATAATCATATGTATGATTTTAATTATTTTGAAAAAACAAAACTGACCGTATTTTCAAAGTTTGAATACTAAATTATTTATCATGTATGCATGATTGTTCAAGATTATAGAAAATAATATAATATTAATGTTAATACCTGCATGAGATGATGGACGGTGATAAATTTGAGCTGATTTCTTGGAGAATTTTGGGCAGATTCGTGCTAATAACGTGTTATGAAATGAAGAAGATGAAGAGTAGATTTAAGAGATACATATATTAATAATGAATAATGAGCTCTGGATATTCTTCTTCTTAATATAAAATTTTCTGAGTGAATTTACAAGGCTTCGTCAATCTCCTATTTATAGTAGTTGAGCTTGATGATTAGTCATCTAAAGGATGAATCTACAGATTTGATGGTAATAACAAAATTGAGCCATCTGTTCTAACTAGGTTACAAGGGTTATTACAATGATCATGAAAAACTTGGTGTCCTAGTAACAAAGATGAACAATTCACACTTGTCAATTTAATGGTTTTACAATGGTTGGAACTTATATTTCATGTGGAGTGTCATACTGTCATTTGAATTATATTTCAATGCTTTAAAAAACAATATGCTTATTTTACCCCAATTAATTGCTCTGTTGAGTAACTTATATCAAGAACGCATTTGAATGGCAAATTATATGGTGCAACCGGCGCACCATGAGGATGGTGCGCCCGGTTGCAAAAACGACGCATTGTTTTTTTTTTTTTTTTGCTTTTTATGTTAAAAATGATAATAACTTTTTTATTTTTGATCCGATTTTTATAAAATTTATATCAACATTTTTTATTTTTCATGATCTTTCAAATGAGACCAATATTGTGTATGTAATTTTAAGAAATTATCGAACTATTATATTAATGAGTATTGGATTATAAGAAAAATCGAATCTGTTTGGGAGATGATAGGTTTGTGAAATAGAAGATCGAATTTGTTTGGGAGTGGATCAGTGGCCTCAGTTACATTTGATAATACATTGAGTTACATCTTTTTATGAGTGAGTTACATCTTTTTATAAGCAAGTTACATCTTTTTATAAGCAAGTTACATCTTTTTATAAGCGAGTTACATATATATATACACACGAGTTGCATTTGACATGTCTGAACGCGACTTACATATATTTACACGTAAAGTTACATATTTTTACACGTAAAGTTACATATTTATACACGCGAGTTACATATTTATACACACGAGTTGCATGTGACCTGTCTGAATGCGTGTTACATATTTTTTTACGTAAAGTTACATATTGTTACACGTAGAGATACATATTTATACACACGAGTTGCATTTGACTTGACTTAACGTGAGTTACATATTGTAACACTTAAAGTTACATATTTCACACACAAATGTTAATATGTTAAAATTACATAGGCAATATTGGTCTCATTTGAAAGATCATGAAAAATAAAAAATGTTGATATAAATTTTATAAAAATCGGATCAAAAATAAAAAAGTTATTACCATTTTTTAAAAGCAAAAGGAAAAAAAAAATATGAATCCGTCCCAGTATACGGTGCTCACCGTATACCGGTTGCACGGTATACGCACTCCATTTGAATCTATAAATAATATATTTCAAGGTTATAATTAATGAAAGCATTGTCACATGTCAATTCCATAATTATTTTTATAAAATCAGTTTCCAAATTAAAGGATTTGTAATGTTACGTATTTCCTAGTAATGCTACATAAAACTCCTTTTATTTAGGTCCCACCAAAATAAAATCTCAATTTTTTTTAAACTGTTGTAACTTTTTTCAATTATACTCTAATTGTTACAAAAATTATATCAAAATTCATAAAAACATCTGTTTTTTAAAAGTCATATAACTTTTTTTTTGTACTCTAATTTTTACAAGTCACTGTGATTTTCATACAGAAGCATCCCAACCGTTTGATTTACCATTAGTCTCAACACCTGAGGAGGGCAAGGAGAAGATCAGTCATGATGATGGAGCTACTGAGGTAGGTTTGGGTATTGGAGATGAGTTGGGAAAAGATGATTACATGCTCAAAAGGGTTGAGGCGGGGTAGATGATCTCCATGACAAAGAAGTCCTGCTCCACATACAAGATTACTCCTCTTACGTTAGTCCAGATTTGGATTTCTTTGATCCATTCCTTGGTGATGATATTTCTTTTTGTGTGGAGAATGATTACAACTTCTTGGGAGATATTAATGAGAAGAGTGACAAAACGAATTGGGATGCTTTCATGGAGAGTGATAGTGAGTCATGAGGAGGTGCTCAGAATTTTCATGTTACACTCGAGCGAGGAAAGGAGGCGTTTGTGATACACTTTGAACATGAGGATGTGAGGTTCATACTTCACTTTTGCGCTGATGAGAGTTATGAAGACCATATGCTACCTTTGTGGTTTCAAGAATTCAAGAATTTGCGACACCTGATGATATTTGTTGAGAGAAAGCTGGACACCTTGAAAATTAGTGCACGATTACAGTCTTTGCTATTTGAGAGCATATGAGGTATCGTCGGGCAAACGACGCTAATAATAGCGCTTCTTGGGAGGCAACCCAAGCTTATTTTTGCACTTTTGTTTTCTGCATGTTTTTTGTTTTTGTGTGTTTTTGTGTTTCTGTGTTTGTTTTGAAGCTCAGGGTCTTGCTTTGAGGATGATGTGCCGAGTATCACTTGACTCAGTTTAGTTCTGCACTGACAAACACCTTAGGGAAGTTTCTGTGACTCTTCTATTTGTAATGTTGACTTGAGTTGAGATTGAGCACGCGTGACCCTTTCCTCTGTACCCCTTGTGCATAGTGCATATTTGGTCATCAAAGGCGATGCCGAAGTTTAAGTGTGGGGGAGCGAATTGGGCATTCGGGCAGTAGTTGTTACATGTGATTGTTAGAGTTAGCATGCGCAGGTGTTAGTTGTATATTCATAGGAAATTCATGTCAAATTTTTGAAAATTTTTCTTTAAACTGTGTCTTTGTGAGCTGGCTAGCGTTTGACTATGCTTTTAAAATGTCCTTGAAGTGTTTAGGATTAAATTGCTTGCACTATAATCTGGTTGTTGTAAGGATGAAGGCATTAGTCACCCATGTAATGAATTAACAATTTTCTCATTGACCTGAATAAGTTCCTTTAGGAGAAACCATTTTGAACCTAATCGTTCATTCTTTACCCAATTAATTGAGCTCCATAGCCAAATGGCCTGTTTTCTTACCCGTGAATTTCTGACTTAGTCTTGATGTTTAGGGAACTAAGGAATTAATTTGTTAAGTTTAGGAAATTTGTATAGGAGCCATTTTGGCACTATTCCTATGCCCCAAATGGGTAAGAGCAGCCACGTTTTAGGAATTTGATACTTTCGAGGATTGCATTGTAGGCATGGATTCACTTTAGAGTTAATGAACCTTAATTGCTATTCTTCCTTGGTGAGGCCGAGATTAGAATGGGGTAATATTTACTGAGAATCCGAAAGGTAAAAAATTAATATAGCTAGACCTCTTACCTTACGAAAAAGAGAGTGGGAGACCCGGTCAAAAAGCGTTAGTGTTTTGCACAATAAGATGAGAGACTTGGGGATCTTTTGAAAGAAATGGCGTTCTCGTGCCAACATGACAAGGAAAACTAAACTTAATTAATGAACTTGAAGGCTATTGCAAAATTAACTTTAGTCCTTCGCGTACTTCAAGTATACATCAAAGCACCAATGTGCCGCGGCGGTTTAGCTTAGTTGTACACCATACCATGTCTACTCTTTGCATAGGTTTAGATGATTGTTCCTAAATTGTGGCCTACTGAGTTCCTTGATCCTAAGAATAGCCCTGAAGTTCCTGAATACATTGAGTCTTTGTTAGAATATTCCAATCTCTCAAAAGAAAGGGACTGTTTATTACCATTCACCATTCACCATCACCTTCTCAAGTCCTTCTGATCGATAGCTAGTTTATTTGTGTATGATGTCATTACTTTAAGGGTGTTGTGAATAAATTTGTCAAATAGTTTAGCTTGAGTACAAAGATGTAGTTTAGGGAAGAATTTTCTTGGTTTAGATTTTCTGTTCTGTGAATATCTCTTTAGCTACGTGTGCATGCTAACTGTTTTAATTCCGTGTGATGATTATCGTAAGTCCCGTTGTTCGATTTGCTTGAGGACAATCAAAAGCTTAAGTGTGGGGGAATATGATAAGTTCGTATTACAACACGCATTTGATGCGTGTTGGAGTCGGATTTTGATGGATTTCCTAGCTTTAAGGTGTTGCAAGTCTCAATTTTAGCTCAAGATGTAATTATCAGGCGTTGGGTCGAGTTTTGTTACATTTGGAGTTGAATTGAAGAAGTTAGAGACCGGCATCGGCGCTTAAAGAGGCAATCGGGAAGAGTTTGGAAGAATTCAAGGAAGATTTGAGAGCTTTGGAAGTGACCGGGAGGTTCACGATGAAGGTTTGAAGGAAAAAGAGCTCTAGGATTGGCTACGGGATCAAAAGAAGAAGAACGGAGCTTGAAATCAGTGATCAGGATGACCTTCTGTCAATCGTTCAAGCATATCTCTTTGTAGAAACATTCCATGTACACGATCCAAATTCCATATGATACATAACTTCAAGGTCTACAAATCATATGAAGACACTTTTGCGATAATCTGAGAGGAAGAAGGTGAAAAAAGACGACGAAGTCAGATGATCCCTGTTGCGATATCAGAATGAGACATTCCACCATTTTATTTATTTCTCTTGATTGGATGATTCAAATCCATTTCGGCAAATTTTGGTGGATAGATTACTTCATTATCTACAACTTTCATGAAGGAAGTAAAGTCCAATTCGGAAGTTTTACGCAATCCGTGCGTTCCCCGTTTTTGTTTCCTAATTCAACCCGAATTTCCTTGTTTCCTAATTCAACCCGAATTTCCCTGTTTCATATAAATAATGCCTTCCTAAACCTAGTTTGGGGGTGGAACTTAGATAGAAGGAAGAGGACGAATCTTGAGAGCTCTTTCAGCCTTGTTTTTCAATTCTTTGAGATTTTTGTAAGTTCCTACTTTTTAATTAATGACAATTATTTCTATTCTTTCCAATTCTATTGATTCTTCAATTATGAGTCGGGAGTAGTTTTAATTAGGGATTTAGATTGATGAAGGGGTTGATCACGATGTATACTAGTTTCTTGATGGATTAATTGCATGAATGCCGTTTAATTTATGTTTAAATAATTTAACTCATATCTTTTGTAATCTGGAACCGCGGCTAGAATTACAATTGGTTGTAGAATAAATTAAGAGAGATCTAGTTTATTCTAGGACACATTCACACACACACTTAATCGTTCGCTAAGAGATTAGTAGCGATTAAGGGGTCGTAAGCTCGCTCGTCTTGGCAATAATTTAGGAACCTGTCGCATGAGAGATCAACCTGGTACCCTAAATTATTGTACTATACGCCGCGGGAGCGGTAAGAACTTAGTATTGATTGGCTATGCTCAATTAAATTAAATTCATGTAATTAGGCCTGATCTGCCAGAAATCTGATCACCCCGGAATCAATCCATGTTCCCTTCGTCGTTAATTAAGAAGAACCCAAATCAATTATTTGTATTCGCTCATTCGCATTAGTTTACTTTCAATTCAACCAATCAATCTCGTACGACGCATTTTTTTTATTTCTTTTTAATCGTTGAATTTAGTTAATCTTTAATTCCCTTTTGTCCGTCCCTGTGGAGACGATACTCGTACTTTCATCACTATTCTACAATCTTTTTAAGTGCGAGAAAATTCACATCACCGTCCATACATCATGAACGGCCCCTCGGCTTCAGCGTGATGATCTATCTCAAGACCGGCATCACAGCACCGAGCGTCTTGAGCTAGAGATCGATCTCTCCTTCCCTTCCAGGATGGGGACCATCGCCCTAATATGATGACCGGCTTCATCTTCACCTCATCGTCATATTTCGGACTCGCTCCTCATCATTCCCATCCGCAGGTCGCAACCGGCCCCTCGGCCTCGGCATGATTAACTATCTCAAGACCGGATTTCTCAGCGCCGAACGTCTTGAGATAGTGACCGGGCTCGCTATTCCCTTCCCGGACAAGCAATTGTCGCCCTTATATGATGACCGGCTTCATCAACGCCGACGTCCTCAGATCACGAACGGCCCCTCGGTATCTGCATGATCCTATATCTCAAGACCGACTTCCCCCGCACTGAGCATCTTGAGCTAACGATTGGGCTCGCCATCCCTTCCTGGATGGTGACCATCGCTTTTATGTAACGGTCGGCTTCATCATCTCCCTGTTATCATATTATCGGGCCGGCTTCTCATCATCTCCACCCGCACATCACGATCGTCCGCTTGGCCTCGGCGTGATTATCTATCTCAAGACCGACATCCTTAGCACCGAGCGCCTTGAGCTAGCGACTGGGCTTGCCATTCCCTTCCTGGATAGCGACCGTCGCATTTATGATGAACAGCTTCATCATCGCCTGATACGTTTGTAATTTCCATATGCATGTTTGTGTTTTTAATTAGTTTTGCTTGATCTTTACTATGGAAATTACACACTTTTGGTGTAATAGATTAGTTTGTTAAATTCTTGTAAATAGTTTAGATTAGATATATTTTGAGCTCAAACAGGTCTTGATCACTCAAAGTACGGTTGGTGAACCCAAAGAGTGGAAAGAAGGTGCAAAATTTGAAGACAAAAGAAGGATCCTGAATTTTGGTCTATACTCGGTCAAGTATTAACTATACTCGATCGGGTATTAGGTTGGAACTTCAAATCGGATCAGATCCGAAGACAAGGGAACATGCCGGGAGGATTTCGGCCACGATTTAATGTCTATACCCGATCGGGTAGACCGACATACCCGATCGGGTATGCCTTATGAGTTTTAAACGAAGATCGGTCGAGTATGGTCCAAATACCACTTTCTAAGCATACTCGACCGGGTATAAACATATACCCGATCGGGTATACCTGTGGAAAATAGCCTGAAACCGATCGAGTATACCTCGAATCGAGTATTACACACATACTCGATCGGGTACCATATATATACCCGATCGAGTACCTGAATCCCATCCCAAAAGCCTATAAATACACCTCCTTTCCTTCACAAAAAGATATCCCTTCTTCCATACTTCTAAGCTCAGTATAGAATAGTTCTTTCTTTATATTTTTCATCATGTTTAGTCTCCAAATGAGGAGCTAAACTCTTCCATCTTGGTTTTGCTACTTTGAAGCTTAATGAATTTGTAAGTTGTGAGTTATTTTCTTTAATCTTCTTCCTTGAATATTAATTAATTCCTATTCATATTTCATATTAATATTTTAAACATTACTTAAAGTATCAACTAGTTTTGTTTCTCATATTAATTATTACTAGAATCAATCGGTTAATACGCTTGTTATTAATCCGGTTCTTTCAACGGTAGTAAACTTGGAATATTAATGCATGCATCTCATGGTTAATATGCCAAGGGGAATTAATTATATTGATTAAACCAATAAACCGCTTGTGTTGAGGTTATCAATCTCAATCGTTTTCATCTTAAGTTTATTGCTACTATCAAGTTAATATATGACGCTTGTTCTATATTGACTCGATAGTAAGTTTTATTAATGAACGCATCTCGTTATTAATAACTACCCTCGATGAACTGGATATACTCCTCGATTGAGTATTCGAGAGGAAGATAGTTAAAGATATAACCGGGATCAACGAACATTTCATTAAGTGGATAAAAGCAAAACCAAGTCCTCATCTCATTAAATTAAACTCATATAGGTTGTTCATCTTAATGTTTTTAAATCAAACAAATCTAAACCCCCCTAGTTACTACTTATATAAAAGAAAAGTATTCCTTTCCCTGTGGATACGAACCTTACTTCGTTATACTACGTATATTCATTGTATTGTATTTATTTTGAGTGCACCTCACGACAAGTGCACGTCAAATTTGGCGCCGTTGCCGGGGACAGACAATTAATTTTTCTTTTATTTCATTTCAAGAAAAATCAAAAAATATATTAAACAAAAATATAAAGAGTGTTTATTTTTCTATTTTCTGAGCTTAGTGGAGTTTATGGTTAAACATCGTTCCATAAACGAAATCACATATCACAAAAACCCAGAAATAGAACAAACTTTCGAGCGGTTGAAAAGTAAATTTTCTAATACCGACTCGGAAGAATCATCTACCAGAGACTCATACACCGCTAGCTCTAGTTCTAGAGACAAAGAAGAGCCAACCACTATGGCTCTTGAAATAAGAACGCTGAGGGAGCTCACAGCTCCAAACCTCAACCAACAACCACTGTGTATTACCTTCCCTACACTTGATGAGAGTAATACGTTTGAGCTAAAATCTGGGCTCATTCATCTGCTGCCATCCTTCCATGGCCTAAGGGGAGAGGACCCGAACAAACACCTATCGGAGTTCCACGTCGTTTGCACAAGCATGTGTCCAAACGGTGTGACAGAAGAACAGATCAAACTGCGGGCGTTTCCATTTTCTCTGAAGGTCACCGCAAAGGATTGGCTATTTTATCTTCCTTCAGGAAGTATAGGTACATGGGCGGCCATGAAGAAAGCGTTTCTGAAAAGGTATTACCCTGCCTCTGTCTCCTCCTCTCTAAAAAAGCAAATTAGCAACGTGGAGCAGAAGGATGATGAATCGTTCTACGAGTATTGGGAACGATTCAAGAAACTATGTGCAAGCTGTCCATATCATGGTTATTCGGAGCAAGACCTCATCTTATACTTCTATGATGGTCTTTGCAATGAAGATAGGCGGATGATAAACGCCGCATGTGGAGGAGGGATTGTCAACAAGACCCCTTCTCAAGCTATAAACCTTATCTCGGAGTTGGCCGAGAATTGTAGGCACTATGATCGGCGGTCATCAAAACGAGTTATGGCGGTAGAATCCAATAACTCGTTGGAAAGTCAAGTAGCCGGCTTGACTTCTTTGGTTAAAGATTTTCTCTTAAATCCAAAAACTCAAGAAGTCAAGGTCTGCGGCATATGCTCGACACAAGGGCACCCCACCGACTCTTGCCCAACACTACAAGAGGAGAACGTTGAACAAATCAATGCTTTGGGGTTTCAAAATCAAAAGAGGTATAACCCTCAAAGCAACACCTATAATCCGGGATGGAGGGATCATCCTAATTTAAGGTACGGAAACTCTCAACCTCCTCAACCATCAAATCTTCCTCCTCCACAATATAAACAACAAGGCCAAACTTCAAACTCGAACATGTCCACCGAAGACATGATTCGATCACTTGCCATGAATATGGCAACGATGCAACAAAGTGTGGTCCAATTTCAAGAAACAACAAAATCTAGCATCCACAACTTGGAAAGCCAAATCAGCCAAATCTCAAATGCCATGAGTAGGCTTGAAGCTAAGGATTCGGCAAGGCTACCATCTCAAACGGAGCCGAATCCTAGGCAACAAGCCCATGCAGTCACATTAAGGAGTGGCAAGGAGTTGGTTATTGCCAAGGAGAAGGCAAAGAACCACATTGGCGAAGAGGAGGAAGAAGAGGAGCTGGTGGAAGTAACTCAACCGGAGGTGGAGGTTCAAATCCCAACCCCGCCACCGGTCATCCCCGAGATTGAAGCACCCTTTCCCGAGGCTCTAAGGGAAACGCGAAAGCTGGAGAAGGACAATGACATCTATGAGACATTCTCCAAATGTGAGGTAAATATTCCTCTCCTTAACTTGATAAAGGGTGTACCTAGATTTGCAAAAATTTTCAAAGAACTATGTACAATAAAAAGGAAACATAGACTCAATGGAAAACAAAAAGTCCAAGTTAGTGAACGTGTTTCGGCAGTTTTTCAAAAGAAACTCCCAAAGAAATACAATGATCCGGGCATGTTCACTATACCTTGCAAGTTGGGAGGAACTACGTTTTCAAAAGCCATGCTCGATTTAGGAGCATCAATTAATGTCATTCCTTACTCTTTATACAAATCACTTGAGCTTGGCCCTTTAAATGAAACCGGAGTAGTCATTCAACTTGCGGATAGATCAAATGCTTACCCTAAAGGTATTGTCGAAGACGTACTAGTTATGGTTGACAATTTGATTTTCCCCGCTGACTTTTATGTTTTGGAAATGGAGAATGATAAGAATGCGGTTCCTATCCTCTTAGGAAGGCCATTTTTAAAAACCGCTAGAGCAAAGATTGACGTATTTAGCGGCTCTTTAACAATGGAATTTGATGGAGATAAAGTTGAAATCAACATTTATGACTCCATGAAATATCCAAATGAAAATCATTCTTTATTTGCCATTGATATTGTTGACCCCTTGTACAAAATACTTTTGAAATCAATGGAGAGGATGAATTGTTGAGTATACTTGAGAATGACTTCGGGGAAAACTCTTCAGAACTTGCCTTGACCCCCATCACACAAGCTATGATAGTGGAAATGGATACTCACTTCCAACTCCCACTTATGCCACCGGGGTCTAGGGCATTTCCGCTAACCATCCCCGAGGAAAAGCCTTTACCTTCAGTTTTGCAGGCACCCGAAGTTGAGATGAAACCACTCCCAAAACACTTGAAATATGTGTTCTTTGGGGAAAACGAGACACTACCGGTCATTATCTCAAACAAATTGACCGAGGAACAAGAAGGCAAATTGATAGCGGTGCTCAAGGAGCATAAACTAGCAATTGGATGGACTATAGCCGACATCAAAGGCATTAGTCCATCTACTTGCATGCATCACATCTTAATGGAGGATGAAGCCAAGCCGGTGCGACAGCCGCAACGAAGACTAAACCCACCTATGATGGAGGTGGTCAAAAAGGAGGTGATCAAATTACTCCAAATGGGGATAATCTTCCCCATCTCCGACAGCAAGTGGGTTAGCCCAACCCAAGTGATCCCGAAGAAGACCGGAGTCACGGTGGTGGAAAACAAACATGGAGAACTTATGCCCACCCGAATTCAAAACGGATGGAGGGTATGTATAGATTACCGTAGACTCAATGCGGTAACTAGAAAGGATTTCTTTCCTTTACCTTTCATCGACCAAATGCTTGAGAGACTTGCCGGGCATAAGTTCTATTGCTTTCTTGATGGCTACTCCGGGTACTTTCAAGTGCCTATAGCCCCTGAAGATCAAGAGAAGACCACTTTCACTTGTCCATTTGGCACCTTTGCATACCGGTGCATGCCATTCGGACTTTGCAATGCCCCGGCCACATTCCAACGATGCATGATGAGCATATTCTCTGAATATGTTGAGCTATTTATGGAAGTCTTTATGGATGATTTTACAATCCATGGAGACTCATTCGATTCATGCCTACTTCATCTATCTCTTGTTTTGAAAAGTTGTTTAGAATCAAATCTTGTTCTAAACTCTGAAAAATGTCACTTTATGGTGGATGAAGGAATTGTCCTAGGCCATGTGATCTCGTCCAAAGGAATAGAGGTGGACAAAGCAAAAGTGGAAGTTATCCAATCACTACCTTATCCTACCACCGTTAAGGAGATACGATCATTTCTTGGACATGCAGGTTTCTATCAGAGGTTCATCAAAGATTTCTCAAAGATTGCATCTCCTTTATGCACACTTTTGCAAAAGGAGGTGGAGTTCATTTTTTCCGAGGACTGCAAGAAGGCCTTCAATGCTTTGAAGGAGAAGCTAGTAACCGCACCTATCATCCAAGCCCCGGATTGGTCTCTTCCCTTTGAGATCATGTGTGATGCTAGTGACTATGCGGTCGGGGCCATTTTGGGCCAAAAGGTGGGAAGAGCATCTCATGTGATCTATTATGCATCCACCACACTCAATGATGCCCAACGCAACTACGCCACCACCGAAAAAGAAATGTTGGCCGTCGTTTATGCGCTTGAAAAATTCAGGTCATATTTACTTGGTACCAAGGTGATCATTTACACCGATTATGCGGCTATTAGATTCTTGATGACAAAGAAGGAGGCCAAACCACGGCTGATTCGATGGATATTACTCCTGAGCGAGTTTGATGTTGAGATCAAGGATAAGAAAGGCATGGAGAACTTGGTGGCCGATCACTTAATCCGTTTGGTCTTGGGTGAAGGAAACAATCATGTCAAAGATGATATCCGAGGAGAATTCCCTGATGAGACTCTCTTCTCTCTTAAGGAAATTCGTCCTTGGTACGCTCATATTGTTAATTTCCTTGTTCTAAACAGGTTTCCACCAAGCTTCTCTAAAGCTCAAAGAGAGAAACTCTAGCATGATGCAAAGCAATATGTATGTGATGAACCATATTTATGGAAACATTGCAAAGATCAGGTCATTCGAAGGTGCATTCCCGAAACAGAAATTGCATCCATACTTGCTTTTTGTCACTCACATGCATGTGGTGGCCACTTTGGAGGGAAACGAACATCCATGAAGGTACTTGAATGTGGTTTTTGGTGGCCAAGCTTATTTCGAGATGCTCATGTCTATTGTCAATCTTGTGATAACTGCCAACGCATGGGCAACATCTCTCGAAAACATGAGATGCCACAAGTTCCTATGCTCTACGTGGAGTTCTTTGATGTGTGGGGAATAGATTTCATGGGACCTTTTCCTAATCCCCATGGAAATCTATATATTCTATTGGCGGTAGACTACGTATCCAAATGGGTGGAAGCAAAAGCCACAAAGACCGATGATGCCAAAGCGGTGACTGAATTCCTCAAAACCTGCATCTTCTCAAGGTTTGGAGTCCCACGCATCTTGATAAGCGATAGAGGCACTCACTTCTACAACAAAACTGTGAGTGCCTTGTTGAAAAAATATGGCGTCACACATAAACTCTCCACCGCCTACCACCCACAGACAAACGGTCAAGCTGAGGTATCAAACAGAGAGCTGAAATCTATTCTTCAAAAGACAGTAAATCCAAACCGTAAGGATTGGAGCCTACGCATGGATGATGCCTTATGGGCATACAGGACCGCTTTCAAAACCCCAATTGGAATGTCACCCTATAGACTCGTGTTTGGTAAGGCCTGTCATCTTCCGATCGAACTCGAACACAAGTCTTATTGGGCGGTAAAAACATTCAATCTCGACATAGCAAAAGCGGGAGAGCAAAGGAGGTTACATTTCCAAGAACTAGAGGAGCTTCGATTGGAGTCCTATGAGAATGCCGCCATCTACAAGGAAAAAGCGAAGGTATGGCATGACAAAATGATAATAAGAAAGGAATTCCAAGTTGGAGACAAAGTCCTTCTTTTTCTCTCATGCCTTCGCCTTTTCCCCGGAAAATTGAGATCACGATGGGAAGGACCATTCGAGGTGGTCAAAGTCTACACCCATGGAGCAGTGGAAATAAAAAGCCTCGACACCGGAAAAATCCTCAAGGTTAACGGACATCAACTCAAACCGTTCCTTGAAGGTTTCCCAAAAGAAAGCGTTGAATGCATGGATCTCATCGATCCAATCTTTGAAGAATAAACACAACAATGGCGTCGTGCCGCGACGTTATCTAAGGCGCTTATTAGGAGGCAACCCAAGCAAGGTACATTTTTTTGTTGTTAACTCCCCTGTCAAAATATCAATTCTATTTTTGGGAGGTTGAGAGAGAGGGCACTAATCACAGGTTTTTGGAGGAAAAGAAAAAAATGCAGGTTTGGAGCATCTGGGAACATACCCGATCGAGTACCACCTTATACTCGGTCGGGTATGGCCAAAAGAAGGGGAACCGGGCATTACTCGATCGAGGAAGAATTCAATTTTTGAAAGAAAATAGGCATACTCGATCGGGTATCACTACATACCCGGTCGAGTATGTACAGAAAGTTGAAGTACCAGGGAAACTGATGCCCACCTTCGATCGAGTACAGGCCTCGAAAATTGAAAAACAAGGGATACCCGATCGGGTATCACTATACACCCGGTCGGGTATGAACAGAAAGGCTAAGGTCGAAGAAAACTGATTCCCACACTCGACCGAGTACATGCCTCAAAACGTAGAAAAGAACACATACCCGATCGAGTATGGAATGATACCCGACCGGGTACCGGAGGCAGACCACTCAACAATTTCAAATTCAAGCAATACTCAACCGGGTAACAAAACATACCCGATCGAGTACCGGAGGCAGGCTGCTCAAAAACCCCACTTTCCAGACATACCCGACCGAGTAACAGCACATACTCGATTGGGTATACGGGTGTTTTAACCCCAAATCCGCCCCAAACACTTCATCTTCCCCAAATCCCCAAACCCAAATTCGAACCCCTCTCCCCCAACCTCCAATTTTAACACTTCTCTCTACCATATCTCCTCCATTTCTTCACCAAATCACCCCATATCAACACCAAAACACTCCCCTCATCTTCTTCTACACACTCATACCCACCAATCCAATTCTCCCCCAGTTTCAATAGGTCCGAAAAAAACCCTACCCCAACCTTCAATTTTCGGATTTCAAGCCCAAAATCACACAAAAATGGCTCCAAGGAAGGAAAAAGGACAAAGCTCCAACACTAGGGCATCCATCCCAGGCTACGAGGACATCATCTTCACCGAAAACGAACACCGCACCCGCTTCATGTCCACCATTGAAAGGCAAGTAAAACCCTCTCGCTTTTTATGCCATGATGCCCTCAATGAATTAGGAGTGTACAAAAGCACTAAGAAATTTTGTCATGAGTTGAGCATGGATAAGCTCGGTGCAATTTGAGACCGATGAAGCGGATTTTAGGGATGATAAACTCAAGTTTCGTCTGTTTAACCACAACCACTCCATAACGAAACTTGAGTTCGCCGAACATTTTGGTATTCCGGTCCCTTACCAAAAATCCATATCCGACAATACCGCTTTCGGCCATACCCTATGGACAAAGATGACCGGGGAGACTAAATTTAGCTCCTCCCAACTGTATACTTCCTCCGTTCTTTAATTCTTGCAACATTTTGATTTTTGCACTATTCACAGATCTTAATTTGACCACGATTTTCTACTAATATACATAATCAAATTATTACGTATAAAAAGTTATTAAATTCCTATCAATGTGAATTTACAAAATATCAAATTTTTATAATGTTTACTGATACATAATTAAATATAATTACAGTCAAAGTTGTGTCTTGGCAAACGTGAAAGTCAAACTGTTGCAAGAATTAAAGAACGGAGGATAGTATTAGTCATGTCCAACATCCCGTCCTCCGCCTATTCTTGAAATTCCTTGCCAATTGCTTGCTTGGACGTCCCAACAACCATCACACTAGGATGGGGGATGTATGCCTAATGTCTGTGGCCCTATTCCGTGTTCACGTGGATTTCAACCTGTGTAATCTTATGTGGGCACATCTCAAAAAAGAAAGCGTAGCCAAGGGCGCTATTGTGGTGGGTGGGGTGATTATGCACTTAGCCACCAAGTTCAGGTATACGGATAACTCTCCTATACCCGACTACTGTTTGATGAACATTTCTTGGTTGGGCCACTCGGGATGTACAGCTTTTTCCCACACAGTTTATGGTGGAGAAAGACCAAAGAATATGTACAACTGGCTCATACACCCCAAACCCCTCAAATACTTCCTCCTGCCCAACCCAGAACTCCCCAAACTCCACTACAAAGAAGCAGTAGAGGCGCCCCATTACCTCTTCCCACACGCCCTTCCACCACATCTCCAGGAACCGGAGCAAGAACCTCCCCGATACCAACCCGATTACGAGCCCTATGCTCAACTCCATAGCCATCAAGACATGGGCCAGGACATCCCCGAACAAAACCAAAACCCTCCACCACCCGACTTCTTTCAACAACTTTTGGAGGGTCAACAACAGTTACTTACTGGGTACGCCCAAATGAACGCAAACTACACGGCTATGGACAACCGGCTCAACCAAATACAGGAGGAGCAAAGGGCCGGTTTTCAGCGATTGGAGGAGCTCAGGGAAGCCGATAGACATCGGTATGAAGAAGACCAACGTAGGTTCTACGGACCTATGTACTCTTACATGGCACAACAGGGATCTTTTCATACCATGGCAAACCCCCCTCCACCACCCTCATGGTATGACCCCACTCATTGGGGTAACTTTGGAGGATCTGGCTCCGGGGGTGGAGGGTACGACGGCGGAGATGGCGGGGACACGTATATGGGAGATGGTGAGCAGGGGAGCGGCTTCGGAGGGAGCTACTACGGCGGAGAAGGCGGGCACTAGGGACAGTGCTTGATTCAAGTGCGGGGGAGAGACTCATGATGGTATGTAATTTTAATTTCCACCTAGCACTATGCATGTAATTCTTTTGAACTATTTACAAAAAAAAAAGAATAAATAAAAGAAAATAAATGCTAGTTTGGTTGAAAAACCAACAAAATGGGCAATCTAAGCAAAAAAGGCTTATAAAAAAATGAGTGAGTTGGGGAGAATGGAAAATGAAAAGAGATGCTAGGATGAAAACCTGAAAAGGCTCCTAGGCAAAATGAGAGATATGAGAGAAATGTTTGTTTTTGCAGGCACTCATTGTATCTCTTTGAAGAATAAGAAGATTCAGAAAACAAAGACAAAGAAGAAGAAAGGAGGAGAAGAGAAGATGAACACTAGAAGGCCATAAAACCCAAGATGTTCTTTGTAATTTGAGTTAAAACTCATTTTTGTCATCCTTGGTGGTCTTTGTGTTTGTATGTTTTTTGTTAAAACTGTAGAAACTTTGGAGAAACTTGACACTTGTGAACATTTGATCTTACTCGAGACGAGTAAAGGTTTAAGTGTGGGGGAGTTGATACGTTTGTAATTTCCATATGCATGTTTGTGTTTTTAATTAGTTTTGCTTGATCTTTACTATGGAAATTACACACTTTTGGTGTAATAGATTAGTTTGTTAAATTCTTGTAAATAGTTTAGATTAGATATATTCTGAGCTCAAACAGGTCTTGATCACTCAAAGTACAGTTGGTGAACCCAAAGAGTGGAAAGAAGGTGCAAAATTTGAAGACAAAAGAAGGATCCTGAATTTTGGTCTATACTCGATCGAGTATTAACTATACTCGATCGGGTATTAGGTTGGAACTTCAAATCGGATCAGATCCGAAGACAAGGGAACATGCCGGGAGGATTTCGGCCACGATTTAATGTCTATACTCGATCGGGTAGACCGACATACCCGATCGGGTATGCCTTATGAGTTTTAAACGAAGATCGGTCGAGTATGGTCCGAATACCACTTTCTAAGCATACTCGACCGGGTATAAACATATACCCGATCGGGTATACCTGTGGAAAATAGCCTGAAACCGATCGAGTATACCTCGAATCGAGTTTTACACACATACTCGATCGGGTACCATATATATACCCGATCGAGTACCCGAATCCCATCCCAAAAGCCTATAAATACGCCTCCTTTCCTTCACAAAAAGATATCCCTTCTTCCATACTTCTAAGCTCAGTATAGAATAGTTCTTTCTTTATATTTTTCATCATGTTTAGTCTCCAAATGAGGAGCTAAACTCTTCCATCATGGTTTTGCTACTTTGAAGCTTAATGAATTTGTAAGTTGTGAGTTATTTTCTTTAATCTTCTTCCTTGAATATTAATTAATTCCTTTTCATATTTCATATTAATATTTTAAACATTACTTAAAGTATCAACTAGTTTTGTTTCTCATATTAATTATTACTAGAATCAATCGGTTAATACGCTTGTTATTAATCCGGTTCTTTCAACGGTAGTAAACTTGGAATATTAATGCATGCATCTCATGGTTAATATGCCAAGGGGAAGTAATTATATTGATTAAACCAATAAACCGCTTGTGTTGAGGTTATCAATCTCAATCGTTTTCATCTTAAGTTTATTGCTACTATCAAGTTAATATACGGCGCTTGTTCTATATTGACTCGATGGTAAGTTTTATTAATGAACGCATCTCGTTATTAATAACTACCCTCGATGAACTGGATATACTCCTCGATTGAGTATTCGAGAGGAAGATAGTTAAAGATATAACCGGGATCAACGAACATTTCATTAAGTGGATAAAAGCAAAACCAAGTCCTCATCTCATTAAATTAAACTCATATAGGTTGTTCATCTTAGTGTTTTTAAATCAAACAAATCTAAACCCCCTTGTTACTACTTATATAAAAGAAAAGTATTCCTTTCCCTGTGGATACAAACCTTACTTCGTTATACTACGTATATTCGTTGTATTGTATTTATTTTGAGTGCACCTCACGACAAGTGCACGTCAAATTTGGCGCCGTTGCCGGGGACAGACAATTAATTTTTCTTTTATTTCATTTCAAGAAAAATCAAAAAATATATTAAAAAAAAATATAAAGAGTGTTTATTTTTCTATTTTCTGAGCTTAGTGGAGTTTATGGTTAAACATCATTCCATAAACGAAATCACATATCACAAAAACCCAGAAATAGAACAAACTTTCGAGCGGTTGAAAAGCAAATTTTCTAATACCGACTCGGAAGAATCATCTACCAGAGACTCATACACCGCTAGCTCTAGTTCTAGCGACACCGAAGAGCCAACCACTATGGCTCTTGAAACAAGAACGCTGAGGGAGCTCACAGCTCCAAACCTCAACCAACAACCACTGTGTATTACCTTCCCTACACTTGATGAGGGTAATACGTTTGAGCTAAAATCTGGGCTCATTCATCTGCTGCCATCCTTCCATGGTTCGAGTTGTGGGTGTTGGGATCGACTTGTGATGGTTTTCCAAGCTTTAGGGTGTTACAAGTCTTAATTTTAGCTCAAGTTATGTTTATCAGGCGTTGGTTCGAGTTTTATGTCTTTTGGAGTCAAAATCATGGAATTTGAGCCCAGCACCGGCGTTTGAGAAGCGATAGAGACGATTTGAGAAGCATTCGAGAGTGAATTGAGAGATTTCGAGGTCACCGGGAGGTTCACGATGAAGATTTGAAGACAAAAGAGCTCTAGGATTGGCTACAGGATCAAATGAAGACAAATAGAGCTTGAAAACGTCATTCAGGATGACCTTCTGTAAGTCGTTCAAACATAACTCTTTGTATAAGAATCCAAAGGACACGATTCAAGTGAAACTGAAATCCAACTTCAAGGGCTACAAATCATATGAAGACATAATTGTAAGAATCTTAGAGGAAGAAGGTGAAAATAGACGATGAAGTCAGATGATCTCTGTTGCGATTTCAGAATGAGACCTTCCACCATTTTATTCTTATCTCTTGATTGGATGATTCAAATCCAATTCGGCAAGTTTTGGTGGATATAGAACTGCATTATATACAACTTTTATGAAGGAAGTTTTGTCAAATTTGGATTAGAGAAACGGTTAAAAACAGGTCACGCATGATCGTGCCTGGAAATGGACGCACGCTGTGCCTGCAGTGTAGAAATACCAACCCTCTGGAAGCCAGGCACGGTCATGCCTGGGAAGGGTCGCACGCTGTGACTAGACGCGAAAAGTCGGATTTTCTCTGGAAGCACGGTCGCAGGCACGGTCGTGCCTGGCGCCGTGCCTAATGCTGAAACCCTTGTAGCGATTAAGGGGTCGTAAGCTCGCTCATCTTGACAATAATTTAGGATCATGTCGCATGAGAGATCAGCCTGGTCCCCTAAATTATTGTACTCTACGTCGCAAGAGCGGTAAGAACTTAGTAATGATTAGCTAGGCTCAATTAAATTAATTCATGTAATTAGGCCTGATATGCCAGAAATCTGGTTACCTCGGAATTAATCCCTCTTCCCTTCGTCGTTAATTAGAGAGAAACCAATCTTTTATTTTAATCGCTCATTCGCATTATTTTATTTTCAAAATCAACCAATCTCGCACAATCAAATTTTATTTTATTTCTTTTTAATCGTTGAATTTAGTTAATCTTTAAATCCCTTTTTCCCGTCCCTGTGGAGACGATACTAGTACTTATACCCCATACTACGATCTATTTTAAGTGCAAGAAAACTAACATCAGTCAGCATATGACCGGCTCCTCATCACCGTCCGTCCTCTTATCGCGACCGGACCCTCGTCCTCGGCGTGATTATCTATATCAAGACCGGCTTTCCCAGCGCCCAAGTCTTGATCTAGCGACCGGGCTCACCATCCCTTCCTAGATGGTGACCATCGCCCACACATGACGGTCGGCTTCAGCATCGCCTCATCATCATTTATAGGACCGACTCCTCATCGCCGTTCGTCCTCACATCATGACCGGTCCCTCGGCCTCGGCGTGATTATATATGTCAAGACCGGCTTCCCTAGCGCCAAAGTCTTGATCCAGTGACTGGGCTGGGCTCGTCATCCCTTCCTGGATGGTGATTGTCGCCTCTATATGACTATCAGCTCCATCATCGCCTCGTCATCATTTATTGGACCGGCTCCTCATCGCCGTCATCATCAGATCACAAACGGCCCCTCAGCTTCAACATGATTCTATACCTCAAGACCGGCTTCCCCAGCGCCAAAGTCTTGAGCTAATGACTGGGCTCACTTTTCTATTCCTGGATAGCGATCGTCGCCTTAATACGACACACAGCTCATCACCATCGTCGTCCTCATATTCAGACAGACGTCCATCGCCTCATCCTCCGATTCAGACCGGCTCATCAGTGTCGTCGTCCTCATCATCAGACGGACGTCCCCTCAACAGACGGACACCGCTGCAGCTCCACCTAGGCCGAAGGGTTCATAACGTTTGCTTCATTTTGGGAGCATCCGGTGTACTCTTTTTCCCTCATTAGGATTTTTTCCCACAGGGTTTTTCCTAATGAGGTTTTTGATGAGACATCTCCCCATTGTGGATCAAAAGGCATCAACCATCGGCCCCCTGTTGAAGACATGCATTGTTCTACTCCTTTTCACCTCAAGGAGTGAGGGACTTGAAGAGCGGGGGACTTAGTGCCTCCGTCACCACAGAAGCACGAAATTCAAATTCTTCAAAAAGATTTCCACATGCACCGGCGACAACCTCACGTTATACGCATAGCCCCTCGGCCCCAAGATCGGTAGTGACGATCTCTGGCCTGCGACCTTCATCTGAGGATTCTCCCACAGGGTTGCCTCAGTCAGGGCTCGCCAATGAGATCGGATTATCGGCTTGGGAAATCCGAGCGAGGCGCCTCAGTGACGCCAGAAGTTTACTCCACCTGACGATGACAGATCAGGGCATTACTCTACTCCCTTTCGCCTGGAGTACTCTTGCCTCAGGCATTGGGGGACTGGGGGACTACATCAGCCTCCAAACGAAAGGATGAAAGTGAAAATCCAAAAACGCACAAGTATACAACTGCAACGACATCGTATCGTCCATGCACCACAACGTCCAGGACCTTGTGGTACACCCTCGGCCGCAGCAAAATAAGCAAACAGAGAAGCAAAGCTCAAACACACCACCCAGAACGTGACACATGTCATCCCTCGACATGTGGAGTTCCAACGGCCTTGAGGCATATGGTCCACCCTCGGCCAAGATGAGAAAATAACACCACGGACGTCCACAAGGGTACAATCCATCAGCTAAAGTCAAAGGCACAAAGGCAGGACATTCATCATCCACAAAACCAAGGGCGCACAACGTCCTCGAAAACAGACTGTATCCATCGTCTACTCAAGCAAAGACACTCATTGTCCTCAAAAACCTTAGACGCGCAACGTCCACTAGGTAAGGACCTCCATCGTCCTCAACATAGAAACAGAAGCTCCGCAACGGCTGGATGAGCAAAATGTGTATAAATTCAGTAAAGAACGACAACATCGCAACGTGCTAAGACGTGAGGTTCATCTTCGGCTGAAAGCAAGGTACGAAATAGGAAAGTAAAGATTAAGAGCACATCGTCCTCAGATCAGAGGCACCCAACAACACATACGGCCATGCAACCTCTCCTTCATCCAAATCAACACACTAAGTCAGGACATGCGTCGTCCTCAAAACAAAAGACACGCATCGTCCTCGACACAACGCACAAAGAACAGGACACGCGCATCATCCTCAATACGAGGCACATCTCTTGTTCATAGAGGCAACAAGAATCTACTCCCTTTCGTTTCGTCTACATCCAGACCTTATGACCCACATACTTAGAAGACAAAGAGGAAGCACAACTGTCGCCCAGTGGGTCCTTTGTCGGCCAGATGGCCCTCCATCGGCCAGATAGACGTCCACTCCGAATATGATTCAGAAGCCAGGAGAACCGGGGTGCCCCGTCGGCCGGGTCTCTGTCGACCGAACGTCCCCATCCTGTCAAGGTCTCTATCGGCCGAGAGTCTCCATCCTGGCAAGGTCTCCATCGGCCGAGCGTCTCCATCCTGACAAGGTCTCCATCGACCGAGCGTCCCCATCCTGACAAGGTCTCCATCGGCCAAGCGTCTCCGTCGGCCATGTCTTCGTGTGGAGGAGTGATCTCGTATCATCTTTTCCCCTCATCTTTTTTTCCTTGTTATTTTATCCTTATATATAAGCATTATTTGTATCCTTTTTATTTTATCATTTTTATGTATATTCATCTCTTTTTATATTACTCCCTCCGTCCCAAAATGAACTTCACAGTCACTATTCACATGGTCAACATAAATTACTTTTAATATTATGTTTTATATATGAACTTTTTATCAAATTTATATTTTTTTATCAGCCTTTGTAGCGGTTTTAATGTAGTTTGTCAATATGTAAATTTTATTTAGTAAAAGTAATCTGAGTATGAACAGGGATCGAGTTGCTTTATCGTCGGTCAAGCATCGTAATCCGAAATGGGAAGTTCATTTTGGGACGGAGGTAGTATCTTTTTATAATCACTTATCTTTTTTATCTTTATTTTTTTCTTTTCCTTTTGATGGTGATATCATGTATCGATTCATGTTAGCTGACTCCAATATCTTTTGGGATTAAGGCTTGAATATTGTTGTTGTATTAATTCAGGTAACCTTATAGGTAAAAATTGTCTACTAAGAGTCTAAATCATAAAAAAAGAGGCTAAATCATTTGTAACCTTTCTTCGTTAGACAATACTTATTTTAAATCAATCTAATGAAGGCCGACGGGCCTGTATGATAGCCCCCGACATCAAATAAAGATGTCGGAGGGATGAAGGCCGAGGTGCCGAGGGCTGTTGGTGAAATCACGCTAAGGCCAGAACTGCTGTGACGTAGACTCACGCTGAGGCCAAGGGCCGTTCTGGTGTTGAGGCCGAGGGCCGTTGTGATGTGGAATCACGCTGAAGCCGAGGGCCGTTGTTGATGCAGAATCACGTTGAGGTCGAGGGCCTTTGGTGATGTGAAATCACGCTAAGACCAAAATCACTATGATGTAGAGTCATGCTAAGGTCGAGGGTCGTTCTGATTTTTAGGCCGAGGGCCTTTGTGATGTGGAATCACGCTGAGGCTGAGGGCCGTTGTTGATGTAGAATCACGTTGAGGTCGAGGGCCTTTAGTGATGTGAAATCACGCTAAGGCCAAAACCGTTGTGACGTAGAGTCATGCAGAGGCCGAGGGCCGTTCTGATGTTGAGGCCGAGGGCCATTGATGATGTAGAATCAAATTGAGGCCGAGGGCCTTTCCTTGATAGTTCCGGGAGTCCTCCGGGTGTATGTTCCTTCTTTCAGGCTTCGACCGAGGGGGTTGATTCCCTGCTTCGGCTGAAAGAGGGTCCAAGTGATTCGTCCGGGGGTTCGTTTGTTAGTCCCCCGGCGCTGGGCCGTCCCTTGACTGTGCTAGGAGGTCGTATGTTAGTCCTCCTGATGTGTGTTTCTTCTTTCAGGCTTTGGCCGAGGGGGTTGCTTCCCCGCCTCGGCCAGAAGGGGTTCCAAGTGATTCGTCCGGGGGTTCGTCTGTTAGTCCCCCGGCGCTGAACCGTCCTTTGACCTTGGGGGGTCTCGTCGTCTATTTACGGCGCGGGCTAGGCTTGGTCAGTTTCCGACGACTGCCGTTTCACCCCCAAGTTTAGGGATTTTTGTCACCTCATCCATTCTTTCAGGCCTGTCGCCGTGCGTTGCGCGCCGGCGACGCGGTGAGCGTCCCGCTCCAAAAACGTGGGCCTTTTGCAGGCCCCTCGTCTTTAAACACTACAGCCATACCTGTGCATTTGGCCTCGAAGGGGCCGATAAGATGTCTGGGTTGTGTTGTAGTTTACTTAAATTCATAGAAATAAGCGAAATACAAGGGGTGATAACGGTTTTGTTAAAATACACGGCTCGAGGCCGAGGGCTCTAAGCCGAGGGGGTGATAATGTGCCTCGAGGTTGAGGGTCCAAGGCTGAGACCAACGCCGAAGGCGAGGAACATGATTAGCGGAGGTGGCGCTTCTTCGGATGGGGCTCCTCGAACTCCTCGCCGTCACTGAACCTCCCAATTTCCCGCTTCTTCGTTGCGGTGTTCCCTTCTTTTTTATCGGTGTTCTCCTCGACGTTTTTCATTGGGGCATTTTTGATGAATTGGTGGAGCTCACCCCGTTGAATTAAGAGTTCAATAGCCTTTTTTAACGAGACACAATCGTCTGTATTGTGGGAGGTGCATTTGTGGTAACGGCAATAAATGCTACCTTGGTGGATGGCGTAGATCTCCCTCGCCGACCGAGGGTCCTTGGGGAAAAGGTCATGCTCTTCCACATAGTTGAGGATAGTGCTCATCGGGTGCGTGAGGGGAGTCCTCGGCATGTCCAGCCGAAGGCGCCATCGGCGGTCGTTCCGGCCCTGCTGGGTGTGGCTTCCATGGTCCCGCCCCCCAGCCGAGGGCGCATTTAGGGCCAGCGTGTTGTTTGTCTTCTTCGAGGGCTGGCCTTCGTTCTTCTTGAAGGAGTGGAGGTCGTCGGCGTCGGCGTATAGGCTCCCCCGCTGGAGTGCTCAGAGGTATGATCTTGGGGGGTCGGTGATGAGGCTCCGTGCATAGGGGCTGCTGCGGAGAACCCCTTGGAAGAGGACGAGGAGGGTACACTCGTCGGCGCCCTCGATCTCGTCTGTCTCCTTCATCCACCGGTCAATGAAGGACCGAAGTGTTTCGTCAGGCTGTTGCTCGAAGGAGAGGAGATGGAAGAAGTGCTTTCTCGCGCGCTTCCTTCTAGCGAAATGGGTGAGGAAGTGTTGGGCAAGATCTTGCCAAGAGTAAATGTTGCCCTTGTGCAATCGGTTGAACCATTCGTATGCTGGTCCCTCCAAAGTGGAAAGGAACCAACGACATAAATATTCATCTGATACCCCCATCATCATGCTGTTTTGATACCTGCTGTAGTGCTCCTGGGGGTCAGTTTTTCCTTCATAGGGCTTGATGGGTTGCCCTCGGTACTTCTCTGGAATTTGGGCTGCCAATACCCTTGGGGTAAATGGCGTCCGAGTTCGGAGTTGGATGACGGGTTCCCCGGAGCCTTCGGAAAATTTCCTTTGCATCTCCTCCATCCTTGCTAGCATGGCGGTGTATTTGGGGTCCGCCTGTGAGGCGGAAGCTGTAGTGTGCGCCTGGCGGGCCTCCATTTCATCAAGGCGGCGCTGGAGGGCTTCAATCACTTCGTCTCTGGGATCCCTTGAGAGGGCCTCCGCCCCCTGCGAGCGTACCCGAGCGAAGTGCACCTGGTTGATTTGGTGTCTGGCGTCGTCGGCATGGAGTAGTCCCTTGCCTTTATCCTGTGGGAGACGTCTTTCGTCTTCCCTTGAAATGTATCCCCCGCTCTCTTGGGGTCTTTGGAACGCCGTTCCACCGAGGCGGTCTTGGACCCCTCGGCGGTCTTGCGCCCCTCCGAGCCGTTCGAGGGCGGAGGTCCTGGGCCTTTCCTTGTTTGCGCCACGACGGTCCCGAGATTGGACTTCCTGGGAGGCGGTGTCTTGAGCCATGACCCCTTCGTCATTCCCAACCCGAGGGGTAGGGTTCACGAAGGGGGGTGGACGCGGGAGAGGTATAACATTCTCCCCGACCTGTGGTTGAAGGGGCACCAGAGTGCCGAAGGCACCTGGATTTTGGGTGAGTGTTTGGATGAAGGCGGAGAATGCCGACTACACGTCGATAGTGAGGACCGGAGGGCTCACTTGGTTTTCGCTTTGGTCCTTCTTTTTGGCCTCGACGCCGAGGCGGGCATCGGGTGCATCCTGTTGGAGCTGAAGGCACAGGTCGACAGCCGTCTGTTCCAACCCAGCGAGGGTGCCGCCCTCGGGAGCCCTGTTAGAGGCTTCGGGGGCGTCGACGTCGCTGAGGGCCAGGTTCCTGTCCTCATGAGTCTTGGATTGGGAACGAGTTGCTCTCACCATTTTGATAGGTGTTTTGTGTTTTCCGAGGGGGAGAGTTTCTTACTTGATAGTTCGACTCTTAACGAGAGCACCAAATGATGGATAGTGTACCCAGGGGGTAGCTTATCCGAGGGGTTATTTCGGGGAATAACTAGAGAGAAGTCGGAGCAAATAAGTAAGAGAGAGATTGTATTCGAATATGTGAACTTGCTGTGGTTTACAATGGGGAAAGGGGCTGCTATTTATAGCAGCAATAAATGCGATGAGAGTACACGTGTCAACAATCTAACGGCCGAGGGGTCACCTCAATCGGGGTAGCACTGACACTCGCATGTGGCCGCATTAAATGGGGTAGTTGGATGTGATGTTTGTACTTGGTACGGTGATCCAGGCGCATGTGGAGAGGATATTCGGTCGAGGTGGATGCCTTCGGCTGAAGGGTGCTGGGCCGAAGGCTCTTCTAACCGGGGGCTCCATTATGTCGGGGGCTCCATTATGCCGAAGGTGAATACTCATGCTGAAGACCCCCCTGTGGCCGAAGGCTGTGTTTAGTCGAAGGCTCTGTAAACCGAAGGCTCCTGATTTCTGGCGTTTCCTCCCAGTAGCTTCGTATGCTCAAATGAAATTGTTCTGTGGGATTTGGAGCCCTCGGCCAAGGAGGCCGAAGGCACTTACATGTGTATTTGTGGGCTTCTTGATACTCGGGCCACTGTCTGGGCCTTGTGTGCTCATTGGGCTTGATGGACCTGAGCAGGAGAAGTAGGAGTCTGTGGGCCCCTTGGGCCAATGTTATACATTATCAACCAATGTTATAATCTGTTAAGACCAGAGGTCCCATCACAAAAGGTCAACCTAATAGGAAGAGTAGCTCATGTCTTAATATAGCACTTTGTTGATACAAACTTTTCTGGTGTGGAACTTTAACACCCCTCCTCACGATCAAACAATTCGTCTGGATCGTACTGTCATTCATTTTTTTCGTCGGTTCATCCCTTTCATTTTTAATAATCGTTTCATCATTTTTCATAGAGGCCCCACACCATAATTGATTTGGGTTGGATACCATGTTAAGAATCGGGGTTCATCCTAAAAGGTCAACCTAATAGGAGGAGTAGTTCATGTCTTAATATAGCACTTTGTTGATACAAACTTTTGTGGTGTGAGACTTTAACATAATCGACTAAATAAGTGACTTTCCGTTAGTTCTAATAACTCATAAATATGTCAGTGCACGCGCGCACACTCATATCGTAATTCGTAAAACTAATTAAAATTAAATCGTTTTATCTCGGTCAAGGCACGAGTAATGATACTAGTCGTATAATAAATAGAGCTGAAAAGGGTTATTTAAGTTTATATGTATATATTTTATAAACATTTTAAATATAAAATATTTCAAATACTTGGTATAAATTTCCTATAATTAAGTAGAGGCAAAATTGTTAGAATTGATAAGTGCTCCAACAAATCAACAATTAAGGAGAATGAGCGGTTAAATATATTAACACATGCAAGCTCAACAGGTTATTAGTGACACAGATGGATTATGATCAGTTCGTCATTTCTCAAAAGAACGGCAGCGTTTAGTGGATTGGTTATGGAAGCCCGGAACAACGTCTCGCCAGTCGCCACCACCGTCCCTGTTTCTTAGATTCTTCAGCCTTCTTCGGTCCCAAATCCTCCATCTTCCAGCCGAAAAAATGATGGGCCTTCTCAGAGTCTCTGTGAGATCAAGTCGTCCGATCCATTCTGTCTCTCGTGTATGATCTCTCGTTACTTTACTAATACAAAATCCTCTTTGTTTGCGTATATAGGCTTCGACTAGCCTTCTCTTCTGCTAGTATATGTTTTAAAACTATATATAAATCCTAATCCAAAACTCATCTGCCAATCTGGACTCTGAATTGCTGCGAAAATGTCTGACATCCCCTCTGAACTCCACCACAAAATACTCCTTCTATTGCCCGCCGATTCCCTTTTCCGCTTCAGAAGTGTTTGCAAGGAATGGCGCCGCCTCATTGATGATCCATCTTTCGTCAAAGCCCACATACAAAATCAAATCTCCTCAAGCACTCTTCTCATAAAAAAAGAAGGCTCTGGTTCACCTCCTCTTTATCTCATTAACTTTGACTCCCTAGAATTCACCCATGACTTGAACGATGACGGCCACATGATTGAAGCAATTCCCGTGAAACAATTGGTTCGTCTTGACGTGCCTCGCTTACAAAATCTTCCGGAGAACTGCTGCAATGGTTTGATTCTTCTTTCTAGTTTTGACCTTAACAAGAATTGGGCTGTTTGGAACCCATTAACCGGAGACTGCCATCAGTTGCCCCTGCCCGATTACCCTACCTATTGTTTTATGACTGCTGGTATAGGGTACGATCATGTTTCTGACGACTACAAAGTTGTTAGGTTAGAGACATATTCCCCCCGTCATGACGAATATGTTTGCAGAACTCTTCTTTACAGCTTAAAGTTGGGTTCGTGGAAGAGAATTGAGGATTGTCCTATTGATTTTCTGGGTATGGTTAAATATGTTAATGGGGTTTGTGTGAATGGGGAATTGCATTGGTGTGCCACTCTATCTTGTGTTGTCACTTTAGATCTTGTTACTGAAGAATACAGATTTACCCCTCTTCCTCCTGAACCCTTCCCTGAAGAGAGATTTGATCTGGATTTGGATGCTATTAGTGGGTCATTAATTTTGACTTGCAGTTACTTCACAGGCACCGGGTGTCACTTTGATGGATGGGTGTTGCAGGAATACGGAGTCGAAAGCCCTTGGAAAAAATTGTTCTCATTTCATCTTAACTGTTCCAAGCAACCCAGACTTGTGGCTTACATGAAGAACAAAAAGAAGGTCATTCTGCAGCGTGACGATGGTTTTTTTTGGGTTGATATTGAGAGCAATTCAGTGAAACAGGTAACAGTTGATGGACTCGTGGGCATTTCTTCTCAAGTTTTTCCTGGAAGCCTCTACCGCCTCGACGACCGTGGCAGTACCAGTAATTCCGTCTCAACTTCAACAGGTGTGAAGAGGAAGAGAAAACAGACCAAAAAGAGGACTATTACAAGGTCAAAACTATTACTCATTAGTCTTCGTTTTTATGATGGCTTTTGAAGTTGATAAACTTATGTTTTTGCTGGTTTTGTTTTATACCTACATGTTTCAATGATATGAAAAACATTAAATTGCACTATAGACTCATAATGTTATGCTGCTAACATAGAAATTTGAAACAATATACTATACTAATGTACTTTTCAATTTTCTGGCAATTATTGAGGAGAATCTTTGTTTAGTAATTAGCGATCTATTTGCTGAGGACAAGTTTTCATTTATTAAAATTGTGTTTGCTTGGACATGAAATTTATTCATTTCACATGACTTGGGAATTAGGTTCTTGGACCCTCTACACTCTGGTTGAACCAATCATCCCCTTAGGGCAGGTTTGATTTGATGATTATGGAGGGGACTAGGGGAGGATTTACGTTGACAATGCTAAATTATCTCTATTAGTACTACGTAGTTTTTAGTCTTCAAGTTCTTACCACTTTCTAAAATAAGAACAATCTGATGGAGAAATATGACCCTACCCTTCGGGGCCTCCGGCCTTCCCTCCCTCCAAAGTCCCCCACCAAACAAATACTTGTGATTGGTATGCATTTTCTTGGACTTGTGAAGACTGAAGAGTACTCGTCTGCTGGGACTTGGGAAGTTATGACTTATGGTTGACAGATAAAAAGTTAGTTTTACACTGATTAATCATTTTTTATTTGAGTTTAACTACTGTGAGTGCCATCCCCTTTCATCACAACATTTTTGTTTATTGGTGCATTGGATGTCAATATTTCATATTCAATCTGGTGGGTCTCAACATTGTACAATGTACATGGGACTTTCACCAATCATACACATGAAACAAATGATGTTCATATTTTCCTATGTGACTTTGAGAAGATGTTATTTCTGAATGGCAGGCTGAGGATCCATATAAGAAATGAAAGTTACCAGAGTCCAGAACCCAGAATCCTGTTATGATTCTTCACTCGGTTCGTATGAGGCTGATGAGTATTAAGTAGTCCTCCTACCATTTTGGTAGGAACCTATGTATGATGCAAACGAGTCTGCTTTGGTTAACTTTGAAAATTTTCAGCCTTAAAATGAATGTGTTTTTGGAATATTTTCTATTCATTGTTTATTGCTCTTTTAGTTTTAGTTCATGCATGCTGCAGCTTGCAATATCAATTACTCCCGTGTCATTTGGAAATCACAATTTATGAAGTGTTGTTTTTTAACGTCAACGGTCAAAGGAGCACATATATATCACCAGCCCTCTTGCTATATACTCCTCTGAACTCCCTCAGCTTCTTATACACAATTTGTCCGGTTCTTCCACCGCCTCCGGTAACAGTTGTTTTATATCACCAGCCCTCTTGCTATATGAACAGTTGTTTTACTCTGCCATGGCCGTTGCTAAAAACGTCACTAGCTGTATTGGTCGTGCTTCGTTGTCTCTTGTAATTAAATAAATAAATAGGATGGAGGAGAGTGGTTGATCTGATCATACTATTTCATTTAATGAAAACCCATTAATACTTGATCTGATCAAGTATTATTTCATTTAATGAAAACCCCATTAATGAAAATCCATCTGCCACCAATTCTCGTGACCACCGCCGATTCACCGGGCCACAATTTATGAAGTGTATAACAAACATACCTGTTTTGATTGACGAATTACGGCCATCCTTTTTATCACGAAGAGATTGATGACACAAAAAATGATTGAAACTTTTAATCACAAATTTTTTTTAGTACAAAAAGAATAATTTCGTAACACGCTACTTAGCTTTGAGAGAGATGGAAATTAAAATAGATGTCATTAGTCATGGTTTGTGATAAATAAAGGGGTTAGGTCATGAATATTACTCCGTACTAATTATTCGACCCATCATCCAGTTACAATTTTCCGACCCGTCATCCAGTTAAAGTTACCTGACCTATCCAGTTACAGTTATCTGACCCGTCCATTTACAGTTACCCGACCTGTCCAATTGTTGTTCAACCCGTCCGGTTACGGTTACCCAACTCGTCGAGTTACAGTTACCCGACCCATCATTTTACAGTTACCCACTCACCTGATCCATCTAGTTACAGTTACCCGACCTCGTCTAGTTACAATTACACGGTCCAATCAATTACAGTTACCTAACCCGATCAATTGTTTGATCGGACCTGTTATCCGACCAGTTACAATTACCTGTTTCGACTCGTTGCAATTACTCGATCCGACCAATTACATATATTTACATTAACTAGAACCACTGCGTTACCTTAACTCGATCGAATAGTGACGCACACGTGTGTGACACATTTTTACGCACACCTCTGTCGGACGCACGGACGCCACGCACGCGTGCATGGGTGCCGTGCATGCCTTCTGGAGTCTTAATTTCGCTCGAATTGCTCCGTTTTTCCTATTTAAATAGCATGTAAACCCCTGTTTTGCGGGGGAACTTAGAGAGATGGCCTAACACGAAATTTTGAGAGCTTCTCGGCCTTGTTCTTCAATTCTTTTGAGATTCTTTGTAAGTTCCTACTTTTTAATTAATGATAATTAATTCTATTCTTCCCAATTCTATTGATTCTTCAATTATGAATTGTGAGTAGTTTATTTAGGGATTTGGGGTTGATGAAGGGGTTAATCATGATGTATGGCTAGATTCTTGTTGGTTTAATTGCGTGAATGTCGTTTAATTTGTATATGAATAATTTAATTGATATCTCTTGTAACCTAGACTCTAGCTAAAATTACAATTGCATGTAGAATGAATTAAGAGAGATCTAATTTATTCTAGGACACATTCACACACTCTTAGTCGTTCGCTAAGAGATTAGTAGCGATTAAGGGGTCGTAAGCTCGCTCGTCTTGACAATAATTTAGGATCCCGTCGCATGAGAGATCAACCTGGTCCCCTAAATTATTGTACTCTATGCCACGAGAGCGGTAAGAACTTAGTATTGATCAGCTAGGCTGAATTAAATTAATTTCATGTAATTAAGCCTGATCTGCCAGAAATCTGATTACCCCGGAATCAATACATGCTCCCTTCGTCGTTAATTAAGAAGAACCTAATCAATTATTTTTATTCACTCATTCGCATTAATTTATTTTCCAAACCACCCAATCTCGCACAATTGCCTTTTATTTTATTTTATTTCTTTTTAATCGCTGAATTTTGGTTAATCTTTAATTCCCTTTTGTCCGTCCCCGTGGAGAGTGGAGACGATACTCGTACTTTCACCGCTATTCTACTAATAATTTAAGTGCGAGAAAACTCACATCAGTTTTTGGCGCCGTTGCAGGGACGATGTCGGTTTTAAGGGTTAATTAATTTTAGTGAGATTTTTTTTAGTTAGATTGGTTTAGTTTTCCATAGGATTTTTCTGTGCTATTCTTTCAGGAATTTTTCTAAGAGACATGTGATGAACCAATTCAGCTCAATTCCTGGAGGAACATCATTCCCTCAAACCTCCATGGAATATGCACAATATACGCACTACCCTCCTTACATTCCTCATCACTATTACACTTCTCATCAATATTACTCTCCAGCACCACAAAATATCCAACCTTCTTATCCGCACACTCTAACCACGCAACCCTTTCATTCTGATTCTTACTATCCTTCATCATAATATCCTTGGGTAAGCGCAAGACGGGGCTCCATTCTTGAATTTCTTCTTCAAACTAAAATGCCTGAGGAAATATCTGAATACTTTAAGGATAACATTTGTTCCTTATGTGGAGGAGGTCACCATTTATGTCTTTGCCCCATCAAACTTCTATATGACCATCCTTTCCGGGCAACTGCATACCCTTCTTCGTCCTCCCCACACTTTACAAACATAAATGTTTCAGCCACTCCTACATACTTGCCGAGTAATGAGCCTCATAATCAATTTAAGGAGAAAATTTCAGAGAGGCTGTCTAACTTGGAAGAGACACTCATGCAGCTCACAACCAAAATGCAGAATCTAATCAATGTGGTGGGTCAGTCGACAGAAGCCCAACATGAGGAGACCAATATGGATGATCATGGCATTGAATCAGACTGCGAAGGTGGGAGTGTGATGGATGATACACTTCCTAATGCATTTGAAGATGAAGAAGAAGATAATAATGTCAAGTTGTTTTTCGAAGAATACATGAAAAAGTTTGAAACGGTACAAGCTGTAACTAATGAAGTCACAGATCATTGTGATCTTCATACAAAAACTCCTGAGCCGTTTGATTTACCATTAGTCTCAACACCTGATGAGGACATGGAGCAGATCAATCATGATGACGGTGCTACTGAGGTAGGTTTGGGTATTGAAGATGGGTTGGGAAATGATGATCACACGTTCCAAGAGAGTGGGGGCGAGGTAGATGATGTTCATAATGAAGAAGTCCCACTCCACAAGCAAGATTACCCCTCTTGTACACATGCACTGATCCACTCTTATGTGGTAGATTTGGATTTCTTTGATTCACTCCTTGAAGATGATATTCATTTTTTGTGTGGAGAGTGACAACGTCATCCACATAGACATTCATGAGAACGGTGTTACCGAGAGTTGGGATGCTCACATGGGGAGTGATATAGAGTCCGGAGGAGAGGTTGTGAATGTTCATGATTTTTGTGAGGAAGAAAAAGACTTTTGTATGCTGCAGTACAAGTTTGATGTTGCTCCAGATCCTTGCTTTGAAAAATCTTTTGAGCTTCCACTGATGCCTGAAGTAATCAAAGTTTTGACTCATGTTTTATGTCCACTTAAGGAGGATATGAGGTTGATCCTTCAGTTCTGTGCTGATATGGTTTTTGAAGACCATGTGATTCCTACGTGGTTTCAAGAGTTTAAGAATCTGCGCCACTTAATGGCATTTGTTGAGGGAAAACTGGATAAATTGAAAATTAGTTCCCCACTACAGTCTGTGCTATTTGAGAGCTTACGAGGTATCGTTGGGAAAACGACGTTAAAAATAGCGCTTCTTGGGAGGCAATCAATCTTATTTCTGCACTTTTGTTTTAGCATGTTTTTTTGTTTGTTTTTGTGTTTTGCATTTGTTTGGAAGCTCAATTTTTAATTGGGATGATGTGCCGAGGATCACTTGACTCAGTTTAGTTCTGCACCGACCAACGCTTTAGGGAAGTTTCCGCGACTCTTATAATCGTCTATTTGTAATGTTGACTTGAGTTGAATTTGAGCACGCCTAACCTTTTCCTCTTTACTCCCTTGTGCATAGTGCATTTTTGGTCATCGAGGGCGATGCCAAAGTTTAAGTGTGGGGGAGTGAATTGGGCATTCAATTCGGGCAGTAGTTGTTACATGTGATTATTAGAGTTAGCATGCGTAGGTGTTAGTTGTATATTCATAGGAAATTCATGTCAAAATTTTTCTTTAAACCGTGTCTTTGTGAGCTGGCTAGAGTCTTGACTATGCTTTTAGAACATCTTTGAAGTGTGTTTAGGCTTAAATTCTTGCACTATAATCTAGTTGTTGAGAGGATGAAGGCACTAGTCACCCATTTAATTCATAACTTTTCATCCCACCTGCATAAGTCCTTTAGGAGAAGCTATTTTGAGCCTGACCATTTTGTTGTGTACCTGAGTAATTGAGCTCCATAGCCAAATGACTTGTGTTTCCTTACCCGTGAATATTTCTGACAAAGTCTTGGTGTTTAGGGAACTAGGGGATTAATTTGCTAAGTTTAGGGAATTTTTGTAGGAGCCATGTTTTTTGGGCACTGTTCCTATGCCCCAAATGAGGTAAGAGCAGTCATTTGTTAGGAATTTGATATTTTCGAGGATTGCATTGTAGACATGGATTCACTTTGATCAAATGAACTTTAATTGCTAATTTTCCTTGGTGAGACCGAGATTAGGTTGGGGTAATGTCTAGTGAAAATCTGAAAATTGAAAAAAATAATTAAATGAGCTAGACCTCTTACCTTGCGAAAAAGAGAATGGGAGACCCGGTCAAAAAGCGTAAGTGTTCTACACAATAAAATGAGACTTGGGGATCTTTCGAAAGAAATAGCGTTCTCGTGCCAACATGACAAAGAAAACTAAACTTAATTAATTGAACTGGGAGGCTATTGCAAAAATTAGCTTTAGTCCTTCGCGTACTTCAAGTATACGTCAAAGCACAAATGTGCCGTGGCGATTTAGCTTAGTTGTACACCTTGTCTACTCTTTGCATAGGTTTAGATGATAGTTCCTAATTTATATCCTACTGAGCTCCTTAATCCGAAAAATAGCCATGAAATTCCTGAACGCATTAAGTTTTTGTCAGATTATTCCAAAATTCTCAATGAAAGGGACTTTTATTCTTTCCCGTCCACCACTCACCACCACCTTCACAAGTCCTTCTGATCACTAGCTAGTTCATTAGTGGTTGGTGCCATTACTTCAAGGATGTTGTGAATAATTTTGTCATTTAAGTTAGCTAGAGTACAAGATGTAGTTTAGGGAAGAATTTTCTTAATTTAGTGTTTCTGTTCCGTGAATATCCCTTTGACTACGTCTGCATGCTAATTATTTTAATTTCGTGTGGTGATTATCGTAAGTCCCGTTGTTCAGTTTGCTTGAGGATAAGAAAAGGCTTAAGTGTGGGGGAATTTGATAAGCCTGTATTACAACACACATTTGATGCATGTTGGGATCGGTTTTTGTTGTTTTCCTAACTTTTAGGTGTCACAAATCTCAATTTTAGCTAAAGTTATGTTTACCGGGCGTTAGTTTGAGTTTTGTGTTGTTTGAAGTCAAAATCAACAATTTAGTGTCCGGCACCGGCGCTAGAGGAGAAAAGGGGATGATTCGAGAAGCATTCGAGAGTCAATTGATAGCTTTGGAGGTCACCGGGATGTTCACGATGAAGATTTGATGACAAAAGAGCTCTAGGATTGGCTACGAGATAAAAAAAAGACAAATAGAGCTTGAAAACGGCATTCAGGATGACCTTCTGTCAATCGTTCAAGCATATCTCTTTGTATAAGCATCCAAAGGACACGATTCAAGTTTAATCTGAAAGCCAAATTCGAAAGTTTGATGCACGCCGTGCGTAGGGGTACACACACGTGCGTCCGAAGCGGAAATTCAGAGAACCTCACTGCCAGTCACGCACGGACGTGCGTAGGAGGACGCACGCGTGTGCGGAACATTTTTACACGCACCTTCGTCGGACGCACGGATGCCACACACGAGTGCGTGGGTGCCGTGCGTGCCCTCTGGAGTCCTAATTTCACCCGAATTGCTCCGTTTTTCCTATTTAAACAGCTTGTAAACCCTTGTTTTGCGGGGGGGGGGGGGGGGGGGGGGGGAACTTGGAGAGATGGCCTAGCACGAAATTTTGAGAGCTTCTCAGCCTTGTTCTTCAATTCTTTTGGGATTCTTTGTATGTTCTGACCTTTTAATTAATGATAATTAATTATATTCTTCCCAATTCTATTGATTCTTCAATTATGATTTGTGAGTAGTTTAATTAGGGATTTGGGGTTGATGAAGGGGTTAATCATGATGTATGGCTAGATTCTTGTTGGTTTAATTGCGTGAACGTCGTTTAATTTGTGTAAGAATAATTTAATTGATATCTCTTTTAACCTAGACTGCAGCTAGAATTACAATTGCATGTAGAATGAATTAAGAGAGATCTAATTTATTCTAGGACACATTAACACACACTTAGTCATTCGCTAAGAGATTAGTAGCGATTAAGGGATCGTAAGCTCGCTCATCTTGACAATAATTTAGGATCTTGTCGCATGAGATATCAACCTGGTCCCCTAAATTATTGTACTCTGCGCCGCGAGAGCGGTAAGAACTTAGTATTGATCAGCTAGGCTCAATTAAATTAATTTCATGTAATTAAGCCTGATCTGCCAGAAATCTGATTACCCCGGAATCAATCCATGCTCCATTCGTCGTTAATTAAGAAGAACCCAATCAATTATATTTATTCGCTCATTCGCATTAATTTATTTTCCAAACCACCCAATCTCGCACAATTGCCTTTTATTTTATTTTATTTCTTTTTAATCGCTGAATTTAGTTAATCATTAATCCCCTTTTGTCCGTCCCTGTGGAGACGATACTCGTACTTTCACCGCTATTCTACTAATAATTTAAGTGCGAGAAAACTCACATCATTCCCTTTCTGGCATGCACTGCACAGGTTCTCCTTCTTGTGCACAATGTTGGGCAGTCCATCAACAATGTGATCCCTTGCTAGTTTGTTGATTGTTTTGAAATTCAAGTGACTCAGCTTCTTGTGTCATTCCCAGCTGAGTTTTGAATCTCCTTTGGCTATCAGACAAATACCTTCTTTTGCAGTAGACCAATCAACAACATATATGTTTCTTTTCCTTCTTGCTGTTAGAACCACTTCCTTAGTTGTCTCATGCTTGACAAAACAATCTTCCTTAGAGAATTCAACAATGTAGCCTTTGTCACAGAATTGGATAACACTCAGCAGGTTGAACTTCATGCCTTTAACATATGAGACATCATCAATGATTATCTGGTTCTTGATCAACTTTCCTCTTCCTTTTATTTGAACTTCTTTATCTTGTCCACCAAAGGTGACTTTAGGTCCATTGAATCTTTGGAACTCTGTAAGGTAACTTCTGTTACCTGTCATGTGCCAGGAGCATCCACTATCAATATACCACTCTTGCTCAGAGATGGCTCCAGCACACAATTCCTGCAAAATTAAAAGCAAGATTTAGGTACCCAAGCAATGTTGGGTCCTAGCTTGGGGGTCATGTAGTGTAGGCAGCCGGTATCACTTTGGTCTTATCAAGTGAAACCTTGGTGGGTGATACTCATTGTCCACCTGGTAGTCATAATAAACAGAAGTGTGATTCACTTTGGGAAGATGCTTGTGAGGCTCATGCTTCTTGTTTACATATTTCTACATAGCATTCTTGGTTGGAAAGAAGTCCCATATATTATCAAGAGCATAAGGGCGATTAGCTTTGGGCTTCTGAAGTTGACTAGCCAACCTCTTCTGCCTAAAGTTAATCTTCTCTTGATATCTGCCTCTCTGGTGATCATTTCTGACAGGGTAGTCATGAGAATGTTTGGTCGAGTTATGTCTTTTAATTATGTTATTTTGAAAACCTTTTCTGTGGTTAGGTTTTCTGCGAGGTTCATTAGTTTTCAAAACTTGTTTTGGTTAACCTTTATCTTTTGGTTTTCTGGTCTGACATTCTATTGAACAACCTTTGTGCCAGATACACTAGCTTGGCAGATGGGACTAGAAATCAGTGGCACTATGACCTTATCTGCCTTAACAACTCCGGTGCTAGGCTTTACAGAAGGCTCACCTAATTCTGTTGAGCCATATCCAAGATCAAAACCAACGCCAACTTGTTGGTCAAGTACTAACCTTTCCATTGAAGATTCGGCCTTCTAGTAGGTGTTGTACTTGATTTCAAGTGACTCTATTTCTCTTACTCTATTTAGACGAGAAACATTTTCAACTTCCATCTGATCTCTTTCCTTAATTAGAAGATTGATTTTTATCTCAACCTCCCTTTTAAGTCAAGGATTTCAGCTTTCAGATTACTGTTGTCTTCTTTAACAGAGGAGTAAGTGGTTTGGATGACTTTAAACTCTTCCCAAAATTCTGACATTGAGTCAGAATTGAAAGTTTTGCCTACCTCATCATAAGACTGACCCATGAGGCATAGGTATTCGGTCTCTGTATCCAGGTGTAAGGAATAAATGTATTTAGATTTTGATGATGCTAGGTTAATTAGAATTTGAAAGTACCCCATTAGAAATTATGTATTAGAATTTCTTTTGTAAGTTTTAGCTTAGTCTGCCTGCCAGAGTTCCATCTTGCCTCTACCAGAGTTGCTCCCAGAGTTGCTCACCAGAGAAGCCATCAGAAACTGGTTATCAGAAAGATACCAGAGTTGACACCAGAGACGGACTTCAGAGATTGGACCAGAGAACCTCTTGAGACTCTGCTAAGTATCATCAGAATCCGGAAGCCCTTCCAACGGTCGTTAAACTAACGGGAAATCCCCTAACGGTTACGAACCTTTCAACGGAAGCATGGCACTGTACACGCATTAAATGCACATTTAATGCTGTACGTACGAAGAGATATTTAAAGCTGATGATTGACCATGCGAATATCTTTACGCCCCCAAAATAGCAAGTCGGAGGACCAAACGGTCAAGTCAACAGTACATGCATTTAATGAAGCTGTCTTCTACACTCCAACGGGAAGACTGCTCCCAGTATATTAAGATACACTCTGAAGAACTAGAGAGAGAACTTTGCCATAACCTTTGCCAAGATAAATTTGCGTGAACAATTTTCTTGAGATTAAAAACTCCATTCTAACAAGAAAAGGCCACAGTTGGAAGATAAACATTCCTATCCTTCATCCAACTAGCAAAGGCAAAGTTACTCAGTTCTTCAACACTTCGAGAGCTTCATATACTCATCTTTTGTGAAGAAGCAACGTTGGAGAAAACTGATTCTATATCAAACACTTCTTGAAAAAGAAGGGACATCTCAAATTAGCTGGAGTAAGTGAAGTGGAGATACTTCAAGAGACTCAGTGAAACGAGACCAGCCATCAGGAAGCAGGACTGCATCCCGGGTGGCAACTAGACTTGAAGAAGACGAGGAGTGCTTCTTAAGCTCTAGGGACTAAGGCGTTGTAAACTGTTGTTTTTGCAAGCTTAGTGGAACAGTGGACTAGAGGAACGAGTTGTTCCTTGAACCACTATAAAAACCCCGGTGTCATTTACTTTAAGCTTTTAATTGCTGCACTTAGGATTCTACTGACTAACTCTTAAGGTTGGACTCTGTGTCCAGCAGATCTTCCTTCAGAGTTATCAGAAAGGCATTTTGCCTTAGCTTTCTTCTAGAGGCTACCCGGACAGAAACTTATCCGCTGCCTGGTCTAGTTCTGTCATCAGAACTTGACCATCTCTGTCACCAGATTTTGACCATCTCTGATAAGTCAGACTTGACTTAGAGAAAAGTTTAAATTCCTGAACAGTCTATTCACCCCCCCTAGACTGTTCCCTTTACAAACGGGACCAACAAGTGGTATCAGAGCCTCCTTGTTCTTGTAATCTTTTAGGTTACTTACTAAACAAGAGATCCACTTGTTTCAGCCTCTTTAATCTCATATTATGGATAACACTCTTTCAAAGAATCTTATGTTCTCAGTAACAAAGTTTGATGACTGGAGGATCCGCATGAAAGCTCACCTCTGCGCACTCAATGACGAAATGTGGGAAGTTCTTGATGCAGGACCTTTCACAGAGTTCACCAAGGTCAACCCTGAATACATCACTGGTAGTGGTCAACCCCAGATGATCACCAAACTGCGCCATGAACTGTCTAATGAAGAAAGGAGAAAGTACAACCTTGACAACATTGCCAAGGATATCCTCTACAAGGCCATTGATGACAAGTACTTCACAAGGATCAAGAAGTGCAAATCTGCCAAGGAAATCTGGGATACTCTCACCCTGATAGGAGCTGGAGATAAGCAAGAAAAGGACAACAAACTTACTATTGCCATGAAGAAGTTTGAAAATTTCAAACTTCTACCCAAAGAATGCATAGATGAGATGTATGCACGCTTGCTCACCCTCACTGCTGAGATATCAGAACTTGGGAAGGAACTTACTCCCAAGGAGATCAATTTGAAGGTTCTCAGAGGTTTACCTTCACCATGGAACATGAAGGTCACTGCCATGAGAGATAGCAAGGACCTCAGAACCTACAGCACTGAGAAACTCATCTCTGATCTCAAGTCTTATGAGTTTGAGATGAATGAAGAAGAGAAAGAAGAAGTTGAGGACAGAACAACTACTGCCCTCACTGCCAGCACCTCTCAGGTAAATAATTTTGACCCTTCTATTCTTTTAACTGACGAGTATATGGCGGCTTTTGCTAGGAAGTTCAGGAAATTCTTAAAGCCGAAGGAAAGCAGAAGTCCACACACTAGTAGAAAGCCACACCAGAAGTCCAAACCATCAGAAAGTAGTGGAGAGCTTCTCTGCTACAACTGCAGACAACCAGGGCACTTCAAAGTAAATTGTCCACACCCTATAGTCTCCAAAAGGCAAGGCCAGGAAGGAGAAAAGAAATATGAGCACCGAAGAAGGAAAGCACTCATCACTGAACAACCAGAGAAGGACCCCCTCTCTGAGACAGAGTCCAGCTCGGAATCAGAATCTGATGAAGCATTCTGTTGCTTGGACACAGAAACTGAAGACCTATGTCTTATGGGTCAATCTGATGATGAGGTATCTTCTACTTCCAACTCTAGTTTTTCTTCGGTAGGCAGAGCCTTTGATTCTGATTCAATGTCAGAATTTTGGGAAGAGTTTCAAGCCAGACAAACCACTTATTCTTCTGTTAAAGAAGAAAACAGTAAGCTTAAGGCTGAAATCCTTGACTTAAGAAAGGAGGTTGAGATCAAAATCAATCTTCTGATTAAGGAAAGAGATCAGCTGGAAGCTGAAAATGTTTCTCTTCTAAAGAGAATAAGAGAAATAGAGCCTCTTGAGATTAAGTACAAAGCTTACCAGAAGGCCCAGTCTTCCATGGAAAAGATTGTACTTGACCAACAAATTGGCACTGGTTTTGGTCTTGGTTATGGCTCAACAGAATCAGGTGAGCCTTCTGTAATGCCTAGCACCAGAGTTGCTAAGGCAGACAAGGTCATAGTGACACTGATTTCTAGCCCCATTTGTCAGGCTGGTGTATCTGGCACCAAGGTTATTCATGAGAATGTCAGACCAGAAAAGGAAAAAATAAAGGTTCAACAGAAACCCATTTTAAAAGTTAATGAACCTGGCAGAAGAACTAACAACAGGAAAGATTTTCAGAATACCAAAAATCAAAGACAGAACCATAACAGACAAACTCATGATAATCGTGTCAGAAATGATCACCAGAAAGGCAGATATCAAGAGAAAGTTAACTTTAGGCAGAAAAGGTTGGCTGGTCAACTTAAGAAGCCCAAAGTTAATCGCTCCTCTGATCTTGATAGTATATGGGACTTCTACCCAACTAAAAAGGCTATGCAGAAGTATGTAAACCGGAAGCATGATCCTCACAAGCATCTGCCCAAAGTGAATCACACTTCCGTTTACTATGACTACCAGGTGGACAATGGGTACCACCCACCAAGGTTTCACTTGATGAGACCAAAGTGGTACCGGCTGCCAAGACTGCATAACCCCCTAGGACCCAACATTGCTTGGGTACCTAAATCTTCCTTTTAATTTTGTAGGAACTATGTGCTGGAGCCATCTCTGAGCAAGATTGGTACATTGATAGTGGATGCTCCAGGCACATGACAGGTGACAAGAGTTGCCTAACAGAGTTCCAGAAAGTCAAAGGGCCCAGAGTTACCTTTGGAGGTAATGATAAAGATGGCCAGACAAAAGGAAGAGGGAAGCTGATAAAGAACCAGATAATCATTGATGATGTCTCTTATGTCAAGGGATTGAAATTCAACTTGCTGAGTGCTAGCCAATTCTGTGACAAAGGCTACACAGTTGAATTCTCCAAGGAAGGATGTTCGGTCAAGCATGAGACAACTAAAGAAGTGGTTCTAACAGCAACAAGAAAGAAAAACATCTATGTGGTGGATTGGTCAACTGCAAAGGATGGAATTTGCCTGATAGCCAAAGGAGATTCAAAACTCAGTTGGGAATGGCACAAGAAACTGAGTCACCTGAATTTCAAAACAATCAACAAACTGGCAAGGGATCACATCGTTGAAGGTCTACCCAACCTTGTATACAAAAGGAGAATCTATGCAGTGCATGTCAGAAAGGAAAACAAGTGAAGAATTCCTTCAAACCCATTGCTGGAAACCTATCTACTGGTCCTTTGAATCTAATTCACATGGATTTATTTGGACCAGTGGAAACTCCAAGTGTTGGTGGCAAGAAATATACCTTAGTCATGGTTGATGACTACTCCAGATTCACATGGACTATTTTTCTGACCAAGAAAAGTGAAACTCTGCAGAAACTACCATCTCTGCTAAAGATACTACAGAATGAGCAGAATCAGAAAGTCAAAGCCATCAGATCAGACAGAGGAACAGAGTTCGTCAACAAGGTCATACAGGATTTCTGTGACCAGAATGGTACAATGCATCAACTCTCTGCAGCCAGAACTCCTCAACAGAATGGAGTTGCAGAAAGAAGAAATAGAACATTAAAGGAAGCTGCAAGGACCATGATTACTGAATCGGGTCTACCCTACAGATACTGGGCTGAAGCAATCAATACTGCATGCTACACCCAGAACAGGAGCATGATTCACAAGACTCATCAGAAAACTCCTTATGAATTATGGAAAGGACGAAAACCCAACATCAGCTACTTTCATGCATTTGGATGCAAATGCTATATACTCAACAATGGGAAGGATCACCTCAAGGTGTTTCAAGAAAAAGCTGATGAAGGAACATTCTTAGGCTACTCTGGCACCAGCAAAGCCTACAGAATACTCAACAAAAGAACTTTACTTGTTGAAGAATCGATTCATGTCAAGTTTGATGATCTCAACTCTGTTGAGAGCATAACTGAAAACTTGGAGAAAGCGAATCTCAAAGAATCTCCAGAACTGGATCCACCAGAAACGGATACACCAGAGTTGCTAACTAACTCTGCCATACCAATGAATCATCAGAATCCCATCCTGCAAAGCATGGATAGTGATGAAGAATCAGAAGAAGAACAAGAGAATCCAAGGCAACCCCTATCAGAACCTGATCTAACTTGGTTAAGAGATCATCCTCCTAATCAAGTAATTGGACAAATAAGAAGTGGAGTCCAAACCAGATCCACATCAAGGAGAGAAGCAATGCTTGCCTGCTATATATCTCAGATGGAACCTATGACAGTTGAAGAAGCTCTTGCAGACTCAGATTGGATCAATGCTATGCAAGAAGAGCTCACTCAGTTTGAAAGGAACAAAGTGTGGGAACTTGTTCCTAGGCCAAAACACCAGAATGTCATTGGAACCAAATGGGTATTCAAGAACAAAGCTGATGAAGATGGCAACATTGTAAGGAACAAAGCAAGGCTAATAGCTAAAGGATATTGTCAAGAAGAAGGAATAGATTTTGATGAGACCTTTGCACCAGTTGCCAGACTTGAAGCCATCAGAATCTTTCTAGCCTATGCTGCCTACAACAACATCAAGGTCTACCAGATGGATGTCAAGAGTGCATTTCTGAATGGAGATCTTGAAGAAGAAGTTTATGTGGAACAACCACCAGGTTTTGTCATTCCTACTCAATCTTCTTGTGTCTACAAGCTTAAAAAGGCCCTCTATGGTCTTAAGCAAGCTCCCAGAGCCTGGTATGACACATTGTCCCTTTTTCTGGTAAACCATGGGTTTACTAAAGGAAAGGTTGACAAAACTCTATTTCAAATCTCTGTTGCTAATCATATTCTGCTAGTACAAATATATGTTGATGACATTATATTTGGTAGTACTAATTCAGAACTGTGCAAGAAATTTTCTCAAGTGATGCAGAGTCAATTTGAAATGAGTATGATGAGAGAACTCAGTTACTTCCTAGGATTTCAAGTCAAACAAGTTCCAGAAGGGATCTTTATCAATCAAGGGAAGTACACCAGAGATCTGATCAAGAAGTTTGGAGTGGAAGGCAAGTCATCAGTGAAGATTCCCATGAACACTTCACAAGGGATTGGTCCAGATGATGAAGGAAAAGATGTAGATGCAACAACATACAGAGGGATCATTGGATCTCTGTTGTATCTAACTGCAAGCAGACCAGATATCTCGTTCTCTGTTGGAATCTGTGCCAGATACCAATCAAAGCCCAAGGAAAGCCATCTAAGTGCTGCAAAGAGAATCATCAGATACATCAAAGGAAATCCAAATGCAGGCTTATGGTATCCCAAAGGAGGTAACTTTGAACTAATTGGTTATTCTGACTCAGATTTTGCAGGTTGCAGACTAGACAGGAAGAGCACCTCTGGTCACTGCCAATTGCTAGGAGGAAGGCTTGTTTCCTGGTTTAGCAAGAAGCAGAACTCCATCTCAACAAGTACAGCTGAGGCTGAATACATTGCAGCTGGGAGTTGCTGTGCTCAGCTACTCTGGATGAAGCAACAACTGAAGGACTATGGAATTCAAGCAAAGGAGATCAAGCTGTTGTGTGACAACACTAGTGCCATTGCTATCACTCAGAATCCAGTTCTTCACTCCAGGACAAAGCACATTGAGATCAGACATCACTTCATCAGAGATCATGTTGAGAAGAAGCATATCCGTATGGAGCATGTACCTACAGAAGATCAACTTGCAGACATTCTAACCAAGCCTTTACCTGAGGCAAGGTTTAACAAGCTAAGGGAAGAATTGGGAATGATGGATGATCTTCCCAGAGATGCATGAACCAGAGACTCACTGAACCAGAACTACTTTCTTCTGCACCAGAAACTCGGATCAGAGAACCACTATCTCTGATCATCAGAATCTCACATCAGAGAACCTCCCCTTCTCTGACCAGAGTTCCTCAACCGAAGACAACAGATACGGAAGTGGACTTAACAATATTTCGAGGTACGGGCTAGACCTAATTAATTGAAATGGTCTTTTACCAGAATACCCCTGATCGTTACTCTTCTAACGGAAACATTTCCGCCCGCATTTCTTTAAATGCTGCCTCGAAACTGCCAATATACCAAACGTCCACTATTCCTAACTCCTTTATATCCACCGTCTTCGACCCAAATCCCTACTGCAACTTCATCTCTCTTAAACTGCTCTAGCATTCAAAGCTTTCAGATCCCAAAAACATTCCAATACCCATAAATTTTCTTAACCGTCACTCAAGATGAACTTCCTGAGCATCAACGACCTCTCTAAGGAAGAAGCAAAAACTCTCATAGCCAACGTTGTCTCAGGCATGAAAGTTGACATGTCCTCCCTACCCCTCCTAGCAGAAAATCAAAAGAGGATGACGAAGATCATCCAAGGGATGACTGACTCACAACTTTCTAAGGTTGTTGCTCATCCCTATGAGCATTTCAGCATCAAAGATGTGGCTGAGTTCTACCTCAACGCCACCATCTCCAGGACCGGAGTCCACTCATCCGTACAGGGTCAACGCATCTTCTTGAATGCAGACGCACTGAATGAATTCTTTGGAGTTCAACTTGATTCCCAAGACCCAGAAGCCAACAATCTCATTGCTCTTGACTCAGTGGAAGTCTCCACTGAAGGTTTTGTTCAGACTTACTGCCGTCCGGAGGCTGCCGGACTGGACAAGCTCTACATGAAGAAATTTCTACTGAAGAAGGATTATGAGAAGCTTGTCACCATTCTGCACCGGTGCTTGTGGTGCAAAACTGCTTCAACTGATGAGATGAACACAAGCAATGCCAAGGCAATTTTTTTAGTTCACCATGGCATGAATATCAACTGGGGCGAGGTAACTTTTGGCTCTATAACTGAATTCATCAAGAAGAAAGACTCTGAAACAGGTCTTTTCTCAACCAAGATGGGACATGGCCTTCTTATCTCTGCCATCCTTGCTGCAAAAGGAGTTCAACTCAGGGATCCTATCCCAGTTGACCACACCAAAACCATCTTCCTCACAGCCTCTCCAAAATTCAACATTGCCATCTCTTCTGAACTTAGGAGAGAGGAAAGACTGGAGAAGAAAAGGGAAGAACAGGCTGCCAAGGCCAAACCTGCCAAGAAGGTTACCAAAAAGCCCAAACAATCTGAGCAGTCACAGGTTGTAAGGGAGGTTAGACAGAAGAAGAAAAGTGACAATCTGTCACTACCAGAGAAGGAAACAGCAGAGGAGGCTGCACCAGAGTTGCCCTCCCCAAAGGCAACCAGGAAATCTGTTGCCAGAAAACAAAAGCAGAAGAGGAGAAGAAAGATGGTTGTGCAAAGTGGTGATTCTGACAACTCTAGCACTAAACCAAGGCAGAAGAAGAGGAAGACTAAAGTAGTCTCACCTGCCAAAGATTCAGCAGTTCAGGGGGAACTTGCACCAGAATCTGGCACTCTACTAGAGACTTACCCAGATTCTGCACCAGAGCGCGAAGCCTCACCAGAAATGGACCAAGAAACAGACTTCAACATCATTCTGCAAAAGCAGTTTGACAGAGTTCTAGCTTGGAGAAGATGGAGAATGGGTCCTCTTCAACAAATCATCCAATTCTTTGATGCCTATGAAGAAGAAGAAGCTGCTGTTCTTCACTGGGTAGGCACAGATGATGTGTCAAAATGCTTCAACCTTACCTTTCTGATTTCTGTGCTACAAAAGAAGAAAGACAGATATCAAGGTAAAGCTCCAACATCTGACCTATCTCCAGAAAGGCATGTCAGAGCCTTGGAAGAAGAAGAAATGGAAACTTTTGATGCTTGGCTGATGGAGAAGAAGAGAAAAGAATCAATGATCAAATTTCGCCATAGTGCTCTTGAGGAAGGAGAGCCATCCACTGCGAATGACATTGCTATTACCATGGAGAAGCTGGTCAAGGAGTGGAGAGAATCTGTGTACTCTGAGATTGTACTTGAGGTAATTCCTACACCTCCTCCTTCCCCTCCCCAATCTCCTATTACTCTACCCTCACCCTCCAAATCTCCATCTAAACCTTCATCCCCACCTCACCAGAAAACCCCTTCACCAGAACAGAAAACCTCACCCTCCACCAGAACACCATCTCACCAGAAACCCAACTCCAGACCCTCTTCGCCCAAACAAAAAATTGCATCTCCCTGCAGAGCAATTGTCCCTTTCAGAAACCGTTCACCCTCCCCTCCACCATCCCCTCCTCAACAGAATGCCTCACCTGTTCATTCTTCACCACAGCACCAGAACCCCTCACCTACATCCAAGTCTGCCTCACCTCAGAGATCCTCACATCACTCTGCAGCATCTACACAAAAGAAGAAACCTATCTTCAGGGTTCCCTCCTCATCTAGTGACAATGTTGGATTCCTCACCTCCTCCATTGCTGCTGATGAAACCTCCAAAAGGAGAAGGACACCCCCAGAGTTCCTTCCCCTCCACCATCCAACAGAGCTCCTCCATTACCAAAAGGCAGAGGATTGGAAACGCCTGATTTTACACCTGAAGAATCCCAAATCCCCTTCACCCAGTTTGTGAAGTCTGCTGAAGCTTTTGGTGGAATACTGGTTCAAGATCTGAGCAAGATTATTGAATTGAATGACAAACAACATGAAGAACTCACCCATACCAATCTGCAAATCACTATAGGTTTTCAACACCTGTCAGATAAAGTTGCTGCTCTAACAGAGAATCTGCACAACTTCATGCATTCGTCTACCTCGAGGATTGATTCTGTCTCCAGAGATGTTAGTGGACTCAACTCTGTTCTCCACTCTCACTCTCAAGCTCTGCTTGCCCAGAACCAGACAATCAACAGGATCTCAGAATCTGTTCACAATCTTCAGATATCTGCTGATAGCTCCTCCCAGAAACTCAACATCTTACACTCTCTCTGTAAGGAACATCAAGAGCAAGGCCTAGCTCTTCTCAAATCTGACAGAGAAAGGTACCAGAAGATGGTGCTTCTAGAGGTCAGCACCAGAGATCTCCAATCTGCAGTAGACAAGCAACAAAGCCTGATTGAAGGTCTTGCCTCTGTCACTCAGACACTGCCAGAAACCCTTGATGAAATAAGAGATGCTCAAGCCTCTGAGTTCTCCAAGATTGAACTTCTCCTTGGTGATCTTTGTGATGCCAAAAAGGGGGAAGATACCAGAGAAGGAGAAGGCACCAGCACCAGAGCTCTTTCTATCAGAGAACCCTCCTCTGTTGATCCTACTCCTAACTTTGATGCAACTAGAAAGAAAAGGCTAGCTGCTTCAGGCACCAGACCCCCACCTCCTCCTCCCAGAAGCTCAAAGAAAAAGCCTTCATCCTTTTCATTCACTGATTGGATGAAGAGTGGTCTGTCAAGGCCAGACAGAGTTCAGTTTGAACAGATGAGAAAATTGATGACTCCTCTTCAAAGAGAGAATCTGTTCATGGACAGTGATGGACTTGTCCAGATCAACCATGGTGGTTCGATCGAAGAAGCTGAGATGTGGTACGGAATGAAGATTCTGAATGGCAAGAATTCTGCAGAAGCTGTCAGAAACTATTTGGATTGCAAACTTGCACCTCATTGGGCTGACTATCAGAATCCGAGGGATTTAGCCTCAATCAGAGCGAAGGTAAATGCTGAACTTGAAAGGATTGACAGAGCAGGACCACAGGTAGATGAAGAAGATCTCTAACTCTCTTTATCTAACTCTGTAATGCTTTACTTTCTCTAACAGTTTAATAAGATACCATCTCTGCCTCTCTGTTTGATTGGCTCTTTTCAATTATCTGTTCTTATTTACTTTCTTGTGTATATTCTGTTATCATACTTGATTATTGCTATCTGAATGTATCACACTCTTACTATTCTCCTATGCTAAGTTGCCCACCAAGATTCTAATGAAAAGTTTTTTAACTTTATATTTTTATGGTGAAAGGCACTTCTCTGGAAATAGTTAAAGGGTTTTGGCATCATCAAAAAGGGGGAAATTGTAAGGAATAAATGTATTTAGATTTTGATGATGCTAGGTTAATTGGAGTTTGAAAGTACCCCATTAGAAATTATGTATTAGAATTTCTTTTGTAAGTTTTAGCTTAGTCTGCCTGCCAGAGTTCCATCTTGCCTCTACCAGAGTTGCTCCCAGAGTTGCTCACCAGAGAAGCCATCAGAAACTGGTTATCAGAAAGATACCAGAGTTGGCACCAGAGACGGACTTCAGAGATTGGACCAGAGAACCTCTTGAGACTCTGCTAAGTATCATCAGAATCCGGAAGCCCTTCCAACGGTCGTTAAACTAACGGGAAATCCCCTAACGGTTACGAACCTTTCAACGGAAGCATGGCACTGTACACGCATTAAATGCACATTTAATGCTGTACGTACGAAGAGATATTTAAAGCAGATGATTGACCATGCGAATATCTTTACGCCCCCAAAATAGCAAGTCGGAGGACCAAACGGTCAAGTCAACAGTACATGCATTTAATGAAGTTGTCTTCTACACTCCAACGGGAAGACTGCTCCCAGTATATTTCAGATACACTCTGAAGAACTAGAGAGAGAACTTTGCCATAACCTAGAGGAACAGTGGACTAGAGGAACGAGTTGTTCCTTGAACCACTATAAAAACCCCGGTGTCATTTACTTTAAGCTTTTAATTGCTGCACTTAGGATTCTACTGACTAACTCTTAAGGTTGGACTCTGTGTCCAGCAGATCTTCCTTCAGAGTTATCAGAAAGGCATTTTGCCTTAGCTTTCTTCTAGAGGCTACCCGGACAGAAACTTATCCGCTGCCTGGTCTAGTTCTGTCATCAGAACTTGACCATCTCTGTCACCAGATTTTGACCATCTCTGATAAGTCAGACTTGACTTAGAGAAAAGTTTAAATTCCTGAACAGTCTATTCACCCCCCCTAGACTGTTCCCTTTACAAACGGGACCAACACCAGGCAACATAATGCCTCATCTGACTCTGATTTTGAGTTGGACTCTGTCTCAGAGAGGGGGTCCTTCTCTGGTTGCTCAGAGATGAGAGCTTTCCTTCTTCTGTGCTCGTACTTCTTCTCACCTTCCTGGCCTTGCCTCTTGGACACTAGAGGATGTGGACAATTGGATTTGAAGTGTCCTGGTTGCCTGCAATTGTAGCAGAGAAGCTCTCCACTACTTTTTGCTGGAGGATGGACTTCTGCCATCCTTGGGCTTCAGGACTTTCCTAAATTTCAAGGAAAAGACAGCCATATATTCACCAGTTAAAAGAATGGAAGGGTCAAAGCTATTTACCTTAGAAGTACTGGCAGTGAGGGCAGTGGTTGTCCTGTCCTCGGGTTCTTCTGTCTCTTCTTCATTCATCTCGAAATCATAAGATTTGAGATCAGAGATGAGCTTTTTTGTGCTGTAGGTTCTGAGATCCTTTCTATCTTGCATGGCAGTGACCTTCATCTTCGAAGGTGAAGGTAGACCTCTGAGAACCTTTAGGTTGATCTCCTTAGGAGTCAGTTCCTTCCCAAGTTCTGATATTTCAGAAGTGAGGGTGAGCGGGCGTGCATACATCTCAGCTATGCACTCTTTGGGGAGAAAGTTTGAAGTCTTCAAACTTCTTCATGGAAATGGTAAGTTTGATATCCTTCTCCTGCTCATCACCAGCTTCAATTAGAGTGAGTGTGTCCCAGATTGCTTTGGCAGAGGTGCACTTCTTGATTCAGGTGAAGTATTTGTCATTTATGGCCTTGTAAAGAATATCCTTGGCTGTGTTGTCAAGGTTATACTTCCTCCTTTCTTCATTAGACCACTCATGACGTAGTTCGGTGATCATCTCTGGTAGACCACTACCAATAGTGTATTCTGGGTTCACCTTTGTGAACTCTGTGAAAGGACCTGCATCTAGGACTTCCCACATTTCATCGTGGAGTGCGCAGAGGTGGGCTTTCATCCGGATTCTCCAGTCATCAAACTTAGTAACTGAAAACATCAGATTCTTTGAAAGTGTGTTATCCGTAATAAGAGATTAAAAATAAAGCCTAAGAAATAAGTGGATCTTTGTTCAACAGGTAACCTAAAAGATTACAAGAACAATGAGGCTCTGATACTACTTGTTGGTCCCGTTTATACTAGGAACAATCTAGAGGGGGGGGGGGGGGGGGGTTAATAGATTGTTCAGGTTTTTCAAATTTTTTCTCAAAGTCACAAATGACTTATCAGAGAAGGTCTGGTTCTGGTGACAGAGAAGGTCGAGTTCTGATGGCAGAACTGGACCTGACAGTGGATAAGAGTTCTGTCCGGGTAGCCTCAGGAAAATACTAAGGCAGATGCCTTAATGCAGAACACAGAGTCCAACTTTTTGAGTTAATCAGTTAGAATCTTAAGCGCAGAAAGTAAATGCGTAAAGGAAATGACACCGGGGATTTTTATAGTGGTTCAAGGAACAACGCGTTCCTCTAGTCCACTGTTCCACTAAGTTTGTAATTAAGACAATGAATTTTCTCGCACTTAAAATAGATTGTAGAATAGTGGTGTAAGTACGAGTATCGTCTCCACAGGGACGGACAAAAGGGATTTAAGAATTAAATAAATTCAGCGATTAAAAATAAATAAAATAAATGTGTCGTGCGAGATTTGATTGATTGGGAAAATTAACTAATGCGAATGAACGATTAAAATAAAAGAAATTAAACTAATGGGTTCTTTCTAATTAATGACAGTAGGGAACAGGGATTGATTCCGGGGTAATCAGATTTTTGGCAGATCAGGCTTAATTACATGAAATTAATTTAATTGAGCCTAGCTAATCAATATTAAGTTCTTACCGCTCTCACGGCGTAGAGTACAATAATTTAGGGGACCAGGCTGATCTCTCATGCGACAGGATCCTAAATTATTGCCAAAAAGAGCGAGCTTACGGTCCCTTAATCGCTAGTAATCTCTTAGCGAGCGATTAAGTGTGTGAATGTGTCTCTGAATAAATTAGATCTCTCTTAATTTATTCTACAAGCAATTGTAAATCTAGCCGCGGTTCCAGGTTACAAAAGATAGCAATTAAATTGTTCAAACACAAATTAAACGACATTCATGCAATTAATCCATTAAGAAACTAGCCATACATCATGATTAACCCCTTCATCAATCCCAAATCTCTAATTAAAACTACTCACAACTCATAATTGAAGAATCAATAGAATTGGGAAGAATAGAATTAATTGTCATTAATTAAAAAGATGGAACTTACCAATAATCCAAGGGAATTGAAGAACGAGATGGAAAAGTAGAAGAAATTTCGTCCCTAGGTCTCTCTCTCTAAGCCCCCCCCCCCCCTCAAAACAGGGGTTTACAGGCTGTTTAAATAGTAAAAACGAAGCAATTCGGGCGAAATTAGGACTCCAGGGGGCACGCACGGCGTGGCGTCCGTGGACCAATGCGTGCGTGACATCCGTGCGTCCGACAGACTTGCGCGTAAAAAACGTTGGACGCACGCGTGCGTCCCCCCCACACACGCGTGCGTGGATGCCAGTGAGTGTTCCGACTTCTCTAGTTCGATTTTGACAAAACTTCCTTCATGAAAGTTTTAGATAATGAAGTCTTCTATCCATCACTACTTGCCGAATTGGATTTGAATCATCCAATCAAGAGATATGAATAAAATGGTGGAAGGTCTCATTCTGAAATCGCAACAGGGATCATCTGACTTCATCGTCTGTTTTCACCTTCTTCCTCTCAGATTCTTGCAATGGTGTCTTCATATGATTTATAGCCTTTGAAGTTGGATTTCATATTCAACTTGAGTCGTGTCCTTTGGATGCTTCTACAAAGAGATATGTTTGAACGATTGACATAAGGACATTCTGAACGTCGTTTTCAAGCTCTATTTGTCTTCTTTTGATCCCATAGCCAATCCTAGAGCTCTTTTGTCATCAAATCTTCATTGGTGAACCTCCCGGTGACCTCCAAAGCTATCAATTCACTAACGAATGCTTCTCAAGTTGTCTCGATTTCTCTTCAAACGCCGGTGCCGGACTCTAAATTCCTGATTTTGACTCCAAATAACACAAAACTCGAACCGACGCCTGGTACACATAACTTGAGCTAAAATTGAGATTTGTGACACCTAAAAGTTAGGGAAAACATTAAAAACCGATCCCAACATGAATCAAATGTGTGTTGTAATACGGACTTATCAGATTCCCCCACACTTAAGCCTTTGCTTGTCCTCAAGCAAACTAAACAACGGGACTTACGATAATCACCACACGAAATTAAAACAATTAGCATGCACATGTAGTTACAGGTATACTCACAAAACAGAGAGATAAAACCAAGAAAATTCTCCCCTAAACTACATCTTTGTACTGTAGCTAAAATTAATGACAAAATTATTCACAACATCCTCAAAATTATGGCAGCGCACACTAATAATCTAGCTACTGATTAGAAGGACTTGTGAAGGTGGTGATGAATGGTGAATGAATAATCAATCCCTTTATTTGAGAGTTTTGGAACAACCTGACAAGGACTTAATGCATTCAGGAATTTCAGGGCTATTCTTAGGATCGGGGAATTTAGTAGACCACTAATCAGGAACTATCATTTAAACCTATGCAAAGAGTAGACATGGTGTACAACTAAGCTAAACCGCTGTGGCACATTGGTGCTTTGATGTATACTTGAAGTACGCGAAGGGCTAATGCTAATTTTTGCAATAGCCTCCAAGTTCAATCAATTAAGATCAGGTTTCCTTGTCATGTTTGCACGAGAACGCCGTTTCTTTCGCTTACGCTTTTTGACCGGATCTCCCATTCTCTTTTTCGGAAGGTAAGAGGTCTAGCTATTCAATTAATTTTTTTTTTCAATTTTCAGATTATCACTAGACATTACCCCATTCTAATCTCGGCCTCACCAAGGAAAATTAGCAATTAAGGTTCAATTATTCAACGTGAATCCATGCCTACAATGCAATCCTCGAAAATATCAAATTCCTAAAAAGTGACTGCTCTTACCCCACTTGGGGCATAGGAACAGTGCCAACGGTGGCTCCTACAAAAATTCCCTAAACTTAGCAAATTAATCCCCTGGTTCCCTAAAGACAAAGACTTTGTCAGAAATATTCACGGGTAACGAACTCAGGCCATTTGGTTATGGAGCTCAATTAATTGGGTAAACAATAAACGATGAGGCTCAAAATGGCTTCTCCTAAAGGACTTTTTCAGGTGGGATGGAAGATTTATGAATTAATTCAATGGGTGACTAGTGCCTTCATCCTCTCAACAACTAGATTATAGTGCAAGCAATTTAAGCCTAAACACTTCTAGGACATCCTAAAAGAATAGTCAAAATGCTAGTCAGCTCACAAAGACACAGTTTAAAGAAAAATTTTAAAAAAATTTGACTTGACTTTTCTATGAATATACAACTAACACGTGCATATGCTAACTCTAATAATCACATGTAACGACTACTGCCCGAATGCCCAATTCACTTCCCCACACTTAAACTTTGGCATCGCCCACGATGACCAAAAATGCATTATGCACAAGGGGTAAAGAGGAAAGGGTCACGCGTGCTCAATCTTAACTCAAGTCAACATCACAAATAGGCGATTATAAGAGTCGCAGAAACTTCCCTAGGGCGCTGGTCGGTGCAGAACTAAACTGAGTCTAAGTGGTCCACGACACATCATCCCCAAAGCAAGACCCTGAGCTGCAAAAACAAAACACACAAAACAAACACAACAACAACAATTGCAGAAGTAAGCTCGGGTTGCCTCCCGAGAAGCGCTATTTTTAACGTCGTGTGCCCGACGATACCTCATAAGCTCTCAAATAACAAAGACTGCAGTGGTGCACTAATAATCAATCTCTCCAGCTTCCTCTCAACAAATGCCATTAGGTGGCGCAGATCCTTAAACTCTTGGAACCACGAAGGAATCACATGGTCTTCAAAAACCGTATCAGCACAGATTTGAAGGATCAACCTCACATCCTTCTTGAATGGACATATGTCATGAGTCAAAAGTTTGATTACTCCAGACATCAGTGGAAGCATAAAAGATATTTCGAAGCAAGGATCTGAAGCAACATCAAACTTGAACTGCAGCATGGAAAAGTATTTTTCTTCCTCACAAATATATTGAAAATTCACAGCATCTCCTATGGACTCTGTATCACTCCCCATGTGAGTATCCCAACTCTCGGTAATACCGTTCTCATGAATGTCTTCTTGGATGATGTTGTCACTTTCCAGACAAAAAGGAATATCATCCTCAAGGAGTGAATCAAAGAAATCCAAACCTGGACTAACGTAAGAGGAGTAATCTTGTATGTGGAGCGGGACTTCTTTGTCATGGAGATCATCTACCTTGCTATCACTCTCTTGGAGCTCGTGATTATCTTTTCCCAACTCATCTTCAATACCCAAACCTACCTCAGTAGCACCATCATCATGACTGATCTTCTCCTTGCCCTCCTCAGGTGTTGAGACTAATGGTAAATCAAACGGCTGGTGAGTTTCTGTATGGAAATCACAGTGATTTGTGACTTTATCCGTTACATCTTGTGCCGTTACAAACTTTTTCATGTATTCTTCGAAAAACAACTTGACACTATTATCTTCTTCTTCATCTTCAAACATAGGTGAGTCTTCAACATCATCAGGAAGTGTATCATCTATCATATTCCCACCATCATTGTCTGACTCACTCACATGATCATCCCTATTGGTCTCCTCGGATTGGTCTTCTACCAGATGGCTCCTTATGGTATTTATATCCTTCATCATGCCAGAAGTGCTCTGCATTATGGCTGAAGTGCTCTCCATTATGGCTGAAGTGCTCTCCCTCATCATCTCTGTGTACTCAGACAGAATCTCTGAAAGTGTCTTCTTAAATTGATTATGTAGCTCATTATTCGGCAAAGATGTAGGAATGGCTGAAACATTTGTGTCTGTAAGTCGTGGGGAGGATGAAGTGGGGCATGCCGTTGCCCAGTAAGGATGGTCATATGGAGATTTAACGGGGCAGAAAGATATATGGTGGCATCCTCCACAGAAGGGACAAATATTATTCTTAGGCAGACAAGGTTGTGTGGTTGGAGGGTATGAATAAGAGAACTGATAATTTTGTGGTGTAGGAGAGTAATTTTGATGAGGTGTCTAATATTGAGGAGGAGGAGGAGGAGGAATGTAAGGAGAGTATTGCGTAAATGGTAAATATTCCATGGAGGTTTGAGGGTAAGGAATTCCTCCAGAAATTTCGTTGAATGGGTTCATCTCATGTTTCTTAAAAAAACCTAAAAGGTTAGCACAGAAAAATCCTACGGAAAACAAAAAGAAAAACAAACTAAAAAAAAATCTCGCTGAAATTAATTAACCCTTGAAACCGACACCGTCCCCGGCAACGGCGCCAAAAACTGATGTGAATTTTCTCGCACTTAAAATAGATTGTAGAATAGTGGTGTAAGTACGAGTATCGTCTCCACAGGGACGGACAAAAGGGAATTAAGAATTAAATAAATTCAGCGATTAAAAATAAATAAAATAAATGTGTCGTGTGAGATTTGATTGATTGGGAAAATTAACTAATGCGAATGAAAGATTAAAATAAAAGAAATTAAACTAATGGGTTCTTTCTAATTAATGACAGTAGGGAACAGTGATTGATTCCGGGGTAATCAGATTTTTGACAGATCAAGCTTAATTACATGAAATTAATTTAATTGAGCCTAGCTAATCAATACTATGTTCTTACCGCTCTCGCGGCGTAGAGTACAACAATTTAGGGGACCGGGCTGATCTCTCATGCGACAGGATCCTAAATTATTGCCAAAACGAGCGAGCTTACGGTCCCTTAATCGCTACTAATCTCTTAGCGAGCGATTAAATGTGTGTGAATGTGTCTCAGAATAAATTGATCTCTCTTAATTTATTCTACAAGCAATTGTAAATCTAGCCGTGGTTCTAGGTTACAAAAGATAGTAATTAAATTTTTCAAACACAAATTAAACGGCATTCATGCAATTAATCCATTAAGAAACTAGCCATACATCATGATTAACCCCTTCATCAATCCCAAATCTCTAATTAAAACTACTCACAACTCATAATTGAAGAATCAATATAATTGAGAAGAATAGAATTAATTGTCATTAATTAAAAAGATGGAACTTAAAAATAATCCAAGGGAATTGAAGAACAAGATGGAAAAGTAGAAGAAATTTCGTCCCTAGGCCTCTCTCTAAGCCCCCCCCCTCAAAACAGGGGTTTACATACTGTTTAAATAGTAAAAACGGAGCAATTCGGGCGAAATTAGGACTCCAGGGGGCACGCATGGCGCCTACGCACGCGTGCGTGGCAACCGTGCGTCCGACAGACTAGCGCGTAAAAAACGTTGGACGCACGCGTGCGTCCCCCACACACACGCGTGCGTGGATGCCAGTGAATTTTCCGGCTTCTCTAGTTCGAAGTTGACAAAACTTCTTTCATGCAAGTTGTAAATAATGAAGTCCTCTATCCAGCACAACTTGCCGAATTGGATTTGAATCATCCAATCAAGAGATACGAATAAAATGGTGGAAGGTCTCATTCTGAAATCGCAACAGGGATCATCTGACTTCATTGTCTGTTTTCACCTTCTTCCTCTCAGATTCTTGCAATGGTGTCTTCATATGATTTATATCCCTTGAAGTTGGCTTTCATATGAAACTTGAATCGTGTCCTTTGTATGCTTCTACAAAGAGATATGTTTGAACGATTGACATAAGGACATTCTGAACGTCGTTTTCAAGCTCTATTTGTCTTCTTTTGATCCCGTAGCCAATCCTAGAGCTCTTTTGTCATCAAATCTTCATTGGTGAACCTCCCGGTGACCTCCAATGCTATCAATTCACTCACGAATGCTTCTCAAGTTTTCCCGATTTCTCTTCAAGCGCCGGTGCCGGACTCTAAATTCTTGATTTTGACTCCAAATAACACAAAACTCGAACTGACGCCTGGTACAAATAACTTGAGCTAAAATTGAGATTTGTGACACCTAAAAGTTAGGGAAAACATAAAAAACCGATCCCAACATGCATCAAATGTGTGTTGTAATACGGACTTATCAGACAACAGTTTACAACGCCTTAGTCCCTAGCACTTAAGAAGCTATCCTCGTCTTCTTCAAGCCTAGTTGCCACCCGGGATGCAATCCTTGCTTCCTGATGGCTGGTCTCGTTTCACTGAGTTTCTTGAAGTATCCTCACTTCACTACTCCTGCTAGTTTGAGACGTTCCTTCTTTTGCAAGAAGTGTTTAAGTGAGTAACTGTTGCTCCAACGTTGCTTCATCAGAAAAGATGTGTAGATGAGGCTTTAGAAGAGTTGAAGAACTGGAAGAACAATTGACTCAAGTTGGAAAGAAAATATATGGAGTTTATAATCTTTTGCAACGTTAAGTTGTGTTGCTCTAGATGAATGGACGGTGTAGTGTTTGAGCGCTTGAATATTTTCACTTAGAGATATGAATTGTTGTCTCTGAAATCCTTCAAAGTGTATCTTATATACTGGAAGATGCCTTCCCGTTGGAGTGTAGAGGACATCTTCATTAAATGCGCGAACTGTTGAGTTAACCGGTTGGACCCAGTAAAGTAGCCGACTTGCTATTTTGAGAGCGCGAATATCTTTTCATGTTCAATCATCAGCTTTAAATATCCCAACGAGTGAAGCGCATTAATTGGGAATTAAATGAATGAACGGTAGCATGTTCTGTTGAGAGGCTCCTAGCCGTTAGGGAATCTTCTGTTGGTCTAACGACTATTTGAAGTACCTTCAAATTCTTCTAAGTGGCTGCGAGTCTGATGACGTTTTCTGATAGCAACTCTAATGTCCGACTCTGGTGGCAACTCTGGTGCCCATCTCTGGTAGCATCTCTGATGAGCAGCTCTGGTAGCAGCTCTGATCAAGAGATCCAAGAGGGTTTCTAGTCACTCGACTATGCTATTACTTACACAAAGAAAAATTCTAATACAAGATTTCTAAAGGGGTGCTCAAAAGTCCTAATTAGCTTAGCATCATCAAAATCTAAATACAATTATTCCTTACAAGCTTTGCCACCCAGTCCTTTATACGTCCACGTACATAATGGAAATTTTTCTTCTTCTCGTGCCCCCATTTTCCTAAATATCCAATCAGAAATGGGAGCTTTTCTTTTAGAAGGAGCTAGAAGGACCATAAGTATAAACATGAGTATTGCTACCCTGATCACTTCTACTTCAACATCCTTTTACAAATCTGCATCAGTTGCAGGGTTCCCCAAAGTTCTACATAATTGCTTAAATCTTTCTAGAACTGTGTCATAGATAACAAGTTCTTCAAAATCTTGATCAAAATGCTTCTCAATGAATCTGGACTTCGAATCATGATCAAAATCATCTTCATAGTTTTTCTCAAGGGAGCTGCAGTTAAGCCCTCTGATTAGCTAGAGGAAACTCTGTGATAGAGTAACGGACTGGAACTCCCTCCACTACAAACCATGCGTTAGAGTCCCTATCACTTTTGGCTAATCTAGACAAGAGTGGCCACAACAGTAATGGAAAATGGATGAAATCAACATCAATGTATTTCCCAAATACACTCCTTCTAAATGCATTCAAGAGATTGGGAAATGGACCAAGCCTAGACGTCATTTCTTCTTTAAATTCATCCAAATTTTACCTTACCGTGAACTTCATATTTGGGAACAGTGAGCAGTCCACCATGGGAGTCAAGGAAGGAACCTGCATATAAAAAAAAATTAACAACTGTTCGACTAGAAACTGGTCGACCAAATGGTTCACAACTCAAATTCGACTAACATTGGTCGAACAATGTATATTTAGTTTGATCAAATGTTTTTACAGAAATTCACACGAGTTAGGTCGACTGAGTTTAGTTCGGTTTCGAATGAATATGTATAGCTTTCATTTGAGAAATTACCACGTATAGCTTTCGAAAGAACCAAGTATTGCTCTAAAGCATAAATAATCTAACATGAGAGGCCCAATTGGAATAGGAACTTGTGGCATTTCATGTTTTCGAGAGATGTTGCCCATGCGTTGGCAATTGTCACGAGATCGACAAAAGACATTGGCATCTCGAAATAAGCTCGGCCGCCAAAAACCACATTCTAGCACCTTCATTGATGTTCTTTTTCCTCCAAAATGACCACCGCATGCATGTGAGTGGCAAAATGCGAGGATGGATGTTATCTCTGTTTCAGGAATGCATCTTCGAATTACTTGATCCTTGCAATGTTTCCATAAGTATGGTTCATCCCATACGTATTGTTTTGCATCGTGTTGGAGTTTCTCTTTTTGAGCTTTAGAGAAGCTTGGCGGGAACCTGTTTATTAGAACAAGGAAATTAACAATATGTGCATACCAAGGGCGAATTTCCTTTAGAGAGAAAAGGGTCTCATCGGGAAATTCCCCTCGGATATTATCTTTGATATGATCGTTCCCCTCATCAAGAACTAAACGGCTCAAGTGGTCGGCCACCAAGTTCTCCATGCCCTTCTTGTCTTTGATCTCCACGTCAAACTCGCTCAAAAGAAGTATCCACCGTATCAACCTTGGTTTGGCCTCTTTTTTGTCATTAAGAACCTAAGAGTCGCATGATTGGTGTAAATGATCATCTTGGTTCCAAGTAAGTATGACCTGAATTTTTCAAGTGCATAGATGACGGCCAACATTTCTTTCTCGGTGGTGGCGTAGTAGCGTTGGGCATCATTGAGGGTGGTGGATGCATAGTAGATAACATGAGAGGCCCTTCCAACCTTTTGGCCCAAGACATCCCCTACCGCATAATCGTTGGCGTCACACATGATCGGGTGCTTGAATGATAGGTGCGGTTACTAGCTTTTCCTTCAATATTTTGAAGGCCTTCTTGCATTCCTCGGAAAAGATGAATTCCACCTCCTTTTGCAAAAGTGTGCACAAAGGAGATGCGATCTTTGACAAATCCTTGATAAATCTTCGATGGAAACCTGCATGTCCAAGGAATGATTGTATCTCCCTAACGGTGGTAGGATAAGGGAGTGATTTGATGACTTCAACTTTGGCCTTGTCTACCTCTATCCCCTTTGATGAGATGACATGGCCTAGAACAATTCATTCTTCCCCCATGAAGTGGCATTTTTCATAGTTCAGAACAGGGTTTGATTCTAAGCAACTTTTTAACACAAGAGATAGATGGTATAGGCATGAATCAAATGAGTCTCCATGGATTGTAAAATCATCCATGAAAACTTCCATAAATAGCTCAACATATCCAGAGAATATGCTCATCATGCATCTTTGGAATGTGGTCGGGGCATTGCATAGTCCGAATGACATGCGTTGATATCCAAAGAAATGGACAAGTGAAAGTGGTCTTCTCCTGATCTTCGGGGGCTATGGGTACTTGAAAGTACCCGGAGTAGCCATCAAGGAAACAATAGAACTCATGCCCGGCAAGTCTCTCAAGCATTTGATCAATGAAGGGTAAAGGAAAGAAATCATTTCTAGTCACCGCATTGAGTCTACGGTAATTTATGCACACCCTCCACCCATTTTGAATTCGGGTGGGCATAAGTTCTCCATGCTTGTTCTCCCAAGCATGGAAGTAGATGGACTAATGCCCTTGATGTCGGCTATAGTCCATCCAATTGCAAGTTTATGCTCTTTGAGCACCGCAACCAACTTTCCTTCTTGCTCTTGGGTCAATTTGTTAGAGATTATAACCGGCAAGGTTTCTTTTTCTCCTAAGAACACATATTTCAAATGTTTTGGGAGTGGCTTCATTTCAACTTCGGGGGCCTGCAAAATAGAAGGCAAAGGCTTTTCTTCGGGGATGATTAGTGGAAATGCTCTTGACCCCAGTGGCATAAGTGGAAGTTGGAAATGGTTATCCAACTCCACCATCATGGCTTGTATGTTGGGAGTCAAGGCAAGTTCTAGAGAGTTTTCCCCAAAATCATTATCAATCACGCTCAACAATTCATCCTCTACATTTATTTCAAAAGTGCTTTGTACAAGAGGATCAATAATATCAATAGCAAACAAAGAATGATCTTCATTTGGGTATTTCATGGAGTCATATGTGTTGAATTCAACCTTATCTCCATCAAATTCCATTGTTAAAGATCCTCTAAAAACATCAATTTTTGCTCTAGCGGTTTTTAAAAATGGCCTTCCTAAAAGGATAGGAACTGCATTTTTATCATTCTCCATTTCCAAAACATAAAAGTCAGCGGGAAAGATCAAATTATCAACCATAACTAGTACGTATTCGACAATACCTTTATGATAAGCATTTGATCTATCCGCAAGTTGAATGACTACTCCGATTTCATTAAGAGGGCCAAGCTCAAGTGATTTGAATAAAGAGTAATGAATGACATTAATTGACGCTTCTAAATCTAGCATGGCCTTTGAAAACGTAGTACCTCCCAATTTACAAGGTATAGTGAACATGCCCGGATCATTGTATTTTTTGGGGAGTTTCTTTTGAAAGACCGCTGAAACACGTTCACTAACTTGGACTTTTTGTTTTCCATTGAGTCTATGTTTCCTTTTTATTATACATAGATCTTTGAAAAATTTTGCAAATCTAGGAACACCCTTTATCAAGTTAAGGAGAGGAGTATTTACCTCACATTTGGAGAATGTCTCATAGATGTCCTTATCCTTCTCCACCCTTCTTGTTTCCCTCAGAGCCTCGGGAAAAGGTGCTTCAATTTCAGGGATGACTGGCGTTGGAGTTGAGGTTTGAGCTTTATCCTCCTCCGGTTGAGCTTTTTCTACAAACTCCTCTTCTTCCTCTTCTTCGCCAATGTGGCTCTTTGCTTTTTCTTTGGCAATAATCAACTCCTTGTCACTCCTCAATATGACCGCATGGGCTTGTTGCCTAGGATTCGACTCCGTTAGATGTATCTCCGGTAGATAATTCCTCCGAGTCGGTATTAGAAAATTTATTTTTCAATCGCTCGAAAGTTTGCTCTATTTCCGGGTTTGTTTGATAGATGATTTTGTTTATGGAATGATGTTTAACCATATACTTCACAAAGCTCAGAAATAGAAGAAATAAGAACTCTTTATATTTTTATTTAATATTTTTTTTTTCTTGAAATACAATAAAAGAAAAATTAATTGCCTTTCCCCGGCAACGACGCCAAATTTGACGTGCACTTGTCGTGAGGTGCACTCAAAATAAATACAATACAACAAATATATGTAGTATATTAAAGTAAGGTTCGTATCCACATGGAAAGGAATACTTTTCTTTTATATGAATAGTAACAAGTGGGGTTTTAAGTTTGATTTGATTTAATTTAATTAACACTAAGATGAACGACTTATATGAGTTTAATTAATAGAGATGAGGACTTGGTTTTGCTTTTATCCACTTAATGAAATGTTCGTCGATCCCGGTTATATCTTTAACTATCTTCCTATCGAATACTCAATCGAGGAGTATGTCCAGTTCATCGAGGGTAGTTATTAATAACGAGACGCGTTCATTAATAAAACTTACTACCGAGTCAATATAGAACACACGCCGTATATTAGCCCGATAGTAGCAATAAACTTAAAATAAAAACGATTGAGATTGATAACCTCAACAAAAGCGGTTTATTGATTTAATCAATATAATTAATTCCCCTAAGATTATTAACCATGAGACACATGCATTAATAATCCAAGTTTTACTACCGTTGAAAGAACCGAATTAATAACAAGCGTATTAATCGATTGATTCTAGTAATAATTAATATATGAAACAAAACTAGTTGATCCTTTAAGTAATGCTCAAAATATTAATATAGAATATGAATAGGAAATAATTAATATTCAAGGAAGAAGATTAAAGAAAATAACTCACAACTTACAAATTCATTAAGCTTCAAAGTAGCAAAACCAAGATGGAAGAGTTTAGCTCCTCATTTGGAGACTAAACATGAAGAAAATATAAAGAAAGAACTATTCTAGACTGAGCTTAGAAGTATATGTGAATTGGTGATTTTTGTGGGACAGAAAGGGGGGTATTTATAGGCTTTTGGAGCATGCAGGGGTGTGTACCCGATCGGGCATCAAGGGCACCCGATCGGGTACCTTCAGTGGCTTCCCGGAAGCTCGAAAAGTTGGACATACCCGAGCGGGTATGTCGGTCACCCAATCGGGTATGACAATCGAACGTGGTCAAATATCTTCCTGCTTGTTGCCTTGTCCCAGATCCGATCCGATTTGATTTTTCAACAAGGTACCTGATCGGGTATAGGTCATACCCGACCGGTTACAGACCAAAAATTAGGATCCTCTATTTCTTTTGTGATTTTGTACATTCCTTCCACTTTTGGGGTTTCACCAACGGTCCCTTGAGTGATCTTGGACCTGTTTGAACTCAGAATAAACTTAATCTAAACAAATTACAAATATTTTACAAACTAAACTATTACACCTGTTGAGGTTAAGTCCCGCAGATCGAAAGCCCAACACGAACTTTGGATATATCAGGAATGGATCAGAATCAAAGTGTATAACAAAATATAAAAGATGAATCAATGAATGCCCAAAAGCCCACTTGTATTAATTAACCTGTTTGATTACAAGGAAACTTCCCGATCGGTACGTCGGAACTGTGCTTTTAATACAAGAAACGAGAGTAATAATGCTATTCTAGAGCTTAAGTATCAAAATGCTAACCCTTACAATGATATTAAACCTTCTATTTATACTAATGGAGAGCATGGGCTGTTCTATGTTGATTGGCCGTTGTTCCACCGACTTGATCACCCATGCTTCCACTTGTTGATGTCACAATCTGGCATTAAATGCACCTGGCCACTTGCTGGTTGCCCATTGCTCGAACGGGATGCTGGACCATGCGGAAAACGCTGTCAAATTGGCCCAAGTATGATGTATGATCCGAACTCCGTTTGGTATTTCTGCTTTCTAGGCAGGCCTCTACTTGGACCGAACCTCGTTCGGTATGGATTCTTCACTGGGCCTACTCATCATAGGGTAATGGACTCGTTGTTTGGGCTGGATATCCTGGGCCTTTTTAATCCGGGTATTGGGCCTCCGGGTCAATATCCCAACACAAGTCCCCCACTTCCGATGTCTCGAATGACAATGAGTGCATTAGGAAGTATAAACACCAATGTTGCAACTGTCGAATGGCGATCGGGGTACAGAAGTGGTCAGTTCCCCATACTGTGATTTGACGGCTGTCGTTTTAGTTTCCCCATATTCGTCATGATTATTGTCGTTTGCCTTTTCATTAGACACGCTTTTAGCGTAAATGGTTCTAGTGACGTGTCGCTTCCTGATTGGTCCTCGATATGGCAGTTTTAAGGCTATAAATTAGCTTTTAGCTCCTCAAATCTGGGTTTTGAATCTTCAATTTCCTTCGCATCGTCGCTTTGTCTCTGAAATTTCTTCAAGCTTTCATGTTCAGGTACTTTTCCTCCCTCTACTTTCTTACCTCATTTCTGACTTGGTCGAGATGAGTTCTCAACCGCATTCCCCTGATTCGGAAATGGCCTCTCAAGGGGATGACCGTGATGCTGCCGTTGTGGACGTCATTACAGTTCCATTCGCCGGCGGTTCCACTGAAACGGCGACAAATACTAGGGCGGAGGCAGAGGACCTTTCTAGCAGTTCATCTTCCTCCGGTGAAAACTCTGATGGCACGAAATCCGAGGATGAAATGGGTTTAATGGCGGCTGGACGCCCAAACGATGTCCCCCGTCATACGCTCGACCTAAGTTTAATTAGGGCAAGACGGCAAAAATTGACTACCAACAATAGGGCCGAAATTCCGGCCCTAATCCCAGACCCAATGGACTTCAGGTTGCGAGCTGGGCTTCACCCCCTGTGTCACGCCCCCGGGATGGTCGTAGTCCATTTCGATTCAGTTAGGGCTGGGCTTAGATTTCCGTTACACTCCTTTTTTGTTTCATTTTTCAATTTTTACGAAATTGTACCTGCCCAAGTCATGCCGAACTCCTATCGGGCAATGGCGGGCTTTATTTGTCGTTGCAAAGATGTCGGTGCCTCGCCGACCCTAGATTTATTCCATCAAGTTTTTAAAGTAGCCCCCCAACAAACTCATGAGTATCTAGCCACTAGTTCTCGAACGGGACATATTCTATTCAAGGGCAATCTAACCTCAATCAAGGGATAGAAAGATAGGTTCTTCTTTGTGTCTGTCCCGGACGGGTTGATCCCTCGCAAATGGAACACCTTCCCTCTCAAGACTCCCGACCCAGTTCTTACTGAGGAAATCTACAAGGATATACTCGCTGTGGAGAAAGACAAGTGTTGCGATATCATTACCTACCTGACTCCCGATCGGCTTGTTAAAGCCGTGATAGGTACTGCTCGTTCTCTTGGGTTTACTTGTTTTGAGAATCAAGTGCCATGGTCCGGGCGGTCCTTCCCGTGCGAGAAACGTTCTCTTTTTTTTTCTAGTTTCTCACATGCTAAGGCCGCTCGGTACTAACATTTTCCTTTGTCATTTTTCAGCTCCCAATCCTGACGCCACCATGGATGACAGCCGTGTGCTTTTTGCTGACGGGGTCGGGAAGAGGAAGAAGAAAATGAAGAAAAACCCTAAGGTTGATTCACCCACTACCACTGCTCCATAACCTGAACCTGCATCGGCCGTTCAGCAACTGGAGCCTATTCAATAAGTTTCTAGTCAGGATCAGTATGATGCCATGATGATTGATGACCGATTTGGTCCTAATCAGCTGCACCAGTTTACCCAACACTTTGAGTCCGTTCAGGGCGCAACCTCGAGTGTAGGCGGGATTCATACCGACCATATCACTGGTCAGGTCGAACGGATCTCTCTGTCGGATCCTGTTCATGAGGTGTTAGAGAAAGCTGGTTCTTCTGCGAGCCAGATCTGGCAACATGCTCATGGTTTAATAATTTCTCACTTCCCCGACTGCCCGTCGAACAATCTGAAGAGTGCCTGGCCCTGATTGCACTGAAGGTATATTATCTTTTGTGCTTCGTTCTCATTTTATTCTTCGTTATCATTTACTAACTTCTGAACGGCGCTTTGTAGATGGGATTGTATACTTTGCAAATGCGGGAGGCCCGTCTGGCTAAGGAACGAGATTTGATCGTTGCTCAGTCCACTGCAGAGCAAAATGCTGTTGTTGCCATCACATCTCTGGAGGCCGAACGGAAAGCCTTTGCGGAGGAAAAACAGAGGCTGGATACTGAGCTGGGCACCCTCCGGGTCAAACTTGCTGCTTCCCAGGCTAAGGTCTTCTCTGCCAAGGCCGCGCAGATCAAATTTGAGGAGATGCCCTCTAGCATCCCCGACGGCCCATATGAGGTGAATGTGGATCTATCCGCTGTCCGGGAATCATTCAAATCCTCTGATGAGTTCTCCACCATCAAGGATGATTACGCCAGGAAGCAAATCCCGTTCGCGTTTGGTGCTTACCTGAAGGGTTTTCCTAGGGGTGCTGGTCGGCTCTCGGCAGGGGTGGATCTTTTAGATAAGGATCCTGAGAGTAAGAAGTGGAATGACTCCATTGTTTCGGATCTTTATTCCAAGATCGGCCAGGTCCTGCTACGTCGTTTTGTGGCTCAACTTCAGAATCAACTTGGGAGGCCGGTTCAGGCTTCTGATCTCCCCAGGACGAAGTTGTACAAGCCCAATTTGAGAAATTCTAGCGAAATCTGCAGCGGGAAGCTGATCGGGCAGCCGGGAGAGAGCCTGAACCCCCGTCTGATGATGATGAAGACGAAGATGAAGATGGAGAAGAGACGGCCCCTAGCCAGTAATCTAGACTTTTAATCTTTTGTTAATCATTGTAATTTCTTCTCTTTTAGTAGCATGTATTTCCCGGCCAGTAGAGCCGATGAATACACATCTTTTTTGCACAGAGCTTTTCATATTGCCTTTCTTGATTTATTGCTTACCATTCGGGATTCGGTACATTTTTTAGGACTTAGCAGATTTTTTTTTCTGGCCTCAGAAGTTTCCGACAATTTACCAAGATTTGGCCTTCCTCTTGTGTCGATAGCCGTTCGGGCTTCAGATCATTGTGTAGGACTTAGTCGTTTTTTTTGTCCTTAATGCCTCATTATTCTGCTCGATACTCGGTCTATTTTGTAACCAGTAATTTAGTGTGATCTTTGCTAATTCTCTGTGAAACCGTTCGTCATTTGGCTAATTTGAAGGGTCTTAGTCATTTGGCTCGTTGTTCGTTACTTGGCCAGTCGAGTAGTATTTAGCTGTTCTCATGGACCTTGTTGCATTCCTTTGTGTGACCGTTCGAGATATAACAGGTTTCTTATGGATGTAGTCGATCTCTGTCTTGTTATTCGCCCTTTGATCAATCTTAACGGATTTGGTTGTTCGTTGTTCGGCCAATGTGAAAGAAATTGGCCGTTGTGACCTTCCTTTATCCACCTTTGGCCTGCTATTCGCTGTTCGGCCAGTTAATATACATACCCGAAATAAATACTCGTTCGATCTTGTTGGAAAAGATTGCCTCAAAACGTACATGCCCGTTCGACGTTCGCTTGCCTGGTTAAACAGTACTCGCAACCATGTTTCTTCATTGCCCGTTCGGGGTACGTGCCTAACAATGAGCCATAAATACGCCCTGATTAATCATAACCACGTAATGCCACGTGTTGTTTATGGATTAGGGGTTTGGGCGGCACTTTCCCTATTTATAGAGAGGTGCTTGCCCCTCATTGTTCTTGTTGTTTCTTTAGTTTTCTCTCCAAGCTTTCTCTCTCTAGAAGTCCTCAGACTCCTTGTACTTTATGTTCTTTTCCACCGGTTCTTCAGAAGAAGAAGACATGCCGCTTATTCACCGTTCCAGAGGGAAAGCATCTGCTGACAAATCTGGGGGTTCGTCATCCCAAATACCTGATACTGTCAATTCAAAGGTTAAGCAACCCGAACAACCTGTCCCAGATGACGGGTGTTTATCAGGTGATGACCTTGCTGTTTATAATAGGGGAATGCCCGAACGACCATTCCGTATTCCTCTGCACTTCCACCACATTCGGAAACAGAGACAAAGTCTCCCAGAGGATGCCGAACGGCAACTCCGTCAACTCTTGCCCCCTCCCAGGGAATTCTACGCCGGATTTATAAAGCATCCCATGAGGCATCAACCGAGGTTCGTTCTAGTGCACTTTGATTCCTTGGTGGTCGGACTTCGTTTCCCTATGCATCCATTCGTGATAGAATTTCTTAAGCGGGTCGCTGTGTTACCGGCCCACTTCATACCTAGTTCCTATCGTCTTCTGAACGGCTTCATTCTTCGATGCCAAGAGCTGGGCATTGTTCCTAGTGCAGACATGTTTCTGTACCATTATTGCTACCAACCCTTCTGGACCACAGGTTATCTCAAACTGGTAGCTCGATCGAATCGCCAGTTGTTTACTGACAACCCTCCACTGCTAGCTGATTGGGAAGAGAGGTTCCTCTTCGTTCGCATAGGTTCATCACTTCCATTCCCCGATCGGTGGATTGCGTATCCGGTTCGGGATTCCGAGCCTAGACCTGATGAAGTTCTTCTTTCGCAAGCTGAGTCTCTGCATTTGGGAGGTTCACGAAATCTCCGTTCTTTCATAACTCCCTCCAAGTTACTAGCTGCTGGGATTGGTAAGCTTGGTTTGGCCTCAACCCGTTCATTCTCAATTTTAAACTTCACTCTAATTTTATTTTCCATTCTTGCAGGTGTGATTCCTTCTACCGCCGTTCGGCGTTCTACTCCTACTTCTACATCGGCACCCTCGGGGAAGGGCAAGGAGAAAATGACGCCCGGGGATTCAAATGATGCTGACCGGCTACGTAAGAAGCGTCGGGTAGATGACGCTATCCAACTCATCCCGGTCGATCATGTGGTGGATCTGACTAGCTCGGAGGCTGAGCCAAAAAGATCTGTGCCTGCCAAACCGAAAACTTCAGTTCTTTATGATATGCTGGCCGATGATCGGATGTTCGTTGAGTTTTCAAACATGGGGCCTAGAGCAGAAGGAAGGTACCTGTTCGGGCTAATGCCATCATCCATGTGGTGCAGTACTTCCCTGAAGGTTCCCCCTAGCTTCACAAACCTAACTCACTGGTCTGATCTACTTGAGACAGGTCATCAAGAGGCACTTAAGGTACATCATTTTGATTCATACTTTCCTACTTTTTATTTGTTCATCTCATCAGACTTCGTTTGCCACTCGTCTTCAGGCCGGTGTATATTATCACAAGACTTTCCTGGTGGCCGAAAAGGAAATGAAACTCCTGGCCAGCGATCGGGATGATAGCCAGGTCCTCCTTTCCGCCGCTCGGAAATTAGCTGCAGATCTGCAAGAACGCGCCAATGAAGGCGAGAAGGTGAAGGCTGCTCTGCTTGCGATGCAAGAGAGGACCCGACGTCGTGATCGGGAAATTAAAGAACTCTGGGCCAAGGTGCGGGCTGCTGAATCTGCCGGGATAAAATTTGATAAGGCCAATGGTGACAATCTTCCCGAGCCTTATACTGCCAACACTTCCCAGATTGGCAATCAAGCAATAGTTGACTACCAATGGGGTAAAGGGCTGAACGTCGCCCTGGAGAATATAGCTCGGAAATTCTTGGGACCTCATCTTGGCCAATTTTTGCGTGAAAGCGAATATCCCGTTAAGGCAGGCATCGATCTCTTAGATAGCACGCCGGAAGGGAAGTCTTTTCTAAATGTCCTGACCGAGAAGACTGTGAAACAAAGTCAGGATCTGCTTTTGGACAGGAACCTTGATCTGATCCTGGAGCATTTCCCTAAGCCATTCGATTCTGATGAGTTGGGATTTGATGATCTGTTCGGGAATACCTATGATCGGGTTATGGAGAAGAGAAAAGAAGCAGTGCCTGATGATGCAGCGCAGGCAGGGAGCTCCCAACCTTTATCTTCCTCGAACGGCGATCCTCCAGCAGCGTAGCCTTGTATATTTATTTTTCGCCTTTTCTTCTTTTTCTTTTGTATCGTCCGGTTAGTAGTGCCGAAGAATAAACTGGATATTTTCCTTTAACCGTGTTGAAGTATTGCTCTTCTGTTTTTTGATTTTTGTCATTTCTCTCGTTCATAAAAATTTCTGTGTTGCCGAACATCACTCGGCTCATGTATCTCTATATTTCTGACATTGTTTCCAAGCTGTTTTGATCCCTCTGTTCGGTTGTAAGGCCAGGGTCAAATTCTTTTAGCTGAAATAATGTCTTCCTCCAAACCGTTAAAACGTCCGTCATTCGGTCATCTCTCTGAAAGTTCCGATTCTCCGGATGACAATCCATGTTACCGAACGTCGCTCGCTTTGATAATACTTGTTCTGACACCATTCCCAAGCCGGTTTTGATCCCTTTATCGTTTGTGATCCACGGGATCAAAAATCTTTTAGCTGAGGTGAATCCCTCCAAGCCGTTTTGATCGTGATCACAGGGTCAAATTTTTAGCTGAGATGGTGGCTCCCTCCAAACTGTTAACCCATTCGTCATTCGGTCATCCGGAATGATCCCACGTGTTAACAAGGTGAGGTGAGACTCTCTCTCTTCCAAACCCATAATTCCGATGCATTCCGAACAATTCTCTCTGGTTCGTATCATCCATATTAGGGGTCTGAGGTAACCCTTTTCAAACTGTAAGCAAGGTCACCGGATCGGGTTATTCCTTACTTATAGCTAAAAGGGCGACTCGCTTCCAAATCAAGTTAATGACTGAGGCGAGATTTTTCAAAACCATAGTTCCGATTCCGCGGACGAGAATCCGTATTCTATCCGAACGTCGCTCGGTTCGTCCATACTTATAGTCTTGACACCATCTCCAAGTCGTTTTGATCCCCTTGTCCGGTCGTAATTACAGGGTCAAATTCTGTTAGCTGAGTTGATGGCTCAGCTCCCTCCAAACTGTTAACCCGTTCCTCATTCGGTCATCCGAAATGATTCTGCGTGTTAAAAGCTGGGGTGAGATTCCCTGACATCAAACTCCAATCCATTTTGATCCCTTTAACAATTCGTAATTACAGGGTCAAATTCTGTTAGCTGAGATAATGGCTCCCTCCAAACTGTTAACATGTTCCTCATTCGGTTGTCCGGAACGATTCCCATGTTAACCGCTGAGATGAGACTCTCTAAGATTCAAACTCCAAGCCGTTTTGATCCCTCTTATGATTGCAGGGTCAAATTCTGTTAGTTGAGAATGACTTTCCTTTCATGTTGTTAACCCGTTCGTCATTCGGTCATCCGGAATGACTGCGTGTTAACCATGGGTTGAGATTTTCTGAGCATCGATTCTCCAAGCCGTTTTGATCCCTTTATCCGTTCGTAAGTCTAGGGTCAAATTCTTTTAGCTGAGAATGATGGCCCTCTCCAAACTATTAATCCGTTCGTCGTTCGGTCCTCCGGAATGACCACAAATCAAAGTTGAGATGAGCGCTTTCTGGAAGTTATGTCTCCCTCTATATATATTTTTTTTCAGAGGTGGCAACAACCGTTTTTATTGATAAAACTTTCTTAAATGTTCCGCATTCCATGTGCCTGCCGGTCGACCTTCGGTACATTATAAGCCAAACGTTCCTGAAGCATACTTCTTGCATATTTGATACAGGCCTTCCCAACTTTGTGCCCATTTTCCGCCTTCGAGAGGTTTGCTTTTTTCTCGCTTCCTTGGCACCAGGTCCCCTACTTCGATTGAACGAAGTTTAACTTGTTTGTCAAAGTATCTTCTCGTGGCCCTGTGATATTCTTCCATTCGTGCAGCTGCTAGATATCTTCTTTCTTCTATGAAGTGCAATTCGGCCCGTAGGTTGTCCTCATTCCGCTCTGGGCTATAATGCATCGTTCGGTGTGTAGGAGGGTACTTTGGCCTGGAAGCCATAAGCAAGGGCAAATAAAGTTTCTCCTGTGGCCGTTCGGGGTGTGGTTCTGTAAGTCCATAGGATATAATTTAACTGATCCGGCCATGATGAGGAGTATTCTTCCAGCTTCTTCTTCATGCCGTCCATGATGGTACGGTTCATATTCTCTACTTGGCCATTTGCCTGGGGGTATGCCACGGATGCTCTGGAATGCTTGATTCCCCATTTGATAAGGTAGTTCTCAAAATTCTGGCTCAAGAACTGCCTTCCATTATCTGTTATAATCTGTTTGGGGAGTCCGAAACGGCAAATGATATTCTTCCAGACAAACTTTTGACATTTGACATCTGTGATGCTAGCCAGTGGCTCGGTCTCCAGCCATTTGGTGAAATAATCTATCCCAACGATGATGTACTTGTTGTTCCCAGGGGAAGTAGGTAGGGGACCTAGCATGTCGATACCCCCTCTAGCGAATGGGAGGGCCACCGTCATTGGAGTGTAGAAAGTGGCTGGCCGTCCGGGGACCGGCGCGTATAGCTAGCATACTTTACATTTTCTAGTATGCGCAAAGCAGTCTTGTTGGATGGTTGGCCAATAATACCCTTGCAGGATGATTTTTCTGGCCAAGTCTTGGGCCCTTGGTGGCTTGAGCAGATGCCTTCATGAATTTCTTCCATTACCGCCGCCGCTAGATCAGGTGGGAGGCATTTCAAATATGCCCCCCCAAACGTCTTTTTGTACAACTGTCCGTCCACCAGCTCGAACATTGAAGCCCTCCTCTGATTGCATTTTATTTGATAAGCGGGATTTTTATCTTGTGGGAGGGTTCCGTCTTTTAGGTAGTTGGTCATATCTATGACCCAACTGGGGACGGCATAAGATATGGCCTCGATCTGGAGCACCATGATTGTTGGGGTTGCCAAGGTTTCCCGATGGGCGAACCGTTGGATATGAGCTGGAATCTCCTGTGCCCGGTCATCGAGCGCTGCATTTTCCAATTTGGATAAGATGTCTCCTGTGCCCGATCATCGAGCCATGGAAACCTATCACAAAACGTGTTGGCGGCTTTTAATTTTGACTTGGAGTTCATTTATATTCTTAGTGGTTGGGAAGGTTCAGCTCATGATTCAAAATTATTAAATGATGCACTAACAAGAAGAAATGGGTTAAAAGTTCCACTAGGTAAGCGTCATTTTTATCACTATAAGGTATTTTATATTTGTGTCGTATAGTAATTTATCATGTATTTCATTTGTCATCTAGGGAAGAGTTTTCTAGTTGATTGCGGATTTGCAAATCGTCGTCAATTTTTGGCTCCATTTCGAGGTGTTCGATATCATCTTCAAGATTTTGGTGGGCAAGGTCGTCATCCTGAAAATGAAAGGGAGTTATTTGGCATTTTTAAATCACGGTTTTCGATTTTTAAGTCAGCTCCTCCATTCCCATTCAAAACGCAAGCGGAGTTAGTATTAGCTTGTGCAGGAGTGCATAACTTTCTACGCAAAGAATATCGCTCAGATGAATTTCCTGTTTCTTCAGATGATGAAGACTCTTCAGACGAATCTTTGATAGAAGACGACGAAGATGAAATTGACACTCTCCAAACGCAAGATGAACAAAGGCAATATGCAAATCAATGGAGAAACGGTATTGCACAACAAATGTGGACGGATGTCATCAATGAAGATTACATAGATTGAATGTATTCCTTTTGTTACTTTAGTACGGTTCATAATTGTTTAAAATTGTGCTTTTATTATGGATTAAATATAAATTACGTAGTTTGTTATATTTCAATTTGACGTTTTTCCTTAAATATGATTAGATTGAAGCGAATTTATCATTAACATTTCCCAATGATTTTTTTTTTAAAAAGAACGAATAATTTTTTTATCAAAATATTCTGACGACTTTTCCAACGGCGGTTTGCGGCGGCTGAGCAGGTGTGGGAGCTGGGAATTAGGGTAGGGGTTTGCACCGGCTTATATTTCAAATCTATTAAAATCCATTGAAATCCATATAATTCCATGAAATAGAATTCCATAGAATTCCATATCAATCTCATGGAATCCGTAGAATTGCATTAAAATCCATGGAATCTACAATCCTTTAAAATCATTTAAAATCCGTGTTGGGGACACCCCCCTTAATTGATCCGGCCATGATGAGGAGTATTCTTCCAGCTTCTTCTTCTTCTTGCCGTCCATGATGGTACGGTTCATATTCTCTACTTTGCCATTCGCCTGGGGGTATGCCACGGATGCTCTGGAATGCTTGATTCCCCATTTGATAAGGTAGTTCTCAAAATTCTGGCTCACGAACTGCCTTCCATTATCTGTTATAATCTGTTTGGGGAGTCCGAAACGGCAAATGATATTCTTCCAGACAAACTTTTGACATTTGACATCTGTGATGCTAGCCAGTGGCTCGGCCTCCACCCATTTGGTGAAATAATCTATCCCAACGATGATGTACTTGTTGTTCCCAGGGGAAGTAGGTAGGGGACCTAGCAGGTCGATACCCCCTCTAGCGAATGGGAGGGCCACCGTCATTGGAGTGTAGAAAGTGGCTGGCCGTCCGGGGACCGACGCGTATAGCTAGCATACTTTACATTTTCTAGTATGCGCAAAGCAGTCTTGTTGGATGGTTGGCCAATAATACCCTTGCATGATGATTTTTCTGGCCAGTGTCTTGGGCCCTTGGTGGCTTGAGCAGATGCCTTCATGAATTTCTTCCATTACCGCCGCCGCTAGATCGGGTGGGAGGCATTTCAAATATGCCCCCCCAAACGTCTTTTTGTACAACTGTCCGTCCACCAGCTCGAACATGGAAGCCCTCCTCTTAATGCATTTTATTTGATAAGCGGGATTTTTATCTTGTGGGAGGGTTCCGTCTTTTAGGTAGTTGGTCATATCTATGACCCAACTGGGGACGGCATAAGATATGGCCTCGATCTGGAGCACCATGATTGTTGGGGTTGCCAAGGTTTCCCGATGGGCGAACCGTTGGATATGAGCTGGAATCTCCTGTGCCCGATCATCGAGCGCTGCATTTTCCAATTTGGATAAGATGTCTGCTTCGGTATTTTCTATTCTGGATATTTGGTCGAGCACCACCTGTTCAAATTTGTTTACCTGCTCCTCGACTAGCTCTTTGTAAGCCTTCATTCTTTCCTCTTTAGCCTCAGCTGTGCCATTTACCTGATTGACCACCAATTGACTATCCGACCGGAATTTTAACCGATCGGCGCCCAGAGTCTTCGCATATTTTAAACCCGCAATAAGGGCCTCATACTCGGCCTCATTGTTGGTTACTTTGAAGTCAAAATGAATGGAGTAATATGCTTTGAACCCTTCGGGCGATGTGATCACAGCTCCGGCTCCACAACCCTTGGCACTAGATGCACCATCCACATACATCTCCCACCAGCTATCCAGCACATTGTTCTCTGAATCTATTTCCGAAGGCCGAGCGGTACATTCTGCAATGAAATCCACTAGGGCTTGCCCTTTGATAGTAGGTCGAGGCCTGAAATCCATCTCATATTGCCTGATCAGGAGACTCCACTTTGTAATGCGCCCACTTGCCATTGGGTTTCTCAAGATGGTGGCGAGTGGCTGAGTAGTATACACAGTTACCAGATGGGTATGGAAATATGGTGCTAGACGTTTAATAGCAGCTATCAGGGCCAGTACTGTTTTCTCCAGTAAGGTGTACCTGGTTTCCGGCCCGTTCAAAGCCTTGCTTACAAAATAGATCGGCCGTTGGATGCCATCCTATTCTTTCAATAATACCGTGCTCACGGCCAGGTGTTGGTCCCGGTTATACTGGATACAGTCTAGAGGGGGGTGAATAGACTGTATTGGTTTTTAGTTTTTAAACTAAGTACCAGATTTACAGAATAGCCTGTTCTGTTGGAAGAACAGACTGGCAGCGGATGGGGTTCTGGTAGGGAGTTCTGTTAGCCTCAGAGAAGCAATAGGCAGAAGGCCTTCTGTTAACTCGTAGAACAAGTTCTGCTGAACACAGATACCAAGTCCAAGGAGTTATACAGTTCTAACTAAGTGCAAGTATAAAAGCAGTAAGTAAACGACACCAGGGATTTTTATAGTGGTTCAAGGAACAACTCGTTCCTCTAATCCACTGTTCCACTAAGCTGTACACACTGCCGTTTACAAAGCCTTAGTCCTAGTACTTAAGAAGCACTCCACGTCTTCTTCAAGCCTAGATGTGTCCTGGGATGCACTGCCTGGCTTCCTTTAACACTGGTCCTTTCACTGAGTTTCCTTGAAGTATCACCACTTCACTACTCCAGTTATTCGGACGTCCTTCTTGTAGCAAGAAGAGTTTCTGTTGAAACAGGGGTTCCTCCAACTAGCTTCGTTACAAAAGATGTGTATGTGATGAGCTTGAAGAGTTGAAGAACACTTGGAACTTTGCTTGAGTTGGAAAGAGTATTTTTCCAACTTCTGCCTTCTCTTGTGGAGGATAATGAGTTTGAATCTCAAGGAGGCTCTTTGCTTTTCAGAGTTTGAATATCTTGCTTGTAGCAATGTGTTCTTGGCAAAGTTATAGCAAAGTTGTATATTTGTTCTTCGTAGCGTATCTTTTTATACTGAGGTTGTCTTCCCGTTGGAGAAGTAGGAGGACAACTGCATTTAATGCGCGAGCAGTTGACTTGACCTGTAGGACCCGGTAAAGTTGGCGGGTTACTATTTTGGGATAAAGTAATCCTGACATTGCGGCCAATCATCTGCAATTACTCCACGGAGCATGGGGAGCATTAAATGAGCATTTAATGCGAGCACTGTAGCTTTTCCGTTTCATACTCCTAGCCGTTGAAGGAATCTTTAAGTTGACTTCCCGGCTTTGTGGATTTCTTCAAAGTGTCAGACCTTCTGGTGTCATTGGCAGAGAACTGATTCAGAGATGATCATGAGCACTTCTGTTGTTGGTAGCTTACAGAGAACCAGGAGGGTTTCTGTCACGCTAAAGGGTAACAGAGACCCTGACGTTTTCTGTTCCTAGACTGAGAACCAAGATCTTCTGTCTGGAGGACTTCTGGTAGAGAGGCCTTCTGGTAGTCGAATATGCTAAGAACTTTACAAGGGAAAATTCTAATACATAATTTCTAAAGGGGTACTCTACAGTCCTAATTAATATAGCATCATCAAAATCTAAATACAATTATTCCTTACACCAGGTCAGCTACATCAACTTACATATACAGGTGTTCCCCTGGATCGGGTTTTGTCAAGACCAGGGGAGAAGATAGGTATGCCTTGAAATCTTCAAAGGCCGTTTGACATTCGGCGGTCCATTCAAAGGGGTTGGCTTTTTTCATGATCTGGAAGAATGGAATAGCTCGATCGGCTAGCTTGGATAGGAATCTGCTCAGAGCTGCTAACTGACCGGTCAATATCTGCACCTCCTTGAGGTTTCTAGGAGCTTCCATATCCACAATTGCCTTTACCTTCTCAGGATTAGGCTCAATCCCCTTCTCGCTCATCATGTATCCCAAAAACTTGCCCCCTCTCACAGCAAAAACACATTTTTTGGGATTCAGCTTCATGTTTGCTTTCTGCATTATCCCGAACACCTTTTCTATGTCCAGGATATGATTCTCCTTCTTCCGGCTCTTGATCAGGATATCATCAACATAAGCCTCCATTGTGACTCCCAACACCTCTTTGAAGAACATCCCGATCATCCTTTCAAAAGTAGCCATTGCGTTTTTTAACTCGAATGGCATGACAATATAGCAAAACACACCATCCGAAGTAACGAACGTTGTTTTCTCTGCATCGTCTGGGTGCATGAAAATCTGATGATATCCCCGGAATGCATCCATGAAGCTCAACAATTCACACCCGGCCGTTTCATCCACTAACAGATCGATCCTCGGCACCGGATAAGGGTCCATGGGATAAGCTTTATTCAGATCCGAGTAATCCACGCACATCCTCCAAGTCAATTGTTTTGGGGCTAGGACCACATTGGATAACCATTCGACATGGATTACCAGACGGATGTGTTTTATTCTCAGCAAGGTGGCCACTTCCTGCTTTGTGAAATCCCTCTGTTCGGTCGCTTGGTATCGTTTTTTTTGTTGGACCGGTTTTGCGTCAGGCCGAACGGCAAGCTTGTGACAGATTATCTCTGGGTCAATGCCTGGCATATCTTCCGGCCCTCGGGCGAATAATACCTGAAACTTTTTTAGGATGGCAATCATGCCATCCCGAATGTCAGCCTCCAGATCCACCTCGATAGCTACCTTTCGGTTCGGGGGGGAGTGTAACACCCCCAAATTTCCCACCCAAAACGTTGATATAATTGAAATAAAACTTTTATTTATTGATAATGAAAATCTAAAGAAAGTACAGCGGAAGTCTTAGTAAGGGAAATGTGTGTTACCGCCACATCCGGTCATCTCTCAACCGGATGCACAGGCAACTAGAACATAACAAATAATTTAAATGAAATAAAGTGTTTGTAAAGTAAATGTTATTTCATGACTAGTATAACTAAGGCGACTTCTAATTCGCTCTCGGGCCATGCAAGCAATCATCAATCGACAAAATCATCCTCACCTGCACAAATAAAGTGCAGAAACAAAACAAGGAAAAGAAAACAAAAATTAGCTTTAGAGCTAAGTAAGTACTACCCAACCCCGTAAAATAATCATGTTTGACTAAAATAGATTTTTATATAATAATATATAAAAATACTCACACCATCGAAATTCTTTTCACTTTGATTTTTCTCAAAACTACTTCTTTACAAAAATCCTCAACTTCTCTTTAAAACTTCATAATAACTCTTCTCTTTGATTTCCTCAAAAATAACTTCTTCTCTAACTTCCTAGTAATTTAGAAGGGCGGTGCTCAACCTTTCGGTAGAGCCCGGTGGACCGTGATTACGGACGGCCACCCCGAACAAGTGCCGGTACCACAACTGCTCTGTTGGAAACGAAACGACTACCTTAAGTGTGCACACCCCCTAAAAGGGATTCCAATCCCTCCGAGTAGTAAGTCGTAACGAGTAGTCGGGACTCAGTCTACCAACTACCCCTGAATAAGATATCTTGAATGATTAGGGATTACTACTACCATAACTTCTTCTTAAAAGGGATCATCGATCCAAATATCACTTTAAACTCAAACTGTACTTCTTAGTAGTAGCAAACCTAATCACCCTCCACATTTATCCGGACGTGGAAAACCGACACCACGGATTTCTCCCGTGATGCTCACCTCTTATAAAACTGTAAATTTTATCTTTAATAAATTATACTTCAAAAATACTTCTCAATTTCTCTAAAAAGTCTTGAAGGTATTTAAAAATATTAAATACCCCAAAAGTACTTAATTTATATTTCTCAACTACCATATATATAATATCTCTTCAAAAATCACATACACAAAATTCAACATCTCATACTTATTCACATAATGCATATTAAGAATATAATACGAGGAAACAATTTTAGATTGGCAGAGAAACTTACCTCAACTTCAATGCTCCTAATTCTCTTCCTCTACTCCGATCTCTAAATAATCACCTTTTTAATTAAGATGGTATAATTAGTCACTTATTCAATAGTTTATCCAATTTTCCCTTTTGTTTCCTTATTCGAATTTATTAATTTAATTAATTATTTATCTGAATTAATCACTTTTTATTAATCAAAATACCTTACTAATTCAGTCCTTAATTATAGTATTTGAATAAAATATCCGAATTAACTATTCAATTTTCTACTTCAATTAATCCAATAAATAGTGAAAATAACATCCATCCAATTTTATTTAATCTAATTATGGTACTAAATCAAAATATCAAAATAACTGATTATCATTTTAATGTAATATTAATTAACCAACAATTCATTTTATCACCTAACATTATTTAATTTTGTCAATTAACTAATTCATCCAAGTGATTACTATCAATTAATCAAGCCAATTTCATCATTAATATTTCCCATGTCAAACTTATCAATTTTGCAGATTATTATTATTATTATTATTATTATTATTATTATTATTATTATTATTATGACTTTTAAAGCTCAGCCCACAATTAAAATAAAAGAGGTCCGGCCCATATAAAACAACCAGCCCGTGAAAATAGCCCAGCCCAAAAACATACGGTAGTACGGAGTAATAACATATATACGAAGGATGAAGTTGCATGCATACGGTTTCGTCGTCTCCGGCGAGCCCAAGAAAGGCGGCGACGAAGCTCCCTCGATGATGGCAGAAGATCAGCGGCGCTTTCCTCCCAGGTGGTGACGCATTTCCGGCAATCTACTTCTCCCTCGGCGAGCTCCTCGTTTCCGGCGACAGCCGCGTTGGCCTCCTTCCTCCGTCACCTCTGCAACGACACTCCGGCAGCTTCCACAGACCTGCGGCGGTTCCCGAAAAAGCCTCCGGTGACGCTTAGAACAAAGGGAACTGTAGTTGAAAGGCCGTCCTTCGGTGGTGCATGTGGCGACAGCTTGGTTTGTTTTCCGGCGACCCTAACGGCACGGCCAGAGTGCTCCTCTATCCCGGCGACCTCTGGCTTGAATACTAAACCCGGTACAGCAGCTCTGCTACTCCCATGATGATCCCCATCTTCTTCTCTTCTGACTGGCAAGGCGTTGACGTTGTTTGTTTTCTGGTGCCGTGCGTGGTTCACCCGGTAACGCTATGTAGTAACGTAAGTTTTGCTTTTGGTCTTTGTTTCCTTCGCAGGTTGTAGGGGCGTCGATCGACGGGTATATATATATGCCAGGTTCTGGCTTTAGGTTTCATACGTTAGAGTCCCCAAAATTTTCACGCATCAATGCTTGATCCGTTTTTTTTTTCTTTTTACGCATGAGATGCTTGAGTCCAGTGACTTGCCATATGCGTCTTTATACCAAATGTACGGAGTTTATACAGAGTACTAATCAATACCGAGTATGCAGCGGCATCCCATGGACGGCTAATTGTTAGCGTAAAACGGTCAGATTCATATTTTGGTTATACGTAGAGTTATTAGAAGTATTACTACTATTATTCCGCATTACTCCGTATACTTCCCATTCCATATATACTACGTATTACTAATACTACGTATTACTAATACTTATTATCATTATTATTACTAACGTATTTATAGTATGTATCGTTATGTATGTGTATAGATATATCATATGTATATGTGTATGATGACATGCATGATGTGGTCACAAATAAAGACTTTCCATCTTTATTTTAAGCATGGCTAGGAGTATATTATATTCTATACACAAATTAAAAGAATAATTATTATGTGATATGTATAATTGGTACCTGGTATAAAATATTACTTCTTTTATCGGACCATTTTTTTCTGACTAAACATGTCACAATTGTAAATTTTCTGTCTGGTTCACTTGTTTCATAAAATGTTGTTCCTATTACTGAAATATTTTTATCTGACTAATAAAAATTATTTTTATATTTATTTAAATTTTTGGGGTGTCACAGGGAGTCCAGGTCAATTTGCTCGAGGAGAGTGGCAGGTTCTGGATGCACCTCGAACTCCGTTCGGTGGGTTTCTACCTCAATACTGTTAACCCGCATTCCACAGGTATTCATCTGCTTCAGGGCCTCTCGGTAGCACGTTCGAGCTGTCGCCGGATTAGTTCTGGCCACCCCAACCCCAGTGTCTGTGGGGAATTTGATGCATGAGTAGCGGACAGAGGCTATTGCCTCCAGATCTTCCAATCCCGGTCGGCCCAAGATGGCATTATGGGCACAATTTATGTCCACCACCACGAACGTCATTCGGAGTGATGCCTTGTGCGTTTCGTCCCCAATTTCAACTAACAATTGAACGGTCCCCTCAGCCTCAATACAGTTACCGGTGAAGCTTGCCAGTGGGGTTCTTAGGTGGGTCAGTTGACTTTTCTGTAGGCCCATTTTCTCGAACGATTGTAAATACAATACGTTCACACTGCTCCCCGTATCGATCAGTACCCGGTGAATTAAGGCATTGTCAATGCACATGCTCACCACCAATTCATCCATGTGCGGGCTTGGTGAGTTAGGTAAATCATCCGGCCCAAATGTGATTGGGTCCGTCCTTCCTTTCTTTTGGGGGGGAGTGGAGATGGATCCTACATAAAGACTTCGCTCAAACCTTTTTCCGTTCGGCATTCAAATCCCCTGTTTCCCCGCCCCCAAATATAACTTTGACCTCCATTCGAGGTTTCTTTCCGGGGCCTCCCGAGCCCTCTGGTTCGTCTCTGGGAGGAATATATACGTGATTCTGGGGCTGGGCATCACATTGGGCATCCCGTCGCCAGCTGTTGGGTTTCCTGACCGGCTTTAAAGTGCCTACCGCATTCGGGTCTTTACTTACGTACTTGCCCAGATGACCCCGCCGGATTAAGTCCTCAATGGCCGTTTGTAGTGCCCTACAAGCGTTGCTGGCATGACCTTTCCTGTTATGATATTTACATAAAGCAGACTCGTCTGCTCCCATATAATTTGAAGAATCAGTCGGAAGGGGAATGTTGTCCTTCTCGTTCTGATAAATGGTTTCCACGGACAGGACCAGGGGAGTAAATCGCCCTTGCTTAAGAGGGAGAGTGGCCACTGGGGTAGGACCCAGCCGATCGGCCATTTTGATTGGGGCAGAAGGCGCAGTGACCTTGTCCCTGATCATAATCTCTTCTTCCAGGGCAGCATGCTTGCGGGCTTTGTCTAACACCTCAGCATACGCCGTACCCGGATTCTTCTTCAAATCCTTGTATAATTCTCCTGTTCGGAGAGCGTTAGTGAATAGGGTGATGGCGGTGTCATCTGTCATGTTTCCGACCGTTAGAGTTTCGTCCCTCCATCTTTTCAAGAATTGATTGAGGGTCTCCTTGGAGTTCTGCTTTACGCTAGTCAGGTAGCTGAAATGCCACTTTGGGTTGGCACTGGAGGCAAACTGGGCCAAGAACAACGTTGATAGTTCGGCAAAACTGCTGATCGACCCAAGTTGCAGGGTCCTGAACCATTCTTGAGCGGGTCTTCTGAGCGTACTGAAGAACAGTCGGCAGATGGCAGCCTCGGGCGCTCCTAGTAGCATGAGTTGTAAGGAATAAATGTATTTAGATTTTGATGATGCTAGGTTAATTAGAATTTGGAAGTACCCCATTAGAAATTGTGTTTTAGAATTTCTTTTGTAAGTTTTAGCTTAGTCGTTCTGCCAGAGTTCCATCTTGTCTCTACCAGAGTTGCTCCCAGAGTTGCTCACCAGAGAAGCTATCAGAAACTGGTCTTCAGAAAGATACCAGAGTTGGCAATAGAGACGGACTTCAGAGATTGGACCAGAGAACCTCTTAAGACTCTGCTAAAAACCACCAGATTCCGGAAGCCTTTCCAATGGTCGTTAAACTAACGGGAAATCCCCTAACGGTTACGAACCTTTCAACGGAAACATGGTACTGTACACGCATTAAATGCACATTTAATGTTGTACGTACGAAGAGATATTTAAAGCTGATGATTGACCATGCGAGTATCTTTACGCCCCCAAAATAGCAAGTCGAAGGTCCAACCGGTCAAGTCAACAGTACAAGCATTTAATGAAGCTGTCTTCTACACTCCAACGGGAAGACTGCTCCCAGTATATAAGATACACTCTGAAGAACTAAGAGAATAACTTTGCCACAATATCTGCCAAACGAACTTACTAAAAGCCTTCTTGAGATTCAAACTCCATTCCTAACAAGAAAAGGCTACAGTTGGAAGATAAACTTTCCTATCCTTCATCCAACTAGCAAAAGGCAAAGTTACTCAGTTCTTCAACACTTCGAGAGCTTCATATACTCATCTTTTGTGAAGAAGCAACGTTGGAGAAAACTGATTTTATATCAAACACTTCTTGAAAAAGAAGGGACGTCTCAAACTAGCTGGTGTAAGTGAAGTGGGGATACTTCAAGAAACTCAGTGAAACGAGACCAGCCATCAGGAAGCAGGACTGCATCCCGAGTGGCAACTAGACTTGAAGAAGACGAGGAGTGCTTCTTAAGTTCTAGGGACTAAGGCGTTGTAAACTATTGTTTTTACAAGCTTAGTGGAACAGTGGACTAGAGGAACGAGTTGTTCCTTGAACCACTATAAAAACCCCGGTGTCATTTACTTACAGCATTTATTTTCTGCACATAAGATTCTACTGACTAACTCTTCAGGTTGGAATCTGTGTCCAGCAGATCTTCCTTCAGAGTTATCAGAAAGGCATTTTGCCTTAGCTTTCTTCTAGAGGCTACCCGGACAGAAACTTATCCGCTGCCTGGTCTAGTTCTACCATCAGAACTTGACCATCTCTGTCACCAGATTTTGACCTTCTCTGACAAGTCAGACTTGACTTAGAGAAAAGTTTAAATTCCTGAACAGTCTATTCACCCCCCCTCTAGACTGTTCCCATTACTAACGGGACCAACAAGTGGTATCAGAGCCTCCTTGTTCTTGTAATCTTTTAGGTTACTTACTAAACAAGAGATCCACTTGTTTTAGCCTCTTTAATCTCATATTATGGATACCACTCTTTCAAAGAATCTTATGTTCTCAGTAACAAAGTTTGATGACTGGAGGATCCGCATGAAAGCTCACCTCTGCGCACTCCATGATGAAATGTGGGAAGTTCTTGATGCAGGGCCTTTTACAGAGTTCACCAAGGTCAACCCTGAATACATCACTGGTAGTGGTCAACCCCAAATGATCACCAAACTGCGCCATGAATGGTCCAATGAAGAGAGGAGGAAGTACAACCTTGACAACATTGCCAAGGATATCCTCTACAAAGCCATTGATGACAAGTACTTCACAAGAATCAAGAAGTGCAAATCTGCCAAGGAAATCTGGGATACTCTTACCCTGATAGGAGCTGGAGATGAGCAAGAAAAGGACAACAAACTTACTATTGCCATGAAGAAGTTTGAAGATTTCAAACTTCTACCCAAAGAATGCATAGCTGAGATGTATGCACGCTTGCTCACCCTCACTGCTGAGATATCAGAACTTGGGAAGGAACTTACTCCCAAGGAGATCAACTTAAAGGTTCTCAGAGGTTTACCTTCACCATGGAAGATGAAGGTCACTGCAATGAGAGATAGCAAGGACCTCAGAACCTACAGCACTGAGAAACTCATCTCTGACCTCAAGTCTTATGAGTTTGAGATGAATGAAGAAGAGAGAGAAGAAGTTGAGGACAGAACAACTACTGCCCTCACTGCCAGCACCTCTCAGGTAAATAATTTTGACCCTTCTATTCTTTTAACTGACGAGTATATGGCGGCTTTTGCTAGAAAGTTCAGGAAATTCCTGAAGCCGAAGGATAGCAGAAGTCCACTCTCTAGCAGAAAGCCACACCAGAAGTCCAAACTATCAGAAAGCAGTGGAGAGCTTCTCTGCTACAACTGCAGACAACCAGGGCACTTCAAAGTCAACTGTCAACACCCTATAGTCTCCAAAAGGCAAGGCCAGGAAGGAGAAAAGAAATATGAGCACCGAAGAAGGAAGTCACTCATCACTGAACAACCAGAGAAGGACCCCCTCTCTGAGACAGAGTCCAGCTCAGAATCAGAATCTGATGAAGCATTCTGTTGCCTCGATACAGAGACTGAAGACCTATGCCTTATGGGTCAATCTGATGATGAGGTATCTTCTACTTCCAACTCTAGTTTTTCCTCGGTAGGCAGAGCCTTTGATTGTGATTCAATGTCAGAATTTTGGGAAGAGTTTCAAGCCATTCAAACCACTTATTCTTCTGTTAAAGAAGAAAACAGTAAGCTTAAGGCTGAAATTCTTGACTTAAGAAAGGAGGTTGAAATCAAAATCAATCTTCTAATTAAGGAAAGAGATCAGCTGGAAGCTGAAAATGTTTCTCTTCTAAAGAGAATGAGAGAGATAGAGCCTCTTGAGATTAAGTACAAAGCTTACCAGAAGGCTCAGTCTTCAATGGAGAAGATTGTACTTGATCAACAAATTGGCACTGGTTTTGGTCTTGGTTATGGTTCAACAGAATCAGGTGAGCCTTCTATAATGCCTAGCACCAGAGTTGCTAAAGCAGACAAGGTCATAGAGCCACTGATTTCTAGCCCCATTTGTCAGGCTGGTGTATCTGGCACCAAGGTTATTCATGAGAAAGTCAGACCGGAAAAGGAAAAGATAAAGGTTCAACAGAAACCCATTTTAAAAATTAATGAACCTGGCAGAAAACCTAACAACAGAAAAGGTTTTCAGAATATCAAAAATCAAAGACTAATCCATAACAGACAAACTCATGATAACCGCGTCAGAGATGATCACCAGAAAGGCAGATATCAAGAGAAAGTTAACTTTAGGCAGAAAAGGTTGGCTGGTCAACTTAAGAAGCCCAAAGTTAATCGCCCCTCTGATCTTGATAGTATATGGGACTTCTACCCAACTAAAAAGGCTATGCAGAAGTATGTAAACCGGAAGCATGATCCTCACAAACATCTGCCCAAAGTGAATCACACTTCCGTTTACTATGACTACCAGGTGGACAATGGGTACCACCCACCAAGGTTTCACTTGATGAGACCAAAGTGGTACCGGCTGCCAAGACTGCATGACCCCCTAGGACCCAACATTGCTTGGGTACCTAAATCTTCCTTTTAATTTTGTAGGAACTGTGTGCTGGAGCCATCTCTGAGCAAGATTGGTACATTGATAGTGGATGCTCCAGGCACATGACAGGTGACAAGAGTTGCCTAACAGAGTTCCAGAAAGTCAAAGGGCCCAGAGTTACCTTTGGAGGTAATGATAAAGATGGCCAGACAAAAGGAAGAGGGAAGCTGATAAAGAACCAGATAATCATTGAAGATGTCTCTTATGTCAAGGGATTGAAATTCAACTTGCTGAGTGCTAGCCAATTCTGTGACAAAGGCTACACAGTTGAATTCTCCAAGGAAGGATGTTCTGTCAAGCATGAGACAACTAAAGAAGTGGTTCTAACAGCAACAAGGAAGAAAAACATCTATGTAGTTGATTGGTCAACTGCAAAGGATGGAATTTGCTTGATAGCCAAAGGAGATTCAAAACTCAGTTGGGAATGGCACAAGAAACTGAGTCACTTGAATTTCAAAACAATCAACAAGCTAGCAAGGGATCAAATTGTTGAAGGTCTACCCAACCTTGTATACAAAAAGGAGAATCTATGCAGTGCATGTCAGAAAGGAAAACAAGTGAAGATTTCCTTCAAACCCATTGCTGGAAACCTCTCTACTGGTCCCTTGAATCTGATTCACATGGATTTATTTGGACCAGTGGAAACTCCAAGTGTTGGTGGCAAGAGATACACCTTAGTCATGGTGGATGACTACTCCAGATTCACATGGACTATTTTTCTGACCAAGAAAAATGAAACTCTGCAGAAACTGCCATCTTTGCTAAAGCTACTACAGAATGAGCAGAATCAGAAAGTCAAAGCCATCAGATCAGACAGAGGAACAGAATTCATCAACAAGGTCATCCAGGAATTCTGTGACCAGAATGGTACAATGCATCAACTCTCTGCAGCCAGAACTCCTCAGCAGAATGGAGTTGCAGAAAGAAGAAATAGAACCTTGAAGGAAGCTGCAAGGACCATGATTGCTGAATCAAGTCTACCTTACAGATACTGGGCTGAAGCAATCAATACTGCATGCTACACCCAGAACAGGAGCATGATTCACAAAACTCATCAGAAAACTCCCTATGAATTATGGAAAGGACGAAAACCCAACATCAGCTACTTTCATGCATTTGGATGCAAGTGCTATATACTCAACAATGGGAAGGATCACCTCAAAGTGTTTCAAGAAAAAGCTGATGAAGGAACATTCTTAGGCTACTCTAGCACCAGCAAAGCCTACAGAATACTCAACAAAAGAACTCTACTTGTTGAAGAATCGATTCATGTCAAGTTTGATGATCTCAACTCTGTTGAGAGCATAACTGAAAACTTGGAGAAAGCGAATCTCGAAGAATCTCCAGAACTGGATCCACCAGAGACGGATACACCAGAGTTGCTAACTAACTCTGCCATACCAATGCATCATCAGAATCCCATCCTACAAGGCAAGGATAGTGATGAAGAATCAGAAGGAGATCAAGAGAATCCAAGACAACCCTTATCTGAACCTGATTTAACTTGGTTAAGAGATCATCCTCCTAATCAAGTAATTTTACAAATCAGAAGTGGAGTCCAGACCAGATCTGCTACATCAAGGAGAGAAGCAATGCTTACCTGCTACATATCTCAAATGGAACCTATGACTGTGGAGGAAGCTCTTGCAGACTCAGACTGGATCAATGCTATGCAAGAAGAGCTCACTCAGTTTGAAAGGAACAAAGTGTGGGAACTTGTTCCTAGGCCAAAGCACCAGAATGTCATTGGAACCAAATGGGTATTCAAGAACAAAGCAGATGAAGACGGCAACATTGTAACGAATAAAGCTAGGCTGGTAGCCAAGGGATACTGCCAAGAAGAAGGAATAGATTTTGATGAAACCTTTGCACCAGTTGCCAGACTTGAAGCCATCAGAATCTTTCTAGCCTATGCTGCTTACAACAACATCAAGGTCTACCAGATGGATGTAAAGAGTGCATTTCTGAATGGAGATCTTGAAGAGGAAGTTTATGTGGAACAACCACCAGGTTTTGTCATCCCTACTCAATCTTCTTGTGTCTACAAGCTTAAAAAGGCCCTCTATGGTCTTAAGCAAGCTCCCAGAGCCTGGTATGACACATTGTCCCTTTTCCTGGTAAACCATGGGTTTACTAAAGGAAAGGTTGACAAAACTCTATTTCAAATCTCTGTTGCTAATCATATTCTGCTAGTACAAATATATGTTGATGACATTATATTTGGTAGTACTAATCCAGAACTGTGCAAGAAATTTTCTCAAGTGATGCAGAGTCAATTTGAAATGAGTATGATGGGAGAACTCAGTTACTTCCTAGGACTTCAAGTCAAACAAATTTCAGAAGGGATCTTTATCAACCAAGGGAAGTACACCAGAGATCTAATCAAGAAGTTTGGAGTGGAAGGCAAATCATCAGTGAAGATTCCCATGAACACTTCACAAGGGATTGGTCCAGATGATGAAGGAAAAGATGTGGATGCAACAACATACAGAAGAATCATAGGATCTCTACTGTATCTGACTGCAAGCAGACCAGATATCTCATTCTCTGTTGGAATCTGTGCCAGATACCAATCAAAGCCCAAGGAAAGCCATCTAAGTGCTGCAAAGAGAATCATCAGATACATCAAAGGAAATCCAAATGCAGGACTATGGTATCCAAAGGGAGGTAACTTTGAACTAATTGGCTATTCTGACTTAGATTTTGCAGGTTGTAGACTAGACAGAAAGAGCACCTCTGGTCACTGCCAATTGCTAGGAGGAAGGCTTGTTTCCTGGTTTAGCAAGAAGCAGAACTCCATCTCAACAAGTACAGCTGAGGCTGAGTACATTGCAGCTGGGAGTTGCTGTGCTCAGCTACTCTGGATGAAGCAGCAGTTGAAGGACTATGGAATTCAAGCTAAGGAGATCAAGCTGTTGTGTGACAACACTAGTGCCATTGCTATCACTCAGAATCCAGTTCTTCACTCCAGGACAAAGCATATTGAAATCAGACATCACTTCATCAGAGATCATGTTGAGAAGAAACATATCTGTATGGAGCATGTACCTACAGAAGACCAGCTTGCAGACATCCTAACCAAGCCTTTACATGAGGCAAGGTTTAACAAGCTAAGAGAAGAATTGGGAATGATGGATGATCTTCCCAGAGATGCATGAACCAGAGATTCACTGAACCAGAACTGCTAACTTCTGCACCAGGAACTCAGACCAGAGAACTCCTATCTCTGTTCATCAGAATCTCGCATCAGAGAACCTCCCCTTCTCTGACCAGAGATCCCTATCAGAAGACAACAGATATGGATGTGGACTTTGCAATATTTCGAGGTACGGGCAAGACCTAATTAATTGAGACGGTCTTTTACCAAAATACCCCTGATCGTTACTCTTCTAACGGAAACGTTTTCCGCCCGCATTTCATTAAATGCTACCTCGAAACTACCAATATACCAAACGTCCACTAATCCCCTTTATATCCACCGTCTTCAACCTAAATCCCTACTGCATCTTCATCTCTCTCTTAAACTGCTCTAGCATTCAAAGCTTTCAGATCCTAAACCTTTTCAATCCCCAGAACTTTTCTTAACCGTCACTCAGGATGAACTTCCTTAGCATCAACGACCTTTCTAAGGAAGAAGCTAAGACCCTCATCGCCAACGTTGTCTCCGGCATGAAGGTTGACATGTCATCTCTACCCCTCCTGGCAGAAAACCAGAAGAGAATGACCAAGATCATCCAAGGGATGACTGATTCACAACTGTCTAAGGTTGTTGCTCATCCCTATGAGCACTTCAGCATCAAGGATGTGGCTGAGTTCTACCTCAACGCCACCATCTCCAAGACCGGAGTTCATTCCTCAGTGCAGGGTCAACGCATCTTCTTGAATGCAGATGCACTTAATGAATTCTTTGGAGTTCAGCTTGACTCCCAAGACCCGGAAGCCAACAATCTTATTGCTCTTGACTCAGTGGAAGTCTCCACTGAAGGCTTTGTTCAGACATACTGTCGTCCGGAGGCTGCCGGACTGGATAAACTCTACATGAAGAAATTTCTACTGAAGAAAGACTTTGAGAAGCTTGTCAGCATTCTGCACCGGTGCTTGTGGTGCAAAACTGCTTCAACTGATGAGATGAACACAAGCAATGCCAAGGCAATCTTTGCAGTTCACCATGGCATGAATATCAATTGGGGCGAGGTAACTTTTGGTTCCCTGACTGAATTCATCAAGAAGAAAGACTCTGAAACAGGTCTTTTTTCAACCAAGATGGGACATGGGCTTCTCATCTCTGCCATCCTTGCTGCCAAAGGAGTTCGACTCAGGGATCCCATCCCAGTTGATCACTCCAAGACCATCTTCCTCACAGCCTCTCCGAAGTTTAACATTGCCATCTCCTCTGAACTTAAGAGAGAGGAAAGGCTGGAGAAGAAAAGGGAAGAACAGGCTGCTAAGGCCAAACCTGCTTCAAAGAAAACTACCATGAAGCCCAAACAACCTGAGCAGTCACAGGTTGTAAGGGAAGTCAGACAGAAGAAGAAAAGTGACAATCTGTCACTACCAGAGAAGGAAGCAACAGAAGAGGTTGCACCAGAGTTGCCCTCCTCTAAGGCAACCAGGAAATCTCCTGTCAGAAAACAGAAGCAGAAGAAAAGAAGAAAGATGGTTGTGCAGAGTGGTGACTCTGACAACTCAACCACTCAACCAAGGCAGAAGAAGAGGAAGACTAAAGTAATCTCACCTACCAAGGATTCAGCAGTTCAGGGGGAACTTGCACCAGAATCTGGCACCCTACCAGAGGCTTACCCAGAATCTGCACCAGAGTTGCCTAACTCTGCTCTCTCACCAGAGCGTGAAGCCTCACCAGAGATGGACCAAGAAACTGACTTCAACATCATTCTGCAGAAGCAGTTTGACAGAGTCCTAGCTTGGAGAAGATGGAGAATGGGACCTCTCCAACAAATCATTCAATACTTTGATGCCTATGAAGAAGAAGAAGCTGCTGTTCTTCACTGGGTAGGCACAGATGATGTGTCAAAATGCTTCAACCTTACTTTTCTGATCTCTGTCCTACAAAAGAAGAAAGACAGATATCAAGGTAAAGCTCCAACATCTGACCTATCTCCAGAAAGGCATGTCAAAGCCTTGGAAGAAGAAGAAATGGAAGCGTTTGATACTTGGCTGATGGAGAAGAAAAGAAAAGAATCAATGATCAAATTTCGCCATAGTGCTCTTGAGGAAGGAGAACCATCCACTGCGAATGACATTGCTCTGACTATGGAAAATCTGATCAAGGAGTGGAGAGAATCCGTGTTCTCTGAGATTGTCCTTGAGGTAATTCCTACACCTCCTCCTTCCCCTCCCCAATCTCCTATTACTCTACCCTCACCCACCACATCTCCATCTAAACCTTCATCCCCACCTCACCAGAAAACCCCTTCACCTCACCAGAAAACCCCTTCACCAGAACAAAAAACCTCACCTTCCACCAGAACACCATCTCCCCAGAACTCTCCTCCTCAGAACTCCTTACCACCATCCAAATCTGCCTCACCTCAGAGATCCTCACATCACTCTGCAGCCTCTACACCTAAGAAGAAACCTATCTTCAGGGTCCCCTCTTCATCTAGTGACAATGATGGATTCCTCACCTCCTCCATTGCTGCTGATGAAACCTCCAAAAGGAGAAGGACACCCCCCAGAGTTCCTTCCCCTCCACCATCCAACAGAGCACCTCCATTACCAAAAGGCAGAGGACTGGAAATGCCTGGATTTACACCTGAAGAACCCCAAATCCCCTTCAACCAGTTTGTGAAATCTGCTGAAGCATTTGGTGGTATATTGGTTCATGATCTAAGAAAGATCATTGAATTAAATGACAAACAACATGAAGAACTCACTCATACTAATCTGCAAATCACTATAGGATTTCAACATCTGACAGATAAAGTTGCTGCACTAACAGAGAATCTGCACAACTTCATGCATTCGTCTACCTTGAGGATTGATTCTGTCTCCAGAGATGTTAGTGGTCTCAAATCTGTTCTCCACTCTCATTCTAAAGCTCTGCTTGTCCAGAACCAGACAATCAACAAGATCTCAGAGTCTGTTCACAATCTTCAGAAATCTGCTGATAGTTCCTTCCAGAAACTCAACATCTTACACTCCCTCTGCAAGGAACATCAAGAGCAAGGACTAGCTCTTCTCAAATCTGACAAAGAAAGGTACCAGAAGATGGTGCTCCTAGAGGTCAGCACCAGGGATCTTCAATCTGCAGTAGACAAGCAACAAAGCCTGATTGAAGGACTTGCTTCTGTCACTCAAACTCTGCCAGAAACTCTTGATGAAATCAAAGATGCTCAAGCCTCTGAGTTCTCCAAGATTGAACTTCTCCTTGGTGATCTTTGTGATGCCAAAAAGGGGGAAGATACCAGAGAAGAAGAAGGACCCAACACCAGAGCTCTCTCTATCAGAGATCCTTCCTCTGTTGATCCTACTCCTTACTTTGATGCAACTAGAAAGAAAAGGCTAGCTGCTACAGGCACCAGACCCCCACCTCCTCCTCCTAGAAGCTCAAAGAAAAAGCCTTCATCCTTTTCATTCAATGATTGGATGAAGAGTGGTCTGTCAAGGCCAGACAGAGTTCAATTTGAACAGATGAGGAAATTGATGACCCCTCTTCAAAGAGAGAATCTGTTCATGGACAGTGATGGACTTGTCCAGATCAACCATGGTGGTTCGATCCAAGAAGCAGAGATGTGGTATGGAATGAAGATTCTAAATGGCAAGAATTCTGCAGAAGCTGTCAGAAATTATTTGGATTGCAAACTTGCACCCCATTGGGCTGACTATCAGAATCCGAGGGATCTAGCCTCAATCAGAGCAAAGGTAAATGCTGAACTAGAGAGGATTGACAGAGCAGTACCACAGGTAGATGAAGAAGATCTCTAAATTCTCTATCTCTGACTCTGTAATGCTTTACTTTCTCTAACAGTTTAATAAGATACCAACTCTGCCCCTCTTTTTGCGTGGCTTATTCATATATCTGTTCTTATTTACTTTCTTGTGTGTATTCTGTTACTCTTTTTGCCATCTGATTGTATCGTACTCTTACTATTCTCCTATGCTAAGTTGCCCACCAAGACTCTAATGAAAAGTTTTAAATTTTTTTTTGGTGAAAGGCACTTCTCTGGAAATAGTTAAAGGGTTTTGGCATCATCAAAAAGGGGGAAATTGTAAGGAATAAATGTATTTAGATTTTGATGATGCTAGGTTAATTAGAATTTGGAAGTACCCCATTAGAAATTGTGTTTTAGAATTTCTTTTGTAAGTTTTAGCTTAGTCGTTCTGCCAGAGTTCCATCTTGTCTCTACCAGAGTTGCTCCCAGAGTTGCTCACCAGAGAAGCTATCAGAAACTGGTCTTCAGAAAGATACCAGAGTTGGCAACAGAGACGGACTTCAGAGATTGGACCAGAGAACCTCTTAAGACTCTGCTAAAAACCACCAGATTCCGGAAGCCTTTCCAATGGTCGTTAAACTAACGGGAAATCCCCTAACGGTTACGAACCTTTCAACGGAAACATGGTACTGTACACGCATTAAATGCAAATTTAATGCTGTACGTACGAAGAGATATTTAAAGCTGATGATTGACCATGCGAGTATCTTTACGCCCCCAAAATAGCAAGTCGAAGGTCCAACCGGTCAAGTCAACAGTACAAGCATTTAATGAAGCTGTCTTCTACACTCCAACGGGAAGACTGCTCCCAGTATATAAGATACACTCTGAAGAACTAAGAGAATAGCTTTGCCACAATATCTGCCAAACGAACTTACTAAAAGCCTTCTTGAGATTCAAACTCCATTCCTAACAAGAAAAGGCTACAGTTGGAAGATAAACTTTCCTATCCTTCATCCAACTAGCAAAAGGCAAAGTTACTCAGTTCTTCAACACTTCGAGAGCTTCATATACTCATCTTTTGTGAAGAAGCAACGTTGGAGAAAACTGATTTTATATCAAACACTTCTTGAAAAAGAAGGGACGTCTCAAACTAGCTGGTGTAAGTGAAGTGGGGATACTTCAAGAAACTCAGTGAAACGAGACCAGCCATCGGGAAGCAGGACTGCATCCCGGGTGGCAACTAGACTTGAAGAAGACGAGGAGTGCTTCTTAAGTTCTAGGGACTAAGGCGTTGTAAACTGTTGTTTTTACAAGCTTAGTGGAACAGTGGACTAGAGGAACGAGTTGTTCCTTGAACCATTATAAAAACCCCGGTGTCATTTACTTACAGCTTTTATTTTCTGCACTTAAGATTCTACTGACTAACTCTTCAGGTTGGAATCTGTGTCCAGCAGATCTTCCTTCAGAGTTATCAGAAAGGCATTTTGCCTTAGCTTTCTTCTAGAGGCTACCCGGACAGAAACTTATCCACTGCCTGGTCTAGTTCTACCATCAGAACTTGACCATCTCTGTCACCAGATTTTGACCTTCTCTGACATGTCAGACTTGACTTAGAGAAAAGTTTAAATTCCTGAACAGTCTATTCACCCCCCCCCCTCTAGACTGTTCCCATTACTAACGGGACCAACATGAGTCCTCTTTGATAACTCCTTAAATGGACCTGGGGATCTCCTGCCCCATCATAAATCTGAACGGTCGGTGGTTTGGCACCTCCCTGGATATCCACATACATTATTTCCCTGGTGAAAGGGGAAGTGATCCCGAGCTGGATCAGAGCAGGTTGTACGGGCGCCCTATTCATCATATGATCTCTCATTTCATTCATCTGCCTCCTCATTTCGGCCATTTCTTCCTCCTGGGCCATCAAAGGGGGCTGTGGTGGAGTCCTCAAATCTGCATACTCCCGATCCTAGTGCCTCTGCGTGGCCCTAGTATAATTCCGTTCGTCATGCTGAAAATGACGGCCAATAGGAGTAGGTCCCCTGGATTGTGATCCGATCGGGGTCCGGTCACTGGGAATACGATGCGCTGCTGTTGGAGCGCCACGTCGATTATCCCGATGGGCCCGTGAGTGGGATGACGTCGTGGTTGTTTCTGTGTGGGGAGTCTCCCCTGTGAAATTGGATCCTCCTTCTTCCTCGTTTGCGATGTGCTGCCCTGGGCCACTTTGCAAAACAATGTTATGTTCTTCACAGCACAGGGAATACATTATTAACGTGTTACAGAACATCAAATCTGTACACTATTGATCTGAAAAGCGTCCAATCAACCACTTCCATCTGTCTGCTGTCCAAAGCTTCAACTGAACAGAACAACCTATGGCACAGACGTCTCTCCCATCTGAACTTCAAACATCTATCAACCTTGTCCTCCAAGAAACTTGTCAAGGGGCTTCCTCTGCTAAAGTCTTCCGCTGAAAATCATTGTAGTGCCTACAAAATGGGCAAAATGACGCGAAGCTCCCACAAGTCAAAAACCGAACCATCATCTAAATATCAGTTACAGCTAATTCACATGGATCTGTGTGGACCTATGAGAGTCCAAAGCATCAACGGTCGCAAATTCACTCTGGTGATCGTTGATGATTTCTCTAGGTACACATGGACAAAATTTATCCGTTCAAAAGACGAGGCTGCAGAAAACATTATGACCTTTATCAGAACCATCCAGAAACTGCTACAGCACAGTGTTCGAATTGTTAGAACTGACAATGGTACCGAGTTCAAAAATCAAACTCTCACTGAGTTCTATGAATCACTCGGTATCACTCAGCAATTTGCAGCAGCTAAAACTCCCCAACAGAACGGAGTTGTTGAGAGAAAGAACAGAACCCTTGTTGAAGCAGCACGCACCATGTTAATCCAATCCAGACTGCCTCACTTCATGTGGGCAGAGGCAATCAATACTGCGTGCTTCACTCAGAACAGAACATCCATCCATAAACGCTTCGACAAGACTCCATATGAAATCCTATTCAACAAAACTCCTGACATCTCTTTCTTCAAGGTTTTTGGCTGCAAGTGCTTCATACTAAATGATCGGACAGAGAGAAGTAAGCTGGATCCCAAAGCCAGAGAAGGCGTGTTTATTGGCTACTCACTACAATCCAAAGCTTACAGAGTCTATCTCAGAGACAAGCGCACTGTCATCGAGAGTGTAAATGTTACATTCTATGAAATGGCAGACTTTGCGATCGAACATCTACAGACTGATCCATCAACTGCTGTACCAGTAGCTTCTGATAAAGCTGAACCAAACACCGAACACGAAGATGTGATTCTCAACTCTCTCTTCAGAAACTTCTACGAGAACTCACAACCTCCACTTCCTGCATACACTCCAGAGTCAACATCAACTCCAACGACAGAGATTCCGCTCCTCACAGGACCAGACGATGTACCATCCAAACCCTCAACCCCTCAAACCAATCCCAGAGGTGTGGATGATCATGGCTTTGCTACGAGTCCAGAATCATCTCCATTACACACCACAGCTGCTCCAGAGCCTTCAACCTCATATCAGGACTCCGATCAACCAATAATTACTCCAAGTCCTCTAGCTCATGAGAGGAAGTGGACGAGAGCACATCCTGTTGAACAGATAATAGGTGATCCGAGTTAAGGTGTGCGCACAAGATCCGCAACGATGAATGAATGCCACTTCGCATGCTTCCTAAGCCAGTCAGAACCATCAAAAGTCTCCGATGCGCTACTTGATCCAGATTGGGTGATTGCGATGCAAGATGAACTCAATCAGTTTGACAGACTGGATGTATGGTCACTGGTACCCAGGCCTCAGAGAAAGACAATCATTGGCACGAAGTGGGTATTCAAAAATAAAAGAGATGAAGAAGGCACAGTCGTAAGGAAGAAGGCAAGGTTGGTCGCAAAGGGATATAATCAACAGGAAGGCATAGACTACGATGAAACGTTTGCACCCGTAGCTAGAATTGAAGCAATCCGCCTCTTTCTTGCATACGCGGCGCACAAAAACTTCACCGTCTTTCAGATGGACGTGAAAACAGCTTTTCTAAATGGGACTTTAGAAGAAGAAGTCTATGTCGCTCAACCCGAAGGATTTGTAGATCCAAAATTCCCAGACCATGTATACAAGCTCAAGAAAGCTCTCTATGGGTTGAAACAGGCACCCAGAACTTGGTACGATGCCTTGACTGAATTTTTGATCGATTCAGGTTTCTCAAAAGGAAAGATTGATACTACTCTGTTTATCAAGCGACAAAAGTCTAACAACATTCTGATTCAGATCTATGTTGATGACATCATCTTTGCCTCATCAAATCCGCGCCTGTGCCAACACTTTGAGAAACTGATGAAAACCAAGTTCGAGATGAGCATGATGGGCGAACTTAACTTCTTCTTAGGCCTTCAAGTAAGACAACTCTCTGATGGCATTTTCATAAATCAGTCCAAATACATTCTGGATATGCTAAAGAGATTCAACATAGAAGGCAAATCTTCCATGACGACCCCCATGTCCCCAAACAACAAACTGGACTCAGACCCCTCCGGGAAGCCAGTTGATGCTACAAATTACAGGGCCATCATTGGATCTTTGCTATATCTCACGTCAAGCAGGCCTGACATTGTCTTCTCCACATGCTTGTGTGCTCGCTTTCAAGCAAATCCGAAGGAATCTCATCTGACAGCTGTACGACGAATTTTAAGATACCTCAAAGGCACGGTGAATCTAGGCCTTTGGTATCCCAAGCATTCAGGCTTCGACCTAGTCGGATACTCGGATGCTGACTTTGCTGGTTGCCGGATGGACCGCAAAAGTACATCGGGAGCCGTCCAATTCTTGGGCGAGAAGCTAGTCTGCTGGTCTTCCAAAAAGCAGAACTGTGTGTCAACATCTACTGCTGAGGCCGAATACGTCGCGGCTGCTAGTTGTTGTTCACAATTATTATGGATGAAGACTCAGCTACAAGACTACGGTTACACATTCCGCCACATCCCGATCTACAGTGACTCTCAAAGCGCCATCGCCATCACAAGTGTAATACCCGAGATTAATTTAAGAGGATTAATAGTACTACTCATACCAACAAGGTGCATCTCCTTTTAAGGGAGCTCATTAGCCAAGAACTCCAAAGTTAAGCGTGCTTGCACGGGAGTAGTCTTGGGATGGGTGACCCCCTGGGAAGTTTCTCAGGGCGCGCACGAGTGAGGACAAAGTGCGCGGAAAAGGCTAGTGGCAGTTTGTGAGGACAGTACTAGAGGTCAGAAGTAACTACCTCGGGGCCTACAGGACCGGGGTGTTACAAATGGTATCAGAGCAACCCTGCGACAGTGTGTTGACCCGTTAGATAGCGGGCAGGCACTTAGCGGGGCAAGATTCTGGGGTTTGATTGAGAGTGTTAAGGGCGCAACGAGGACGTTGCGATCCTAAGTGGGGGTGATTGTAATACCCGAGATTAATTTAAGAGGATTAATAGTACTACTCATACCAACAAGGTGCATCTCCTTTTAAGGGAGCTCATTAGCCAAGAACTCCAAAGTTAAGCGTGCTTGCACGGGAGTAGTCTTGGGATGGGTGACCCCCTGGGAAGTTTCTCAGGGCGCGCACGAGTGAGGACAAAGTGCGCGGAAAAGGCTAGTGGCGGTTTGTGAGGACAGTACTAGAGGTCAGAAGTAACTACCTCGGGGCCTACAGGACCGGGGTGTTACAACAAGCAATCCAGTTCACCACTCCCGCACCAAACACATTGATCTGCGCTATCATTTTATCAAGGATCACGTGGAGAAAGGAGATATAGATATGTACTTTATAAGCTCAGAGCTTCAACTGGCTGACTTGTTCACTAAGGCATTGGATGAAAAAAGATTCCAGTTCCTGGTCTCCAAGTTGGGCATGTTGAACCTCGAGCCTGTTTAATTTTTGTCTCCACTGGTCTGAAAAGTGTGTGTGTGTGTGTGGGACTTGTAAAAAGTGTGTGTGAGTGTGATCTGTAAATAGTGTGTGTGCGTTGCATGTGTTGAGGGGGAGAAAACCAGAAAAATAACAAAAAATAGTGTGTGTGCGTTGCATGTGTTGAGTGGGTGAAAAATCAAAAAGAACAAAAATAGTGTGTGTGCGTTGCATTTGTACATATTGTTCGTTGCATTTTTGGGGAGGAGAAAATTTTCACTGTTTGAGGGGGAGCTAATTTTCACTGTTTAAGGGGGAGTTCTCTAATTTTACTGGTTTTGGGCCTCAAAATTTTTTAAAAGGGCACTGTGTGCCAGCCCAATCATTCGGGCTCAACTGTTACGGAGGAGGTCCAAATTTTTTAATCGCGTATATAAGTCTCGGAAAAACCCTTCACTTCCTATTTCTAAAACTTTTCGCAAAGGCTAAGATTGATTTCGCAAAGCAGAGCTCTTCCCAAAAACTTCCGCTACTTTCTTCTTCTTCGATTCTCTTTCCCGAAACCCTTCAAGGTAGTTCATCCTTTGATTTCGATCGTCAAAAACACTTTCAACGAACGATCGATCTCGAAAACTTGTTCGTGTTCGACATCCAAAACGTACGCTTGATTTTTCAAAAATAAACCCTTGAAATTTCTCAAAATCGAAATCAATTTAAGTTTTTATTGTCGTAATCTCGCTTGTAATCGATTTCGTATATCATATATTTGTTTTTGCAGGTGGTTAATCTCTTCGAAATCGTCGGTTCATCTTCTCGAAATCAAGATCTCGAGATTGGCATCTTGACATCTTGATCTCAAGATTTGAATCTCGAAATCAAGATCTCGAGATCTGCATCTCGACATCTTGATCTCGAGATTTGAATCTCGAAATCAAGATCTCGAGATCTGCATCTCGACATCTTGATCTCGAGATTTGAATCTCGAAATCAAGATCTCGAGATCTTCATCTCGACATCTTGATCTCGAGATGTGAATCTCGAAATCAAGATCTCGAGATCTGCATCTCGACATCTTGATCTCGAGATTTGAATCTCGAAATCAAGATCTCGAGATTTGAATCTCGAAATCATGATCTCGAGATTCAGATCTCGAGATTTGGACTTAGCAAATTTTTTTCCGAAATTCCACCTGCATAAACTTATCTGACAACTGCAAATCAAACTCTTTCAATCAAATCAAACAGTTGAACTTCATGTGCTGACCCCCTGCTTCTACAGTTTAAAATGGCAGGAAACACTCAAACGCAGATCGATGATGCCATCTATCCCAAAGGAAAATGGATCAAGGTGCTGGACAACAATTTCTAGCTAGACCTTGCGGTGTTCAAGTGTCAGAACCCCATAGTGCCAATAGTCATGAAAGGTCACTATCTCTGGCCTGCACTTCACAACTCAAAACCGGTGCCAGAGATATACCTGCAACAGTTCTGGGGTCATATGCACACGGATTCATTGAAGGATCGCTCCAAGATCAAGACCAAGTTGAACGGCATGCGGGTGATTCTGACACCATCCACTCTACGGACTACTCTATCGCTGCCGATTCATGACGAATACGATGCACTGTCGTCCATCCCAGATTTATTGAAAGATGTGGCGTCCCTAGGCTACACCTCACTACTGCCACAGCTCTCCAACTTCAACAGAGCATGTCTTCACCATCCGTGGAAAAATCTATTCGGGCTGGTGAACAAGTGCCTGTCGCCTAAGCATGCTGGCTTCGACAAGTGCAACAAGCAAATACTACTAGTCTTCCATGGGATCGCCTTCAACAAAAACTATGACTTGGCACAGCTCTTCTTCTCAGAGCTAATGGACCTGGTCAAAGCCAAAGAAAAGAACAGACCAGGTACCATTCCGTACGCAAGGTGGCTCGGGCTGATCATACACGACTGCATGGCAGAGCACGTTTCCATACCAAAACGCAGTACTGATCCTCACTTCACAGCACCGAAGCTACAATATTTTAAAGCAGACAAGAATCCTACCTTCGGTTTGAGGATACCTGGATTTCTGCTCAAGCTGGTCAAATCTTCAAATCCAGCGGTCCAGCAGTACAAGGAAGCCACGGAGAAAACTGTCCCTATGGTTCAGCAAAACCCAGCTGGACCTACCCCAGGGGCAAAGCCGAGTGTTGGTAAGGGTCCAAAGAGAGCCCAAAAGCCACAGAAACCAGTGGCCGGTTCGCCCAATGAAGGAAAGTCTGACGACTCTCTAGAGACGAGTCAGGCGGCTGAGGGCACCGAAACAGACGCTGAGGAAACGGCCAATGAATCGTCAAGTGAAGCCCAAACAAACACTGACGACGAGGCTTCCGAGAGCGTGGGCACAGAGAGCGGGGAATCTGGCTCGGATGATGATGACGACGACAATGACAGTGACGACGTGGAGCTCACATATGCCCTGATCAGAAAAGGGAAGCTGCCAGTCGAATCTCCAAAGAAGAAAAGAATAACTGCTGAAGACGCAACACCAATAATCGCTGGCAGACCCCAAGTCTTCACAATCAAAGAAAAAGCTAAGCCGATAGTTGTTTCCAGCGAGACAATTTGCTCAAAGGACGACTATGACGAGGCAGCTCGTACAATCAAGAATTCTGAAGAAGTCGTCATCCGGGAGAAAAGGGCCAAAGTTAAGAATGATAAGGCTGCTAAGGCAAAGCCCCAGCCCCGAGCCAGAAAGAGCCTGATTGATAAGGCAGACGAGCATATCTTTGCTGGCTGCGATACATTTATCCAGATAAGCCGAGCTCAATCCTTAAGCACAGGAGCCGATCTTTTCGGTTCCCGAGTAGAAGTCGCAGCATCTGGCTCAACTGCGCAAGCACAGCCCTCTCCCAGCCACTCGATAGCCTCTCAACAGGCTATTGTTTCAAAAGAATGGGACTACACTGACCGCTTTTTTCTGCAAGTGTACAGATCGGTCGTAGTAAAACCTAGAGTATTCTAGGGTCGATCCCACGAGGAGCGCAAACTGATTTTTTATAGCTTGTACTTCTATTAATTCAAAAAAAAAATCTTTTGTTTCGTTTTGATTAAAGGGAAATGAATATTAAAATCCGATTAAAAAAATGACAAGTAAACAAATGATAAAACGGCCCTAGGGATTCGGGATACACTTGATATTAATGGAAAATTCTTACCTGTCGGTTCAACAATTAAAGTGGTAATTGGTTCAAAAATATGCTAATACTCCGTCAAGCTATTAGCACGTCCTAGTTAAATTAGAGTAAATTCGTCAATTAAACACTAAAATTAACTAGTCAAAAAAAATGACAATTAAAATCCACCACAAATACCTAACTATGTCTAGTTTAGGTGATTTGCGTTTATTTTACGGGATCAAGTATCGTGCTTCACCCGTCGGTGCATCACACAATACCTAACAAGAATTAGGCACGAGCTCTATGCAAAATTCACTAGGAAAATACATAAAATAAATTTAATTGGAAAAATTAATCAATTGATTAAATTCAATGAACCAAAACAGCAAGAATTATTCACTAATATCAAGCTTTAATCCCAAATCCCTTGGGTAAAAATTCTAGCCTACAATCATTCTTAAAGTATGGAAGAAATCACTTTTTAATAGCATAAACATGAAAGTAAGAATTCTAGAATTGAACACACAACTGAAAATTCAGAATTTAAACTAACTAACTGATGAATAACAAGAAGAACCGGAGATGAGTGATGAAGATTCGGATGAACTTCTCTTCTAATCTCCACTTTCTTCCTCACTTTTCTTCGCCCCCTTTTTTTTTCCCTGTTCTTCGTTGCAGCGCTGCTGTTTTTATATGGTCCTCAAGTGCAATCTTTCGGATCATTAATTAAGGAAGTTGATCTCCAACGGTCCTCTCTGAAACGTGAAATTCGCTGCTATAAATGGATGAAACATTAGGTGAATCACTGGTAGTTTTGATGCTCGTCGAATAGGAAAGATTGCAGCCTTCATGCGTGAGATTTTGCTTTTCCAGATTTGGTGTGGAGAGAAGTTACGGGAAAGGCTTCTGGACTTCTTATGCTTGGGCTGATTTTTAAGAGACTTTTCCTTCATCTTCTAATTCCTTGTATTTTGGCCTCAAGACTTCAACTTCTTTTCATTTTAGCATTATTCTACAAAAAAATAGATTTATCACAAATTAGTCATAGAATCCTAAAAGTGAATCCAAATAGGCCCAAAATAACAAGATAAATTATCAGAAATAAATAATAAAATCGGAACTATCAAATTCCCCCACACTTGGGATCTTGCTTGTCTTCAAGCAATATTAACGAGAAGCAAACATTCCAACGCAGAAAGAAAACTCATGACTTTGCCTTGTGAGAATGTATTATTGCTTGCCTCAGGAATGCCAAATCAGAATTAACTTTAGTTAATACTCCAACACACAACTAGTGTAAAACAATAAGGCTGTTCTGCTTTTACACAAACTAAAAGTAAGTGCAGATGCAAACCCCTAAAAAGCACATAGGAAATCACCAAATAAGCACACAAGGGAAAATAATAATGCACCTCACATCATGTTGGAAAACAACCTGCTAAAACAGAGAAACGAAAAAAAACAAGTATTTTTAACAAAAGTACTCTTTTTCAACTTACTTTACACTATGATGGGAAAAAATTGCAGCACATATTGAAAAAAAAAATCCTAAGGTATTGAACTAAAATAACAGTAGCATAAATAAGCATATTGAAAGAAGAAAAATTTTGTCACTTGTACAAAAAAAAAAATCAAACAGAATTCAGCAGCAGCAAATAGGAAAAAAAACTAGTTTTGTCTTAGAAGTTGACTAAAATTGATGCTAATAAGGCATTAAACTCATCATTGGCTTTAACAGATCCGAAATGGAGGAGAACATGTGCTCAACAATACTGACTAGAATAATTCCCCCACACTTAAAAAAAACATTGTCCTCAATGTTACCAGCAAACGATTAAGGGAAAAGAATACTCCCTGAGAAAATTATTTATGGAAGAGCTGGCTGGAGATTACCCAAGCGATCCTAAAACACCAAATCACCTCGTTTTTTTTTCTCCAAAAAAAGTGAAACAACAAGCAACGAGAACAGAAAATAAAATAAAACTAATAACTAAAGGATAATGGACTTAATGTTGGGTTGCCTCCCAATAAGCGCTTTAGTTAATGTCTAGAGCTAGACAAAAAAATGCGTCAATCGGTATGGAGTGTGATAGATTCAGCATTAGGGACGGTCTCCCCACGATAGAAGTGTTTCAATCTCTGCCCATTGACCACAAATGGCCTCTTTTCACTGCCTTCGATCTCAATTGCACCGTAAGGATGGACTTTGGTCACAATGAAAGGCCCTGACCATCTCGATTTCAGCTTACCTGGAAAAAGCTTAAGACGAGAGTTAAATAATAAAACCTCTTGCCCTTCCTTAAACTCTCTCCTAAGAATTTTTTTATCATGCCACGCCTTAGTTCTTTCTTTATAAATTCTCGAATTTTCATATGATTCACGACGGATTTCATCCAGCTCACTCAACTGAAACAATCTCTTCTCACCTGCAGCCTTCAAGTCATAATTCAAAGTTTTTACAGCCCAATAAGCACGGTGTTCTAACTCAACAGGGAGATGACAAGACTTACCATAAACTAACCTATACGGAGACATCCCTAAGAGTGTTTTATAGGCAGTCCTATAAGCCCATAATGCATCAGGTAACTTTAACGACCAATCCTTCCTAGTGGAGTTGACAGTTTTTTCAAGGATAGATTTAATCTCTCTATTAGAAACTTCTACCTGTCCACTTGATTGTGGATGGTAAGTGGTTCCTGATTTGAGATGACAACCATATTTAGCGAGTAAAGCAGTAAATTGCGAATTCTTAAAATGCACACCGTTATCACAAATGAAAGCTCTAGGCACCCCAAAGCGGGATATGAGAGACCTAACAAAATTAACTACACTCTTGGCAGTATTATCGGGTAAGGCAATTGCCTCTACCCATTTAGATACATACTCAACAGCTACAAGAATGTAAAGTTTATCATGAGACGGGGGAAATGGGCCCATAAAATCCAGGCCCCATAAATCAAATAATTCAACTTCGAAAATACCTTGTTGAGGCATTTCATGCCTCTTACCAATAGTTCCCGTTCGTTGGCATCTATCACATGCCATCACAAAACTCCCAGTGTCTTTAAAAAGAGTTGGCCAATAAAAACCACTTTGAAGAACTTTTGCTGCTGTCCGCTCAGCCCCATGATGACCACCGTAAGGAGATGAATGACAATCGTTAAGAATTTGTACCATCTCTTCTTCAGGCACACATCTCCTCACAATCCCATCCGCACACCGCCTAAAAAGCAATGGGTCATCCCACATATAGTATTTAACATCAGCAAAGAACTTCTTTTTTTGGTGGTAACTTAAATCCTGCGGAACAACGTTAGAAACTAGAAAATTCACATAATCGGCAAACCAAGGAACTACAGATTTATCAATGGCCCAAAGGCCCTCATCTGGAAACTCATCATTAATTGAGTTTTCTGACAAATCAGGACTTGTGTGCTCTAACCGAGACAAATGGTCAGCCACAAGGTTTTCCGATCCTTTCTTGTCTCGAATTTCTATGTCAAATTCCTGTAAGAGTAAAACCCATCGAATTAGTCTCGGTTTTGCATCTTTTTTTAACAGAAGGTACCTCAAGGCAGAATGATCAGTGTAAATGATAACTCTCGATCCTATAAGGTAAGAACGAAATTTATCAAGTGCAAAAACAACCGCTAAGAACTCCTTTTCAGTAGTTGCATAATTAATTTGAGCATCATTCAACACCCTACTGGCATAACAAATAACATGCAAATTTTTCTCTCTTCGTTGTCCTAAAACTGCCCCTAATGCAAAATCACTCGCATCACACATTAATTCAAATGGTAAATTCCAATCGGGAGCAATTATAATAGGAGAAGAAATAAGAGCTTGTTTCAAAACATTAAAAGAATGCAAACATTGTTCATCCATCATAAAAGGTGTATCTTTTACAAGTAAATTACAGAGAGGTTTTGAAATTTTAGCAAAATCTTTAATAAACCTTCTGTAAAAACCAGCATGTCCTAAAAAACTTCTAACACCTTTTACCGAAGTAGGAGGAGGTAAATTTTCAATAACCTCAACCTTAGCCCGATCAACCTCAATTCCCTTGGCAGAAATCTTATGACCTAGAACGATACCTTCAGTGACCATAAAGTGACATTTTTCCCAGTTAAGTACAAGGTCAGTTTCCACACATCTCGATAACACACGTTCTAAATTCGCTAAACAAGCATCAAAAGACATGCCAAAAACAGAAAAATCATCCATGAAAACCTCAATAATGTCACCAACCATATCAGAAAAAATAGATATCACACAACGTTGAAAAGTAGCAGGTGCATTACAAAGACCAAAAGACATTCTTCGAAAAGCAAACGTACCAAACGGGCATGTAAATGTAGTTTTTTCTTGATCTTCGGGAGCAATAGGAATTTGAAAATAACCAGAAAACCCATCAAGAAAACAGTAATATGCATAACCAGCTAACCTTTCTAACATTTGATCAATGAAAGGAAGGGGAAAATGATCTTTTCGGGTTGCAGAATTAAGTTTTCTATAATCTATACAAACCCTCCATCCAGTCACAGTCCTAGTAGGTATTAATTCATTTTTATCATTACTAACAACTGTAATACCCCCTTTCTTAGGGACTACTTGAACTGGGCTTACCCAAGAACTATCTGAGATTGGATAAATGATACCTGAATCCAGCAACTTATGAATTTCAGCCCGCACAACTTCTTTCATATTAGGGTTAAGACGCCTTTGGGCTTGCACACAAGGAGTATGATCATCTGTAAGTAAAATTTTATGCATGCAAATCGAAGGACTTATACCTTTAATATCAGCAATAGACCACCCTAAAGCTTCCCTATACTTCTTCAAAAGATCTAACAACAATTTTTCCTCTTCAGGCCTCAAGTAAGCATAAATAATTACTGGAAAAGTATTATTATGCCCAAGAAAAGCATATTTCAGATTTGAAGGAAGAGGTTTAAGCTCAAGTTGAGGGGGTAATTCAATTGAGGGTGGAAGGGGAGGGGTGCTACTGCCTAAATCTTCATATTTCCTACTTAGATTACTAGCCAACGACCCTCGTCCTTCTAATTTTAACACACACTCAGAAAAAACAGAATCCTCCTCTTTTTCATTCAAACTAAGAGAAATGCATGCTTCAAGTGGTTCACTAAACGAATTTTTAGCAAAAGTTTCAGAGACAAGAGAATCAACTATGTCTAAAGCATAACAAGAATCATCAAAAGTAGGGAAATTAACAGTTTTAGCAATTGTAAATTCTTCTTTGTCAGCCCCAGCCCTAAAAATCAATTTTCCTTGAGGCATATCAATCAAAACTCCACCAGTTAATAGGAAAGGTCTACCCAAAATCAAAGAAGTATCAGAATCACTTCCTATATCAAGCACAAGAAAATCTGCAGGAAAATAAAATTTACCAACTTTAACTAAGACATCTTCAACAACACCAAGTGGATACTTAACTGACCTATCAGCCAATTGTAAGGAAACAGTTGTGGGCTTAATATCAACAATTCCTAGTTTTTTGCAAACAGTTAAAGGCATTAAATTGATACTAGCACCTAAATCACATAAGCACCTATCAATCATGAAATTACCAATAGTGCAAGGAATAGAAAAACTCCCTGGATTCTTTAACTTGGGTGGCAGCTTGCTCTGAAGTATGGCGCTGCATTCTTCACTTAATTGGACAGTCACAAACTCCTCGAGTTTCTTCTTGTTTGACACTAACTCTTTTATATATTTAGCGTAAGAGGGCATTCTAGCAAGTGCTTCTGCAAACGGGATATTAACCTGCAACTTTTTAAATATTTCCAAGAACCTCTGGAAATTATTATCTTGGTTCCTCTTACGCAGCCTCTGTGGGTAAGGAATAGGAGGTACATATGACTCAGGAGGAACGTATGGCCTTTCTACATCAGAGTCAGATTGTTGAACCTCTTTATCTTTAGAAACCGGTTGGTCAGTTTGATCTCCAGCCACCTCAGGTTCCTTAAATTGGTTCCTGACAGTCTTGTCTTTACCTTGAGTGTTCTCATTAACGGTGTCTGGCAGATTTCTCCCACTTCTTAATGTCACTGCCATTGCGTCTCTTGGGTTAACATCAGTGGTGGATGGAAGTTTGCCTTTATCTTTCTCTGTTATCATTCTAGCCAATTGCCCAACTTGCACTTCCAGGTTATGAATTGAAGCTTGGTTAGACTGGACCACCTTGTCAATTTTAGCATCCATCTTCTTCATAGTGGAGTCTAGGTTAGCCATGTACTGCATGATCACTTCTTCAAATTGGGGTCTCTTCTCTGGTAGATGGACTTGGTAGGGAGGTGCTAATTGTGACTGAAATTGGGGCATTTGTGTTTGTTGGAACCCTGGAGGTCCCACTGGCCTAGCATTTCCCTGATCCTTCCATGAAAAGTTTGGGTGATTTCGCCAACCCGGATTATACGTGCTTGAAAAGGGATCATTCTTTTGAGGCTGATTTTGTTTATTTCCGTAAGCTCCCATGTAGTTCGCCTCTTCACCAGGCTGTTGGTTTACACCTATATTCATGCAAAAGTTAGCATTATGTCCAAATAAACCACAACAGGCACATACCTCACTGGATTGACCATCTCGAGTCATCAATAGTTTCATTTGCTTATTAAGCTCAGCCAATTGCGTTGTCAAATCTGTTTGGGTGTTTACTTCCTGCACAATAGCCCTACGACCTCTTACAGCCTTTTGTTGAGAATTAATTGATAGATTTTCATAAATAGCCCACAACTCATCAGCATTTTTATCACCTGTATAACCACCTGAGGCGGTATCTACAAGAGTTTGGCAGTTCAGAGTAAGACCGTCATAAAAAAATTGAGTTAACAATAACAAAGGAAATTGATGGTGGGGACATTGTTTTAAAAATACATTAAACCTTTCCCATGCTTCATGAAATAATTCCCTTTCCCATTGAACAAAATTACAAATTCTACTCCTATAATCCATTGTTTTCTGGTTGGAGTAGTATTTGAACATAAATGCATCATAAACTTGTTCCCAATCGGTTAAAGAGCCCTCTGGCAGATTAAGTAACCACTGCCTAGCGTCACCTTTCATGCAATAAGGAAAACATCTCATACGAAGCTCATCTTCAGATAAGTTATTTAAAGGAAAAGTTTGTACTGTACTATAAAGCTCACGCATGAATCCTAAAGCATCCTCAGTTCCCAGTCCATTAAAGGACGGAAGTATATTAAGATGAATATTTTTAAGCTCATAATTTCTCGCAGCATCAGAAAGTAAAATACAAGAAGGGTTAGCAGCGATTACCGGACGTTGGATATCTCTCAAACGTGGAGGCGGCGGCACAATAACCTCGTTATTATCGTTCGCCATAACTAACCTTCTTCTTGTCCTGTTTTGCCAAAAAGTGCGCTCAATCTCAGGATCAAAGGGTTCCAAGTCCTCGTTAATTCGATTTCTAGTTACCCTTAATCGCATAAAAACCTGCACTTACTCAAAGAAATCTGAAGCACAACGATGATCGTAAGTGAAAAAAATAAAATAAAATAAAAACTAACTAATAGAAATAACCACAAAAAAAAACAGTTTAAGCGCTCCCCGGCAACGGCGCCAAAAACTTGACCGCTTTTTTCTGCAAGTGTACAGATCGGTCGTAGTAAAACCTTGAGTATTCTAGGGTCGATCCCACGAGGAGCGCAAACTGATTTTTTATAGCTTGTACTTCTATTAATTCAAAAAAAAATCTTTTGTTTCGTTTTGATTAAAGGGAAATGAATATTAAAATCCGATTAAAAAAATGACAAGTAAACAAATGATAAAACGGCCCTAGGGATTCGGGATACACTTGATATTAATGGAAAATTCTTACCTGTCGGTTCAACAATTAAAGTGGTAATTGGTTCAAAAATATGCTAATACTCCGTCAAGCTATTAGCACGTCCTAGTTAAATTAGAGTAAATTCATCAATTAAACACTAAAATTAACTAGTCAAAAAAAATGACAATTAAAATCCACCACAAATACCTAACTATGTCTAGTTTAGGTGATTTGCGTTTATTTTACGGGATCAAGTATCGTGCTTCACCCGTCGGTGCATCACACAATACCTAACAAGAATTAGGCACGAGCTCTATGCAAAATTCACTAGGAAAATACATAAAATAAATTTAATTGGAAAAATTAATCAATTGATTAAATTCAATGAACCAAAACAGCAAGAATTATTCACTAATATCAAGCTTTAATCCCAAATCCCTTGGGTAAAATTTCTAGCCTACAATCATTCTTAAAGTATGGAAGAAATCACTTTTTAATAGCATAAACATGAAAGTAAGAATTCTGGAATTGAACACACAACTGAAAATTCAGAATTTAAACTAACTAATTGATGAATAACAAGAAGAACTGGAGATGAGTGATGAAGATTCGGATGAACTTCTCTTCTAATCTCCACTTTCTTCCTCACTTTTCTTCGCCCCCTTTTTTTCCCTATTCTTCGTTGCAGCGCTGCTGTTTTTATATGGTCCTCAAGTGCAATCTTTCTGATCATTAATTAAGGAAGTTGATCTCCAACGGTCCTCTCTGGAACGTGAAATTCGCTGCTATAAATGGATGAAACATTAGGTGAATCGCTGGTAGTTTTGATGCTCGTCGAATAGGAAAGATTGCAGCCTTCATGCGTGAGATTTTGCTTTTCCAAATTTGGTGTGGAGAGAAGTTACGGGAAAGGCTTCTGGACTTCTTATGCTTGGGCTGATTTTTAAGAGACTTTTCCTTCATCTTCTAATTCCTTGTATTTTGGCCTCAAGACTTCAACTTCTTTTCATTTTAGCATTATTCTACAAAAAAATAGATTTATCACAAATTAGTCATAGAATCCTAAAAGTGAATCCAAATAGGCCCAAAATAACAAGATAAATTATCAGAAATAAATAATAAAATCGGAACTATCATACACCCCCTCGATGGTTCCTTCTGAATCAGTTGAGCGTACAATTGACCTATCTCCCGAGGTCAAAACCCCTTCTTCTCACACACCGAGTCTAGGTGTCACATTCCCAACATTTTCTTCATTTTCTAGGACACCTACACTATTCACTGCACATACAGGTGCACACACCCTGAACGCAACAACCAGAGCGCAAGCTATGACGGTTGGAAGCCCTGCTACGCCCACAATGATTCCATCATTGAATGCAGGCCACACATCAGCAATCTTCATTGATGCTGTGTCAACAGTTACAACCCCCGTAACTGGTCACCCTACCTTTGAAGACGTAAACGTTCTACTCAATCGCTTCCTAGATTCCACCATTAAACCATGGGTGCAAGATGCAATGACGGCTCTAGCACAGGAATTTAGGACCACCTAAGCGGTTCGGTCTGAACAAACCCCACCCCAACCTTCACCTGAACCGTTCATCTCCCATACACAACCCGTATCCTCCACCCCTCTATCCCACCAATCCATAAACCAAATTCCCATTCCTTCTCTTTCTCGGGGAACCCAGGATACAGAACCAGTATTCTCCCCACACCCGACCACACCCTCCATCGATCTCTCCTCACTATCCTTCGACACACTAGCTTCGGCTTTGCTGAACAACCTTCTAAACACCCCTGAAGACAAACTTACTCTTCATCAGCAAGCCATAATCGAAGCCCTTCTTTCTTCACCAGAAACCAAGAGCACTTGCAAGGAGAGTCCTCGTGGTCGCAAACGTTCCGATGAGGACCCCGATGATTCGGATCCTCATGAGGGGGAGAACAAGCGACCTCGATCACTTGAGCAAACTGCCCTACCAAGCCAAAGTCCACAGTCAATCCAACCCGAAACGTCGACAAACAACAGCCACCACCCACAGCCAACTTATCTAGCATGGTCGAGCTAGAAGTAACATCCCGAGGCGTATCTCCCAGAGATACCAACCGAGGAGGGGATGGAAGTCCTGATGATGTTACCACTGGTACATCTTCTGCATCAGGCCATCAGTCGGAACCTAGTTCTAAGCTGATGTCAACGGGCAATCCAAGTGAACCCGGTTGTGCTACCAAGGAACAATCACCGCCTCAAAAGCAGCAAAGAGTTCCATACATCTCCCCAGGCAAAGACATCCATGATGCACTGCAGGAGGCGGTGATATACGATAAATGGTCGAGACAATGGACAGAATGGGATGATCTTCGGAATGAGGCTGAACAAGAGGACATGCAAAGAAATTGGTGGCTACGAGAGCTAATTAACAAATGCTCTGAAGATATCATTAGGCTCGAGGACGATGAACGCAAGGAAGGGGAGAACTACAAGGAATCCCAGAAAACTCTTGAATCCGTCGTAAGATAATCAGCGGGAAGACTTCCCAAGATAGAGAAACCCCGGGATAACGTTCGCATCAAAGCCCCCTTCCAAGAGGAAATCAGAGAGCATATCTGGCGTAGACCAGACAGAGTCAAACCGCTGAATGAACTGAAGCTAAGAGGCCTTACTCATCTAAAAGGAAAGCAGGCTGGAGGCCATCTGCATATGCTGCTACAAAGGTCAACTGGTACTCAGAGAGAACTGATGGAACAAGATCTGAAGTCAAATATTCTCCTGATTCGTCAAATTCTACAAGTGAAAGCTGAAGATTATCATGGAGTAACATTCTACACTTGCAGACTTCAACGCACTGACGGGAGTGAATTTACTTGCCAAGAGAATGACTTCATCATGCTTAAACCCGACGATATCTATCAAATGTTCATGGCCTATAGATACCTTCCAGTCAGACAGAGCATAACATACAGTGAAGGCCTTGCAGCAATCAAGAGATTCATGCTTAGACAGATCAGAGTACACTCTTCACATGACCTACAGATGGCTATTGAGTGCAACTTGAAAAAGACAAATCTGACAAAGCCAAGACTGTATGGTCCAGAACTTGAAGACTTCCTAGCCTACCACATCTTCTTCACACCGCCAGCAGTCACCTATCTGAACCACAAGAACGAAAAACGTCTCATGGTAGTTAGTGAAATTGAGAAGTACTGTGACGGAACGCTGAAGATAATCAAAGAACAGCTTCTAAAGATGAAGGCAGAGCTAGAGGAAAATCTTCAAGAGGCATCGTCTTATGTTCAAAAGGAACACTCTACAGTAGAGACAATTTTAAAGGCCATTGACGATCGCCTCGAAAAGAGAAATATGCTGAGGCAATATGAACATGCACTTGGTATGTGGAAGCACTACTTCAAGTCGCAGAAGCAATAAGAGAATGGCACTTGATCACAAAGGGGGAGATTGTTGGAGATATTTAATTGTAAATCAAGTTTGTCATAGATTAGCTTTGTATTTAATCCTTGTATTTAAATTAGTGCATGAATTAGATAGCAATCGGGCCAAGTGTTAGGCCCATATAAACAGGCTAAAAGCCTTGTACGCCTAATCTAAACCTCGCCTATAAAAAGGGAGCCGAGGGTTTGGGATTAGGTTAACGTCGTACTTATTCTTCATAGCCTTACGCGCATATTTTTGTGTTGTACGAGTTCACGATCTATCAAAGAGGGTTTTACGTTGATTCATTCTGTGTTCATCCTTACGTTTAATCTTTGTTGTTAGATCGTTATTCATTGCTGTTACAGAAACAGGGACTAACAAATACAGGTTTTGACAGTCTGGGGATATACCCGATCGGGTACCACCTATTACTCGGTCGGGTTTTGCTAAAAAAGAGGGACCGAGTTCAATACTCGATCGAAGCAGCATTTCAAAAATACATGCATACTCGATCGGGTACAATTACATACCTGGTCGAATATTTACAAAAAGGTGGAACTAAAATAAGCCTGCCTCGAATACTCGATCGAGTACAGAGCAAGAATACCCGATCGGGTACTGTTAGGATATTGATCCAGAGGCCCAATACCCGGATCAAGAAGGCCCAACATACCCGGCCCAAACAATGAGCCCATCACTCTATGATGAGTAGATCCAGTGAAGAATTCATGCCGAACGAGATTCGGCCCAAGTAAGTGTTGGCCCAGTAAGAAGATATACCGAACGGAGTTCAGACTATATATCATACTTGGGCCAATTTGACAGCGTCTTCAGCATGATCCAACATCCCGTTCGAGCAATGGACAACCGGCAAGTGGCCAGGTGCAATTAATGCCAGATTGTGACATCAGCAAGTGGAAACATGGGTGACCAAGTCGGTGGAACAACAGCCAATCAGCATGGGGCAGCCCATGCTCTCCATTAGTATAAATAGAAGGTTTAAAATCATTGTAAGGGTTAGCATTTCAATACTCAGGCTCTAGAATAGAATTATTGCTCTTATTTCTTGTATTAAAGCATTATTCCGACCTACCGGTCGGGAATTTCCTTGTAATCAGACTGGTTAATTAATACAAGTGGGCTTTTGAGTATTATCGAGTTCATATTTTATATTTGGTTATACACTTTGATTCTGTACCATTCCTGATATATCCAAAGTTCATGTTGGGCTTTCGGATCTACGGGATTTACCTTCAACATTGGCGCCGTCTGTGGGAAACTGTTCAAAAAGTTTCACATTCAATTATCCAAAAACCACTATTTCCGAAAATGGTCAGAATCAGTTCTTATCACACCAACGACGGTTCACGCCGTCACGGAAGGAGTCACACCCCAGGAAATCAAACCCCTCAGGGACAATCCAGCCGAGGATCGTATCCTCGTTTTGATGGGGATTTTGTGATTCATGAATCCCTAAGGAGAAATCCTCAGGCCATGCGAGATATGGCCCAGGTCATGCAGCATATAACAAACGAGGAGGAAGGAGGGTCCAATTTTACAGGGGAGACTTCACGCACGGAAATAACCACAGCGTCATCATGTTCGCATGCCCATCGGGATAATCGCCGTAGCGCCCCACCAACAGCGCATCATAGTCCCAGTGACCGAACCTCGATCGGATCACAAGCCAGGGGACCAACTCCTATTGGTCATCATTTCCAGTATGCCGAACGGGATAATACCAGGGCCGCTCAACGCCATTGGGACCGGGAGTATACAGACATGAGGGCTCCACCACCGCCCCCTTTGACGGCCCAGGAGGAAGAAATGGCTGAGATGAGGAGGCAGATGAACGGGATGCGAGATCAGATGAACAGGGCGCCTGTACAACCTGCCCCAGTTCAGCTCGGAATTACTTCCCCTTTCACCAGGCAAATCATGTATGCAGACATCCAAGGAGGTGCCAAACCACCGACCGGTCAAATCTATGACGGGGTGGGAGATCCCCATGTGCATTTGAGGAGTTACCAAGGGGGACTCATGCTACTAGGAGCACCCGAGGCTGCTATTTGCCGGTTGTTTTTTAGTACGCTCAGAGGGCCCGCCCAGGAGTGGTTCGGGACACTGCAACCCGGGTCGATCAACAGTTTCGCCGAATTATCGGCGTTATTCTTGGCCCAGTTTGCTTCCAGTGCCAATCCGAAACGGCATTTCAACTACCTGACCAGCGTGAAGCAAAACCCCAAAGAGACCCTCAATCAATTCTTAAAAAGATGGAGGGATGAAACTCTGACAGTGGGAAACATGACGGATGATACCGCCATCACCCTATTCACGAATGCTCTCCGAACGGGAGAGTTATACAAGGATTTGAAGAAGAATCCGGGTACAACATATGCCGAGGTATTAGACAGAGCTCGCAAGCATGCTGCCCTAGAAGAGGAGATAATGATTAGGGATAAGGTCGTTGCGCCTACTGCCCCAATCAAAATGGCCGATCGGCTGGGTCCTAGCCCAGTGGCCGCTATACCCCCCAAGCAAGGGAGATTTACCCCCGTGGTCCTGTCAGTGGCGACCATTTATCAGCACGAGAGGGACTATATTCCCCTCCCGATTGATTCTTCACAATTTATGGGAGCAGACGACTCTGCTTTTTGTAAATATCACAACAGGAAGGGTCATGCCACCAACGCCTGTAGGTCCCTACAAACGGCCATTGAGGACTTGATCCGACGAGGTCATATGGGCAAGTATGTGAATAAGGATCCAAATGCGGTGGGCACCTTGAAGTAACCAACAATGAGGTTGAGTATGAGGCCCTTATTGCGGGTTTAAAATATGCGAAGGCCCTGGGTGCCGATCAGTTAAAAGTCCGGTCGGATAGTCAATTGGTAGTACATCAGGTGAATGGCACCGCCAAGGCTAAAGAAGAGAGAATGAAGGCTTACAAAGAGATAGTTGAGGAGCAGATAAGCAAATTTGAACAGGTGGTGCTCGACCAAATATCCAGGATAGAGAATACTGAAGCAGATATCTTATCCAAGTTAGAAAATGCAGCGTTCGACGACCGGGCACAAGAGATCCCGGCCCATATCCAACGTTTTGCCCATCAGGAAACATTGTGTTGGTCCCGGTTATACTGGATACAGTCTAGAGGGGGGGTGAATAGACTGTATTGGTTTTTAGCTTTTTAAACTAAGTACCAGATTTACAGAATAGCCTGTTCTGTTGAAAGAACAGACTGGCAGCGGATGGGGTTCTGGTAGGGAGTTCTTTTAGCCTCAGAGAAGCAAAGGCAGTAGGCCTTCGGTTAACTCGTAGAACAAGTTCTGCTGAACACAGATACCGAGTCCAAGGAGTTAGACAGTTCTATCTAAGTGTAAGTATTAAAGCAGTAAGTAAACGACACCAGGGATTTTTATAGTGGTTCAAGGAACAACTTGCTCCTCTAGTCCACTGTTCCACTAAGCTGTAAAAACTTCCGTTTACAAAGCCTTAGTCCTAGCACTCAAGAAGCACTCCACGTCTTCTTCAAGCCTAGATGTCTCCTGGGATGCACTGCCTGGCTTCCTTTAAGACTGGTCCTTTCACTGAGTTTCCTTGAAGTATCACCACTTCACTACTCCAGTTACTTGGACGTCCTTCTTGTAGCAAGAAGAGTTTCTGTTGAAACTGGGGTTCCTCCAACTAGCTTCGTTACAAAAGATTTGTATGTGATGAGCCTGAAGAGTTGAAGAACACTTGGAACTTTGCTTGAGATGGAAAAAATATTTTTCCAACTTCTGCCTTCTCTTGTAGAAGATAATGAGTTTGAATCTCAAGGAGGCTTTTTACTTTTCAGAGTTTGAATATCTTGTATGAAGAGTTGTAGCAATGGTTAGCAAAAGTTGCAAAGTTATCCGGTTGTTCTTCGTAGTGTATCTTTTATACTGAGGTTGTCTTCCCGTTGGAGGAGTAGGAGGACAACTGCATTAAATGAGCGATCAGTTGATTTGACTAGTAGAGCCCGGTAAAGTTGGCGGGTTACTATTTTGGGATAAAGTATTCCTGACATTGCGGCCAATCATCTGCAATTACTCTACGTAGCATGGGGTGCATTAAATGAGCATTTAATGCGTGCACCGTAGCTTTTCCGTTTCATACTCCTAGCCATTGAAGGAATCTTTTAGTTGACTTTCCGGTTCTGTGAAATTCTTCTAAGTGTCAGACCTTCTGGTGTGTTTAACTGAGAGTAGAACAGAGGAGGTCTGGAGCACTTCTGTTGGGAGAATATCCAACAGAGACCCAAAAGGGTTTCTGTCAGAGTAAAGACTAACAGAGAGCCTGAGGACTTCTGTTCTGGAGCAGAGAACCAAAGGTCCTCTGTTTCAATAATGCCTTATGAGGGTCTTCTGCTGTTGAAGCCCTTCTGCTCTTGAAGGTCTTCTGCTCTAGAAGGTCTTCTGACAAGTCGATTACTCTAAGAACTTTACAAAGGAAAATTCTAATACATTAACTCTAAACAGGGGTAGACTAAAGTCCTAATTAATCTAGCATCATCAAAATCTAAATACAATTATTCCTTACACATTGGTAACCCAAGCAATCATGATGCTCCAGATCGAGGCCATATCTTATGCCGTCCCTAGCTGGGTCATAGATATGACCAACTACCTGAAAGACGGAACCCTCCCACAAGATAAAAATCCTGCTTATCAGATAAAATGCATCTAGAGGAGGGCTTCCATGTTCGAATTGGTGGACGGACAGCTGTACAAAAAGACGTTTGGTGGGCCGTATTTGAAATGCCTCCCACCCGATCTAGCGGCGGCCGTAATGGAAGAAATTCATGAGGGTATCTGCTCCATCCACCAAGGGCCTAAGACACTGGCCAGAAAAATCATCCTGCAAGGGTATTATTGGCCGACTATCCAACAAGACTGCTTTGCACATACTAGGAAATGTAAAGTATGCCAACTGTACGCACCGGTCCCCGTACGGCCAGCCACTTTCTACACTCCAATGACGGTGGCCCTTCCGTTCGCAAGATGGGGGATCGACCTGTTAGGTCCTCGACCTACGGCCCCCGGGAACAACAAGTATATCATCGTGGGGATAGATTACTTTACCAAATGGGTAGAGGCCGAACCACTGGCCAGCATCACAGATGTCAAATGTCAAAAGTTTGTCTGGAAGAATATCATTTGCCGGTTCGGAATCCCTGAGCAGATTGTAACTGATCATGGAAGGCAGTTCGTAAGCCGGAATTTTGAGAACTACCTGATCAAGTGGGGAATCAAACATTCCAGAGCATCCGTAGCTTACCCTCAGGTGAATGGCCAAGTAGAGAATATGAACCGTACTATCATGGATGGTATGAAGAAGAAGCTGGAAGAATACTCCTCATCGTGGCCTGATCAGTTAAATTATATTTTATGGACTTACAGGACTACACCCCGAACGGCCACGGGAGAAACTCCATTTGCCCTTGCTTATGGTTTCCAGGCCAAAGTACCAACGGAGATCCTAGTTCCCACACATCGAATGGTGCATTACAGCCCAGACCAGAATGAGGACAACCTACGGGCCGAATTGCACTTCATAGAAGAAAGAAGGGATCTGGCAGCTGCACGAATGGAAGAGTATCACAGAGCCACGAGAAGATATTTTGATAAACAAGTCAAAATTCGTTAAATCGAAGTAACGGACTGGTGCTAAGGAAGCGAGAAAAAAGCAAACCTCTCGAAGGTGGAAAAATGGCACAAAATTGGGAAGGCCCCTACCAAATATGTAAGAAGTATGCTTCAGGAACGTTTGGCCTACAAAATACCGAAGGTCGACCGGCAGGCACATGGAATACGGAACATCTAAGGAAATTTTATCAGTAAAAACGGCTGTTGCCACCTCTAAAAAAATGTATAGAGAGGGAGACATAACTTCTAGAAAATCTCAGTCCATGGTTAACACGATCATTCCAGATGACCGAATGATGAACGGGTTAACAACATGGAAGGAAAATCATTCTCAGCTAAGAAAGTTTTGACCCTAGATTTAGGAACGGATAAAGGGATCAAAACGGCTTGAAGAATCGATGCTCAGAAAATCTCAGCCCATGGTGAACACGGTCATTCCGGATGACAGAATGACGAACGGGTTAACAACATGGAAGGAAAGTCATTCTCAGCCAACGGCTTGGAGTTTGACACTCAGATAGTCTCACCTCAGCGGTTAACATGGGAATCGTTCTGGACAACCGAATGAGGAACATATTAGCAGTTTGGAGGGAGCCATTATTTCAGCTAGAGTTTTGACCCTGTAATTACGCATTGTTAAAGGGATCAAAATGGCCTGGAGTTTGATGTCAGTGATTCTCACCTCGGCTTTTTAACACGCAAAATCATCCCGGATGACCGAATGAGGAACGGGTTAACAGTTTGGAGGGAGCTGAGTCGTCAACTTAGCTAAATTCGACCCTGTAATTACGTATGGGCAAAGGGATCAAAACGGCTTGGAGATGGTGTCAAGACTGTAAGATATGGACGAACCGAGCGACATTCGGATAAGGTACGGATTGTCGTCCGGGGAATCGGAACTATGGTTTTGAAAAATCTCGCCTCAGTCGTTAACTTGATTTGGAAGCGAGTCGCCCTTTTAGCTAAAAATAAGGAATGACCCGATTCGGTGACCTTGCTTACAGTTTGAAAAGGGTTACGTCAGACCCCTAATATGGATGATATGAGCCAGAGAGAATAGTTCGGAATGCATCGGAATTATGGGTTTGGAAGGGAGATAGTCTCACCTCAGCTTGTTAACACGTGGGATCATTCCGGATGACCGAATGACGAACGGGTTAACAGTTTGGAGGGAGCCCCTGTCCCAGCTGAGAGTTTGACCCTGTGGTCACGATCAAAACGGCTTGGAGGAACCCACCTCAGCTAAGAGTTTTGACCCCGTGGATCACGAACGGAAAAGGGATCAAAACGGGCTCGGGAAAGGTCAGACATAAAGATACATGAGGTGAATGATGTTCGGCAACATAGAAAGGATTATGAGCAAGAAAAATCAAAGAAAAAATAAAAGAGAAACATCAACAGTTAAAGAGAAATGCTCAGTTTATTCTTCGGCATTACTAGCCGGAATATACAAGAGAAAAAGACAAGAAAGCAAAAATTTACAAGGCTATGCTACTGAAGGACTGCCGTTCGGGGAAGGTGGAGGTTGAGAGCTCCCTGCCTGCACTGCATCATCAGGCGCTGCTTTTGTCCTCTTCTCCATGATCCGGTCGTATGTGTTCCCGAACAGATCGTCAAAGCCTAATTTATCAGGGTCGAACGGCTTAGGGAAATGTTCTAGGATCAAATCAAGGTTCCTGTCCAAAAGCAGATCCTGACTTTGCGTCACAGTTTTCTCGGTCAGGACATCCAAGAAAGATTTCCCTTCCGGCATGCTGTCCAAGAGATCAATCCCTGCCTTGATGGGATCCTCGCTTTCGCGTAAGAATTGGCCAAGATGAGGTCCCAGGAATTGCCGGGCTGTGTTCTCCAGAGCGACGTTCAGCCCTTTGCCTCGTTGATAATCAACTATTGATTGATTTGCGATCTGAGAAGTGTTGACCGTATAAGGTTCGGGCAGATGATCACCAACAGCTTTGTCAAATTTGATCCCGGCGGATTCGGCAGCCCGCACCTTGGCCCGGAGTTCTTTAATCTCTTGGCCGCGACGTCGGGTTTTTTCTTGCATTCCAGCCAGAGAAGCTTTTGCCTTCTCACCTTCCTTGGCCCGTTCTTGTAGATCAGCCGCTAATTTCCGAGCGGCAGAAAGAAAGACCTGGCTGTCATCCCGATTGCTGGCCAGGGTTTTCATTTCCTTTTCGGCCGCAAGAAAGGCCTAATGATAGTATACACCGGCCTGAAAACAAGTTGCAAAGGAAGTCAGATAAGATAAACCAATAAAAAATAGGAAGGTATGGATCAGAATGAAGCGTACCTTGAGTGCTTCTTGATAACCTGCTTCAAAAAGATCGGACCAGTGAGTCAAGTTCGTGAAACTGGGGGGAACCTTAATCGCAGTATGACACCACATGGAGGATGGCATCAGCCTGAACAGGTATCTATCTTCTGATCTAGGTCCCATGTTCGAAAACTCAACAAACATCCGATCATCGATCGGCGCATCAGAAAGAGCTGGAGTTGTTGGTTTGGCAGGCATAGATTTTTTGGGTTCAGCTTCCGACCCGGTCAAATCAACTACGTGATCGACCGGGATCAATATGTTGCCGTCATTCCCCTTGCGTTTCTTTCGGTTTTGCTCAGCAGGGGCATGATCGACAATCATTTTCTCCTTGCCTTTTCCAGAGGAGGCCGTCAGAGTAGCGGCAGATATAGAACGCCGGACGGGTATGGGAGATATCACACCTACAAAAAAGGGAATCAGAGATAAGAAGCTAAATTGGAAGAAGGAATGACGATCGGGTTAAAGCCATGTTACACTTACCAATCCCGGCAGATAGCATGTTAGAAGTGGTAATAAAACCCCGAAGACTTCGGGTTCCTCCCATCCGCAGAGACTCAGCTTGGGAGCGTAGAACGGCATCTACTCTAGGCTGAGAATCCCGAACGGGATAGGCGTTCCACCTATCCGGAATTGGCAGAGAATCACCTACTCGGACAAACAGAAAACGCTCCTCCCAGTCAGACGGCGGGGTGGGATTATGTGTAAACAACTGACGATCAGAACGGACTACCAGCTTCAGGTACCCGGTCGTCCAGTAAGGCTGATAGCAGTAGTGATGAAGAAATAAGTCAACACTTGGAGCGATCCTCAATTCGTGGCATTGAATTATGAAGCCTGTAAGAATGTGGTAGGTACTGGGCACGAACTGAGCGGGTAGTACAGAAACCTGGCGTAAGAACTCCACGATGAACGAATGAAGAGGGAAGCGAAGCCCAGCAATCAAAGCGTCAAGGTGCACTAGCACGTGCCCCGGTCGATGCCTCATTGGGTGCCGGATGAATCTAGCATAATATTCTCTTGGTGGGGGCAGTAATTGGCCAAGTTGCCGTTCGACATCTTCAGGAAGACGTTGTTTTTGTTTACGGATGCGGTTGAAATGCAGGGGAATGCACGGTGGCCGCTCGGGCATTCCCTTGTTATAGATCTGGACATCGTCATCTGATAGGCATCCGTCATCACGTGGCTGTTCGGTGCTTTTTCCTGCGAGAGGATTGCCGGAGTTAGGTGCTTGGGAAGAAGAGCCTTTGGCCTTGTTACCAGCAGATGTTTTGCCTACGCGAATCAACGACATCTCTTCAGATTCTGAGCTAGAAGGGTAATACATAAAAACACTTGAGGAATTCTGAGAATTCTAGAGAGAGAAAGCTTGAAAATACGCAAGAGATTCTGAGCTTAGAAAGAAAAATGAGGAAACAGCAAGAAAAATAAGGGGCAAGCACCTCTCTATAAATAGGGAAAGTGCCGCCCAAAACCCTAATCCATGAACAACACGTGGCATTAAGTGGTTATGATTAATCAGGGTGTGTTTATGTTCCATCTTTAGGCACGTACCCCGAACAGGCAATAAAGAAACATGATTGTGAGTGCTAGTTAACCAGGTAAACGAACGTCGAACGGGCACTTATGTTTGAGGCAAATCTTTTCACACAAAGAAAAGCAACGAGGTCCATAGGGATGGCAAAAAACTACTCAGATCGTCGATTACCGAACCGCGATCCAAATAACTAAGATGTTTCAAACTAGCCGAGTGACGAACGGGCTCACAGAGAATTAACAAAGATCACAGAGAGTTGTTGGTTAGAAAAACTGCTACGTCCTAGCACGTGCCCCGAACGGCTATCAACATATGAAGGAAGCTAAATGCAGTGGACAATCAGAAACATCTGAAGCCAGAAAAACTGCCAATCCTAAAAAATGATCTGAAGCCCGAACGGCTATCAACATACGAAGGAAGCCGAATGCGGGTAGACTATCAGAGACATCTGAAGCCAGAAAAACTGCTATGTCCTAAAAAACGATCAGACGCCCGAACGGCTATCAACATACGAAAGAAGCCGAATGCGGTAAAACTGAAGGAAACGTCTGAGGCCAGAAAAATCAGCCAAGTCCTAAAAAATGAACAGAAGCCCGAGCGGAAAACATATGATGTTAGGAGTGTTGAGTAAAACACAGTCAGAAAACCGTTAAGTACTACAAAACGGACCGAATCCCGAATGGTGAGTAAATCATTCAATAAAGGCAAGAAAGACAGTATATAGAGCTTTATGCAAAAAAGAGATATATATTCATCGGCTCTATTGGCCGGGAAATACAGATAAGGTTTGCAAAGAAAGAGGGAAAAGGGGAAAGGGATTACAGTTGCTAAGATTACTAGATTCTAATCTACTGTTCTGCCCTATGGTCTTCTTCATCACCCTCCTCCTCATCCGAGTCAGTGGGGGGATCAGGCTCCTTCCCCGCTTCACGATCACCAGCCCGTTGTAAGTCCCGTTGATACTTCTCGTATTGGGCTTCAACTATGGGCGCTTGGGAAAGATCAACCAGCTCGACCGGCCTCCCTAGTAATTCTTGAAATTTGGTGACGAAGGGAGCCATGATGTGCTGGCAGCCCATGACGTACAGGGATCGGGCCAGGAAATCATTGAACTTTTTCCCCCTTGGGTCCTGGTCGAGCAATTTGACCCCCTCGCTCCGACGGACATCACCCGTGGAGAAACGCTCAAGGTAATCACCAAAGGTGAGTGGGAGTTGCTGTTGTGCATAATCTTTTTTCAAGATGGCGAACTCCTCAGACCCTTTGAATGACTCCCGGACGGCAGACAAATCAACTTTATTTCAGCAGGGCCGTCCGGGATACGAGGGGCATGCTCTTCAAACTTGACCAAGGCAGCTTCGGCAGCATGAACCTTGGATTGAGAGACCCCGAGCTGAACCCGGAGCTCGCCAAGCTCGAATTCAAGACGCTTCTTCTCCTCTGCATAGGCTTTCCGCTCGGCATCCAGAGCAGCAAAAGCAGCTGCTGCATTCTGCTCCGCGGAAGTCTGAGCAACGATCAGCTCCCGCTCCTTAGCCAGTCGAGCTTCCTTCAGCTGCAGACTGTAAAGCCCAACCTGCAGAATGACATTCGGGAAATGAGATGGTGAAAGAAAATTTAAACTATGAGAAATTTAAACTATGAAATGGTAAGATACCTTCAGAGCTGCTAAGGCCAAGCATTCCTCAGATTGCTCGACCGGCAGCTTGGGGACGGTGAAATTGTTAAAGAAGGCAGAGGTAGACCAAATCTGGCTTGCTGAGCAGCCACCTCTTTCTACAACATCATGAAACGGATCCGCCAGTGAGATCTGGTCAACCTGGCCAGATAGCTGGACGGTGGGTATATCACCCGCACCCTGGCCGGTTTCTTGAGCAGCTTGGAAGTGCTCGGGAAATTGTTGCAGTTGATCAGAACCAAACCGATCATCGACCAGCATGGCATCGAATTGGTCCTGATGGACCTGCTGTATTGGTTGTGGCTCTGGAACTGGTTGAGAAGACCCAGCATCCTGAGCAGTAACAGTAGAGGGAATAGGTTGGGGGTTCTTCCTGGCCTTTTTCCGTTTACCAACCCCACCAGCTGCCAGAACTCTGCTATTATCCATGGGTAGATCTGGATTTGGTGCTGAAAAGTGACAAAGGAAAATGTTAGTATCGAGTGTCCTTAGCGTGTGAGAAACTAGAAAAAAGAAAAAGAGAACGTTTCTTGCACGGGAAGGACCGCCCGGACCATGGCACTTGATTTCTCAAAACAAGTAAACCCAAGAGAACGGGCAGTACCTATCCCGGCTTCAACGAGCCGATCGGGAGTCAGATAACTCATGATGTCCATGCATTTATCTTTCTCCACAGCAAGCACGTCCTTGTAAATTTCTTCTGTAAGGACTGGATCAGGAGTCTTGCAGGGGAAGGCATTCCATTTGCGGGGAACTAGGCCGTCCGGGACAGACACGAAGAAAAACCGGTCTTTCCACCCCTTGATTGAAGTTGGATTGCCCTTGAACAGAATATGCCCCGTTCGGGCACTAGTGGCCAGATAGCCGTGGGTTTGTTGAGGGGCTACCTTGAAAAATTGATGGAAGAGATCTAAGGTTGGTCGGGCACCGGCATCTTTACAACGGCAAATAAAACCCGCCATTGCCCGATGGGAATTCGGCATAATTTGGGCCGGTACAACTTCATAGAAATTAAAAAATGAAATGAAAAAAGAATGTAGCGGGAACCTAAGGCCGGCCCTAATTGAGTCAAAATGAACTACAACCATCCCGGGCCTATGACGCATTGGGTGAAGCCCAGCTTGCAGTCGGAAGTTCACTGGGTCTGGGATAAGGGCCGGAATTTCGGCCCTATTGTGGGAGGTCAGTTTCTGCCGCCTCTACCTAATCAGTTTTAGGTCAAGGCTATGGCGAGGGAAATCGTTGGGACGTCCGGCCGCCATGGAAATTAATTCATCCTCGGACTTGGTATCGTCGGAATCTTCACTGGAGGAAGAAGAACTGTCAGAGGAGTCACCCGTCTCCGCCCTAACCTCCGCCGTCGTTGCCTTGGAACCTTCATCAAAAGGGACGGTGATAATCTCCACATCACGGTCCTCCCCTTGAGAAGCCATTTCCGAATCAGAACACCGCTGGGAATTCATCTCGACCGAGTCAGGGATAAGACGAGAAAGCAAGGGAGGGAGAGTACCTGAGCGACGAAAGCCGGAAGAAATTACAGAAAACGGCAAGGCGAAGAGAATTACAGAATCGAAACCCGGATTTGAGAAGTTAAAAGCCAATTTATAGCCTTTGAACCACCGTGTCAAGAACTAATCAGGGAGCGACACATCACTAGGAGCATTTAAGCTAAACGTGTGTCTAATGAAAAGACTAAACGACGGTTATCATGATAAAAATGGGGAAATGAAACGACAGCCGTCAAATCACAGCATGGGGAACTGACTACTTCTGCTCCCCGATCGCCATTCGGCAATTTGCAAAATTGGTGTTCATACTTCCTAATGCACTCACTGTCATTCGAGACATCGGAAGTGGGGGACTTGTGTTAGGATATTGATCCAGAGGCCCAATACCCGGATCAAGAAGGCCCAAGATACCCGGCCCAAACAACGAGCCCATCACTCTATGATGAGTAGATCCAGTGAAGAATTCATGCCGAACGAGATTCGGCCCAAGTAAGGGTTGGCCCAGTAAGAAGATATACCGAATGGAGTTCGGACTATATATCATACTTGGGCCAATTTGACAGTGTCTTCAGCATGATCCAACATCCCGTTCGAGCAACGGACAACCGGCAAGTGGCCAGGTGCAATTAATGCTAGATTGTGACATCAGCAAGTGGAAACATGGGTGACCAAGTCGGTGGAACAACAGCCAATCAACATTAGTATAAATAGAAGGTTTAAAATCATTGTAAGGGTTAGCATTTCAATACTCAGGCTCTATAATAGCATTATTGCTCTTATTTCTTGTATTAAAGCATTATTCCGACCTACCGATCGGGAATTTCCTTGTAATCAGACTGGTTAATTAATACAAGTGGGCTTTTGAGTATTAGTGAGTTCATATTTTATATTTGGTTATACACTTTGATTCTGTACCATTCCTGATATATCCAAAGTTCATGTTGGGCTTTCGGATCTACGGGATTTACCTTCAACAGGTACTATTTCCTACCCGGTCGGGTGGTGCCGGAAATTCGAAATCCAAAAAAGCCTGCCTCGAACACCCAATCGAGTACACACCATTACTCGATCGGGTATATGACGATGCACTTTGTCATGGTGCGTCAAAATAAATTCAATACTAACACTTATACGTAGTATAGAGTAGTAGAGTTCGTATCCACAGGGAAAGGAAATAATTCTCTTTTTATGAACTTAATAAATAAAAAGGGGGGTTTTGGGTTTGAATGATTTAAGTTAATTAAGAACTAAAATGAACAACTTATATGTGTTTAATTCAAAGATAAAAAGGACTTGGCATTGCTACTTTTCACTTGTTGATATATTTTAGTCGATCATTGTTATTTCTATAACTTATTCCCTCTCGAATACTCAATCGGGGGGAGTATATCCACTTCATCGAGGGTAGTTATTAACAACAACCGTTCATTAATAACCCTTACTATTAATCGAATATAGAACAACGCCTTATACTGATTTAATAGTAGCATTTTGGCTTTCTAACTCCTTGATGAAATCAATTGAGATTGATAACCTCAACACAACGGTTTCGGTTTAACCAACAAAATCAATCCCTCTTAAGATTATTAACCACGACCGTGCATTAATAAACCGAAGTTACTCACTTGTGAAATCATCAACGATTAACCATCGGTTCGTTGATCGTTTCTACTAATAATTAATATATGAAACAAAACTAGTTGATCCTTTAAGTAATGTTCAAAATATTAATATGAAATATGAATAGGAATTAATTAATATTCAAGGAAGAATATTATTAAAGAAGATGAATCCTATTATAATTAATATCAAGATGTTAACTAATTTTCATCTTAGCCACACTCCCCAACATTAATATAGAGGAAGAAAATACTACTCTAACTAATGTCAAGATGTTAACTAATTGTCATCTTAGCAACACTCCCCAACATTAATATAGAGATAGTATTAAGGAAAGAACTAATAATTAATATTCAAGGGAAGAGGTTAAGAAAATAACTCACAACTTTAATAATCAACAAGCTTCAAGAGCAACACCAAGAATTGGAAGTTTAGCTCCTCATTTGGAGACTAAACATAGCTAGAAAAATAGAAAGAAATGTTATTCTAAACTGAGCTTAAGAGTATAGAAGAAGGGATCATTTTATTGTGAAGGAAAGGGATGTATTTATAGGCTTTTGGGAGCTGCAGGGGCTGATACCCGACCGGGTATATAGGATACCCGATCGGGTATCTTAGGAAATTTCGCGGAAAGCCACATTTCTGGACATACCCGGTCGGGTATGTCGGTTTACCCGATCGGGTATGTGACAAATCTTTACGAAAATTTGCTCCCACGATCCTTTGTTCCCGGATTTGATTTGGACAACCGAATCAAACAAATACCCGATCGGGTATTTCCTATACCCGACCGGGTATAAGAGTAATTTTTCCAAATCGAAATCTTTCTTGTCTCCTTGCACTTTCCTTGATCTTTTGAGGTCCAATCTTGATCCCTTGGGTGAGCTTTGACCTGTTTAGCTCAGAATAGTCCTAATCTAAACAAATTACAAATAATTATGAAAACAAAGTATTATGCCAAAAATGTTTAATTTCCACAACTAGAACTAATAAAAACTAGTTAAAAATACAAACATACATGATAGAAAATTCACACCATCAGTATACCTGAAAAACCAAAAGCCCAAAAATCCTGCCTCAAGCACCCGATCGAGTACGTAGCTCAAAACCGCACAAAAGACACATACCCGATCGGGTATAGCAGGATACTCGATCGGGTATACCTGCGATTTAACCCCCAACAGCTCCCAAACACTCAATCTTCTTCAACTCCCAACCTAAAAATTCGAACCCTTCTCCCCCAAACCTCCATTTTCATACCTTCTCTCTACCATATCTCCCTCGTTTCTCCATCAAATCACTCCATTCCAAAACTAAAGTACTCCCCTCACCCTCCTCTACACACCCATATCCATAAATCCAATTTTCCCCAAATCCCCAAATGTCCGAAAACCCTACTCCCCATTTCGAATTTCGGATTCTTCAAGCTCCAAATCCACCAAAATGGCACCAAGGAAGAACAAAGGAGAGAACTCCAACGCCATGACACCCATCTCGGGCTATGATGACTTCCATTTCACCGACATTGAACACCGGGCTAGAATCCACGCCACAATAGAAAGGCAAGTTAAACCATCCCGTTTTCTATGACATCAAGCTCTTCGTGAATTAGAGATTTATAAGAGCACTAAGAAATTTTTTCATGAGTTGGATATGGACCTTATTTTCAAAACGAAATACAACTCCAATGAAAGAATTATCTATGAGTTCTTCAGTTCAGTTAATTTTGAGAGCAATGAGGATGATTTTAGAGATAACAAACTCATGTTTCGTCTGTTTAACCAAGAATATTCGATAACGAAACTTGAGTTTGTCGAACACTTTGGCATCCCCGTCCCCTATGAGAGAGCCATTTCTGATAGCACCGTAGCCAGTCATGCACTTTGGACAAAAATGACCGGCGAATTGCAATTTAGCTTCTCCCAACTATACATAAGCCATGTCCAACACCCCATTCTCCGGCTATTTTTGATTTTTTTGGCAAATTGCTTGCTTGGGCGCCCCAACAATCATCATACTAGGATGGGGGACGTATGCTTGATTTCTGTGGCTTTATTCCGTCGTGCTGTGAATTTTAATTTGTGCAATTTGATGTGGGCACACTTGAAGAAAGAAATTACGGCAAAAGGGCCAATTGTTGTGGGTGGGGTATTTATGCATGTGGTAACAAAGTTTGAGTATACGGATAACTCTCCTATACCCGACTATAATTTGATGAATATGGCTTGGTTAGGCCACTCGGGGTGCACATCTTTTTCTTACACGGTGTATGATGGTGAACGTCCAAGAAATGTGTACAATTGGCTCATACACCCAAGACCTATAAGACACTTCCCAACGCCTAACCCGGACCTCCCCAAACTGTTGTACAAAGTAGATGTATCCCACTACTTAGTCCCACACACCCTTCCACCACATCTACAAGAACCCCAAGGCGAAAACCATCCCGAAAACCAACCCGAGGATGAGCCTCACGCCGAACCACATGATCATGAGGACATGGACGCGGACATCCCCGAGCAGACCCAAAATCCTCCACCATCCAACTATTTCCAACAACTTTTGGAGGGTCAACAACAACTACTTGCGGGGTACAACCAAATGAACATCAACTACATGGTCATGGGAGAGCGACTCACCCAAGTTCAGGAGGAGCAAAGAGCAGGTTTTCAGCGGATATAAGAACTCCGGGAAGCCGACAACCACCGATATGAGGAGGATCAATGTAGGTTTTATGGACCTATGTACTCCTACATAGCCCATCAAGGCTCTTTTCATATTATGGCCAATCCCCCTCCACCACCCTCTTGGTATGACCCCACTCAGTGGGGTAACTTTGGAGGATCTAGCTCCGGGGGTGAAGGGTATGATGGCGGAGATGGCGGAGATACACACATGGGTGATGACAGCTTTGGAGGCGGCTTTGGAAGAGGCTATTATGGCGGTGCGGATGGGCACTAGAGACAGTGCTTGGAATGGGAAGGGGGGAGACTCCTCATGGTATTGTGAGGAATATTTGTAATTAGATTTTGATTTATTTTTTTTTGAACCCGGTAGGCAAACCACCAAAATCAGTGGGGCAAACGCCGGGGAACATTTGCCAGATTTTATTAAAAAAGTAGAGAGAAAAACAAAAACGAAGAGGGGGACTAGACCAAAACCTCTTCAGAAAGGGCATTCCCTCTCAAAAATACACTCCAAAAGGTAAATACAGAAGATCAAAGAAAATGAAAACTACCAAATACTCCGAAAAGATGGGATATCGAAAAAATCTAAGTAGTAAGCAGATCTAACAGTAGAAGGAAGAGAAGTAATACTAGGAAAAACTTTTAAATGGGCCACCTGAATACCCGCAAGATAATGGGCCGGCCAATTAGCCTGCCTCATTACCTGTCCGAAAGAAACACCGGCCCTCCTAGCCTTAACCAGAATATCGGCAATCAACCCTTTCCATTTCCCAGTTGGCTTTCCTGAAATGGCGTTCAACACCTCTACCGAATCAAATTCCACCTGAAAATCAACGAAGCCCTTATCGATCGCCCAGTTCATCGCAACTCTCATGGCTTCAAACCTTGCCTCCAAACTCGAGTCCGCCTTCAATGGAAACTGGATAGCAAAGATGAGTTCCCCCTTGTCGTTCCTCATCAGAGCTCCTTCCGACGCCATATTAGGAAGGTAAGAAGCATCTGTGTTTAATTTTAAGCGGCCTTTGGGTTTTTTCCATCGAATAGGCTTGAGAATTCTATCCGTGAGTTTAAACGTAGATGGGATTAGGTTTTCACTGAAAAGAATTTTATCAGTCACTACGACTTTCATGCTCGACAGACTGAGAACCCAAGATTGCGTATACAATTTGATCTGCCAAATAATGTTGGGCCGCGGGTATGCGGTGCCAGCAACAGCCAGCCTGCCGGTGCAATCGGACCGCGTGGCGCTTCGCTTGTGCTATAAAGGGGGAGGAGCGTGCTTCACTATCAGCGATTGCTTTTAGTGTAGCGGTAAGCGCAACGATCCACAAGTGGTATCAGAGCCAAGGTCACGGGTTCGACCCCCGGCAACAGCATGCTGCGCAGTTGTAGGCTGGCAGGTGCTGGGGGGAGATTGTTGGGCCGCGGGTATGCGATGCCAGCAACAGCCAGCCTGCCGGTGCAATCGGACCGCGTGGCGCTTCGCTTGTGCTATAAAGGGGGAGGAGCGTGCTTCACTATCAGCGATTGCTTTTAGTGTAGCAGTAAGCGCAACGATCCACAAATAATTTTATCAGGAGTGATAGTTGAGGGTTTATAACCCCAGATAATTCCAGAATAAATCTTCCAAATATGCCAACTGATAATGCCCGGGATGTTATGTCTGAAAATATCCATCAAGTTTTTACTCCCAGCGTGAAGCCACCATTGAAAGAATACCTGTCTGATAGAATAATCACTCATAGGAACCTCTAGCACATCAGAAAAGTAGTTCCAAATAGGTCGAATTAGTGAACAACTATAGAAGATATGATTCATATTTTCATAATTATCCTTACACCAAGGACAGATAGAGGGATTCAGCACCATATTGAATCTAGCAAGGTTATCCCTAATAGGTAGAAATCTGTTAAGCAACTTCCATTGAAATAACTGAATATTAAGCTTTTGTTTGGGATGCCAAAGATGCTTAGATGAGAAAGAAGTACCTGAATGATTCCTCACTAACTCATAGGCTGATTTAAAAGAAAAAGAGCCATTCTTATCAGCACTCCAACACCAATTAAGGTCCTCATCCTGTTCACATAGACTTGTAGCCAGATTATTAATGCCACATAATCTTCTCCAAATTGGAGAATCAGTAACTTTAGGGTTCATATCATCCCCTCTAGGATACCTAGCATTAATAAAGGAAGTCCACATGGAAGAAGAAGTCTTCCATTTCCACCAGAGCTTCAAAGAGAAAGCTTTTTCAATGTTTTGCAAACTTCTAATTCCCAGGCCCCCCTCTTCTTTAGGATAACAAAGCTTATCCCAATTCCTCCAATGATATTTATTTTTATTGTGTGCAGATCCCCAGAAGAAATTGGGCATTGTTCTCTCTAACACTTTGATCACTTTCTTTGGCAGATTATCCACAGCCAGCAGATGCATAGGAATAGAACACAGGACATGCTTAATTAAGATAAGTCTACCTCCTTGACTCAACATTTTTTTCTTCCAAGAGGATAATTTGGATTCAAACTGATGAATAATGTGCCCACAGAATCTAAATCTGTTAATCCATTTATGTAAACTGACCCCCAAATACTTTGTAGGAAGAGATCCCTTATCCATCCCCAAAATGTCTTTTATACTTGAGCTTCTCCTGTTAGCCTTTTTTCCACAAATAAAAGAGCTTTTGCTCAAGTTAACCATCTGACCTGAGGCATTTTGATAAAGGTTGATAAATCTCTTAAAATTTAATAAGGATCTTGATTCCCCATTAAGAAAAATAAGCAGATCATCCGCAAAAGCCAAGTGAGTGACAGAGTGACCATAAGCTCCCATCCAATATGGTTTAATGCAATGATTAGTAAACTGCCATTTGAGACCCCTTGAGAAAACCTCAGATGCAATGATAAAGAGATAGGGAGAAAGTGGGTCACCTTGATAAAGTGATAGGGCTAAGGCATTGTAAACGGTCGTTTTTACAAGCTTAGTGGAACAGTGGACTAGAGGAACAAGTTGTTCCTTGAACCACTATAAAAAGCCCTGGTGTCATTTACTTACTGCATTTTACTTATAAATTTTATTTGAACTGTTTAACTCCAAAGACTTGGTATCTGTGTTCAGCAGAACTTGTCTTGTGAGTTAACAGAAGGCCTACTGCCTTTGCTTCTCTGAGGCTAAACTAACAGAACTCCCTACCAGAACCCCATCCGCTGCCAGTCTGTTCTGCCAACAGTTAATGCTATTCTGTTAAATCTGGTACTTAGCTTGAAAAAGTTAAAAACCAATACAGTCTATTCACCCCCCCCCCCCCCCCTCTATACTGTATCTAGTACAACCGGGACCAACAAGTGGTATCAGAGCCTCATTGTTCTAATAATCTCTTAGGTTATTTGCTGAACAAAGATCCATTTGTTCTTCTGTTTACCTCATTTTTAATCTGATATAATGGATCACTCCCTTTCCAAGAATCTTATGTTCTCAGATCTCAAGTTTGATGACTGGAGGATCTGAATGAAGGCACATCTCTGTGCTCTGCATGATGAGATGTGGGAAGTACTTGACATTGGGCCTTTCACAAGCTTTCAGAAGGTCAACCCAGAGCATGCTATTGATAACACCAGACCTCAGATGATCAATAAGGCCAAATCTGAGTGGACTACTGAAGAAAGAAGGAAGTACAATCTGGACAACATTGCTAAAGACATTCTTTACAAGTCCATCGATGATAGGTACTTCAACAGGATAAAGAAGTGCAAGACTGCCAAGGAAATATGGGATACTCTTGAGCTCATTGGAGCTGGTGATGAGCAAGAGAAGGACAACAAGCTGACAATAGCTAACAAGAAGTTTGATGACTTCAAGCTTCTTCCTGGTGAAAGCATCTCCAAGATGTATGACAGGCTCCTCACTCTCACTGGAGAGATCTCTGAGCTTGGCAAGGAACTTACCACCAAGGAGATCAACCTCAAGGTGTTGAGAGGATTGCCCTCAGCATGGAAGATGAAGGTGGTTGTTGTCCAAGCCAGCAAGGATGTAAAGACTTATCCCACTGTAAGGAATAAATGTAATTAGATTTTGATGATGCTAGGTTGATTAGAATTTGAATGTACCCCAATAGAAATTTTGTATTAGAATTTGTCTTTGTATGTACTAGAATAGTCGACATGCCAGAAACCCTCTTGGTCGTCCTTATCAGAACTTCTACCAGAGTTGCTCCCAGAGTTGCTCTCCAGAGAAGCCATCAGAGTTGGATACCAGAGTTGGCATCAGAAGCTGCCATCAGAGTTCTGATCAGAAAACCTCATCAGACAAGCTCGCACCTTGCAGAACTCGAAGGCACTTACCAACGGTCGTTAAACTAACGGGAAATCCCCTAACGGCTACGAACCTTTCAACGGGAACATGGTACTGTACACGCATTAAATGCTCAATTAATGTTGTACGTACGAAGATATATTTAAAGCTGATGATTGACCATGCGAGTATCTTCGCGCCCCCAAAATAGAAAGTCGAAGGTCCAACCGGTCAAGTCAATAGTACAAGCATTTAATGAAGTTGTCTTCTACACTCCAACGGGAAGACTGCTCCCAGTATATAAGATACACTCTGAAGAACTACTAGGATAACTTTGCAAAAACTTTGTGACAACTTTGCTATAACGTTTTCCAGACGAACTTGCTCAGATCATTCTACTCTAAATCAAAAACCTCCAAGCTTTCTTGAGATCAAAGACTCTCTTACCTCAACAAGAAAAGCTCAAGTTGGAAGATATACCTTCTTATCCCTCATCCAACTAGCAAGTTGCAAAGTTCCTCAGTTCTTCAACACATCGAAAACTTCATGTTGGGAATATTTTATGGTGTTCAATCTAGTTAGTTATCTTTGTATTTGTGTAGTTATTAATTAATCGTGTAATACGGGCCACAAATGTGTATCAGCCCGTGGGCTTCCTTGTAACCCGTAAGTTAGCCAACTTCTCCTATAAAAGGAGGCTAACTTACGGGAACCAAACTAATCGTGAGAGGCTTAGAGACGCAGAGGCGTAAAGATAGAGAGAAATTAGGGTTGCCGCTGCTCTCCTTCTCCAGGGAGAGTAGCGGCAGGTTCATACGGTATACCAGATTCGCGTTCAATCTTGTCGATTTCTTTCTATCTGCTTCTTCTATAACTGCTATGGTTGTATGATTGTTAGTATTTTGGGACTAACATTTGGTATCAGAGCCGAGGCGTGAAACAGGTTGGATCTATCTGCGATTTTTTGGATCTAACGAAGAACTGCTCTGTTTTTTCTTCTGTTTTTCTATATGTAGAGATTTGCTCCTGTAATCTCGTTTGTGAACGAAATTTTGTAAAAGTCATACTGTTGGATTCGCCTTTCAAAACCGATCCAGCAGCATACCTCTTTTTTCGTTTTCTGCAAATTTTATATTTCGAAGATCTCTGCTTTGAGATCTCGAAATCCTTATTTTTCACTGCTGCAGAAACGTTTTTGGCTTGAAACTGATACAGGAGAATCTCGACTTTCAGGGCTATTCAGAACAGGTTTCAGATTTTCAAAAATCAATGTTTTCGTTTTGCAGGATCTCGACATTTAGGGGCTCGATTTCTTCTTCTCGACTTTTGAGATCTCGAGATTTGCATCTCGACATCTAGATCTCGAGATCTGCATCTCGACATCTTGATCTCGAGATCTGCATCTCGACATCTTGATCTCGAGATCTGCATCTCGACATCTTGATCTCGAGATCTGCATCTCGAAATCTTGATCTCGAGATTTGCATCTCGACATCTTGATCTCGAGATTTGAATCTCGAAATCAAGATCTCGAGATTTGAATCTCGAAATCAAGATCTCGATATTTGAATCTCGATATCAAGATCTCGAGATTTGTGATCTCGAGATTTGGAATTTCGAGTTTAGGAATTTCGAGTTTTGGGATTTCGACATTTGGGATCTCGATGTTTTGGATCTCGACATTCTGAAGATTTCGAGATTTTCAAAAATTTCTCGATGTTTTGAATCTTTCAAAGTTTGCACTTTCTTGGAACTCATAATTCGAATCTTGACATCCTTTGCAGTTCATCGAAGCTTTACATTATAAGGATCTCTGAATGATTCCCTGCTTATAAATGTTTCAGGAGTTTTCGATGTTCTGATGTTTTTCAAACAGCAAGTTTTCGAGATTATGAGGTTTTCGAAACTCCAAAGTTTTCGATGTTCAAACATTTTGAAATTCTGCAGATTTCGATATTCTGAGGTTTGTTTTGTAGGTGGATTTCACCATTATTCTTCGAGGCAACCTCGAGATTTGGATTTCGAAGTATTGCCTTAGAATTTTGTTTAAAATCCACTTGCTCTCGATATTCATCATCGAGAACCTCAACTTCGAATAAATCCCTCAAAAACTCAAAATTAGAGATTTTCTGCGACACCGCACTGTTTTGGCCATAACTTTTGACTCGGTGATCCGATTTGAGCAAACTTTTTATACTCCAGAACCCATTCTCACGCGCCCTCACTCGCAGTCTTTGAGGGTCAAAACGTTAGTTTTCCGACAAACATTGTAAATCACCGATGTCCAGGTCAAAACTTAGGCAAATCTGTTCAAATTCTTTCATTGCCAACCCTGAGGTCAAAACTTTTCTAAACTTCAATGTAAAGGTCTGAAAATCGTAGATAATTCAATCAACCTCGCGTCAACGGTCACCTTACAACAATCAACAATCAACTGTTGGAGCCTCCCCTGACTCGTCAACATTATGTGATCATCAATATGCTGAAATTCTACATGGTGAGCTCCGGAAAACCGTCATGTGTGGTACATGTTCTGATTGCTCCACACACATGGCGGGTATGACAAGCTGTGAGCAATCAATCCTTGCACATTCTGAGGGGGAGTTTCAGTTTTCTCCTCCTAGCGCCTTACACCGACAAAGCAAGGAATCTCTCAACGGATGCAACATTCTAGGGGGAGTGTTCAATGTTATCCTTCCCGGTGCCTAACAATGACAAAGCATACCGAGTGCTCCAGTTGAGGGGGAGTACAGAGAGAAAATGAAGAAAGTAATGAGAGAACATGTCCCTATGACTTAGTAAACCCAACTAAGCCTACCCAAGGGACAAAGCCGAGCGTAAATGCGTAAGTGAGCGAGTGAGTGAGGGAACATTATGAGCATTAGGAAGCAGAAGGCTCGAGTGAGAAGGAAACAATTATCAATGATGAGTCTGCTACCTCAATTGCCTGCTATGAATTGACCATTTGCTCCTAGCCACTAAAATACTCTGGACTATCCCCATAGGTTCAGGACTGAATTTATTCAGATCCCGGGTAGAAGTCGCTGCATTTTGTCCAAACGGCGCATGCACAACCCTACCCTAGACCACTCACTTGTCTCCCAACAGACAGGTGTTTAATCATATTTCACGGGGAACCGCATCTCTCATTACTACCTCCTTACGAGGCAAGTAATACTGACTACAGTGGCCTCAGCCCCATGCCACTGAACTTTCATTGATCACGTCGTGTCTAGTTACTCACTCCCAAATGTTTTGAAATTTTCTAGGACACAGACGCACTTTTAGAGTCAGTTGCAGGTCTACATGACCCGCGAGAACTTCCATAGGTCTCATCTATTGCAGATGTAGACTAATGATTGGAAGGAAGTCCTGTTGTTGCAACATAAGAATCACCAACATTTTCAGGCCATTGCTTAAGAGTTTATCTCTATAGTGATGATAACGGGCGTCTTCATGACCCCGGGGGGCTACGTTATTTTTTTTTAGATTCTGCTTGTTTTTCATGTTTTTATTTCCGCAGAATAAAAGAATAAAAGCATGACGTCCCGATTCATCGGATGGTCATGAGGGGGAGAGTGGTCCACATGCTGTTAACACTGAACAAATCATTCTGGGACACTTCACTCCTCCATCACAAAATTCAACACCCTCTCTACTATCTCCGCAACTCAAATCAAATGGTCAGCTACACTCACAAATCAACCATCATTATGTTCCGCTGTGCCACCGACAAGTTCTCCTCTAAAGCATTCATTCCAAATAGTAAAAAAAAAAAGACTACATTGTGGAGGAGACAGAGGTCAAATACTCGTGTCCTGAAGATGAATTCCATGGGCGTCTCCTATTCTCCAAAGAATATTCATTCTAGAGGCGTCACCGGACTTCATCCAAGCTGATCAAGAGCAACTTCTGGAAGGCAAGGACTACATGCAAGATACAAAAGGTCCCTCAACCCCCGGCATCAAAGATCAAATTGTCAAGAAGACATCAAAGGGGAGATTGCAAGGATTTCTTCAGATAGCCTTCCTCAGAAGTCAAGTTCAAAGACAAAGGAAGCTCAATAACAACAAAGACAAAGATATCTGCGCTGCAATGTTGATTCAACACGATTGATCACCAAGGGGGAGATTGTTGGGAATATTTTATGGTGTTCAATCTAGTTAGTTATCTTTGTATTTGTGTAGTTATTAATTAATCGTGTAATACAGGCCACAAATGTGTATCAGCCCGTGGGCTTCCTTGTAACCCGTAAGTTAGCCAACTTCTCCTATAAAAGGAGGCTAACTTACGGGAACCCCAACTAATTGTGAGAGGCTTAGAGACGCAGAGGCGTAAAGATAGAGAGTAGGGTTGCCGCTGCTCTCCTTCTCCAGGGAGAGCAGCGGCCGGTTTTCATACGGTATACCAGATTCGCGTTTTATCATTGACATATCTTTCTATCTGCTTCTTTATAACTGCTAGATTGTATGATTGTATGAATTTTGGAACTAACACTTCATTTACACATCCTTTGTGAAGAAGCAACGTTGGAGAAAACTGATCTTGAAACAAACACTTCTTGAAAAAGAAGGGGCGTCTCAAACTAACTGGAGTAAGTGAAGTGGTGATACTTCCAAGAGACTCAATGAAACGAGACCAGCCATCAGGAAGCAGGACTGCATCCTGGGTGGCAACTAGGCTTGAAGAAGATGTGGAGAGCTGCTTAAGTTCTAGGGACTAAGGCGTTGTAAACTGTTGTTTTTGCAAGCTTAGTGGAACAGTGGACTAGAGGAACAAGTTGTTCCTTGAACCACTATAAAAATCCCCGGTGTCACTTACTTTACTTATTTCATTTCTGTACTTAAGAACTTGACTGCAGAACTCAAAAGGTTGGACTCTGTGTTCAGCAGATCTTCCTCAAGAGTTATCAGAAAGGCATTTGCCTTAGTGTTGTCAGAGGCTACCCAGACAGAATCTAATCCGCTGCCAGGTCCAGTTCTGCCATCAGAACTTGACCTTCTCTGTCACCAGATTTCGACCATCTCTGATAAGTCAGTTTTGACTTAGAGAAAAGTTTAAATTCCTGAACAGTCTATTCACCCCCCCCCCCTCTAGACTGTTCCCATTACAAACGGGACCAACAAGTGGTATCAGAGCCTCCTTGTTCTTGTAATCTTTTACGTTACTTACTAAACAAGAGATCCACTTGTTTTAGCCTCTTTAACCTCATATTATGGATAACACTCTTTCAAAGAATCTTATGTTCTCAGTGACTAAGTTTGATGACTGGAGGATTCGCATGAAAGCTCACCTCTGCGCACTCCATGATGAAATGTGGGAAGTCCTTGATGCTGGTCCTTTCACAGAGTTTACCAAGATCAATCCTGAATACATTGCTGGTGGTGGTCTACCTCAGATGATCACCAAACTACGGCATGAGTGGTCCAATGAAGAAAGGAGGAAATACAACCTTGATAACATTGCCAAGGACATCCTCTACAAAGCCATAGACGACAAATACTTCACAAGAATCAAGAAGTGCACCTCTGCCAAGGAAATCTGGGATACACTCACCCTGATAGGAGCTGGTGATGAGCAGGAAAAAGATAACAAACTGACCATTTCCATGAAGAAGTTTGAAGACTTCAAACTTCTACCCAAAGAGTGCATAGCTGAGATGTATGCACGACTACTCACACTCACTGCTGAGATATCAGAACTTGGGAAGGAGCTCACTCCCAAGGAGATCAATCTGAAGGTTCTCAGAGGCTTACCTTCACCCTGGAAGATGAAGGTCACTGCCATGAGAGATAGCAAAGATCTCAGAACCTACAGCATCGAGAAACTCATCTCTGATCTCAAATCTTATGAGTTCGAGATTAATGAAGAAGAAAAAGAAGAAGTTGAGGACAGAACAACTGCTGCCCTCACAGCCAGCACATCTCAGGTAAATAACTTTGACCTTTCTATTCTCTCAACTGACGAATATATGGCTGCCTTTGCCAGAAAGTTCAGGAAATTCTTGAAGCCAAAGGACAGCAGAAGTCCATCCTCAAGCAGAAAGCCGCACCAGAAACCCAAAGCATCAGAAAGTAGTGGAGAGCTTCTCTGCTACAACTGCAGACAACCAGGTCACTTCAAAGTCAACTGTCCACACCCAATAGTCTCCAAAAGGTAAGGCCAGGAAGGAGAGAAGATATATGAGCACAGAAGAAGGAAGGCACTCATCACTGAACAACCAGAGAAGGACCCCCTCTCTGAGACAGAGTCCAGGTCAGAATCAGAATCCGATGAGGGATTCTGTTGCCTGGATACAGAGACTGAAGACCTATGCCTTATGGGTCAATCTGATGATGAGGTATCCTCTACTTCTAACTCTAGTTTTTCTTCGGTAGGCAAAGCCTTTCACTCTGATTCAATGTCAGAATTTTGGGAAGAGTTTCAAGCCATCCAAGCCACTTATTCCTCTGTTAAAGAAGAAAACAGTAAGCTTAAGGTTGAAATCATTGACTTAAGAAAGGAGGTTGAGATCAAAATCAATCTTCTGATTAAGGAGAGAGATCAGCTAGAAGCTGAAAATGTTTCTCTTCTAAAGAGAATAAGGGAGATAGAGCCTCTTGAGATTAAGTATAAAACCTACCAGAAGGCCCAAGCCTCAATGGAAAGGTTTGTACTTGATCAACAAATTGGCGCTGGTTTTGGCCTTGGTTATGGCTCAACAGAATCAGGTGAGCCTTCTGTAATGCCTAGCACCAGTGTTGCTAAGGCAGACAAGGTCATAGTGCCACTGATCTCTAGCCCCATCTGCCAAGCTGGTGTATCTGGCACCAAGGTTGTTCATGAGGAAGTCAGACCAGAAAAATGGAAGATAAAGGTTTAACAGAAACCCTTTTTGAAAAATAATGAACCTGGCAGAAAACCTAACAACAGAAAGGATTTTCAGAATAACAAAAATAAAAGACCATTTATTGACATACAACCTCATGATAACCGTGCCAGAAATGACCACCAGAGAGGAAAATATCAAGAGAAGGTTAACTTCATGCAGAAAAGGTTGGTTGGTCAACCTAAGAAGCCCAAAGCTAGCCACTCCTCTGCTCTTGATAGTATATGGGACTTCTACCCAACCAAAAAAGCTATGCAGAAGTATGTAAACCGGAAGACCGGAAGCATGATCCTCACAAGCATCTGCCCAAAGTGAATCACACTTCCGTTTACTATGACTACCAGGTGGACAATGGGTACCACTCACCAAGGTTTCACTTGATGAGACAAAAGTGGTACCGGCTGCCAAGACTGCATGACCCCCTAGGACCCAACATCGCTTGGGTACCTAAATCTTCTTTTTAATTGTTGTAGGAACTGTGTGTTGGAGCTATCTCTGAACAAGATTGGTACATTGATAGTGGATGCTCCAGGCTCATGAGTTCCAGAAAATCAAAGGGCCCAGAGTTACCTTTGGTGGTAATGACAAAGATGGCCAAACTAAAGGAAAAGGGAAGCTGATCAGAAACCAGATAATCATTGAAGATGTCTCTTATGTCAAAGGCCTGAAATTCAACTTTCTTAGTGCTAGCCAATTCTGTGATAAAGGCTACACAGTTGAATTCTCCAAACAAGGCTGTTCTGTCAAGCATGAGACAACTATGGAAGTGGTTCTGACTGTTACCAGAAAAAGAAACATCTATGTTGTTGATTGGTCTACTGCAAAGAGTGGAATCTGTCTTTTAGCTAAAGGAGATTCAAAACTCAGCTTGGAATGGCACAAGAAGCTGAGTCACCTGAATTTCAAAACAATCAACAAACTAGCAAGGGATCACATTGTTGATGGCATACCCAACATTGTGTACAAGAAGGAGAGTCTGTGCAGTGCATGCCAGAAAGGAAAGCAAGTGAAGAACTCCTTCAAACCCATCGCTGGAGACCTCTCTACTAGTCCTTTAAATCTGATTCACATGGATTTATTTGGACACGTAGAAACTCCAAGTGTTGGTGGAAAAAGATATACTTTAGTCATGGTGGATGACTATTCAAGATACACTTGGACAATCTTTCTGAAGAAGAAAAATGAAACTCTGCAGAAACTACCATCTCTGTTGAAACTACTTCAGAATGAGCAGAACCAGAAAGTTAAATCAATCAGATCAGATAGAGGAACAAAGTTCGTCAACAAAGTCATACAAGAGTTCTGTGATCAAAATGGAACAATGCATCAACTCTCTGCAGCCAGAACTCCTCAATAGAATGGAGTTGCAGAAAGAAGAAATAGAACACTCAAGGAAGCTGCAAGGACCATTATTGCTGAATCAGGTCTGCCTTACAGATACTGGGCTGAAGCTATCAACACTGCTTGCTACACCCAGAACCGGAGCATGATTCACAAAACTCATCAGAAGACCCCCTATGAGCTCTGGAAGGGAAGGAAACCTAACATCAGCTACTTTCATGCATTTGGAGGCAAATGCTATATACTCAATAATGGAAAGGAACATCTCAAAGTGTTCCAAGAAAAGGCTGGTGAAGGAACATTCTTAGGCTACTCCAGCACAAGCAAAGCCTACAGAATACTTAACAAAAGAACCCTACTTGTTGAAGAATCGATTCATGTCAAGTTTGATGATCTCAACATTGTTGAGAACATAACAGAGAACTTGGAGAAGTTGAATCTAAAAGAAACACCAATAGTAACAACATCAGAAGTGGTCAACAACTCTGCCATACCAATCCACCTTCAGAATCCCATTCTACAAGACAAGGATAGTGATGAAGAACCAGAAGAAGAGCAAGAGAGACCAAGACAACACTTATCAGAACCTGACCTAACTTGGTTAAGGGATCATCCCCCAAACCAGGTGATAGGACAGATCAGAAGTGGAGTACAAACCAGAACTGCTACAACAAGAAGAGAAGCAATGCTTGCCTGCTATATATCTCAGATGGAACCTATGACAGTAGAAGAAGCTCTTGCAGACTCAGATTGGATCAATGCAATGCAAGAAGAACTCACTCAGTTTGAAAGAAACAAAGTATGGGAACTTGTTCCTAGACCTCAACAACAGAATGTCATTGGAACCAAGTGGGTATTCAAGAACAAAGCAGATGAAGAAGGCAATATTGTAAGGAATAATGCTAGGCTGGTAGCCAAGGGATACTGCCAAGAAGAAGGAATAGATTTTGATGAGACTTTTGCACCAGTTGCCAGACTGGAAGCCATCAGAATATTTCTAGCCTATGCTGCCTACAACAACATCAAGGTCTACCAGATGGATGTCAAAAGTGCATTTCTGAATGGAGATCTTGAAGAAGAGGTTTATGTGGAACAACCACCAGGTTTTGTCATTCCTACTCACTCCTCCTGTGTCTACAAGCTTAAAAAGGCCCTCTATGGTCTTAAGCAAGCTCCCAGAGCATGGTATGACACATTGTCCCTTTTCCTAGTGAACCATGGGTTTACTAAAGGAAAGGTTGACAAAACTCTATTTCAAATCTCTGTTGCTAATCATATTCTGTTAGTACAAATATATGTTGATGATATTATATTTGGTAGTACTAATTCAGAACTATGCAAGAAATTCTCTCAAGTGATGCAGAGTCAATTTGAAATGAGTATGATGGGAGAACACAGCTACTTCCTAGGACTACAAGTCAAACAAGTTCCAGAAGGAATCTTTATCAAGGGAAGTATACCAGAGACCTGATCAAGAAGTTTGGAGTGGAAGGCAAATCCTCAATGAAGATTCCCATGAACACCGCACAAGGAATTGGTCTGGATGATGAAGGAAAGGATGTCGATGCAACTACCTACAGAGGAATCATAGGATCTCTGCTGTATCTACTGCAAGCAGACCAGATATCTCATTCTCTGTTGGAATCTGTGCCAGATACCAATCAAAGCCCAAGGAGAGCCATCTTAGTGCTGCAAAAAGAATCATCAGATATATCAAAGGGAATCCAAATGCAGGCCTATGGTATCCAAAGGGAGGTAACTTTGAATTAATTGGTTACTCTGACTCAGATTTTGCAGGTTGCAGATTAGACAGGAAAAGCACCTCTGGTCATTGCCAAATGCTAGGAGGAAGACTTGTTTCCTGGTTTAGCAAGAAGCAGAATTCAATCTCAACAAGTACAGCAGAAGCTGAGTACATTGCAGCTGGGAGTTGCTGTGCTCAGTTACTCTGGATGAAACAACAGGTGAAGGATTATGGCATTCAAGCAAAGGAGATTAAGCTGCTCTGTGACAACACCAGTTCCATTGCAATCACTCAGAATCCAGTACTTCATTCCAGGACAAAACACATCGAGATCAGACATCATTTCATCAGAGATCATGTGGAGAAGAAGCATATTTGTATGGAGCATGTACCTACAGAAGATCAGCTAGCGGATATCTTAACCAAGCCTCTACCAGAGGCAAGGTTCAACAAACTAAGGGAAGAACTGGGAATGATGGATGATCTTCCCAGAGATGCATGAACCAGAATTGCTGTGGACCAGAACTGTCTTCTGGATTAGAAAACCCTACACCAGAATACCCCTTATCTGATCACCAGAGTACCCCTCATCAGAGAACCTCCTTTTCTGATACAGGGACCCTTATCTGTAGTCCATCAGAGATCCATGTGGACTTGATTATTTTTCGAGGAACGGGCAAGACCTTTTAACTTGAACAGGTCTTTTACCAGAATACCCCTGATTATTATTTCATTAACGGAAACGTTTTCCGCCCGCATTTCTTTATATGATACCTCGAAACCGTAAATTATCTCAAACATCAACTAATCCAAAATCATTTATATCCATCGTCTTCAACCTAAACCGCTACTGCTATTCATCTCTCTAAACGTACTAGCTTCAAAAATCCACAATCTCCAGAATCTCTCAGAAATCTCTATGAAAATGAACTTCATCAACATCAACGACCTCACCAAGGAAGAAGCCAAGACCATTGTTGCCAATGTGGTTACCGGCATGAAGGTTGATTTATCTGCACTACCTCTACTCGCAGAAAATCAGAAGAGAATGGCCAAAATCATCCAAGGGATGAATGAATCCCAGCTGAGCAAGATTGTTGCTCATCCATATGAAGAGTTCAGCACCAGGGATGTGGCTGAATTCTATCTGAACGCCACCATCACCAAAAGCGGAGTTCACTCCAAGGTGCAGGGAAAGAGCATCTCACTCAATGCCGATGCTCTGAACGAATTCTTTGGAGTCCAACTGGACTCTCAAGACCCTGAGACTCCCACTCTCATTGACCTAGAGTCAGTGGAGGTCTCAGTTGAAGCGTTTGCCCAGACTTACTGCCGCCCTGAGGCCGCCAATCTTGACAGACTTTACATGAAGAAGTTTCTGCTGAAGAAGGATTTTGAAAAGTTGGTCGTCATTCTGCACAGGAGCTTGTGGTGCAAAACTGGCTCCACTGATGAGATCAACAAAGCCAACTGCAAAGCAATCTTTGTTGTTCATCATGGGATGAACATAAAGTGGGGTGAGGTAATCTTCGGTTCTTTAACTGAATTCATCAAGAAGAAGGATCAGAAAACCGGCCTTTTCTCAACAAAGATGGGCCATGGCCTTCTTCTGTCTGCCATCCTCACTGTCCATGGAGTTCAACTCAGGGACCCTTTGTAATACCCGAGATTAATATAAGAGGATTAATAGTACTACTCATACCAACAGAGGTGCATCTCCTTTTAAGGGAGCTCATCACCCAAGAACTCCAAAGTTAAGTGTGCTTGCACGGGAGTAGTCTTGGGATGGGTGACCCCCTGGGAAGTTTCTCAGGGCGCGCATGAGTGAGGACAAAGTGCGCGGTAAAGGCTCGTGGTGGTTTGTGAGGACAGTACTAGAGGTCAGAAGTAACTACCTCAGGGCCTACGGGGCCGGGGTGTTAGAGGTGGTATCAGAGCAACCCTGCGACAGTGTACTGACCCGTTAGATATCGGGCGGGCATTTAGCGGGGCAAGATTCTGGGGTTTGATTGAGATTGTTAAGGTCGCTACGAGGACGTTGCGATCCTAAGTGGGGGTGATTGTAATACCCGAGATTAATATAAGAGGATTAATAGTACTACTCATACCAACAGAGGTGCATCTCCTTTTAAGGGAGCTCATCACCCAAGAACTCCAAAGTTAAGCGTGCTTGCACGGGAGTAGTCTTGGGATGGGTGACCCCCTGGGAAGTTTCTCAGGGCGCGCATGAGTGAGGACAAAGTGCGCGGTAAAGGCTCGTGGTGGTTTGTGAGGACAGTACTAGAGGTCAGAAGTAACTACCTCAGAGCCTACGGGGCCGGGGTGTTAGACCCTTCCCCAGTTGATCACTCCAAAACCCTATTCCTGACTGCATCCCCCAAGCTGAACATAGCCATCTCTGCTGAACTGAAGAGAGAAGAAAGGCTGGAAAAGAAAAGGGAACAACAAGTTATCAAACCTAAACCTGCTGCCAAGAAGATCATTAAGAAGCCCTCTGTGACTTCTGAACAGCCTGAGCAATCCCAGATTGCAAGGGATGTAAGGAAGAAGAAGAAGAATGACAGAAACACTCTATCAGAAGTGGATGCACCAGAGATGGGCGCATCAGAGTTGGCTCCCCCAAAATCTGTCAGAAACTCTCCTGCAAAGAAGCAGAAGTTGAAAAGGAGAAGGAAGCAAGTTGTTCAGAGTGAGGACTCTGACAACTCTGGTCTGAAACCTTTGAAGAAGAAGAAGAAGACAACCACACCTGCAAGGAAATCAGAAACTCGGGGGGAACCTGAATTTGTTGCACAACCCTCCTCTGCACCAGACTTGGTGTTCACTGCAGACTTATCAGAACCCCAACACATCTCTGACGGAGAACCAGAGACTGATTACAACACCATTCTTCAAAGACAGTTTGAAAGGGTTCTGACCTGGAGAAGATGGAGAATGGGGCCTCTTCAGAAGATCATACAGTATTTTGACTATTTTGATGCAAGAAGAAGCTGCTGTCTTACACTGGGTGGGCACAGAAGATGTGTCTCAATGCTTCGACTTTGCCTTTCTCATCTCTGTCCTGCAGAAGAAGAAAGAAAAACATCAAGGTAAAGCACCTATGACTACCTTATCCCCTGAAAGGCATGTCAAAGCCTTGGAGGAACATGAGATGAAAGAGTTTGATGAATGGCTAATGGAGAAGAAAAGAAAAGAATCTCTCATCAAGTTTCGCCACAGTGCTCGTGAAGAAGGGGAACCCTCCACAGCCAATGATGTTCCTCTGACAATGGAAAAGCTGATCAAGGAATGGAGAGAATCCTTGTTCTCTGAAATTGTTCTTGAGGTAATTCCTACACCCCCTCCTTCCCCTTCCAAATCTCCTTTTACTCATTCACCCCCTCCTAAAGTACCTTCAACTACATTTTCCTCACCTCCCAAATCACCTTCAAAAGCTTCAACCCCAATCAAACAAAAAACCCCATCACCTCAGAAAACCTCCTCTCCCCCACCATCCCCCATCAGAAATCCTACACCTCAGGAGACCAAATCAAAGTCTCCATCACCCTGCAAGCAACCCACACCTCCTAGAAACTGGTCACCCTCACCACCACCCTCCCCCAAACCTCTGAAATCAATCACTCCTAAGAACTCCTCTCCTCAGAACTCTCACCATCAGAACTCCCCCCATCAGAAAACCCCCTCACATCAGAGTTCACCTCCACAGCAGCAACCCTTGTCAATCACTAGAGCTGCTACACCCCCACTCTCTCCTCAGCTCTCTGTAGCCTCAACACCCAAGAGAGAGATTCCCATTCGCATTCTATCCTCAGATGCTGACAATGATGGGTTCCTCACATCCTCTCATGCGGCAGACTTCACATCCAAGAGGAGGAAGACTCTTCCCAGGGATCAATCTGCTGAACCCACTGTTAATACTGCTCCATTCCCCAAGGTAAGAGGATTGGAGATGCCTGGGTTTGCTCCAGAAGCCCCTCAGATGGACTTCGACCAATTTGTACAATCTGCAGAAAAGTTTGGTGGTCAGATGCTAGACAACATGAACAAGCTCATCGTTATCAATGAAAAACACTATGAGCATCTGACACACACCAATATCAATCTTAATCAGGGCCTTTAGCAACTGTCAGAAAAGCTTGACACTCTGACAGAGTCCCTGCACACCTTCATGAGCTCATCCAACAAGAAGATTGATACAATCTCCAGAGAAGTAGATGGAATTAACTCTGTCCTCTACTTTCACTCTTAATCTATGAATAATCAGAATCAGAAACTTAAGGAGATCACTGAAGCCATTGACATTCTGCAAAGGAATGCTGATCAAGCCTCAGAGCGCTTCATGGAGATAGGAAATATGTGTACAGAACACAAAGTGCAGGCTTTAGATATTCTTCACAAGGACAAGGAGCGTTACCAGAAGTTAGTACTCCTTGAAGCAAGTACACAGAATATCCAGTCTACCATGGAAAGACAACAGAACCTGATTGAAGGTATGGCCTCTGTTACCCAGACTCTGCCTGAAGCTCTGGATGAGATCAGAGATGCCCAAGCATCAGAGTTCTCAAACTAAGTAATTGGACATATCAGAAGTGGTGTGCAGACCAGATCAGCATCAACAGGGAGAGAAGCAATGCTTGCCTGCTATATATCCCAGATGGAACCCATGACTGTAGAAGAAGCTCTTGCAAACTCAGATTGGATCAACGCAATGCAAGAAGAGCTTACTCAATTTGAAAGGAACAAAGTATGGGAACTTGTTCCTAGGCCAAAGCACCAGAATGTCATTGGAACAAAATGGGTATTCAAGAACAAAGCTGATGAAGATGGCAACATTGTAAGGAATAAAGCAAGGCTGGTAGCTAAGGGTTACTGCCAAGAAGAAGGAATAGATTTTGATGAGACTTTTGCACCAGTTGCCAGACTGGAAGCCATCAGAATATTTCTAGCCTATGCTGCTTACAACAACATCAAGGTCTACCAGATGGATGTCAAGAGTGCATTTCTGAATGGAGATCTTGAAGAAGAGGTTTATGTGGAACAACCACCAGGTTTTGTCATTCCTACTCACTCTTCCTGTGTCTACAAGCTTAAAAAGGCACTTTATCGTCTTAAGCAAGCTCTCAGAGCTTGGTATGACACATTGTCCCTATTCCTAGTGAACCATGGGTTCACTAAGGGAAAGGTTGACAAAACTCTATTTCAAATCTCTGTTGCTAATCATATTCTGTTAGTACAAATATATGTTGATGATATTATATTTAGTAGTACTAATTCAGAACTATGCAAGAAATTTTCTCAAGTGATGCAGAGTCAATTTGAAATGAGTATGATGGGAGAACTCAGCTACTTCCTAGGACTACAAGTCAAATAGGTTCCAGAAGGAATAATTATCAATCAAGGAAAGTACACCAGAGACCTGATCAAGAAATTTGGAGTGGAAGGCAAATCCTCTGTGAAGATCCCCATGAACACCTCCCAAGGAATTGGTCCGGATGATGAAGGCAAAGATGTTGATGCAACTACCTACAGAGGAATCATAGGATCTCTGCTGTATCTAACTGCAAGCAGACCAGATATCTCTTTCTCTGTTGGAATCTGTGCCAGATACCAATCAAAGCCCAAGGAGAGCCATCTTAGTGCTGCAAAGAGAATCATCAGATATATCAAAGGAAATCCAAATGCAGGCCTATGGTATCCAAAGGGAGGTAACTTTCAACTAATTGGTTATTCTGACTCAGATTTTGCAGGTTGCAGATTAGACAGGAAGAGCACCTCTGGTCACTGCCAAATACTAGGAGGAAGGCTTGTTTCCTGGTTAAGCAAGAAGCAAAATTCAATCTCAACAAGTACAGCAGAAGCTGAATACATTGCAGCTAGGAGTTGCTGTGCTCAGCTACTCTGGATGAAGCAACAGCTGAAGGATTATGACATTCAAGCAAAGGAGATCAAACTGCTATGTGACAACACCAGTGCCATTGCCATCACTCAGAATCCAGTTCTTCACTCCAAGACAAAGCACATTGATATCAAACGTCACTTCATCAGAGATCATGTTGAAAAGAAGCACATATGCATGGAGCATGTGTCAACAGAAGACCAGCTTGCAGACATTCTGACAAAGCCTCTGCCTGAGGCTAGATTCAACAAACTGAGAGAGGAATTGGGAATGATGGATGAAATTCCAAGAGAAAGTTGAAAAGGAAGGCCTTCTGTTGCGTACTCTCTGCTAACAGAATACCTGTTGCAGAACCCCTTCTGTTCTCTATCTTGAACAGAGGACCTCCGTTCCTGACAGAACACCTCAGCAACAGAAATCCTCCTTTTACCTTTAACAGAAAGTTGTGGACTTAGAATTTTTTTTAGAGAAACCGGGTGACCTAGTAAATTAATGAAGGTCTTCTACCCTTTTACCCTTAAACGGTATTACAGCCGCAGAATATTTACTGCGCCCCCATTTTCATTTATTGGTACCTTGGAACAGCCAATAATCTCAAACGTCCACTAACCTGTACCCCATATATTCTCTTCGTTTCAACCTAAACCGCTACTGCTTTCATTACTCTCAAGCATTCGAATCTTTATCTCTCTAAAAACTCTCAACCGCTAAATCCGGCTATGGCTTTCTTGAACTTCACCGACCTCTCTAAGGAGCAAAAAGCCACCCTGCTCAAGAATGTGTTGACAGGGATGAAGTGTGAACGGGAAGTACTACCCAGATTTGCCGAAAAAGAAGAAAGAATGGCAAACATCATTGAAGGCCTGACAGAATGCCAACTGAGCAAGGTCATCTCCTACACATATGAAGTCTACAGCAACATAGATACTGTTGAATTCTACCTCAACGCCTCATACAAAGATGAATCCATCACTTCTAAAGTCCAAGGAGAAGATATACTGGTTGATGCTGACGTCATCAACAAAATTTTTGACATTCAACTAGAAGAAGGCAGGGCCTCTCTATTTGATCTAGAAGAAGCTGATGTCACTGTTCCTGAATTCAAAAGGAACTACTGCAGAAAAGGTGAAGAAGTGGAAAAAGTGAACATCAAGAAACACCTGTTCAAGAAGGATTTTGAGCTACTCATTAACATTTTCCACAAATGTTTATGGTGCAAGTTTACCTCCACTGATGATGTCACTACTGCGAATGCAAAGGCCCTCTATGCAGTACATCATGGAGTAAACGTCAACTGGGGACAAGTTATGGTACGGTCCCTCATTGAATTCATCAAAAAGAAGAACCCCAAGACAGGCCTATATTCTGGGAAGTTAGGCCATGGGTTGCTCATCTCTGAACTGCTTCTCACTCAAGGTGTCACCTTGAGAAAGACCACACCTCTGGATCACACTAAGGTAATCTTCTTGTCTGCATCTCCGAATAGAGAAATTGCTATCAAGGCAGAACTAAAGCGACAGCTTCAGCTTGATAACAAGAGACAACAAGGAGACAAGGTCCATAAACCTCTCTCTGAAGCACCCACTGTGGAGAAGAAAAAGAAAAGGGAGAAGAAAACACAACAAGTTGCACCTCCTCAACCAAAGAAGACTGCACTTAAGAGGAAGAGAACCACCAGAACGAAGAAAAAGGTCATCAAATTGTTGGTCCCGGTTGTACTGGATACAGTATAGAGTGGGGGGGTGAATAGACAGTATTGGTTTTTAGCTTTTTGAAGCTAAGTACCAGATTTTACAGAATAGCCTGTTCTGTTGGCAGAACAGACTGGCAGCGGATGGGGTTCTGGAAGGGAGTTCTGTTAATAGCCTCAGAGAAGCAAAGGCAGTAGGCCTTCTGTTAACTCACAAGACCAGTTCTGCTGAACACAGATGCCAAGTCTTTGGAGTCAAACAGTTCAAGTAAAAACTATGAATGAAAAGCAGTAAGTAGATGACACCAGGGCTTTTTATAGTGGTTCAAGGAACAACTTGTTCCTCTAGTCCACTGTTCCACTAAGCTGTAAAAACTGCCGTTTACAATGCCTTAGCCCTATCACTTAAGAAGCTCTCCACGTCTTCTTCAAGTGTAGATGTCTCCTTGGATGCACTTCCGGCTTCCCTAAGACTGGTCCTTTCACTGAGCTTTCCAGAAGTATCACCACTTCACAGCTCCAGATACTTGGACGTCCTTCTTGTGAAAGAAGAGTTTCTGTTGAAACAGGGGTTCCTCCAACTTGCTTCGTTACAAAAGATTTGTAGATGAAGTGCTTGAAGTTGTTGAAGAACTGTTGGAACCTTGCTCTTGTTGGATTAGATAATATGAAGGTATATTCTTTCCAACTTGTGTCTCTCTCTTGTTGAGAATGAAGAGTTTGAATCTCAAGAGGACCTTTTTGCCTTGAATGATTTGAATGTGTTTTTCTCGCAAGGAATGTGGTGAAGTTGGCAAAGTTAGCAGAGCAAAAGTTCTCACTTTTTGTTCTTCGAAGAGTATCTTTTATACTTAGGGTTGTCTTCATGTTGGAGGTGAAGGAGGACAACTGCATTAAATGCGCGTGTTGTTGACTTGACCGGTTGGACCCACTGAATTCGGCGACTTGCTATTTTGAGAAGATTCTTTCCAAAAAGATGGTCAATTATATGCTTTAAATATCTTCTCGTACGTATCCGCATTAAATGAGCATTTAATGCGCGTACTGTACCTTTTCCGTTGAAGTCTTCTAGCCGTTAGAGAATCTTCCGTTGATATCGCCGGCTGGAAGTAAACTTGAATTTCTCTAAGTGTCAAGCCTTCTGGTCTCTTTATCAGAGTGTACGCCAGAGAAGGTCATGAGCACTTCTGTTGCAACGGATGACAGCAGAGGGTCTCCAGTCCTTCTGTTCTGTTAGAGGCCAACAGAGGACCTAAGTGCTTCTGCCTTGGTGAAGTCCAACAGAGAGTTAGGAGGACTTCTGTGAAGGCACTGTCACCAGAGGGCCAAAAGGGCTTCTGTCTGGAGGTCTTCTGTCAGTCGACTATACTAGAACAATTACAAGGAAAATTCTAATACAAACTTTCTAAGGGGTAATTCTAAAAAAAATCCTATAGCATCATCAAAATCTAATTACATTTATTCCTTACAATTTCCCCCTTTTTGATGATGCCAAAACCCTTTAACTATTTCCAGAGAAGTGCCTTCACCATATGAGATTTAAAGTAAGAAACTTTTCATTAAAATCTTGGTGGGCATCTTAGCATAGGAAGATAGTAAGAGTACGGTACATTCAGATAGCAGTTCAAAAAGAAACAAATACCAGAATAAAATAAAGTACAGTAAGCAACAAGGAGTAGAAGTAAAGAGACCTTAGAAGAGGCAGAGGTATTCTTTTATTAGATCAAGAGTTTAAGAGAAGTTTTAGAAGGAATTACAGATTCTCCCTTTCAGCTTCAGCTCTGGTTCTTCGATCTTGTTCTTTCAGGCTCTTAAGTTCAGTGTTCACTTCTTCTCTTATGCCAGCCAAATTTCCTTGTGCTTGACACGAGGCCCAAATGGGAGAGAGCTTGCAATTCAGATAATGAAGTACTCCCTCATGTACATCCTTGCCTGGGAGTACTCTCTTGTGAAACCAATATTCAGCTTCTTCCATGGAACCACCATGTCTGACCCTTATATGACCGTCTCTGTCAAGATAGAGATTATGTCTTTGAGTAGGGGTCATCTTCTGTTGTATTTCTTCAAATCGCGCTCTGTCAATCCTTTGAGAGCCTCCAAGCCTCCACTCAGTTAAGCTCAAGGGCTTCTTCTTCTTGGTAGAACCTCTGCGAGGAGAAGAGGGTCTTGGAGTGCCAGCTTCTCTCTTTTTCTGTTGGGAGGCCTAGAAGTAAGGGGTAGGATCAATATCAGATGAGGGTCCAGTAGTTGGCCTAGGAGGCAATTTCTTCTGTTGAGGATCCTTTTCCTTTTCCCCCTTTTTGGCATCATCCAGGTCAGAGATCATCATAGCAATCTTCTGGTAAGGTTTGCGTGACAGAAGTCAGACCTTCTATCAAGTTCTGTTGACGATCAAGAGCGGACTTGATGTCCTGAGAGCTAGCTTCGAGGAGTATCAGCTTCTAATATCTCTCTTGATCCTTCTTGATCAGGTTGGCCACTTGATCTTTGTGATCATTGTTTAAGAGTTGTAGCTGCATAAACTTCTCAGCAGATTGGTCTTCATACCATTGTACAATGTCAAGGGATTCTGTTATATCCTTGAGTTATTTATTCAGCTTGTTGAGAGTTTGAGATTGGGAGTAGAGAACAGAGTTGACACCATCAACTTCTCTAGCAACAACATCAAGTTTTGCAGATGATGATTCCATGAAGGTGACCAGTGTCTGAGTCAGTGCTTCAACCTTCTCTGAGATGTGCTGAAGTCCAGCCTCAAGATGATTATGTACAAAGGTGATATGTTCATGGTGCTTAGTGTTGATCTCAGCCAGTTGATCCATTCCATCAAGCACTTTACCACCAAAGTCCTCAGCTGCAGTGACAAACTGATTGAAGGAGATTTGGGGCTTAGCTTCTTTGGATTCTGTATACCCAGGCATACCTAGACCTCTTGACCTAGGCATAGGAGGCCTTCTCGGTTGTTCTTCATTCTGGGGAGGGATCTTCCTCCTTTTGGAAGTAAGGTCAGTAGCTATGGAGGAAGTGAGGAACCCATCATTATCACTAGTAGATGAGTGAACCTTGAAGATAGGTTTATTGTTGGGAGTAGAAGCCACAGAGTGTTGAGGGGAGAGAGGAATGGCTGCATCTTGTGGTGCAGATTTTGGAGAAGAGGGGGTTGGAGTTCTGGATTTCTTGTTGGAGGGGTTTTCCTGTTGATGTGAAGATTGGCGTGAGGGAGCATTCTGTTGTTGTGGAGGAGAGGGTGGAGGTGGTGGTGATCTGGATCTGATTGAGGGTTGGGGTTTGCAAGGAGAAGGGTTTTTGGTTTTGGGTGAAGAGGTTTTCTGTTGGGGAATAGAAGGGGTTTTCTGTTTGGAGATGGATTTTTGTGAGAGTGATGGGGATTTCAGTTGAGGTTGAGGTGAAGTGATTTTAGGAGAGGGAGGGGGAGAAGGAATGGTTGTAGGGATTACCTCTAGGACGGTTTCTGTGAACAGAGATTCTCTCCATTCTTTGACAAGCTTTTCCATGACCAGGGGTAGATCATTTGGAGTAGAGGGTTCCCTTTCTCCATGTGCACTATGTCGAAACTTGATCATAGATTCTTTCCTTTTCTTTTCAACCAGCCAAGCATCAAAATCATCCATCTCATGCTCTTGAAGAGCCTTTACATGGTCTTCTGGTGATTCTTTGAACATAAGAGCTTTTCCTTGGTGTTTCTCCTTCTTTTTCTGTAGGACTGAAAGAAGGAAGTTTTTGTCCAGGCATTGTTCCACATCCTCTGTGTCAGCCCATCGGAGTACTTCTTCTTCCTCAGAGATGAAGTGGGACAAGTTTTTAAGCAACTCAGTGAGAGGTCCCACTCTCCACTTTCTCCATGCAAGAACCCTGATGAATTGCCTATCTGCAGAGTTTGAGATTCTGCTAGCTTCTTGGTATTCTGGTGAAGAAACCACCAGTGGTTGATCATTTGTAGAAGCAGGAGGAGAGAGGTGTGGTTCCCCCTGAGTAGTAGCATCCTGTACCACTACTTCCTCTTCTGAGTCACTTGATTCAAACACAATCCGCTTGCCCTGCCAAGCGTTTCTGTTGGGTTGTGCTGAGTGAATGGAGTCTTCAAGTTCCTCCTGAATGATAGGGGTCATCACCCTGATCTTCTTTGCAACTAGTGAAGCAGAAGGAGTAGACTCTGTTGGAGAGGGGGAAGGCTGCTTTCTCTTGATCACAGCCTTCTTAACCACTAGCTTGTGGACTTTGACAGGAGTGGTCTTCTTCTTAGGGACCTTCTTGACCACCTTCTTGATCAAAGGCATTTCCTCTTCAGAATCCGAAGGAGTAGAGAGTTTCTGTTGCTTTTTGGTAATTTTCTTTGGCTGAACAACCTTCTGTTGTAGCTTTTCTCTGTTGAACTCAAGAGTTCTCAGCCTTTTTCTGCTCTGCCTTGAGAGCAACCTTCCTGTCACTGGAGGTGTTGAGGAAGAGAAACTTTGTGTAGTCAGCATCAATTGGGTTTCTCAGCCCAATTCTTGCTTTGAGCATTAGCTCAGATAACAGAAGTCCATAACCCATGGGGGTTCTGAACAGTCCAGTCTCCTTATCCTTCTTTTTGATGAAATCAATTAGGGATTTAGCAATTACCTGTCCCCAGTTGATGTTCATCCCATGATGAACTGCAAAGACAACCTTTGCATTCTGAAGAGTCATATCATCTGTAGAGGTACTCTTGCTCCAGACACACCGGTGGAAAATGTTGACCAACTTCTCATAGTCACTCTGAAGAAGATTCTTCTTCATGTTCAGCTTGGGAATCTCAGCAACTTCTGGTCTGCAGTAAAGCCGGATGAACTCATCCACTGTGACCTTGACACTGTCTAGGGCAATGATCCCTTCAGTGTCCTCTTCTTGTGGATTCTCCACTACGCCAAAGAGAGCGTTGATGATTCCTGGGGTGAGGACGATGTCATCCCCGTTGACCTTAGACCTAATGGTCTCGCCTTCATATGTAGCGTTGAGGTAGAACTCTGCTACATCCCTTGTGCTGTAGGAGTTGAAGTGGAATCCCACCACTTTATCCAGTTGGGAATCCTTCATTCCCTGGATTATTTTCTCCATAGTTTCATGATTGGCGGCCAGTTCTGGGAGTGCGGAGAGGTCGCAGTTCATCCCGGTGTAGATGTTCTTGACTAGAAGTTCAATTTCTGCTTGGGTGAGGTCGTTGATGTTGATGAAAGCCATTTCTGAAAGTTTGGAGAGTTTGAGAGCTAGAGAGATATGAGATTTTGAAGGTTTGAGAGTAGAGGAAGCAGTAGCGGTTTAGTTTAGAGAAAATGGTATATACGGGTTTGGGTTAATGGACGTTTGAGATTATTGGTAGTTTCGAGGCTTCAGTTTAATGCGAAAGGGGGCGCAGTAAGTATAAAACGGCTATAAAGCCGTTTTAAGGGTAAAGGGGTAAAAGACCTTTAATAAGTTACCAGGTCACCCGTTCCTCGAAATATTTCTAAGTCCACAACCTTCTGTTGGATAAGTAAGAAGGTCTGCTGTCGATGATGTTCTGATGTGCACTGAGGTTCTCTGTTCGAGAAGTAGAACAGAAGGGGTTCTGTACAAGGGTTCTGTTGACATAGAATCTTCAACAGAGAGTCTTTCTTTCAACTTTCTCTTGGAATATCATCCATCATTCCCAATTCCTCTCTTAGCTTGTTGAACCTTGCCTCAGGTAAGGGCTTGGTTAGAATGTCTGCTAGCTGGTCTTCTGTTGACACATGCTCCATGCATATGTGCTTCTTCTCAACATGATCTCTGATGAAGTGATGTCTGATCTCAATGTGCTTTGTCCTGGAATGAAGAACTGGATTCTGAGTGATAGCAATGGCACTGGTGTTGTCACACAACACCTTGATCTCCTTTGCTTGAATTCCATAGTCCTTCAGTTGTTGCTTCATCCAGAGTAACTGAGCACAGCAACTCCCAGCTGCTATGTACTCAGCTTCAGCTGTACTTGTTGAGATAGAGTTCTGCTTCTTGCTAAACCAGGAAACAAGCCTTCCTCCTAGCAATTGGCAGTGACCAGAGGTGCTCTTCCTGTCTAATCTGCAACCTGCAAAATCTGAGTCAGAGTAGCCAATTAATTCAAAGTTACCTCCTTTGGGATACCATAGGCCTGCATTTGGATTTCCCTTGATATATCTGATGATTCTTTTTGCAGCACTTAGATGGCTCTCCTTGGGCTTTGATTGGTATCCGGCACAGATTCCAACAGAGAATGATATGTCTGGTCTGCTTGCAGTCAGATACAGCAGAGATCCTATTATTCCTCTGTAAGTTGTAGCATCTACATCCTTTCCTTCATCATCTGGTCCAATTCCTTGAGAAGTGTTCATGGGAATCTTTACTGATGATTTGCCTTCCACTCCAAACTTCTTGATCAGGTCACTGGTATACTTCCCTTGATTGATAAAGATCCCTTCTGGAACCTGTTTGACTTGAAGTCCTAAGAAGTAGCTGAGTTCTCCCATCATACTCATTTCAAATTGACTCTGCATTACTTGAGAAAATTTCTTGCATAATTTTGGGTTAGTACTACCAAATATAATGTCATCAACATATATTTGTACCAACAGAATATGATTAGCTACAGAGATTTGAAATAAAGTTTTGTCAACCTTTCCTTTAGTAAACCCATGGTTCATTAGGAAAAGGGACAATGTGTCATACCATGCTCTGGGAGCTTGCTTAAGACCATATAGGGCCTTTTTGAGCTTGTAGACACAAGAGGATTGAGTAGGAATGACAAAACCTGGAGGTTGTTCCACGTAAACTTCTTCTTCAAGATCTCCATTCAAGAATGCACTCTTGACATCCATCTGGTAGACCTTGATGTTGTTGTAAGCAGCATAAGCTAGAAAGATTCTGATGGCTTCAAGTCTGGCAACTGGTGCAAAGGTCTCATCAAAATCTATTTCTTCTTCTTGGCAATAACCTTTAGCTACCAGCCTTGCTTTATTCCTTACAATGTTGCCATCTTCATCAGCCTTGTTCTTGAACACCCATTTGGTTCCAATGACATTCTGGTGCTTTGGCCTAGGAATAAGTTCCCATACTTTGTTCCTTTCAAACTGAGTAAGCTCTTCTTGCATTGCATTGATCCAATCTGAGTCTGCAAGAGCTTCTTCCACAGTCATGGGTTCCATTTGAGATATATAGCAGGCAAGCATTGCTTCTCTTCTTGATGTGGATCTTGTTTGAACTCCACTTCTGATTTGACCAATCACTTGGTCAGGGGGATGATCTCTTAACCATGTTAGGTCAGGTTCTGTCAGCTGCTGTCTTGGTCTCTCTGGTTCCTCATCTTCAGAGTCTTCATCTTCATTCAACAGAAGGGGGTTTTGTGCAGGTGTTGGAAATGCAGGGTTATCTGCTACCTCTTCTGTTGGTTCTGGTGTTCTGTCTTCTATGCTGACTTCCTTGAGGATCTTTGTTACCTCTTTAACAGAGATGCTTTCATCAAACTTCACATGTATAGATTCTTCAACATGTAGGATCCTTCCGTTGAGTACTCTATAGGCTTTACTGGTGTTTGAATAGCCTATAAAGATTCCTTCATCAGCCTTTTCTTGAAAGATTTTCAGATGCTCCTTTCCATTGTTAAGAATGTAGCACTTGCATCCAAATACATGAAAGTAGCTGATGTTGGGTTTTCTTCCTTTCCAGAGTTCATAAGGGGTCTTCTGGTGAATCTTGTTGATCATGCTTCTGTTCTGAGTATAGCATGCAGTGTTGATTGCTTCAGCCCAATATCTCATAGGTAGTCCAGATTCTGCAATCATTGTTCTTGCAGCTTCTTTCAAGGTTCTGTTCCTTCTTTCTGCTACGCCATTCTGTTGAGGGGTTCTGGCAGCAGAGAGTTGATGAAAAGTTCCATTCTGATCACAGAAGTCCTTTATGACTTGGTTGACAAATTCAGTTCCTCTGTCTGACCTGATTGTCTTTACTTTCAAATTCTTCTCAGTCTGAAGTTGCTTTAACAGAGATGGCAACTTCTGAAGAGTTTCATTTTTCTTTGTTAGAAAGATAGTCCATGTATATCTGGAATAGTCATCAACCATGACCAGGGTATATTTCTTCCCACCAACGCTTGGAGTTTCAACAGGTCCAAATAAATCCATGTGAATCAGATTTAGAGGACTTGTAGAAAGATCTCCAGCAATGGGTTTGAAAGAGTTCTTCTGTTGCTTTCTCTTCTGGCATGCACTGCAGAGGGTCTCTTTCTTGTAGACTATGTCTGGCAGTCCATCAACTATGTGTTCTCTGGCCAGTTTGTTGATTATCTTGAAATTCAAATGGTTGAGCTTTTTGTGCCAGTCCCAGCTTAGTTTTGAATCTCCCTTGGCTATCAGGCAAACTCCATTCTTTGCTGTGTTCCAATCAACCACATAGATGTTCTTCTTCTTTGATGCTGTAAGAACCACTTCCTTTGTTGTCTCATGCTTCACATAGCAGAAGTTCTTTGTGAATTCAACAGTGTAGCCTTTGTCACAGAATTGGCTAGCACTCAGCAGGTTGAACTTCACACCTTAGACATATGAGACATCATCAATGACTATCTGGTTCTTGATCAGCTTTCCTCTTCCTTTTGTTTGACCTTCTTTGTCATTACCTCCAAAGGTAACTCTAGGTCCATTGCATTTTTGGAACTCTGTTAGGCAACTTCTGTCACCTGTCATGTGCCTGGAACATCCACTATCAATAAACCATTCTTGTTCAGAGATAGCTCCAGCACACAGTTCCTGCAAAATTAAAAGAAAGATTTAGGTACCCAAGCAATGTTGGGTCCTGGGGGGTCATGGAGTCTGGGTAGTTGGTACCATTTTGGTCTCATCAGGTGAAACCTTGGTGGGTGGTACCCATTATCCACCTGGTAGTTATAGTAAACTGAAGTGTGATTCACTTAGGGCAGATGCTTGTGAGGGTCATGCTTCCTGTTTACATACTTTTGCATAGCTTTCTTAGTTGGAAAGAAGTCCCATATACTATCAAGAGCAGAGGGGCGGTTAGCCTTGGGCTTCTGAAGTTGACCAGCCAACCTCTTCTGCCTGAAGTTAACTCTCTCTTGATATTTGCCCTTCTGGTGATCATTTCTGGCACGATTGTCATGAGGTTGTTTGTCAATGAATGGTCTCTTATTTTTGTTATCTTGAAAACCTTTTCTGTTGTTAGGTTTTCTGCCAGGTTCATTATTTTTCAAAAAGGGTTTCTGTTGAACCTTTATCTTTCCCTTTTCTGGTCTGACTTCCTCATGAACAACCTTGGTGCCAGATACACCAGCTTGACAAATGGGGCTAGAAATCAGTGGCACTATGACCTTATCTGCCTTAGCAACACTGGTGCTAGGCATTACAGAAGGCTCACCTGATTCTGTTGGGCCATAACCAAGACCAAAACCAGTGCCAATCTGTTGATCAAGTACAATCTTTTCCATGGAAGACTGGGCCTTCTGGTAAGTTTTGTACTTAATCTCGAGAGGCTCTATTTCTCTTATTCTCTTGAGAAGAGAAACATTTTCAGTCTCCAGTTGATCTCTTTCCTTAATTAGAAGATTGATTTTGATCACAACTTCCTTCTTTAAGTCAAGAATCTCAGCTTTTAACTTACTGTTTTCTTCTGTTACAGAGGAATAAGTGGCTTGTATGGCCTTAAACTCTTCCCAAAATTCTGACATTGAATCAGAATCAAAAGCTAAGCCTACCGAAGAAAAACTAGATTCAGAAGTAGAGGTTACCTCATCATCAGAATGAGCCATGAGGCAAAGGTCTTCTGTCTCAGTATCAAGGCAACAGAAGGCCTCATCAGAATCTGAGTCAGAACTGGATTCTGTTTCTGACAGAGGGTCTTTCTCAAGCTGTTCTGTCACAAGTGCCTTTCTCCTTCTGGAGTTGTCTTCATACTTCTTCTTATCTCCATCATGCCCTTGTTTCTTGGACACTCTAGGATGTGGACATTCTGCTTTGAAATGTCCAGGTTGTCTGCAGTTGTAACAGAGAAGCTCACCACTGATTTATGTTGTTTTGACCTTCTGGTATGGCTTTCTGTTGAATGATGGACTCCTTCCATCTTTGAGATTCTTCATAAACTTCTTGAATCTCCTAGCAAAAGTAGTCATATATTCGTTAGATAAAAGTACTGAAGGGTCAAAATCATTTACCTTTGATGTGCTGGCAGTGAGGGCTGTAGTGGTCCTCTCTTATGGTACATCTTCCTTTTCTTCAATCATTTCAAACTCATGAGCTTTGAGATCTGAAATGAGCTTATCAGTGGGATAAGTCTTTACATCCTTGCTGGCTTGGACAGCAACCACCTTCATCTTCCATGTTGAGGGCAGTCCCCTCAACACCTTCAGGTTGATCTCCTTGGTGGTGAGTTCCTTGCCAAGCTCAGAGATCTCTCTAGTGAGAGTGAAGAGCCTGTCATACATCTTGGAGATGCTTTCACCAGGGAGAAGTTTGAAGTCATCAAACTTCTTGTTGGCTATTGTCAGCTTGTTGTCCTTTTCTTGCTCATCACCGGCCCCAATGAGCTCGAGAGTATCCCAGATTTCCTTTGCAGTTTTGCACTTCTTTATTCTGTTGAAGTACCTATCATCAATGGACTTGTAAAGGATGTCCTTAGCAATGTTGTCCAGATTGTACTTCCTTCTTTCTTCAGTTGTCCACTCAGATTTGGCCTTATTGATCATCTGAGGTCTAGTGTTGTCAATGACATGTTCTAGGTTGACCTTCTGGAAGCTTATGAAGGGTCCTATGTCAAGAACTTCCCACATCTCATCATGAAGAGCACAAAGATGTGCCTTCATCCGGATCCTCCAGTCATCAAACTTAAGATCTGAAAACATAAGATTCTTGGACAAGGAGTGATCCATTATATCAGATAAAAATGAGGTTAAACAGAAAAACAAGTGGATCTTTGTTCAGCAAATAACCTAAGAGATTATTAGAACAAGGAGGCTTTGATACCACTTGTTGGTCCCGGTTGTACTGGATAAAGTCTAGAGGGGGGGTGAATAGACTGTATTGGTTTTTAGCTTTTTCAAGCTAAGTACCAGATTTTACAGAATAGCCTGTTCTGTTGGCAGAACAGACTGGCAGCGGATGGGGTTCTGGTAGGGAGTTCTGTTAATAGCCTCAGAGAAGCAAAGGCAGTAGGCCTTCTGTTAACTCACAAGACCAGTTCTGCTGAACACAGATACCAAGTCTTTGGAGTCAAACAGTTCAAGTAAAAACTGTGAATGAAAAGCAGTAAGTAGATGACACCAGGGCTTTTTATAGTGGTTCAAGGAACAACTTGTTCCTCTAGTCCACTGTTCCACTAAGCTGTAAAAACTGCCGTTTACAATGCCTTAGCCCTATCACTTAAGAAGCTCTCCACGTCTTCTTCAAGTGTAGATGTCTCCTTGGATGCACTTCCGGCTTCCCTAAGACTGGTCCTTTCACTGAGCTTTCCAGAAGTATCACCACTTCACAGCTCCAGATACTTGGACGTCCTTCTTGTGAAAGAAGATTTTCTGTTGAAACAGGGGTTCCTCCAACTTGCTTCTTTACAAAAGATTTGTAGATGAAGTGCTTGAAGTATTTGAAGAACTGTTGGAACCTTGCTCTTGTTGGATTAGATAATATGAAGGTATATTCTTTCCAACTTGTGTCTCTCTTTTTGAGAATGAAGAGTTTGAATCTCAAGAGGACCTTTTTGCCTTGAATGATTTGAATGTGTTTTTCTCGCAATGAATGTGGTGAAGTTGGCAAAGTTAGCAGAGCAAAAGTTCTCACTCTTTTGTTCTTCGAAGAGTATCTTTTATACTTAGGGTTGTCTTCCCGTTGGAGGTGAAGGAGGACAACTGCATTAAATGCGCGTGTTGTTGACTTGACCGGTTGGACCCACTGAATTCGGCGACTTGCTATTTTGAGAAGATTCTTTCCAAAAAGATGGTCAATTATATGCTTTAAATATCTTCTCGTACGTATCCGCATTAAATGAGCATTTAATGCGCGAACTGTAGCTTTTCCGTTGAAGTCTTCTAGCCGTTAGAGAATCTTCCGTTGATTTCGCCGGCTGGAAGTAAACTTGAATTTCTCTAAGTGTCAAGCCTTCTGGTCTCTTTATCAGAGTGTACGCCAGAGAAGGTCATGAGCACTTCTGTTGCAACGGATGACAGCAGAGGGTCTCCAGTGTAAGGAATAATTGTATTTAGATTTTGATGATGCTAGATTAATTAGGACTTTAGACTACCCCTGTTTAGAGTTAATGTATTAGAATTTTCCTTTGTAAAGTTCTTAGAGTAATCGACTTGACAGAAGACCTTCTAGAGCAGAAGACCTTCAAGAGCAGAAGGGTTTCAAGAGCAGAAGACCCTCATAAGGCATTATTGAAACAGAGGACCTTTGGTTCTCTGCTCCAGAACAGAAGTCCTCAGGCTCTCTGTTAGTCTTTACTCTGACAGAAACCCTTTTGGGTCTCTGTTGGATATTCTCCCAACAGAAGTGCTCCAGACCTCCTCTGTTCTACTCTCAGTTAAAGACACCAGAAGGTCTGACACTTAGAAGAATTTCACAGAACCGGAAAGTCAACTAAAAGATTCCTTCAACGGCTAGGAGTATGAAACGGAAGAGCTACAGTGCACGCATTAAATGCTCATTTAATGCACCCCATGCTACGTAGAGTAATTGTAGATGATTGGCCGCAATGTCAGGAATACTTTATCCCAAAATAGTAACCCGCCAACTTTACCGGGCTCTACTAGTCAAGTCAACTTATCGCTCATTTAATGCAGTTGTCCTCCTACTCCTCCAACGGGAAGACAACCTCAGTATAAAAGATACATTACGAAGAACAACCGGATAACTTTGCAACTTTTGCTAACCATTGCTACAACTCTTCATACAAGATATTCAAACTCTGAAAAGCAAAAAGCCTCCTTGAGATTCAAACTCATTATCTTCTACAAGAGAAGGCAGAAGTTGGAAAAATATTTTTTCCATCCCAAGCAGAGTTCCAAGTGTTCTTCAACTCTTCAAGCTCATCACATACAAATCTTTTGTAACGAAGCTAGTTGGAGGAACCCCAGTTTCAACAGAAACTCTTCTTGCTACAAGAAGGACGTCCAAGTAACTGGAGTAGTGAAGTGGTGATACTTCAAGGAAACTCAGTGAAAGGACCAGTCTTAAAGGAAGCCACGCAGTGCATCCCAGGAGACATCTAAGCTTGAAGAAGACGTGGAGTGCTTCTTGATTGCTAGGACTAAGGCTTTGTAAACGGAAGTTTTTACAGCTTAGTGGAACAGTGGACTAGAGGAACAAGTTGTTCCTTGAACCACTATAAAAATCCCTGGTGTCGTTTACTTACTGCTTTAATACTTGCACTTAGATAGAACTGTCTAACTCCTTGAACTTGGTATCTGTATTCAGCAGAACTTGTTCTACGAGTTAACCGAAGGCCTACTGCCTTTGCTTCTCTGAGGCTAACAGAACTCCCTACCAGAACCCCATCCGCTGCCAGTCTGTTCTTTCAACAGAACAGGCTATTCTGTAAATCTGGTACTTAGTTTAAAAAGCTAAAAACCAATACAGTCTATTCACCCCCCCCCCCCCCTCTAGACTGTATCCAGTATAACCGGGACCAACAAGTGGTATCAGAGCCTCCTTGTTCTAATAATCTCTTAGGTTATTTGCTGAACAAAGATCCACTTGTTTTTCTGTTTGACCTCATTTCTATCTGATATAATGGATCACTCCTTGTCCAAGAATCTTATGTTTTCAGATCTTAAGTTTGATGACTGGAGGATCCGGATGAAAGCACATCTCTGTGCCCTGCATGATGAGATGTGGGAAGTTCTAGATATTGGCCCTTTCACAAGCTTCCAGAAGGTCAATCCTGAGCATGCCATAGACAACACCAGACCCCAGATGATCAGTAAAGCCAGGTCAGAATGGACCACTGAAGAGAGAAGAAAGTACAACCTAGACAATATTGCCAAGGACATCCTCTACAAGTCCATTGATGATAGGTACTTCAACAGAATCAAGAAGTGCAAGACTGCTAAGGAAATCTGGGATACTCTTGAGCTCATTGGAGCTGGTGATGAGCAAGAGAAGGACAACAAACTGACCATAGCCAACAAGAAGTTTGATGACTTCAAACTTCTCCCTGGTGAAAGCATCTCCAAGATGTATGACAGGCTCCTCACTCTCACTGGAGAGATCTCTGAGCTTGGCAAGGAACTCACCACCAAGGAGATCAACCTGAAGGTGTTGAGGGGACTGCCCTCAGCATGGAAGAAGAAGGTGGTTGCTGTCCAAGCCAACAAGGATGTAAAGACTTATCCCACTGATAAGCTCATTTCAGATCTCAAAGCTCATGAGTTTGAAATGATTGAAGAAAAGGAAGATGTACCAGAAGAGAGGACCACTACAGCCCTCACTGCCAGCACATCAAAGGTAAATGATTTTGACCCTTCAGTACTTTTATCTGATGAATATATGGCTGCCTTTGCCAGGAGATTCAAAAAGTTCATGAAGAATCCCAAAGATGGAAGGAGTCCATCTTTCAACAGAAAGCCATACCAGAAGGTCAAAACAACAGAAAGCAGTGGAGAGCTTCTCTGTTACAACTGCAGACAACCATGTCACTTCAAGGCTGATTGTCCCCATCCTAGGGTGTCCAAGAAACAAGGACAGGATGGAGAAAAGAAGAAGTACGAGGACAACTCCAGAAGGAGAAAGGCACTTGTGACAGAACAGCTAGAGAAAGACCCTCTGTCAGAAACAGAATCCAGTTCTGACTCAGACTCTGATGAGGCCTTCTGTTGCCTTGATACTGAGACAGAAGACCTTTGCCTCATGGCTCATTCTGATGATGAGGTAACCTCTACTTCTGAATCTAGTTTTTCCTCGGTAGGCTTAGCTTTTGATTCTGATTCAATGTCAGAATTTTGGGAAGAGTTTAAGGCCATACAAGCCACTTATTCTTCTGTAACAGAAGAAAACAGTAAGTTGAAAGCTGAAATTCTTGACTTAAAAAAGGAGGTTGAGATCAAAATCAATCTTCTAATTAACGAAAGAGATCAACTGGAGACTGAAAATGTTTCTCTCCTCAAGAGAATAAGAGAAATAGAGCCTCTCGAGATTAAGTACAAAGCTTACCAGAAGGCCCAGTCTTCCATGGAAAAGATTGTGCTTGATCAACAGATTGGCACTGGTTTTGGTCTTGGTTATGGCTCAACAGAATCAGGTGAGCCTTCTGTAATGCCTAACACCAGAGTTGCTAAGGCAGATAAGGTCATAGAGCCACTGATTTCTAGCCCCATCTGTCAAGCTGGTGTATCTGGCACCAAGGTTGTTCATGAGGAAGTCAGACCTAAAAAGGGTAAGATAAAGGTTCAACAGAAACCCTTTTTGAAAAATAATGAACCTGGCAGAAAACCTAACAACAGAAAAGGTTTTCAAGATAACAAAAATAAAAGACCATTCATTGACAGACAACCTCATGTCAATCGTGCCAGAAATGATCACCAGAAGGGAAAATATCAAGAGAGAGTTAACTTCAGGCAGAAGAGGTTGGCTGGTCAACTTCAGAAGCCCAAGGTTAACCGTCCCTCTGCTCTTGATAGTATATGGGACTTCTTTCCAACAAAAAGGGCTATGCAAAAGTATGTAAACAGGAAGCATGACCCTCACAAGCATCTGCCCAAAGTGAATCACACTTCAGTTTACTACAACTACCAGGTGGACAATGGGTACCACCCACCAAGGTTTCACTTGATGAGACCAAAATGGTACCAACTACCCAGACTCCATGACCCCCCAGGACCCAGCATTGCTTGGGTACCTAAATCTTTCTTTTGATCTTGCAGGAACTGTGTGCTGGAGCCATCTCTGAACAAGAATGGTTTATTGATAGTGGATGCTCCAGGCACATGACAGGTGACAGAAGTTGCCTAACAGAGTTCCAGAAATGCAAAGGACCTAGAGTTACCTTTGGAGGTAATGACAAAGAAGGTCAAACAAAAGGAAGAGGAAAGCTGATCAGGAACCAGATAATCATTGATGATGTCTCTTATGTCAAAGGACTGAAGTTCAACTTGCTAAGTGCTAGCCAATTCTGTGACAAAGGCTACACTGTTGAATTCACAAAGGACTTCTGCTATGTGAAGCATGAGACAACAAAGGAAGTGGTTCTTACAGCATCAAGGAAGAAGAACATCTATGTAGTTGATTGGAACACTGCAAAAGATGGAGTTTGCCTGATAGCCAAAGGAGATTCAAAACTGAGCTGGGACTGGCATAAAAAGCTCAATCATTTGAATTTCAAAACAATCAACAAACTGGCCAGAGAACACATTGTAGAAGGGCTACCAGACATTGTGTACAAGAAGGAGACCCTCTGCAGTGCATGTCAGAAAGGCAAACAAGTGAAGAATTCATTCAAGCCCATTGCTGGAGATCTTTCTACAAGTCCTCTAAATCTGATTCACATGGATTTATTTGGACCTGTTGAGACTCCAAGCGTTGGTGGCAAGAAATATACCCTAGTCATGGTTGATGACTACTCCAGATATACATGGACTATTTTTCTATCAAAGAAAAATGAAACTCTTCAGAAGTTGCCATCTCTGTTAAAGCAACTTCAAACTGAGAAGAATTTGAAGGTGAAGACAATCAGATCAGACAGAGGAACTGAATTTGTCAACCAAGTCATAAAGGGCTTCTGTGACCAGAATGGGACTTTTCATCAACTTTCTGCCGCCAGAACCCCTCAACAGAATGGCGTAGCAGAGAGAAGGAACAGAACCTTAAAAGAAGCTGCAAGAACAATGATTGCAGAATCTGGATTGCCTATGAGATATTGGGCTGAAGCAATCAACACTGCATGCTATACTCAGAACAGAAGCATGATCAACAAAAATCACCAGAAGACCCCTTATGAACTCTGGAAGGGAAGAAAACCCAATATCAGCTACTTTCATGTATTTGGATGCAAGTGCTACATTCTTAACAATGGAAAGGAGCATCTGAAAGTATTTCAAGAAAAGGCTGATGAAGGAGTCTTTATAGGCTATTCAAACACCAGTAAAGCCTATAGAGTACTCAACAGAAGGACTCTACATGTTGAAGAATCCATACATGTGAAGTTTGATGAAAGCACCTCTGTTAAAGAGGTAACAGAAATTCTCAAGGAAGTCAGCATAGAAGACAGAACACCAGAACCAACAGAAGAGGTGGCAGACAACCCTGCATTTCCAACACCTGCACCAAACCCCCTTCTGTTGAATGAAGATGAAGACTCTGAAGATGAGGAACCAGAGAGACCAAGAGAGCAGCTGACAGAACCTGACCTAACATGGTTAAGGGATCATCCCCCTAACCAAGTAATTGGTCAAATCAGAAGTGGAGTTCAAACCAGATCCACATCTAGAAGAGAAGCAATGCTTGCCTGCTATATATCTCAGATGGAACCTATGACAGTTGAAGAAGCTCTTGCAGACTCAGATTGGATCAATGCTATGCAAGAAGAGCTCACTCAGTTTGAAAGGAACAAAGTATGGGAACTTGTTCCTAGGCCAAAGCACCAGAATGTCATTGGAACCAAATGGGTATTCAAGAACAAAGCAGATGAAGATGGCAACATTGTAAGGAATAAAGCAAGGCTAGTAGCTAAAGGATACTGTCAAGAAGAAGGAATAGATTTTGATGAGACCTTTGCACCAGTTGCCAGACTTGAAGCCATCAGAATCTTTCTAGCCTATGCTGCCTACAACAACATCAAGGTCTACCAGATGGATGTCAAGAGTGCATTTCTTTATGGAGATCTTGAAGAGGAAGTTTATGTGGAACAACCACCAGGTTTTGTCATTCCTACTCAATCTTCTTGTGTCTACAAGCTTAAAAAGGCCCTCTATGGTCTTAAGCAAGCTCCCAGAGCATGGTATGACACATTGTCCCTTTTCCTAGTGAACCATGGGTTTACTAAAGGAAAGGTTGACAAAACTCTATTTCAAATCTCTGTTGCTAATCATATTCTGTTAGTACAAATATATGTTGATGACATTATATTTGGTAGTACTAATCCAGAACTATGCAAGAAATTTTCTCAAGTGATGCAGAGTCAATTTGAAATGAGTATGATGGGAGAACTCAGTTACTTCCTAGGACTTCAAGTCAAACAAGTTCCAGAAGGGATCTTTATCAATCAAGGGAAGTACACCAGAGATCTAATCAAGAAGTTTGGAGTGGAAGGCAAATCATCAGTGAAGATTCCCATGAACACCTCACAAGGAATTGGTCCAGATGATGAAGGAAAGGATGTAGATGCAACAACATATAGAGGAATCATAGGATCTCTGTTGTATCTAACTGCAAGCAGACCAGACATCTCGTTCTCTGTTGGAATCTGTGCCAGATACCAATCAAAGCCCAAGGAAAGCCATCTAAGTGCTGCAAAAAGAATCATCAGATACATCAAAGGAAATCCAAATGCAGGCCTATGGTATCCAAAGGGAGGTAACTTTGAACTAATTGGTTATTCTGACTCAGATTTTGCAGGTTGCAGACTAGACAGAAAGAGCACCTCTGGTCACTGCCAATTGCTAGGAGGAAGGCTTGTTTCCTGGTTTAGCAAGAAGCAGAACTCCATCTCAACAAGTACAGCTGAGGCTGAGTACATTGCAGCTGAGAGTTGCTGTGCTCAGCTACTCTGGATGAAGCAACAACTGAAGGACTATGGAATTCAAGCAAAGGAGATCAAGTTGTTGTGTGACAACACCAGTGCCATTGCTATCACTCAGAATCCAGTTCTCCATTCCAGGACAAAGCACATTGAGATCAGACATCACTTCATCAGAGATCATGTTGAGAAGAAGCACATCTGCATGGAACATGTGCCAACAGAAGACCAGCTTGCAGATATCCTGACAAATCCTCTTCCTGAGGCTAGGTTCAACAAACTGAGAGAGGAATTGGGAATGATGGATGAGATTCCAAGGGAAAGCTGAAAAGGAAGGCCCTCTGTTGCTGAATTCCTGTTAACAGAATACCTGTTGCAGAACCCCTTCTGTTAACCCCTCCTGTTAACCTTCTCTGATCCCTACCCTGGCAGAATACCTCAGCAACAGAAACCCCCTCTACAGAAAACCTTCTCTCATGTCTAACAGAAGGTGGTGGACTTAGAAAATTCTGTGAACCGGGTGACCTAGTAAATTATTAAAGGTCTTTTACCCTTTTACCCTTAAAACGGTATCCAGCCGTATAATATTTACTGTGCCCCTTTTTATTTACTGCGCCCCTTTTTACATTTATTGGTATCTTGGAACCGTAAATTATCTCAAACGTCCACTAACCCATATCCATAAAACCCTCTTTCGCAAACCTAAACCGTTACTGCTCTCATAACTCTCAAGCTTTTGAACTCTTATCTCTCCAAACCGCTCTAAACACTACTCCATGGCTTTCTTGAGCTTCTCCGACCTCTCAAAGGAACAAAAGGCAACTCTCCTGAAAAATGTACTGACCGGAATGAAATGCGAACTGGAAGTTCTACCCAGATTCGCAGAGAAAAAGGAGAGGATGACCTCCATTGTTGATGGACTGTCTCAATGTCAACTGAGCAAGGTCATATCTCATAATTATGAGGCCTACAGCAACGTGGACACCGTTGAGTTCTATCTCAACGCATCCTTCAAAGATGAAACCATCTCCTCAGTCGTCCAAGGAGAAGAAGTTTTGATAGATGCTGACGTCATCAACAACATCTTCAAAATCCAACTAGAGGAAGGCAGGACCTCTCTACTTGATTTGGAGGATACTGACATCCCTCTGCCAGAATTCAAGAGGAAGTTCTGCAGAAAAGGGGAAGAAGTAGAGAAAATCAACATCAAGAAGAACTTGCTCAAGAGGGAATTTGAGCTGCTCATAAACATTTTCCACAAATGTTTATGGTGCAAGTACACCTCAACAGATGATGTCACAACTGCCAATGCAAAGGCCCTTTATGCAGTGCATCATGGGGTAAATATCAATTGGGGACAAGTCATGGTGAAGTCCCTGATTGAAGTGATCAAGAAGAAGAACCCAAAAACTAGCCTTTATTCTGGAAAGCTAGGGCATGGCCTACTCATTTCTGAAGTGCTCCTCAAACAAGGGGTACACTTGAGGAAGGCTTCAACATTGGATCACACCAAGGTAATTTTCTTGACTGCCTCTCCAAATAGGGAGAAAGCCACAAAGGCAGAAATGAAGAGACAGCTTCAACTTGAGGCTAAAAGACAACAAGGAGAGAAGGTACAGAAACCTCTCTCTGTGGCCCCTTCTGCTGAGAAGAAGAAGAAGAAGAAGAAGAAGACCAAGAAGGCAGACCCTGTTGCTCCTCCAAAGGCTGGACAGAAGAGGAAAAGGACCACAAAACCCAAGGAGAAGGTTACTAAACCTGCAGTCTCTGTGTCTGAGGGAGTGGCAGACACTCAGGGGGAACCAGAGATCCCCACCTCTGCTGCATCTCCTGAACAGAACAGGGTGTCTACTTCAACAGAACACCCCAGTTCTGTCAAAGATGGGTATCTGTCCTTGCTTGACAGACAGTTTACCCGGGTCCTTGAATGGAGAAGGTGGAGAATGGGACCCCTCTCCAAAATAATCCAGTATTTTGATCATTATGAGCCAGAAGAGGAAGCCATTCTGAACTGGGTTGGGACTGATGATGTCTCAAAGTGCTTTGCCCTCAACTTCCTTCACTCTGTTCTTGAGAAGAAGAAGGCGAGCTACAAGGGAAAGGCTGTTCTCATCTCCTCACCCTCAGAAGAGGCTGTCAAACCTCTAGGAGAGGATGAAATTGAAGCATTTGAGGAATGGCTGTTCACAAAAATGGCTACAGATTCTGTGCAACCCCATCTCAACCCTGGAGAGTCCTCTGTACTCAAGTCAGAAGGACAAGCAATGATGGAGCACATCAAGGAGTGGAGGACTTCCTTGCTCATGGAGAACATCATTGAGGTAAATTCTCCAACCCCTTCTGTTATTATCCCAACAGAACCCCACATTCCCTCACCTCCTTCCAGCACCAGAACTCCTCCACCAGAACACCCTCAACCTCAATCTCCAAAACAGAAAACCCCCACCCCTCCTCAATCACCCAAACAGAAAATTGCATCTCCCTGCAGAGCAATTGTTCCATTCAGAAACCGCTCACCTTCACCTCCACCATCCCCCCCTCAACAGAATGCCTCACCTATTCAATCTTCACCCCAGCACCAGAACCCCTCACCCCAACAGATCTCCTCTTCATCCTCTGAATCTGAACATCAAACCCCTCCACCAGAATCACCTCCTCCACAACAACCTGCAGAGAACCTTAAACCTGTATGGTTTCTCAGAGACTCAGACCCTACAACTGTCTCCCCCATCTCTGTACCCCAAGGGTATTCTAGGGATTCTACTGCCCCCAATCCCTCCTTCAGAAAGAAGAAGAAGATAGTCCGCAACAGAATTCCTATCTATTCATCCTATGAAGATTCATCTGACATGGATGGATTCATGATCAGCAAATCCTACAAGGCCACATCCAAGAGACAGAAGACCCCTCCTTTGACTCAACTGGAACATGAACAGCGTGTCCAATCTCTATCATCTGTCCAAGAACATCACCCATTGCCTAGGGGAAGAGGTCTAGAGATGCCTCAAGCTGATGGACAACAGAACAACATCCCCTTCAACAAATTTGTTGACTCTGCTGAAGAATTTGGAGGACAGATCCTCCAAGGCATGAACAAACTAATAGAGATAAATGATAAACACTATGGGCACCTTGCTCATGTGAATGACAATCTAAACTCAGGTATGCAGTTCATCTTTTACCGTTTTGAGAACCTCACAGGAACTCTCAACAACTTAATAGCCTCATCCTCTGCCAGAACAGATGCCCTGTCAACAGAAGTGGTAGGCATCCACAACACTCTCTCTATCTTTCAACAGACTCTCCTGAGTCAAGGACATGCAATCCACAATATCTCAGAGCATCTTGAGGCTCTGAAGGAATCTGATGCCAGGACAGAGAGGCACTTGACTTCTATTGAGACAATGTGCAGAATTCATCAAGATCAGGCTCAAGCACTTCTATCCACTGACAGAGACCGTTATCAGAAGATGGTGCTCCTTGAAGCCAATAACAAGGACATCTTCTCTGCCATACAGAAGCAGCAAGGTCTCATTGAAGGCCTTACCTCTGTCACCCAGACTCTACCAGAGGCCCTGGAGCAGATAGCCTCCACTCAGGCCTCAGAATTTCAGAAAATCAGCCTGATGATAGAAGACCTGAATGATGCCAAAAAGGGGGAAGAGGACCCTCAACAGACCAGGCCTAGGTCTCACAGGACTCCTACTAGGGCACCCTCCTCTGCTGAGCCTGCAGTGGATCCGGCTCCCTACTTTGAAGCTGCTCTTCAAAAGAAGAGAGCAGCAGGCATACCCAGACCCCCATCTCCAGTCAAGAAAAGTACAAAGAAGAAGAAAGTTTTTAACTTCACATAATGGAGATTCGGTGGTTCTCAGACAATTGACAGAGCTCAATTTGAAGAGATGAAGGCCAAAATGACTCCCACCCAACAACAGCACCTCTATCTGGACAAAGATGGTGTTGTGAGAGTTAGGTATGGGGGATCACTAGAAGAAGCAGAAGAATGGTATAAGAAGAACATTGTCCCAGGAAAGACCATACATGAAGGTGTCCTCAACTATTTGGACTGCAAGCTGTCTCCAATATGGGCATCTTATCAAAGGTCTGGCAATCTGTTCAAAATCAGAGCTGAAATAAATGAAGAACTGCTCAGGCTTCAAAGACTAGAGGAAGAAGCTCTACAGGCAGCTAATCTGGAGAATGTGTAAGGTTTAAACTCTGTAAAACTTATCTAATAAAATCACATCTCTGCCTTCTTACTTTGAAGTGCTTTTCCCTCAATTCTTGTCTTTTTGCCTTTTGCTTGTGTTTGTTTATTTCCTTTATATTCTGCTATCTGATTGTACCGCACTCTTACTATTTTCCTATGCCAAGTTGCCCACCAAGATTTTAATGGAAGTTTTTAAACTTAATTTTTCTTTATGGTGAAGGCACTTCTTTGCAAATAGTTAAAGGGTTTTGGCATCATCAAAAAGGGGGAAATTGTAAGGAATAATTGTATTTAGATTTTGATGATGCTAGATTAATTAGGACTTTAGACTACCCCGGTTTAGAGTTAATGTATTAGAATTTTCCTTTGTAAAGTTCTTAGAGTAATCGACTTGACAGAAGACCTTCTAGAGCAGAAGACCTTCAAGAGCAGAAGGGCTTCAAGAGCAGAAGACCCTCATAAGGCATTATTGAAACAGAGGACCTTTGGTTCTCTGCTCCAGAACAGAAGTCCTCAGGCTCTCTGTTAGTCTTTACTCTGACAGAAACCCTTTTGGGTCTCTGTTGGATATTCTCCCAACAGAAGTGCTCCAGACCTCCTCTGTTCTACTCTCAGTTAAAGACACCAGAAGGTCTGACACTTAGAAGAATTTCACAGAACCGGAAAGTCAACTAAAAGATTCCTTCAACGGCTAGGAGTATGAAACGGAAGAGCTACAATGCACGCATTAAATGCTCATTTAATGCACCCCATGCTACGTAGAGTAATTGCAGATGATTGGCCGCAATGTCAGGAATACTTTATCCCAAAATAGTAACCCGCCAACTTTACCGGGCTCTACTAGTCAAGTCAACTGATCGCTCATTTAATGCAGTTGTCCTCCTACTCCTCCAACGGGAAGACAACCTCAGTATAAAAGATACACTACGAAGAACAACCGGATAACTTTGCAACTTTTGCTAACCATTGCTACAACTCTTCATACAAGATATTAAAACTCTGAAAAGCAAAAAGCCTCCTTGAGATTCAAACTCATTATCTTCTACAAGAGAAGGCAGAAGTTGGAAAAATATTTTTTCTATCTCAAGCAAAGTTCCAAGTGTTCTTCAACTCTTCAAGCTCATCACATACAAATCTTTTGTAACGAAGCTAGTTGGAGGAACCCCAGTTTCAACAGAAACTCTTCTTGCTACAAGAAGGACGTCCAAGTAACTGGAGTAGTGAAGTGGTGATACTTCAAGGAAACTCAGTGAAAGGACCAGTCTTAAAGAAAGCCAGGTAGTGCATCCCAGGAGACATCTAGGCTTGAAGAAGACGTGGAGTGCTTCTTGAGTGCTAGGACTAAGTCTTTGTAAACGGAAGTTTTTACAGCCTAGTGGAACAGTGGACTAGAGGAACAAGTTGTTCCTTGAACCACTATAAAAATCCCTGGTGTCGTTTACTTACTGCTTTAATACTTGCACTTAGATAGAACTGTCTAACTCCTTGAACTTGGTATCTGTGTTCAGCAGAACTTGTTCTACGAGTTAACCGAAGGCCTACTGCCTTTGCTTCTCTGAGGCTAACAGAACTCCCTACTAGAACCCCATCCGCTGCCAGTCTGTTCTTTCAACAGAACAGGTTATTCTGTAAATCTGGTACTTAGTTTAAAAAGCTAAAAACCAATACAGTCTATTCACCCCCCCCCCCCTCTAGACTGTATCCAGTATAACCGGGACCAACATCCAGTCCTTCTGTTCTGTTAGAGGCCAACAGAGGACCTAAGTGCTTCTGCCTTGGTGAAGTCCAACAGAGAGTTAGGAGGACTTCTGTGAAGGCATTGTCACCAAAGGGCCAAAAGGGCTTCTGTCTGGAGGTCTTCTGTCAGTCGACTATACTAGAACAATTACAAGGAAAATTCTAATACAAACTTTCTAAGGGGTAATTCTAAAAAAAATCCTATAGCATCATCAAAATCTAATTACATTTATTCCTTACACAAACCTATAATCTCAGTGTCTGAGAAGGTAGCAGACACTCAGGAGAACCAGAGAACCTCACCTCTGTTGCCACCCCAGAACAGAACCGGGTGCCAACATCAACAGAACACCCCAATACAGGCAAAGAAGGCTATCTATCCTTACTGGATAGACAGTTTGATCGAGTGCTGGAATGGAGAAGATGGAGGATGGGACCCCTCCATAAGATCATCCAATACTTTGACCACTATGAGTCTGAAGAAGAGGCCATATTAAAGTGGGTGGGCACTGATGATGTCTCAAAGTGCTTTGCCCTCAACTTCCTGTACTTTGTCCTCGAGAAGAAGAAGGAAAATTACAAGGGAAAGATTGTTCTCATATCCACCTCTTCAAAGGAGACAGTCAAGCCCCTTGAAGATGAAGAAATAGAAGCCTTTGAAGAATGGCTATTTGCCAAGAAGGCAAAAGAATCTGTGCAACCTCACTCTACACCAGGAGAACCCTCTGTACCCAAGACAGAAGGGCATGCTATGATGGAGCTTATCAAAGAATGGAGGGCATCCCTGAACGAAGAAACCATACTTGATGTAATATCCCCAACCCATTCTGCTCATATATCCACAGAACCCCAAATCCCCTCTCTTCTTATTACAACAGAAACCATCCCAACAGAAACCATTCCAACAGAAACCCTTCCTACTGAGAACCTTCAACCAAAAACCTCAGAACAGAAAACCTCAACTTTTCCTCACTCATCAACTAAGAAAACCAAATCACCCTCAACCTGCAAAGAACTCATCCCTATCAGAAACCGCTCCCCCTCTCCTCCACCCCCTCCTCCTCATCAGAACAAACCTCCACAACAGAATGCCTCCCCTCACCAGAAATCCTCCTCCCAACAGAAATCCAAATCATCCTCTCCCCTGTAGAACCCAAACCATATACAGACTGCCACCCTTCAGTCTCAAGACCCACCTACTGTGTCTCCTGTTCCAGCACCTCGAGGCTACTCCAGAAATTCCACAGCCTCCAATCCCTCCTTTAACAGAAAGACACATGTTGTCAGAAACACTATACCCATCTACTCATCCTATGAGGACTCCTCAAGCATGGGTGGATTCATTGTCAGCAAACCTCATGAAGCCTCATCCAAGAGACTAAAGACCCCTCCCTTGACACAGCTTGAGTATGAAGCTCAGCAACAGCAAGCCTCATCTGCAGAAGATAACATTTCTAGAAGGGCTCCCATGCACAAATCAAGGGGACTAGGGATGTCTGGTTTTGAAGAATCAGAACCACAAATTCCTTTCCACAGGTTTGTTCAAACTACAGAAGAGTTTGGTGGTCAAGTCCTGGAAGGAATGGAAAAGCTGATCCAGATCAATGACAAGCACTTCGAGCACCTCTCACATGTGAATGATAACCTCAACTCTGGGATGCAGTTCATTTCAGATCGCTTTGCCAATCTCACAGAATCCCTCAATAATTTCATGGTTTCATCCTCTGCCAGAACAGATGCACTGTCAACAGAAGTGGATAGTATTCACAAGACTCTCTCCACTTTTCATCAAACTTTGCTGGATCAAGGAAAGGCCATCAGCACCATATCTGAGAACCTTGAGACTGCAACGATCTGATCACAAGACTAAGACGCAATTGCTATCCATTGAAGAAATGTGCAAAGTCCATCAAGATCAAGCTCAACATCTCCTCTCTGCTGACAGAGATAGATATCAGAAGATGGTCCTGCTGGAAGCCAACAACAAGGATATCTTCTCTGCCATCCAGAAGCAGCAAGGGTTGATAGAAGGCCTCACTTCTGTCACTCAGACTCTACCAGAGGCCCTTGAGCAGATAGCTACCTCACAGGCATCAGAGTTCCAGAAGATCAGCCTCAGGCTCGGTCCACCAGAGCCTCTGCAAGAGCATCCCCCTCTGTTGAACCAATTGTTGATCATGCACCCTACTTTGAAGCTGCTATACAGAAAAAGAGAGCAGTCGGTATACCCAGACCCCCATCTCCAGTTAAGAAGGTGTTAGTCCCTGTTTCTGTAACAGCAATGAATAACGATCTAACAACGAAGATTAAACGTAAGGATGAACACAGAATGAATCACCGTAAAACCTTCTTTGATAAACTGTGAACTCGTACAACAGAATGATATGCGCGTAAGGCTATGAATAATAAGTACGACGTTAACCTATTCCTAAACCTCGGCTCCCTTTTTATAGGCGAGGTTTAGGTTAGGCGTACCAGGCTTTTAGCCTGTTTATATGGGCCTAACACTTGGCCTGATTTCTATCTAAATCATGCACTAATTAAATACAAGGATTAAATATAAAGCTAATCTATGACCAACTTGATTCACAATTAAATATCTCCAACAATCTCCCCCTTTGTGATCAAGTGCCATTCTCTTATTGCTTCTGAGATTTGAAGTAGTGCTTCCTCATACCAAGTGCATGTTCATATTGCCTCAGCACATTTCTCTTTTCAAGGCGATCGTCAATGGCCTTTAGAATTGTCTCTACAGTAGAGTGTTCCTTTTGAACATAAGACGATGCCTCTTGAAGATTTTTCTCTAGCTCTGCCTTCATCTTTAGAATCTGTTCTTTGATTATCTTCAGTGTTCCGTCACAGTACTTCTCAATTTCGCTGACTACCATCAGACGCTTTTCGTTCTTGTGGTTCAGATAGGTGACTGCTGGCGGTGTGAAGAAGATGTGGTAGGCTGGGAAATCTTCAAGTTCTGGACCATACAGTCTTGGCTTTGTCAGATTTGTCTTTTTCAGGTTGCACTCAATAGCCATCTGTAGGTCATGTGACGAGTGTACTCGGATCTGTCTAAGCATGAATCTCTTGATAGCTGCGAGGCCTTCGCTGTATATTATGCTCTGCCTGACTGGAAGGTATCTGTAGGCCATGAACATTTGGTAGATGTCATCCGGTTTCAGCATGATGAAGTCGTTCTCTTGACAAGTAAATTCGCTCCCATCGGTGCGTTGAAGTCTGTAAGTGTAGAATGTTACTCCATGATAGTCTTCAGCCTTCACTTGTAGAATTTGATGAATCGGGAGAATATTCGACTTCAGATCTTGTTCCATTTGTTCTCTCTGTGTACCGGTTGACCTTTGTAGCAACATATGCAGATGACCTCCAGCCTGCTTTCCTTTTAAGTGAGTAAGGCCTCTTAGCTTCAGTTCATTCAGTGGCTTGACTCTGTCTGGTCTACGCCAGATATGCTCTCTGATTTCTTCTTGGAAGGGGGCTTTGATGCGAACATTATCCCAGGGTTTCTCTGTCTTGGGAAGTCTTCCCGCTGATTGTCTTACGACCGATTCAAGAGTCTTCTGGGATTCTTTGTAATTCTCCCCTTCCTTGCGTTCATCGTTCTCGAGCCTTATAATATCTTCAGAGCATCTGTTGATTAGCTCTCGTAGCCACCAGTTTCTTTGCATGTCCTCTTGTTCGGCCTCAACCCGAAGATCATCCCATTCTGTCCATTTTCTTGGCCATTTGTCATATATCACCGCCTCTTCCAGTGCATCATGGATGTCTTTGCCTGGGGAAATATATGGAATTCTCTGTTCAGGCGGTGATTGTTCCTGAGTAGCACTACCGGGTTCACTTGGATTGCCCGTTGGCATCAGCTTAGAACTAGGTTCTAACTGATGGCCTGATGGAGAAGATGTACCAGTGGTAACATCATCAGGGCTTCCATCCCCTCCTCGATTGGTATCTCTTGGAGATACGCCTCGGGATGTTATTTCTAGCTCGACCATGCTAGATAATTTGGCTGTGGATGGTGGCTGTTGGTTTGATGAGGTTTCAGGTTGGATTGGCTGTGGAGTTTGGCTTGGTAGAGCAGTTTGCTCAAGTGATCGAGGTCGCTTGTTCTCCCCCTCATGAGGATCCGAATCATCGGGGTCCTCATGGGAACGTTTGCGACCACGAAGACTCTCCTTGCAAGTGCTCTTGGTTTCAGGTGAGGAAAGAAGAGCCTCAAGTATGGCTTGCTGATGAAGAGTGAGTTTGTCTTCTGGGGTGTTTAAGAGGTTGTTCAGCAAAGCCGAAGCTAGTGTGTCAAAGGATAGTGAGGAGAGATCGATGGAGGGTGTGGTCGGGTGTGGGGAGAATACTGGTTATGTATCCTGGGTTCCCCGAGAAATAGAGGGAATGGGAATTTGGTTTATGGATTGGTGGGAAAGAGGGGTAGAGGATATGGGTTGTGTATGGGAGATGAACGGTTCAGGGAAAGGTTGGGGTGGTGTTTGTTCAGACCGAACCGCTTGGGTGGTCCTAAATTCCTGTGCTAGAGCGGTCATTGCATCTTGCACCCATGGCTTAATGGTGGAATCTAGGAAGCGATTGAGTAGAACGTTTACGTCTTCAAAGGTAGGGTGACCAGTTACGGGGGTTGTAACTGTTGACACAGCATCAGTGAAGATTGCTGATGTGTGGCCTGCATTTAATGATGGAATCATTATGGGCGTAGCAGGGCTTCCAACCGTCATAGCTTGCGCTCTGGTTGTTGCGTTCAGGGTGAGTGCACCTGTATGTGCAGTGAATAGTGTAGGTGTCCTAGAAAATGAAGAAAATGTGGGGAATGTGACACCTAGACTCGATGTGTGAGAAGAAGGGGTTTTGACCTCGGGAGATAGGTCAATTGTACGCTCAACTGATTCAGAAGGAACCAGCGAGGGGGTGGAGTCCCGTTCTTTTGAAACAATAGCCTGTTGAGAGGCTATCGAGTGGCTGGGAGATGGCTGTGCTTGCGCAGTTGAGCCAGATGCTGCGACTTCTACCCGGGAACCGAAAAGATCGGCTCCTGTGCTTAGGGATTCAGCTCGACTTATCTGGATAAAGGTGTCGCAGCCCGCGAAGATATGCTCGTCTGCCTTATCAATCGGGCTCTTTCTGGCTTGGGGCTGGGACTTGGCCTTGGCAGCCTTGTCATTCTTGACCTTTGCCCTGGTCTCTCGGATGACGACTTCTTCTGAGTTGAATGATGCCTTAATGGAATGAGCCGCCTCGTCATAATCATCCTTGGAGCAATTTGTCTCGCTCGGATCAGCTCTTGGTTTAGCCTTTTCTTTTATTGTGAAGACTTGAGGTCTGCCGGCTATTATTGGTGCTGCGTCTTCAGCTGTAATTTTTCTCTTCTTCGGAGATTCGACTGTCAGCTTCCCTTTTCTGATCAGGGCATATGTTAGCTCCACATCATCACTATCGTTGTCATCATTGTCATCATCCGAGCCAGAGTCTCCGCTCTCCGTGCCCACGCTCTCGGAAGCCTCGTCGTCAGTGTTTGTTTGGGCTTCACTTGACGATTCATTGGCCGCTTCCTCAGCGTCTTTTTCGGTGCCCTCAGCCGCCTGACTTGTCTCAAGAGAGTCGTCAGACTTTCCTTCATTGGGCGAACCGGCCACTGGTTTCTGTGGCTTTTGGACTCTCTTGGGACCCTTACTAACACTCGGCTTTGTCCCTTGGGTAGGTCCAGTTGGGTTTTGCTGAACCATAGGGACGGTTTTCTCGGTGGCTTCTTTGTATTGTTGGACTGCTGGATTTGAAGATTTTACCAGCTTTAGCAGAAATCCAGGTATCTTCAGACCATAAGTAGGATTCTTGTCTGCTTTGAAGTACTGTAGCTTGGGTGTTGTGAAGTGAGGATCTGTACTGCGTCTTGGTATGGAGGTGTGCTCTGTCATGCAGTTGTGTATGATCAGCCCAAGCCACCTTGCATATGGGGTGGTACATGGCCTATTCTTTTCCTTGGCCTTGACCGGGTCCATTAGCTCTGAGAAGAAGAGTTGTGCCAAGTCATAATGTTTGTTGAAGGCGATCCCGTGGAAGACTAGCAGTATTTGCTTGTTGCACTTGTCGAAGCCAGCATGCTTTGGCGACAAGCATTTGTTCACCAGTCCAAACAGATTCTTCCACGGGTGACGGAGATAGGCGTCGTTGAAGTTTGACAGTTGTGGCAGTAAAGATGTGTAGCCTAGTGATGCTACGTCTTTTAGTAGATCGGGGATGGACGGCAGCTCATCATATGTATCTCGGACTGGCAGCGCTAATGTAGTGCGCAGTGTTGATGGTGTAAGGATCACCCGCATGCCGTTTAGCTTGGTCTTTATTTTTGAGCGATCCTTTGGTGATTCTGTATGCATATGCCCCCAGAACTGTTGTAGGTATATCTCTGGCACCGGTTTGGCGTTGTGAAGTGCAGACCAGAGATAGTGACCTTTCATGATGGCCGGAATGATCGGGTTCTGGCACTTGAAGACTGCAAGATCTAGCTGGAAATTGTTATCCAACACCTTGATCCATTTTCCTTGGGAGTAGATGGCATCATCGATTTGTGCTTTAGTGTTTCCTGCCATTTTAAACTGTAGAAGGAGGGGGTCAGCATATGAAATTCAACTGTTTGATTTGATTGAAAGAGTTTGATTGCAGTTTTCAGATAAGTTTATGCAGGTGGAATTTTGAAAAAAAATTGCTAAGTCCAAATCTCGAGATCTAAATCTCGAGATCATGATTTCGAGATCCAAATCTCGAGATCTTGATGTCGAGATGCAGATCTCGAGATCTTGATTTCGAGATTCAAATCTCGAGATCAAGATGTCGAGATGCAGATCTCGAGATCTTGATTTCGAGATTCAAATCTCGAGATCAAGATGTCGAGATGCAGATCTCGAGATCTTGATTTCGAGATTCAAATCTCGAGATCAAGATGTCGAGATGCAGATCTCGAGATCTTGATTTCGAGATTCAAATCTCGAGATCAAGATGTCGAGATGTCCATCTCGAGATCTTGATTTCGAGAAGATGAACCGATGAATTTTGAAGAGTTTTTCCACCTGTAAAAAAAAAGATATAACAGATAATAACACGCGATTTCGACGTACATTGAAACAAAAAACCTAATTCGATTTTGATTTTGAGAAATTTCAAGGGTTTTTCGCGAAATCAAACGTTCGTTTTCAGGTTTTCGAGATCGATCGTTCGCTTTTGGGGTTTGAACACAAGCAAAGAGAAACTACCTTCTTAAGAATGTCGAGAAGAAGAAAAGAGAGAAGGGGATTGCGAGATCGTAAGATTTGGGAAGAAGAAGAAAGGTCTGAGAGCTCTGCCTTTTCGAAAAAACTTTGGCCTTCGAGAAAATAGAGAATGGAGCGAAGGGTTTTCGATTTGGACTTATATACGCGAGAAAAAAATTTGGACCTCCTCCGTAACAATTGAGCCCGAATTGTTGGGCTGGCACACAGTGCCCTTTTAAAAGATTTTCGAGGCCCAAACCAGTAAAAATAGAGAGCTCCCCCTTAATCAGTGAAAATTAGCTCCCCCTCAAACAGTGAAAATTTTCTCCTCATCAAAAAATGCAACGAACAATATGTACAAATGCAACGCACACACACTATTTTTGTTCTTTTTGATTTTTCACACCCACTCAACACATGCAACACACGCACACTATTTTTGTTATTTTTCTGGTTTTCTCCCCCTCAACACATGCAACACACACACACTATTTACAAATCACACGCACACACACTTTTTACAAGTCCCACACACACACACTTTGCAGATCAGTGGAGACAAAATCAAACAGGCTCGAGGTTCAACATGCCCAACTTGGAGACTAGGAACTGGAATCTTTTTTCATCCAATGCCTTAGTGAACAAGTCAGCCAGTTGAAGCTCTGAGCTTACAAAATACATGTCAATATCTCCTTTCTCCACGTGATCCTTGATGAAATGATAGCGCAGGTCGATGTGTTTGGTGCGGGAGTGATGAACCGGGTTGCTGGTGATGGCGATGGCACTCTGTGAGTCACTGTAGATCGGGATATGGCAGAGAGTGTAACCGTAGTCCTTTAGCTGGGTCTTCATCCATAATATTTGTGAACAACAGCTAGCAGCCGCGACGTATTCTGCCTCGGCCGTAGATGTTGACACACAGTTCTGTTTCTTGGAAGACCAGCAGACTAACTTGTCGTTTAAGAATTGGACAGCTCCCGATGTACTTTTGCGGTCCATCCGGCAACCAGCAAAATCAGCGTCAGAATATCCGACTAGGTCAAAACCTGAGTGCTTGGGATACCAAAGGCCTAGATTCACAGTGCCGTTGAGGTATCTCAGAATTCTTCGAACAGCGGTCAGATGGGATTCCTTCGGATTCGCCTGAAAGCGTGCACATAAGCATGTGGAGAAGACAATGTCAGGCCTGCTTGACGTGAGATATAGCAAAGATCCAATGATGGCCCTGTAGTTTGTAGCATCAACTGGCTTCCCTGAGGGGTCTGAGTCCAGTTTATTGTTGGGGGACATAGGGGTAGTCATGGAAGATTTGCCATCAATGTTGAATCTCTTAAGCATTTCCAGAATATACTTTGACTGATTGATGAAAATGTCGTCAGAGAGTTGTCTTACTTGTAGGCCTAGGAAGAAATTCAGTTCGCCCATCATGCTCATCTCGAACTTGGTTTTCATCAGTTTCTCAAAGTGTTTGCACAGACGTGGATTTGAGGAGGCGAAGATAATGTCATCAACATAGATCTGAATCAGGATGATGTCAGACTTCTGTCGTTTGATGAAAAGTGTGGTATCAATCTTCCCTTTTGAGAAACCTGAGTCAACTAGAAATTCGGTTAAGGCATCGTACCAAGCTCTTGGTGCCTGTTTCAACCCATACAAAGCTTTCTTTAGTTTGTACACATGATCGGGATATCTGGGATCTACAAATCCTTCGGGCTGAGCGACATAGACTTCTTCTTCCAAGACTCCATTCAGAAAGGCAGTCTTGACGTCCATTTGAAAGACGGTAAAGTTCTTGTGGGCCGCGTACGCAAGAAAAAGGCGGATTGCTTCAATTCTTGCTACGGGTGCAAATGTTTCATCATAGTCTATGCCCTCTTGCTGATTATATCCTTTAGCGACCAGTCGTGCCTTGTTGTGTATCACTATGCCTTCTTCGTCCTTCTTGTTCTTGAACACCCATTTAGTGCCAATGATGGTTTTCTGAGGGGGTTTAGGCACGAGTGTCCACACGTCTAGTCTGTCAAACTGATTGAGCTCATCTTGTATGGCAATCACTCAATCTGGATCAGAGAGTGCCTCTGAGACTTTGGACGGTTCATTTTTGCTTAGAAAGTATGCATAGTGACATTCATTTGTTGTTGCTGATCTCGTTCGCACACCCTGACTTGGATCACCTATTATTTGTTCAACCGGATGTGCTCTCGCCCACTTCCTCTCATGAGCTAGAGGAGTTGGAGTAATTATTGGTTGATCTGAGTCCTGATATGAGGTTGAAGGTTCTGGGGCAGCTGTGGTGTGTAGTGGAGATGATTCTTGACTCGTAGCAAAGCCGTGATCATCCACACCTCTGGGATTGGTTTGAGGGGTTGAGGGTGTGGATGGTACATCGTCTGGTCCTGTGAGGAGCGGAATTTCTGCGGTTGGAGTTGATGTTGACTCTGGAGTGTATGCAGGAGGTGGAGGTTGTGAGTTCTCGTAGAAATTTCTGAAGAGAGAGTCGAGAATCACATCGTCGTGTTCAGTGTTTGGTTCAGCTTTATCAGAAGCTACTGGTACAGCAGTTGATGGATCGGTTTGGAGATGTTCAATTGCAAAGTCTGCCATTTCATAGAATGTAACATTTACACTCTCGATGACAGTCCGCTTGTCTCTGAGATAGAATCTGTAAGCTTTGGATTGCAGTGAGTAACCAATGAACACGCCTTCTCTGGCTTTGGGATCCAGCTTACTTCTCTCTGTCCGATCATTGAGTATGAAGCACTTGCAGCCAAAAACCTTGAGGAAAGAAATATCAGGAGTTTTGTTGAATAGGATCTCATATGGAGTCTTGTCGAAGCGCTTGTGGATGAAAGTTCTGTTCTGAGTGAAACACGCAGTATTGATTGCCTCTGCCCACATGAAGTGAGGCAGTCTTGATTGAATTAACATGGTGTGTGCTGCTTCAACAAGGGTTCTGTTCTTTCTCTCAACAACTCCGTTCTGCTGGGGAGTTTTAGCTACTGCAAATTGCTGAGTGATACCGAGTGATTCATAGAACTCAGTGAGAGTCTGATTTTTGAACTCGGTACCATTGTCAGTTCTGACAATTCGAACACTGTGTTGTAGCAGTTTCTGGATCGTTCTGATAAAGGTCATAATGTTTTCCGCAGCTTCGTCTTTTGAATGGAGAAACTTTGTCCATGTATACCTAGAGAAGTCATCAACGATCACCAGAGTGTATTTGCGACCGTTGATGCTTTGTACTCTCATAGGTCCACACAGATCCATGTGTATTAGCTGCAACTGATGTGTAGATGAAGGTTCGGTTTTTGACTTGTGGGAACTTCGTGTCATTTTGCCCATTTTGCGGGCACTACAATGATTTTCAGCGGAAGACTTTAGCAGAGGAAGCCCCTTGACAAGTTTCTTGGAGGACAAAGTTGATAGATGTTTGAAGTTCAGATGGGAGAGACGTCTGTGCCATAGGTTGTTCTGTTCAGTTGAAGCTTTGGACAGCAGACAGATGGAAGTGGTGGATTGGACGCTTTTCAGATCAATAGTGTACAGATTTGATGTTCTGTAACACGTTAATAATGTATTTCCTGTGCTGTCCAGAACACAGCATTGTTTTGCAAAGAACCTCACTTCCATCCCGTTGTCACAGAATTGTCCAATGCTCAGTAAGTTGTGTTTGAGCCCTTTGACAAATGAAACATCTTTTATAGTGACACTGGCACAGACGACGTCCCCATACCCAAGAATAGGAGATGAGGCGTCATTCCCGAATCTGACATTGCCTCCGTAGCAGTTGGTGTAGTTGCTCAAAAGGTGCTTTATTCCGGTCATGTGGGTTGAGCATCCTGAGTCTAAGTGCCACACATGACCGTCCTGCAAAACAATCAAACAGGTTTAGGTACCCAACTTGGAGTAGGTCCTTCCTTATTATCAAGAAACACCTTTTTAAATCTTGCTTTGAGCAGTGATCCAAGGTCAGCAGCTCTTTCAACAAAAGATCTATCTTTGGTGGGCTTTCCAATAGCAAGATCTGCTTTTGCAGTGTGTCTGGTTTTTGGAGTCCACCTAGCAGTTTCCATTTTGGTGGGTCTGATGTTGTGAACCCACCTTTCTATTTTAGTTCTGGTGGGTCTAAATTTGGGGACCCACCTTTCAGTTTCAGTTTTGATGGGTCTTCGATTGGGAACCCATCTTTCAGTTTCAGTTTTGATGGGTCTTCGTTTGGGGACCCACCTATCTGTTTCAGTTTTGGTAGGTCTCATCTTGGGGACCCACCTATCTGTTTCAGTTTTGGTAGGTCTCATCTTGGGGACCCACCTCTCAGTTTCAGCTTTGACGGGTCTTATCTTGGGGACCCATCTTTCCGTTTTAGGTTTAGGAGGAGAGTAGACAGGTGCTTTGTGATTGAACGGTTGTTTCTTAAGTTTGGTTTTGAAAATCTCCTCCTTAGAAAGCCGATTAAGATGTTTCCTAGAATGAACTCTAAGGGCATATTTCATATCAGGAATACAAAACGTTCCCTTAGTAGAATTGGTCATCCTTTTGTTTGCTGTTAAGTAGAAAAACAGTTTGTTCAGATTGACCTCTTCTAGCAGCTAGATCTTCTAGTTCTTTTACTTTATTTAAAAGCTTTCTTCTTTTGTTATGCAAAAAATCGCATTCAGCCTTTGATGTGCTTTTTTCCCGTTCACTGTCCTCAAATTTCCTAGTTAATTCAGCTATCTTCAGTTCAAAGCTTTCAAAATCTGAGGACACCTTTTTGACCTGATCTTTTGCAATTTCAAGTTGAACACTTAAGGAAGACTTTTGGTCTAGATTCTTTTTCAGAACCCTGTGATTATTGTCTAGTCTCTCTTTTAGTTCTTTGATTAGATTGTCCTTTTCAAGTAAGGACTGCATTTGATTATTTAAAGAAGTATGTGAGGTACTTACAGAGCTTGTTGAGCACTTGCTTTCGGGGATCGCAGCATCACCCTTTCTTTCATCTCCCTCTACACGTGCCATAAGGGCATAGTTGTCTTCCTCCTCCTCCTCCTCAGAAGAATCTTCTGCCCAGTTCTCATTCTCAGCAATCATGGCAGAGGTTTCTTCTTCTTTCTGCACCATCAGCATTTTCTGCTTATTCCACAGCATCTTCTGCTTGTAGAAGTTAGCATCTTTCTTCTTTGGAAGGCGGCAGTCTTTGATCACATGTCCAGGCTTGCCGCAATTATAGCATTTAGGAGCTTCTTCTGCTGATGATGCCTTCCTAGAAGATCCTTGATCATGGTTCTTCTGCTTGTAGTTTGAGGAGGAAGTTCTCAACTTGTTGGAGGAGCTGTTCTTCTTAGCAAATCTTTTGGCAAGCAGTGCCATCTTCTTCTGTAAGTCTGCTAGCTCAGCCTCTAGATCAGATTTGTCATCATCACTATCATCATCATCTGATTCAACCACTACCTTCTTCTTTTTCTTCTTTAGTGAAGTGGTTGTCCTTCTTGGCTGAGCCTCCATTACTAGAGCTAAGGAGTTTGTGGTGTGATGATCCTCAGCACAGGCAACCTCGTTGACGAATTGCTTCAGATGTTCATAGAGTGTGCAGAGGTCAATTTCGTCCAAATCTATCCGAGATCTGACATCCTTCACTGTCTTTTCCCATGCAGGATGCAGGCTGGATAAAAATCTAATATTCAGTTCCAGATTGGACCTGAATACTTTGATCTTTCTGAGTTCATTTACCAGTTGAACAAGTCTGTTGTAAGTCTCATTCAATGGTTCTCCTGGACCTGCTTTGAAGGAGTCATAAGCGATGAGAATCGTAGTCTTCTTGGTTTTGAGGCTGATGTTTGTGCCTTGTAGCAGTTTTTCTATTTCATCCCACATTTCCTTAGCTGTCTGCATGCTGTCAATGAGAACATAAACTTCATTTGGTATTGCTTGAAGAAGGTATGTTTTGGCCATAAGGTCACCACGAAGTCTGAGCTTGTCAGCTTCTGTGTATTCAGATGGCACTTTCCTCCTTATTTCTGGAAAAATAGGAGGATTATTTTCTGGATCTCCACCAACTGAAATCAAGAGTTCAGCTGGTCCTTCAAGCAATGATTCAAGCATCGCAGTGGAGTTCTCTTTGTGCTCGAGGAAATTAAGAAATCTGTTCCTCCACATTTGATATTCACCCTTCCTGAGGCTAGGAGGGGTACTGCTGTTCCCTTGTGCATTGTATTCTGAAGCCATTGTTGTACTAAACTGACCGTTCGAGAAAATTGATCAAAAGATTTTCAGAGGCAGAAAGTTGACAAATCAGATGTCGAGATCTGAATATCGAAATCTCAGATTTCGATAAAGGAGGCCCGGTATCGAGATTTGGGCTCGAGATTAAAGATCTCGAGATTAAGGATCTCGAGATTTCAAATTTCGAGATGCTGATCTCGAGATTTGAAATGTCGAGAAGTTAATCACTCGAAATCTTAATCTGAGAAGTCAAATGTCGAGACCAGATGTCGAAACCATAACTCGAAATCAAGATCTCGAAATCCTAGATGTCGAAATCCTCAATGTCGAAATCCTGCAACCTGTAAAAATCAGATAAACAAAATCTGAAGGTAGTTTCCTGTAGAGTGGAATGTCGAGATCCTTGGGTAAAGTTTTCAGCTCGAAAAACGTAGCAGAACCTGTGAAAAAGCAGGATGTCGACAACCCCTACTCGAGATATCTCGAAATCTGTATATGCGAAAAATACAATCTGAAGTATACCCCTTGATCGCTTTGAAAAGGCGATTCTAAAGGTGTAACTTTTACAATTTTTGAACAAGAAACAAAATTACAGAGCAAAAAATCGACAGAAAGAACTACGTTAACAAAAACAGAGTATTCTGCAGGAGTTCTTCTGATCGGTTCTCGATCGGCTCTGATACCAATTGTTAGTCCCTGTTTCTGTAACAGCAATGAATAACGATCTAACAACGAAGATTAAACGTAAGGATGAACACAGAATGAATCACCGTAAAACCTTCTTTGATAAACCGTGAACTCGTACAACAGAATGATATGCGCGTAAGGCTATGAATAATAAGTACGACGTTAACCTATTCCTAAACCTCGGCTCCCTTTTTATAGGCGAGGTTTAGGTTAGGCGTACCAGGCTTTTAGCCTGTTTATATGGGCCTAACACTTGGCCTGATTTCTATCTAAATCATGCACTAATTAAATACAAGGATTAAATATAAAGCTAATCTATGACCAACTTGATTCACAATTAAATATCTCCAACAGAAGGGCACCAAGAAGAAGAAGGTTCTTAGTTTTACTGATTGGAGATTGGGTGGATCCCAGAAAATTGATAGAGTTCAATTTGAAGAGATGAAAATGAAAATGACTCTCACGCAGCAACAGAACCTCTTCTTAGATAAGGATGGTTTTGTACAAGTCAGACATGGGGGATCCCTAGAAGAAGCAGAAGATTGGTACCAGAAGAACATTGTCCCTGGCAAGACAATTCATGAAGGAGTCCTTAGCTACTTGGATTGCAAGTTATCTCCTATATGGGCATCTTATCAAAGTTCTTGTAACCTATCTCAGATCAGAGCAGAAATCAATGAAGAACTGCTAAGGCTTCAAAGACTGGAGGATGAGGCTCTGCAAGCAGCTACTAGGGAGAATGTGTAAGGAATCTATTCTGTAAACTGTCTCTAATAAAATCACATCTCTGCCTTTCACTTTGTAAGGCTATTTCTCAATTTGTGTCTCTGCTTTTTGTTTTTGATTGATTGCTCTTTGTCTTATTAATATGCTATCTGATTGTACTGTACTCTTACTATTTTCCTATGCCAAGTTGCCCACCAAGATTTTAATAAAAGTTTTAAACTTTAATTCTTTATGGTGAAGGCACTTCTCTGGAAATAGTTAAAGGGTTTTGGCATCATCAAAAAGGGGGAAATTGTAAGGAATATTTGTAATTAGATTTTGATGATGCTATATTAATTAGGACTTTAGAGTACCCCTCTTTAGACTTAATGTATTAGAATTTTCCGTGTAAAAGTTCTTTAGTATAATCGACTGGCAGAAGGCCTCCAGAGCAGAAGGCCTCCAGAGCAGAAGGCCTCCAGAGCAGAAGGCCTCTAGAACAGAAGACCCCCTGACAGAGGACCCTTGATAAGGCTTTGTTTTAACAGAAGACCTTTGGTTCTCTGCTCCAGAACAGAAGACCTCAGGGTCTCTGTTAGCCTTTACTCGGACAGAAACCCTCCTGGTTCTCTGTTGGATATTTCTTCAACAGAAGTGCTCAAGACCTTCTCTGATCAACTCTCTGCTAAAGACACCAGAAGGCCTGACACTTAGAAGAATCTCACCCAGCCGGTAAACCAACTGAAAGATTCCCTCAACGGCTAGGAGTCTTGAACGGAAAAGCTACAGTACGCGCATTAAATGCACATTTAATGCCTCCCGTACTCTGTAGAGTAAATGCAGATGATTGGCCGCAATGTCAGGATAGCTTTATCCCGAAATAGTAACCCGCCAACTTTGTCGGGTCCTACTGGTCAAGTCAACTGTTCGCTCATTTAATGCAGTTGTCCTCCTTGTCTTCCAACGGGAAGACAACCTCAGTATAAAAGATACACTACGAAGAACAACCGAACAACTTTGCTACAACTGTGCGCATACAAAACATTCAAACGCTAAAAACGCAAAAAGCCTCCTTGAGATTAAAATCTTCATTATCTTCTACAAGAGAAGGCAGACGTTGGAAAGCTTCCTAATTCCAACCCAAGCAAAGTTCTCATCGTTCTTCAACTCTTCAAGCACTTCATATACAAATCTTTTCTAACGAAGCAAGTTGGAGGAACCCCTGTTTTCAACCGAGCTGCATTCCCAAAACCCTTCACAGTTGGATACCAATTCACATATACTTCTTAGCTCAATTTAGACAAGCTCTTTCCTCATATTTTCTTCATATTTAGTCTCCAAATGAGGAGCTAAACTCTTCCATCTTGGTTTTGCTACTTTGAAGCTAAATGATTTGTAAGTTGTGAGTTATTTTCTTTAATCTCCTTCCTTGAATATTAATTAATTCCTATTCATATTTCATTTTAATATTTTGAGCATTACTTAAAGGATCAACTAGTTTTGTTTCATATATTAATTATTACTAGAATCAATCGATTAATACGCTTGTTATTAATTCGGTTCTTTCAACGGTAGTAAACTTGGATTATTAATGCATGCGTCTCATGGTTAATAATCTAAGGGGAATTAGTTATATTGATTACACCAATAAACCGCTTGTTTCATCTTTAGTTTATTGCTACTATCGAGTTAATATACGGCGTGTGTTCTATATTGACTTGGTAGTAAGTTTTATTAATGAACGCGTCTCGTTATTATGAACTACCCTCGATGAATTGGATATACTCCTCGATTGAGTATTCGAGGGGAAGATAGTTAAAGATATACTCGAGATCGACGAACATTTCATTAAGTGGATAAAAGCAAAGCCAAGTCCCCATTTCTATTAATTAAAATCATTTATGTCATTCAACTTAGTGTTTAAATACTTTAAAGATCATCAATCCATCTAACCCCCCATTACTAGTTACATAAAAGACAAATATTCCTTTCCCTGTGGATACAAACGAACCTTACTTCGTTATACTACGTATAATCGTTGTATTGTATTTATTTTGAGTGCACATCATGACAAAGTGCAAGTCAAATTTGGCACCGTTGTCGGGGATAAACCTGCAAAACCGTTAAGAAATAATAATATAGCTCGAGTCGCGTACGTAAACGTTGTCCTCAAGAAAGTATTTCCGACTAACGAAAACCTTTCCCCAAGATAAAACGAGCTCTTCGGCATAAGCCGGTAACAGAGCAACGAGGGTAGAATAATATATATTAATCCAGCATACAAGAAATATTTTGTGAGGGAGTTTTGATGACGGGTGAGTATATATTTTGATCACAGCTAGCAATTCTAAAACAAATGATGGATTATGCTTGTATGCTAAATCTTCTATATCTCTGGAGCACCACACAAACAAACACACACACACACACACACATATATACGGGAGGGATCACATACAAACTAGTCCTCCCATACTAACCTACAAACTGACACAAACTGTGCATTTTTACAGTATTTGTACTGCATATTGAAGTTCAAAGTATTGCATATTATTTTTATTGCATATTGAAGTTCAAAGTGTTGCACATTATTTGTATTGCATATTGAAGTTCACAGTGTGCATCTTTACATTATTTGTACTGCATATTGAAGCTCAAAATGTTGCATATTATTGAGTTTGTAGGTTAGTATTTTAAGCATGGTTTGTATTTGATCTCTTATATATATATATATATATATATATATATATATATATATATATATATATATATATGTTTTGGTTCAAATAAGAACATGATCTTAGGAGAGAAATGAGAACGAATCTGGACCGTTAGATTTGCTTTAAGTGAAATTCAATGTGCATTAGATGAAACTGTAATGTGCATTAGGTGAAATTGAAATGTGCAACACAAAGCGTACGATACAATGTCATTATGTAAAGCTTAATTGTGTATTAGGTGAAATTGAAATGTGCACTAGGTGAAACTGAAATGTGCAGAATAAAAGGTACGATGTGATGTTATTTTTGTACATTTTATTCCGCACATTTCAGTTTAACCTAATGCACAATTGAGTTTAAATTTTTATTCTGCAATTTTCAGTATATCTAATACACATTTCAGTTTCATCAAATGCACATTTCCGTTCCACATAATACAATTCAACGATCCAGATTCGTTCTTATTTCTCTCCTGGAACTCCGTTCTTACCGGAACTGCTCCCTATATATATACATATATATATATATATATATATATATATATATATGTATATATATACATATATATATATATATATATATATATACATATATATATATATATATGTACATACACATATATATACATATGTATATATATGTGTATGTACATATATACATATATATATATATATACATACATATATATATGTATATATATACATACATATATATATATGTATATATATACATATATATATATACATATGTATATATATACATATATATATACATATACATATATATATATATGTATATATATACATATATATATGTATATATATACATATATATATATATGTACATATATATATATATATATACATATACATATATATATATATAGATATAGACACACACACATACATATACATAATACACAAGTGCCGAACCTGGCATCTGAGCTAACGTTCATATATTAAATGAGACTAACGTTGGAGACTTGGAGCTCGGAAGATTATAAATACGGAGTATATATATTTTAATGATACTAAAAGCCAGCAGCAAAACAACTGTTATGGTAGCAAGTGTATTTTAGTTTTAATACACACAACGTGATTCAAAAGTAAGTACAAAACTTTATTTGCAAAATTGATATAATTAAACATGTTATCAAAATAAGTAAATTATTATTCATTTGAAATATTCCCAATTTTCCAACAACTTTTAACGGCTAATATCAGTACAAATATGGAATAGTATAGTTCAAAGTTTCCACAAAACCATTCATAGATACTCCTCAAAAACATTTATACTTCACGAAATGTTTTAGGGAGAGAGATAGAGTGAAAACACTTTCCCTTCACCACAAGTGTTAACTACATAATACTACGTATATGCTACGTTGTTGATTGCATGATCTGACCAAAATAATTATGGATGGCCTTTCTATAGATTTCTTCGTAACTGTGTGAGAGCAACAACCGACAATCAACAGATCAGATGCTTTATGGTGTTTGTGGTGTTAGTTTTTATCACTAGATTTCAATGTTAATGTAATATACTACCTCCGTCCCGTTGGAAGGTTCCCATAGCAAAACAACCAATAATGAAATGAGAACCTTCTAACGGGACAGAGGGAGTACAAATTTACCTTTTCAAAACATAGCTTATTAATTAGTTTCATTTAAAAAATAATACTTGGTACCACACAAATAAATATCGAACATTTTTATGCCATGCTTTAATTGGCTTAACCATATACTATCGCATGTGTCTAGAGAACATTTTACTAGTATAAAATATAGTGCATTATATATGCGATTTTCTAAGATCGTGTTTCGAGTTAATTGGTAGTGGCACAAGAAGTGAATTCAATTAACTACCGTTCAAGTAAGGCAAATTAAATCGAGAAGATGGCAACCAAAGTAATGAGGAGTATATAGATCGAAATGAAACAACAATTGTAAATTTGTATATATGAACTACCAATTTCAGTTTCACAGACGTAACATATACGATAGTACAATACAAAAAGGAAAAAGCATCAACAGAAAACAATGATCAAAACATATACGGAGTACATACTAGCTAGTATACTCTAACTAGCTACTGTACTTTTAAAAATATAGCAACAATTATGTACTGTAATTAATTAATTAACTACCAATATGAATTTCTCAAACACAGAAACTATAAGGATTAAGGAATACTAACAACTAAAGAATGTATACAGATCTAAGCATGAACGATCAAATTAAAGATATCATAATATATAAAAAAAATCAATCAATCATTTTAATTTCTTGAACGTAATAAAATACATCAAAGTTATAGCATTTGCTTCATGCGGTCATGCCCAAAGGCCCGCAATAAACCAACCCCGCAGATAGAGACCGTGTTAAGTTGTAATTACTAACTAATTAAGTGATTAGGGCACCGGCGTGCCAGGTCGGGCCAAACCCGGAGATGTACGCATGGATGGATCTACAAGACAACCAGGGATAACCATAGTTTGCGGTCAACTCGGACGGACCATATTTGGACCTTTGTACCTACGACGAGTCCAAAGCTGCCCTTAATTTCATTCCACTTGCCGGTCACCATTAATGACACGCTGGTTTTCCCGCTCTTCTTCGGCATCACCCATCTCCGAAAGTCAGCTTCCTGCTTTACGATTGCACCATTGACGGCCCCGATCAGTGACACTTTGAGTGAGCCCACATTCTTGCCATTGTTGTGGCGCGTGGCCAGCCTTTCCTCCTCTTCCGCCGTCAAGAAATCCGTCCGTCTCAATTGTTTCACAGGGAGGGCCAGCCGGTTTTGGCCGGGCTTCAAATCGGTCGTCGTTATCTTCTTTTCGATCAGCAGCATCTCCTCCGCTATTTCCGCGCCGGGGCCCGCAATTTGACGGATTCCGTCCCTGAATCTCCCCGGCATGGGCCCTGCCTCAACCGCCACCGGCTGCTGGTTCTCGTCGTCGACGACCCGCTTCTTGGCCGCCCTTTTCTTCTTATTTCCGGGACCTCCTCCAATTATTGACACTCTTTTGAAGCCGGAGAGGCCACATTTCAAGACGGAACCTGCGTCATGCCTTCTACTTCTATTAGGACGGCTCCTCTTCTTCCTCGGGATATATACCGATGTAGGAGAGGAGGAGGAGGAAGAAGATGAATTACTGTAAGGGGTTTTCTCCATCTGCTCCAAAACAGCCCCACAGACGGCGGCGAGGAGGTCCATATTGGAATAGCCCTCCCGCAGCTGAACGTACCCTCCGCCTGGAAGCGGCGAGAATATCATCTTCCCCGCCATGATCGACGATCAGTGATTGAATTAAGCTACAATACTGCACTTTAATTACTTCTTTTTATTTGTGACAGCGGACAAATGGTATGAAAAATCGGGAGATAGCAATGAAATATATATAGGGTTTGGAAATGATCATCTACTAAGCTTAGGGTTTCTTCGTAGAATTCCGTATTTATCGATTCTAGTCCGACTTGTTCTCTATTTTCATCGATTTTTTAGTTTCCAAAAACCAAAGCAATTAATTACAAACTAGTCATTACACTAGGTTGGGAAACTAGTTAGTTACTTAATTATTACACTACGATTTGGAATCTCCCAACTGATTTTCTGCCGATGGACTCCTTTCTTTTTGTCCAAGTATGGTCTATGGTCGATTATTTATCACCAACTTGTTTACAACGTCCCAATAAAAGTAAAATCATTTCCGAAGTTCCTAATAATTTTATTTATACATTAAAGAATGTATGACTTAAATAAAGAGTACAAAAACACAAAATCTTATACGGAGTAAATAACAAACGCGACATCTTATGGGTACTGTTATAATCATAACTTGATCATATCAATTAGGTCTAATTTTCACATTTAAGTAACCATAACACTTATTCATTATTAAGTAACATATTTTGTAAATAACTTTTATTTCTGTAATATTGAGAAAAAACATCTTGGTATATTATGAAGTGTATAATTTATTCCTCTCCGATGTATCAAAAAAATATCTTAAGTTATATACTAGCCACCATATGCGCGAAGCACGAAAATTTAAACTGAAAATAATTGCTACATACACCATATTGTAATATGGAGTATTATTTTTGCAAAAAAAAAAAAACTACTCTATGTGCATATCCTTTGTCACTCAAACTCTATGCACGGTCACTGGAACCCTGTCTACAGTTGCATGCATACATAAACTAATTTATCAAATGTATACATGCTAGTGATCTGATTGGCACAACAAAAAAACATGGGATTGACAGAAATTTTGGCAGAGATTTTGGCTGAGATATGATAAATCCGTCCCAAAAACACTTTGGCACGAGATATTTGGCACGAAAATTTGGTAAATCCGTGTCAAATTTTGTGTCAACCCTGTAATTTTTCTGTAGTGGGTTAAAGATTTTGATGTTATGGATGTAGTAGAATGCATGAGGTGTAAACCAGTTAGTGATTACTCACAAGTGAATACAGGAAGTGCTATGATTGTTTAATGGCCATGCATCACTACTAAAATATCACTAATTAGGATCCAAGTTTGTCACTCATCATAATAAAACTAAAACTATTGGTAATATTGCATTTTGTAACCTTAACTATTAAATAAATCAAAACGGTACCTTAATTATACATAAATGTTTCCAATTAAGATTTTATTCAAATTGTAACCAAAAAATCATTCATGACGATCAAAATTCCATGTGTAGAGTCACCCTATAGTGATCATATGGACAAAAATAAGGTGAAGGAGACTTTATGCATAAAATTTTGGCCGTCACATGTGATTTTTTTGTCAGAAATTTGAATAAAATCTCAATTCGAAACATTTATGTGCGTAGTTAAGTACCGTTTTGATTTGTTTAATTAAGAGTTAAGATACCAAATTGCAACATTACCAATAGTTAAGGTACCATTTGTGCATTTGCCCATGCTTTGTCGCTACATATGAGAGCGAGTAATTTACTAACTAGAATACATGAGAAATTTGGGTGACGTTTTATTTTATTACGGAGTAAAATTTTTTAATTTGCTGCTAAATCTAAGTAACTACTTAACTACGTACGAGTGTTAATCAATATTACTAAAACTTAATTTTCCATTAAAGATGTGTGAATTCAAATATATTACAACTAAAATGAAGTTAAAATTTGAATCCATAATACAAAATACTGCAAAATAGTGTTAGATTCATAATATGAAGTGATACAAAGAATCTTGCTACAAAGTGATTTAAAAATGATATTTCATCTGTCCCAAATTGTTTTGCAGTCAACATTTTCGGGTCAACCAATAAAAAAAGTCAATGCTCTCAATCGATAATTAATTCAATTTTTAATAATTAAATTTATATATTCAGAAAATACGATAAAATCTCTTCAAAGTTGTAAACTCCAAATTAAAATATAATTACAATTTGACATTCTAATTAAGTGAATAAAATGAAAATGTTTGACCAAGAAAAGTCAAATTTGCAAATCAATTTGAGACGAAGGTAGTATATTCTTGATACAAAGTGATAATTAAGACGGGGAAAATTGGCAGAGCAGACAATTCCTTTGCTATCATGTTCTTCAAAGGCCTCTCCGATAACCGTTTGAATTGATCGAGCTTCTACTGCCACCGATAGGCCACCAGACAATTGTCGGAGCATCGTTGGCCGCCTCTACATTCGCTGATTACCAGCCGTAGCACTGTACATCTGGTCGCCGCTGTCATTGCAAATCTAGATCGCCACCACCACGGCACCATCGGACTTATCTCGCGATCAACGGGCTGACCTTGGTTATGAACGGGAGCTAGCGAGGGACTTTTTGAAATAAAAGTCCTATTTAGGAATAAAAATATACCTACTTCTATTTAGGAATGTAAGCACTAATTTACTCTTATTTAACGCAATTACTCTTGTTTAATTTACTGACAAAAATTAAGTGAGGATCGAGAATTGTGATGTCTTTACTTGAACTTATTTCTGTCTCAGATCTGATCATATTAGACTAAACCAGACTTAAACAAACTGGATCAGATTTAAATAGATCGGATCAAACTTCGGTGGTTATAAAATATAAAATATGCATAGAGCAGACATTTAATAGACCAATCAGGCCAAATCAGATTTAAACAGACCATATACTTACGTATTAGATTAGAGCAAAAAAAATTAAGTCCAACTAAATGCTCATACATTATTAATACGTCATAGTGACTAAAGTGATAGTTTCAAGCTCCTCGCAAACCAAATTTGAAATTAGCCTTAGCCTTTGATGATAATAAAAGATTGAAAATTTTCTAAATTTCTCGATATCAATTAGTATGTTTATTGCAATTAATAATGTAATCCAGATTATTTGCATGAAGTCCTAGTAATACGGAGTAGTTATTTTAACATTGTAGTTTTTTTCATTCAAAAAAAAAACTGTAGATTCTTTATTTTCTCCCACGTTTACAACTTTGAATTTGGAGTATTACCACTAGGCTACAATGTTGAGTTGTTACCGTGAAACAAATTTGAAGTATTTACTTAAAATTGATCGCAAATAATAATATGTGAGAATATTGGATACAATCTCTAAGAGTTTTTGTCACTTTTGGTCCCCCGAGTATTGTGTCAGTGACACTTTTGGTACACGGCTTTTAATTTTTCCATTTTTAGTCCTCGACTATTGTTCGTGAGACACTTTTAGTCATCTACTTTCAAGTTTCCCACATTTAGTCCTTTGAGTATTATCAAATTGACACTTTTAGTCCTTCTACTATGATTTTGACACAATAAGTGGAGGACTAAAAATGTCTCTATAGCAATAGTTGAAGGACCAAAAGTGTCACTTCTACAAAAGTCGAAGGACTAAATACGGAAATTTTCAAAGACGGATATCAAAAGTGTCTCTCGCACAATAGTCGAGGACTAAAAGTGGAAAAATTAAAAGTCGAGTACCAAAAGTGTCACTGACACAATAGTCGAGGGACTAAAAGTGGCAAAAACTCCAATCTCTAAATATGAATCCTCTGATTCTTCACTTGCAATTTGAAATAAATATAATTAAAGAAATTAATTCAAAATTAAATCTTTAGTTCTTCAAATATTCGAAGGTTCGTCAGATCTTCAAATCTTCGAACCTTCGTTCTTCGAATCTTCAAACCTTCAAATAAAGTTTTGTTCTTTGAATCTTCGAATCTTCGTTCTTTGAATCTTCAAATATTCTTGAATTAAGAATTCAGCTTGAAGGGCCTCCGGTTTTCAAGTGGCTTGATCTTCAACAAAAGAGCCGTTTTGTGGCTTGATCTTCTATTTAAGGGTCTCACGGGATATGTGGCTTGATTTTCAATTGAATCTTGATTCAATCTTAATATGAATATCTTCAAATCTTCAAAGATTCATTCTTCATATCTTCAAATCATCAAAGTCTTGTTCTTCAGATCTTCGAATCTTCAAGCTTCGTTCTTCAGATTTTCGAACGTTCTTCAACTTTTAGATTTATTTTATTAATAATCGACGAAATCACGAAGGATTATTCGTATATTCTTAATAAAATTGGTGGCTTGATCTATTCATCTTCTTCGGAATCGTTCAGAGCCTTTTCGGGAGTTCTTGAGAGCTTTTCTGCAGCGTTTCTTCGTCTGAAAATTCTCCCTCTTTTTTCTCTCAATTGAGACCCCTATTTATAGGTGTGGAGGGGTGAAAATATGCTTTAGGGTTTGGTAAATTCGTCCATACCCCTTGGGCCCTGATTAAAATGGGCCTTGGGCTCCATTTGCTTGTATTAATAGCTAGAAAAATCAGCACTTATGCAATGTATCTGGACAGTTTCTTTAACAAGGTTCATAGCTATTTTCCATGCATACGGACGGATTTCTTAACCAGAATCGTTGCTCTCTTTATCAATTAGATCATATTTCTTATCTATTGGGCCGTTACTTGATTAACAGGTCAAAAATGAGGAAATTAATAGGATCGATCCATTCTTTCCAAAGAAATAATGAGGAAATTAATTGGATATTAAAATGATCCGAATTAATTAATTATATTCAAATTGATCCATATTAATATTTTCTCTTTTTTTTATAAGGCCCACGAATCATTATGAGCAGCCCCGTAGAATCTGACGTTGACCCAATAAGATGTAAAATAGCGCAGTGACATTTAAAAGAGCTCAATCTCTACCACACTTGGCCCAATAATTTTTAAATGTCCACAAATGCCCCCTCGAGACTTGCTTGAATGTACCGATTTAACCACGTACAGGTGAGTCTCGAAAACTGATTATATTGACCCATCAAAATCAGTCCAATTTTGCACAAGATATCAAATCAATGGGCAAGATTCGTACAACTCATTGATTTAGAATTCTATGAGGTCTGTAATAGACTTCAATTGTAACTCATACTCAAACATTAGCTGGGACATATCAACTCGTACGGAACATTACGAAAAATTATAGGAGATTCCAAATTCTCCTCCACTCTTAAGAACTTCTCTTCTATTAGGACTTTAACTCTGCCTGATGTTGGGATCCAAACTCTTAATCACAGTGTATAAATATCAACCCAGCTGGCTCTCTTTCACATCTTTAATTTTATTTGCCGTAGTTTGCAAAGCTGGATTAAAATCCCCGAAGACATAGAGCAATAGGTAAATCTCCCCTCTTTAGCATTCTTTCTTAAGAAATTATATTAAATGGGATTAAAACATGGTTAAAACTCTAAAATAGGACTTCAAGTTTTAAATTGCCTAAATAGGACTAAAGATTACATTTTTACCCCTCATTAACCTAACCCTCTGCAATCGATCGCCAATTTCATCTTCCTCTAAGCCATTCATCTTCCGCGATTCTTTACTCCACCATGGCCGCACTCCGCCATCGATCGTAGCCTCATAACACCATAGCTCCGCCTTCGACGACCTCTGCTGCAATAGCCAAGACAGGTATGTACTCTTCTTCTTCCTCCCCCTCCTCCTCCTCCTCCTCCTCCTCCTCCTCCTCCTCCTCCTCTTCTTCTTCTTCTTCTTCTTCCTAGTTTTCTGCTTTTTTTTTAGTTTTTTATCAATCAAATTTTAAATAAAATTTTGATTTTTGAAAGTTCCAAATGAAGATATATCTGAACTTGAATTTCTTGTTATCAATTTTGATTAATTTGATTCTCAAAATGCTATGACTAATTATTCCAGAAAATGCCACTTTTGAATAGTAGAATGTCATTATTATTGGGTATTTTAAAAAAATGTCACTTTTATGTCATTACGGTATTTGAAAATGTCATATTGAGAATGCCATTTCTCTATACGAAATTGTCATTATTGTGTCATTGTGCATATTAAGTGGCATTCTCGCATATGAAGTGTCATTCCTCATGGAGGTATGCATTGACTCACTTCAGGGCAAATCTTTGTTGGAGAGTGATGGCAGCGTACTAGCTGAGTGGTGGCGGTGGTGGCAGACTTCATGGATGGTGGCAGAGGTGCCAATGGTGGAGGCGTCGACTCCAAACATGCGCATACGGCACACTTGCGCAACAAAGGGAAGGGGAAACCTGCGCAGAAAGGGGAAGGGGAAACATGCGCAGCAGAGACCTGGTGTGCGTAATTTTTTCATTAGGGATATTTTCGGCAGTTTAGTTCTTTTTAGTCCTATTTTTGTCCAATAAAACATAGTAGTCCTGTTTTTACCATTATGCATTCTTTTAGTCTTCTTTCTTTATCCGGTTGTTTTCTTTCATTGTTTTGCAGGGGATATATCATGCAAAAACCTCTATCATTGATTGCTTGGTTCGTTCACCCAAGGCGAAGGAGATAACTGATGGTGTTACTGGCGCTTTGTTCATCGCAAAAGACCGGCGGCCACTACACATCATTAGTCCCGTCAAAAATTGAGGAGGCTTGGCGGGGAGGAGCTACCGTCGCCGGCCAGAGTTATTGAGCGGAGATTCGTGGTCAATTAACTGTTCTTGGTGCTGCGTCTGATTCGATGAAGAAGCTGATTGGCCGCTGCTCCTAATTCTACTGCTTTTGTTCGTTCAGTGCAGAATCCAATTGCTGGATTATCACTCCTTTGCTTTGTGCGCATTCGACCGGCTGAGGTGTAGCTTCCATCGCCAGAGAAGATAATGGGAGATGAGTTGAAGCCGCTGCTTGTTTGCTGAATCAGATGATGAGGCTGAACCAGTTCGTTGTGAAGAAGGTTGCTGACTCATTTTTTAATTTCCGGCGAAGAAGTAAATTGGAGCATGGATGGTGCTGATTCGGGCTTATGTCCGCCGTCAGAGAAGAAGGTCTGGCCGAGTTTCGTTGATGAGAGGAAGAGATTCGTGATTCAATGCTACAGTAGCTTTGGCCAGAGGAAAGAGACGGTCAACTGTTTGCTCGTGCGAATAAATTGAACGGCATTGGGCCAGCTTTTAATTTTTAATAAATTGAGCCTTTGGGCCTATTTTAAGCTTTGAGCTTTTCCATGAATTCGGGTAATCCTAAGATCGCGACGATGCCCTGTTTTCTGCTATTTCAATTGATTTAATCACACCACTTATTGAAGAGAAAGGAGCTAGGCCTATTGTCTGTGGTCGGTGCTGCTTAGGGCCCTTCGTTGGGTTAGTGGCACCGATCAAAAGAATTAGTTCGATTGCCGGTCATCGGTGTCGCTTGGGGCCTTTTGTTGAGCTAGTCGCACCGATCTAAAGAATTAGGCCGATTGTCGGTCATTGGTGTCGCTTGGGGCCCTTCGTTGGGCTAGTGGCACCGATATAAAGAATTAGGCCGATTGTCGGTCGCCGGTGTCGCTTGGGGCCCTTCGTTGGGTTAGTGGTACCAATCTAAAGAATTGATCCGATTGCCGGTCATCAGTGTCGCTTGGGGCCCTTCGTTGGGTTCGTGGCACCGATCTAAAGAATTGGTCCGATTGCCGGTCATCGATGTCGCTTGGGGCCCTTCGTTGGGCTAGTGGCACCGATCTAAAGAATTAGTCTGATTGCACCTGTTGAAGACTGAGATGTTCCTGCTACTTTCGACCTTTGTCCATTCTGAAGGAGCTTGACTAATTATTGGCCAATGTTACTGATTTCTTTTGTTTGTCTAGTCAGAAGATGAAGCCAATCGTTCGGGCTTGAGATTGATTATCATCGCTGAGCGGCCCTTTTTATTATTATTACTACTATTATTATTATTACTTTAGTTTATTATTTTTTTATATAGTAATAATACTAATAATGATGATGATGATGATGATGATGATGATTTTTTTTTTCGCAGTCCAAAATGATATATTTTAAGGACGTAACGCGTGGAGGCAAAAAGTATCTCTCAATATCAACGAGCAAGAAGAATGATGAAGAGATTCTTTTGGAGATGCACAATCCATTTGCTCGCGAGTTTTGGGGTCCAACGGTTGTGTCCTATCGAGTTACAAAATGGACTCCTGAGTGCGAGTATCAAGCTCAGACAATGCGGACTTTAGTATCTGGCTTTACTCACATGTCCTCTTCTAAGATTCTTCCTTCTTTGGGTAGACGTATCCTTGATGAAAACATCCTTTTGAAAAAGACCTTATCATTTGGTGGTGAGTTTAGATTCATCACAGGTTATTGGGACTGGGCCAAGGATATTTTGGGCATGAGTAAAAGCGTTCTGGAGGAAGGGCTTATTTATGATGTTGTTTATGCCTCATTATTCACGTATGACCGATGTACTAATGCTATTCAAGCATTTTGTGAGGCATGGTGTCCCACGACGAATACTTTGCTTACGTCAATTGGCGAATTGACGATCACACCTTGGTACTTGCACGTTATCAGAGGATTGCCTATCATAGGAGACGCATATGATGAATCTATTCTGGGCACTTCTGAGTTGTTAAATACGAGCGCTGACCGTTCATTTCATCTCTGCAAATATTTGTTTCACGCATATCATCATCTCTTTCCCAAGGCCGGAGATAAGCGTGTTTTGCGTGTTCATGCGTGGGTCAAATTCTGGTTCAGAAAGGCCTCCAAGTATACTATGCCTCCAGTGAGAACAGAAAAGAAACGAACATCTCGTGCTAAGGCGACCCATAATCCGAGCGGAGCTATTCCAAAATTTGGAGGATGGTCGAATTCTATGAAGGTACCATTCCACGTACTCAAGGTTCCTGCTGAATATGAGGAAGAGGTATATTTAGCGGCATTTATATCGTGTTGGCTTTGTGCATTTGTATTGCCGCATGAAGGTCCTAGAGTTATCCGCCCGGAAACATTCAGAGTTGCTTGTATGTTGGCTCGAGGGAAACGTGTATGTCTTGCGGTCCCGGTTCTTGCAAGTGTCTATCATGGGCTTAATCGGATCTCGAATGCTCCAGCTCCTGATCAGGTTAGAACGTGTTTTCCCGTTCACTATGTCTATGGATGGTTGGCATCATACTTTGATACGCATTTTAAGAATGAGATCCAGTCCACGACGCCATTAATGATTTCTTATTCGGGAGAAAGTGGAGCGAGATCCCTCGAGAAGAGAAGTGCGCGCAAATGAATTTTCCAGGGAGATGTATCAGCATGGGTGTGTTCTACACATCGGAGAATCAAAGAATATTCGTTCTTCGATGGTAAAAATCCTCCAGAGGCTGAGTTGGCGCTTTTTAGGAGTCTTCGGTCTAATTATCTTGTATTACGCTACCGGGATCATTGCATTGCCGAGCCTTACACTCCTCACTGCTTTAGTTGCCAATTTGGGTATTTTCAGGCTTATGCTTCTGGCTTTCTTGAGATGCGTAATCGAAGTGTCACACTTGCTGCTGGCTTTCAGCTTTGGCTATAGTTTGAGCACGGCATGTCACAAGCTGAAGCGGTATTTCTGACTCCTCCTACTATTCCAGCGAAATATTATTCATTGCAGTATAAAGAATGGTGGGGTCAAGTCCATGGAAGTTACTTGGAGAATCATGTGAGCGACTTGATCAAGATTTGCGATCTTGCGGTTGGTGATGTGATCACCCCTTCAGATCCTGTGACTCCAATCTCCAAGAAGAAGAAAATGCTTGATACTGAAGCTAAGTCTTTGCCTCAGAAAAAGGCTAAGCTTGTAGCACCTAGGGATGAAGTTTTGCTTAAGGATGCTGAGAAGGAAATGTCTCCTGTCAATGAAAGGCAGAGTAGTGATGAGAGGAACTGGAAGCATTTTAGGAAACCTCATGTTGGGCCACTGAAGGTTAGTTTCATCATTTCATAGTTTTATTTTAAGTGTGTACTTATATTTTTTTTCTTTTTGCAGATTCATGCAGTCTTTGATGATGCTAGTTCCTCGAATCACGTTTCTTCATCTAGCTCAAGTGAAGGAGAAAGTGAAGATCATGACACCGTCGCTGGATTGATAGCAGAAACCGGCCCAAGTCATTGCAAAGAAGTTCCGATCCATGAAATATCCAAGTCTTCTCATGCGAAACCGGCTGTATCTGTATTCCATGCAGAAGACTACTTCTTTACTTTGTATAAGCAGTTCATCATTAATACTTGGAGTGGCATTCCACAAAAGTTAGGATGGGCTACAGCACAGAACGTCTCATCTCTTCGGGAGAGTGTTGAGAATTGTGTTATCTTGATGGAGAAGGAGGGCATTGACCTTTCCATGCTGAAGACGAGAGTGAAGCATTTCTTTGAAAGGGCACAAGCATTTGATCAGACGTGCTCGACTGCTACTGATAGGGTTCCTTCTGAGAAACAATCTCAGGAATGGGCTATGTCGCAGGCTTTTGTGAAGATATTCAAGCTAAGAGATCTCAAAACCAAGTGGCATTACTTGATAATGAGAAATCTCTTAATGATATCAAGAAGAAGATAGCCTTATTGGAAGCTGAAGCTAAGGAAGTAGAAGTTTTGATCTCCAAGCGTCGTGTAGAGGCTAGTGACTTAGACGCATTTCTTACGAAGGCTACGGAGGAATCTTCACGGATTTTGAAGACTATCAAAGCATCAGATGAGGATCAATTTGCTTTAAGTACTCAGAAGAAGGAGCTAGAGGCCTTGAAGGATGACTTAGTTAGCTTTAAATTGTTTTTAGGCTGATACTTAGCTCTTAGATTAGCTTTTAGTCAGCAAACAACTCTTTTCCTTACTTCTTACCAAACTATATATGGATATTTGCTTCCTTTGTTGCTTCTCATGAGTTGATATTGCCTTGCTTCTTCTTCTGTTTTCTCTTTCTTTCTCTTTTTTTTTCTTTTTTCAAAGTGAATGAGATTAAACTTTATTGAGGGTTTGTGTTGTTATAACTGAACTCAAAAATGAAACTTTTGAGCTGCCTACATACTCCTATGAAGGAGATCAAGTCAAACGTAGTTCATAAGTACCATTTGAATTGGTAATCTATAGGAGGGGACCGTACACAGTTTTAACTCATGCAGGCCAGGAGCTTGCCGTACACATTTTAAACTCTCGTGGGCCAAGAGCTCGCCGTACACATTTTAAACTCTCGTGGGCCAAGAGTATCTATGATTATGCTCACCCATAGACAAAGTGAGATGTTTTAGCAGTTTAGCCACTTACAACATCATTGCTAGGTTTAAGCCATTCAACATTTCTTATGGCCATATCCATACCCCAAATATCAAGGGTAGTAGAGCTTTAAAAATCTTCCACTGATTGGGCCAATCTTTGAGCGATCTCCATCGACCAACTTGTAGGCACCGCCTGAATATACTTCTTGAATAACATAAGGACCATCCCATTTAGGTGAGAATTCGTGCCCCGTTTTTCGTGTGATAATAATAGGTCTTCTCACAGCTAGAACTTTATCGCCAACTTGGAACGAGCGAATTCTAACCCTTTTGTTGAATGATTTCGATAGACGAGCCTGATAGCATTCTAGGTTCTGCTGAGCTTCTAACCTCTTTTCATCAAGTGCTTCGAGTTCTGTCAACTGCAACTTGACGTTTTCTTCATCAGTGAGTCCTTCTTGAATGGCCAATCTCAGAGATGGTATTTGGCGCTCAAGGGGAAGGACTGCTTCGGTACCATACACCAAAGAATATGGAGTGCTTTGAGTAGGTGTTCGATAAGTCGTTCTATATGCCCATAATGCTTCTTTCATTCTTTCATGCCAATCCCTCTTTGATTTTGACACTACTTTCTTCAACAGGTTGCATAGAGTCTTGTTAAAAGCCTCAGCGAGGCCATTGGCGGCATCATAGTACATAGAGGACTTCCGTTGATTGAAATCAAATAACTTGCATATCTTGTCCATCAACATGTTTTCAAAAGGTTTCCCATTATCCGTCAAGATATATCAGGGAATACCAAAGCGGTAGATGATATGAACTCGGATGAAATCAGCAACATTTTCCTTCTTCACCTCTTTCAATGCAACTGTTTCGGCCCATTTCGAGAAGTAATCAGTAGCGGCTAGTATGTATGAATGCCCTCCTGATGAGCTAGGCGTGATTGGCCCAACCACGTCAAGTCCCCAAGCGTCAAATGGCCATGATGCTACTGTCGGATGCAAAGGCTCCGGTGCTTGATGGATGAAATTTGCGTGATATTGGCATGCTTGACATCTTCTAGCATAGTCCATGCAATCTTTTACCATGGTCAGCCAATAATATCCCATCCTTTTGATATGAAAGTGCAGCTTAGGACCGGACTGATGAGCTCCACATACTCCTGAATGTGCTTCTTCCATTGCTTGTAAGACTTCATCTCCACCCAAACACCTAAGGAATACACCATCGAATGATCTTCGATAAAGTGTATCTTTATAATAAATGAAATGCGGTGAACGTCTCTTCAAGTCTACTTTCTTGCGGGGATTTTCAGGTAATTTCCCATCAGTGAGATAATCAATGAGCGGCTGCCTCCAATCTTCATTTTCAATATCATAAACCGAGGTAGTTGGCATCTCGACTATCTCTTCGGCTGCAACATCGTCTCCAATGAATGGAGGAATTACCCATTTTTGACATACTCGTACTTGAGTTCCATCGTCAAGGTGTGCCATGTTCGATGCTAACCCTGCCAGTGCATCGGTTTGCTTTTTTATCCTTTATTGGCACGTGTTCAATTGTAACTTCGCTCAGTCATCCTATGAGTGCCCTTGAATATTTGATGTAAGGATGCAGTTCAGGTTTCCTTACTTCATAAATTTCAAGCACTTGATTGATGATTAATTTTGAATCGCCATAGATATTAACTCGTGTTTGCTTCATGTCTACAGCTATTTCAAGTCCGAGAATGAGTGCTTGATATTCAGCGACGTTATTGGAGCATTGTTCCGTAAGCGTGAAAGCATATGACAGAACTTGACCTTCGAGTGTAACAAAGACCACACCAGCTCCAGCACCTTCTCTGTGTGCAGCTCCATAGAAATACATCTTCCATGGAGGCAAAACTTCAATTATGAGCACATCTTCATCAGGTAGATCATCAGAAAGTTCCCACTCAGCAGGGATAGGGTGATCGGCTAGGAAATCTGTCAAAGCTTGTCCTTTACAGATTTTTGTGAGACATAAACAATCTCAAACTGTTGAAATATCAAGTACCACCTAGCAAGACGATCAGATAGAACCACTTTGGACATCACATATTTCAGCGGATTTGCTCTGGAGACAAGATTTATCGTGTGAGCTTCAAAGTAGTGTTTAAGCTTCTTGATTGCAAATATAAGGGCCAAACACAATTTCTCAATGGGCAAGTACTTCAACTCGTGTGGGGTCATCATTCTGCTTAAATAATAAAGGGCATTCTCCTTCCCTTTATCATTTTCTTGAGTTAATAGAGCTCCCACAGACCTTTCTTGAGCAGCAATGTAAAGTATCAAAGGGTGGCCAGAGATAGGTGCATTTAGGACCGGTGGTTTCATCAAATAAGCCTTGATATTTTCAAACGCATTCTTACACGTTTGGTCCCATATGAAAGGCACATCCTTCTTCATAATTTGACTAAATGGTTGACATCTTCCAGATAAGTTCGAGATGAACCTCCGTATGTAAGCCAATTTTCCTTGCAAACTCTTCAACTCATGAATATTTCGAGGCTGCGGCATATTCACAATAGCGTCGATCTTGGCTTGTTCTATCTCAATGCCTTTGTGACGGACAATAAACCCCAATAATTTCCCAGCCAAAACTCCGAAAGCACACTTCAGAGGGTTCATTTTGAGACCAAACTTCCTCAAGCGATCAAATACTACTCTTAAGTGTGATAGATGATCGCCTCGGGATTTTGACTGCACTATGAGGTCGTCAACATAGCACTCCACGATTTTGTGAAGGATATCATCAAATATTGCCTGCATAGCTCGTTGATAAGTAGCTCCTTGCTTTCCTAAGTCCAAATGGCATGACCGTGTAGTAATAGATCCCCTTAGGAGTTCGGAAGGCAGTCAATTCTTCATCTGCGGGAGCCATCCGGATTTGATTATAACCTGAGAAACCATCCATAAAAGACATAATTTCATGCCCGGTCACAACATCTATCATTAATTCAATGATTGGAAGTGGAAAATCATCTTTTGGACAAACAAGGTTAAGATCCCGAAAATCAACACATATTCGGATTTGTCCATTTTTTTTTGACCGGGACAATGTTGGATATCCAAGTAGGATATTTCACTTCTCGAATGAATCCGGCCTCAATAAGTTTATCAACCTCTGCTTCAATTAATGGAATTAAATCTGGGCGGAAGCGCCTTTGAGCTTGCTTTACTGGTCGGCATTCTTTCTTTATCGCTAAGTGATGAACAGCGATTTTTGGATCCAACCCCGACATTTCTTTGTATGTCCATGCAAAGACATCCTTGTATTCTTGGAGTAAGGCCACATATTCTTCTTTTTCTTCGCTCGATAGAAGAGCACTGATATAAATGGGACGAGGGTCCTCTTCGGTGCCAAGATTTACCTCCTTTAGTTCATCCAAGGCTGTTCGCATTCCTTCTTCAAATTCCGGAGGAGCTTCATCAGCATCTTCACCTTCGACCGGGATTTCATCACCAAAGGTAATATGGTATAATGAGGCAATGTATTCCTCGTCATCAATCAGTTCATCATATTTGAACTTATTATCTGTCGGCATTCGAGTATGAATAATTGTTTTCAACTGTACTTTAAGAGTTTCTCCGCATGAGACTTGCACAACAGTTTCTCGCCTCATTCGGGATGGAATCAAACTTCTATATTCATTCAAATCTTGTGTTTTTGTATATTTGTTGAGAGACTTCTTGCATGAGCGAACTTTCCCCAACCTTTCATGTACCGGCTTTCTCTCAAAGTTTTGCCCACTACATGGGTCTTCCATGTGCTTTACCATGAAGGGGATCATTCCAAGCCTTTATTGTAAAGTTTTCTTCATGGTCTTCTTTGGCTTTGGCCCCATTCTATCAAAGATGGCGGGTTTTGATTTTGCCCCCCCCCCCCCCCCAATCCGATAAAAAACGGAATACTTCGGTTTAGAAGTCACCTCATCTTCTTCATCTGCACTGATATGATGCGTTGTGGCTCTATTTATGAGGATTCTTATGGGTCAGAAGTTTGTATGCATTTGGGTCAAATCCTTCATTAGTGCGTGCTTTAGAGATTTGAAACTCCTAAACATCATCCTTGTGCTTTCTTTCTTCCTCAGACATGTCTTGAGGAGGCCTTAATATCTCGATCTTTGCAAGAGGGAACGTAAGCCCTTCTATGCCTTCAACAACTTTCTCTTTCAGCTTTGGTTGAGTCAAGGGGCGATATACTTCTTCCTGTCTAATATCGTCTTCTTTATAAAGTTTGGCCTTCTGGTAAAACTTTGCATCTGCAAAGTATGTCTCGGCTTCTGTGAATGGAGTTTCATCAGCCACTACCTTCTTTACAACACCGTTCTCCTCATACATGAAGCATTGGTGCCATGTTGAAGGAATCACACCGTTCTCATGGATCCATGGACGACCTAGAAGGAGATTATATGAAGCCTTTGCATCAATGACGTGACATAAAGTACTTGCTTTCAACCCGCCAATGACCAAATCAAGACGGATCATTCCAATCGCTCTTTGCCCCCTTGATAAAAGCCTTGAATCATTAAGCGACTTTGGGAGAGTTCATCCATTGATATATCAAGATCTTTCATAGCTCGAACCGTTAAGATGTTAACGGCAGACCCTTGATCTATCATAATTCTTCTGAATCTTCATCCACGACTGTATCCTTCAACAAAAAGCGGACGGTTATGGGGAGTAGCACCCAACATAAGATCTTCATCTTTAAAGACAATGTCAGTGGCGTATGAAGTAGATCTTTGTGCTCCAGCCACCTCCTCTTTATTCGAAACTGGAGATAAACCCCTATTTGAACTCTCGCCGTCTTTTTCATGGGTGCTAAGGCAAGAACTCGATGTTTGAGTTTTCTTGCTCTTGAAATCCTTTGGCATATAATCGTTTGGAGTAATTACTCTTCGTGCAACCTTGGGACGAACATGATCCTTCCTTTGTTTCCTTTTCTTCAACTCATTTATCGGTTGTCGCCTAACCCATTTCTTTATCACCTTCTTCGGTTGTGGCTTAGGTTCATGATTCTTCCTTTGTTTCTTTCGAGTTATCAAGATCCATGGTCTCCCTTTGTCATCGACATCCTCAAGTGCCATTCTTTTGGTGAGAGGCGGACATCCTTTCATTCCCTTGACAGTAAAAGGGAGCTTATGCTTGTGAGAATTTAGGTCATCGTCGACCATGAGCGGAGCAAACCTACCAAATGTAATGGTAATTTGATTTGTGCTTGCTGCAGAATCAGCAAGTTCAATCTTTCCTTCACGAGCCAAAGACATAATCTTATCTTTGAACACCCAACACTTCTCTATCGGGTGACTCAACACTCTATGATATTTGCAGTAATTAGGATCATTAACCTTTGTGGCTTCCTCGGGTCGTTTCGATTGAGGTAAATCAACAAGTTTCAACCTTGTCAGTTCATCGAACATTGGAGAAACATCAGATTCCGTGAAAGGATATTGCTTCTCCATCATCTCTCGCAAAGTCGGCTTGACACGCCCAGAGGTTTCAGGTTTAACTCTAGCAACCTGCTTTGCCTTCTCGGTAGTTTGAGTGAAGACTTTGACTGGTGAAGCTTTCACAACCATCGCTTCTTTCTTTTCAAATTTAGAGAAGGTCTTGCCCCCTTTCTTGGTATCTTGCTTTTCAGCAGCATTGTTCATGGGATATATGCTCGTGGCTTGTCTTCCACTGCTTGCAATGCTCAACTCCATGTTACGAGTTTTTCTTGCTAATTCATCGAAAGTAGTTGGATTTACTCCTTTCAGAATATAACATAACTCCCAATGCATGCCTTCAATGCACATATCAATTGCAGAGTTTGTAGAGATCCGATCTTTGCAGTTGAGGGCAAGTTCCCTCCAACGTTCAATGTAGGTTATCACGGGCTCATCTTTCCACTGGAGAGTAGTTGTCAATTCAAGCAAACTCACCGCCCTCCTTGTGCTATAGAAACGGTTCAGGAACTCACGTTCCATATCTTGCCAGCTGTCAATGGAACCGGGCTCCAAGTCAGTATACCAATCAAATGCATTTGCTTTCAAAGAGCGCACAAATTGTTTGACCAGGTGATCCCCACCCGTTCCTTCATTATTGCAAGTTTCTACGAAATGGGCAACATGTTGTCTCGGATTTCCCTTTCCATCAAACTGTATGAACTTTGGCGGCTGGTAGCCGACGGGCATCTTCAAATCCTCGATCCTTTGAGTGTATGGCTTAACATAGGAGTAAGTTGACTGCTTTCCTTCTATCTTCCCCTTTATGGTTCCCGTGATGAAGTCTTTTAATTGATCAATCGGGATCATGCCCCCAGAGGTTGAGATGTTCTTTCCCGAATCTTCTTGGTGATAATCATTATCTTTATGCACTTCGGGATCCTTTTCATGGGCATGACTTGACTCGCCTTTCAAGCTTTCCACTTTGCTGTTAAGATCATTCAACTTCTGATCTTGAGCTTGCATGAACATGCTCATCCCCTCGATGATCTTAGTTAGATGGGCAATTTGTTCTTCCATAGATGTGGTGCTTGTCGTCATAGTGGGCATCACCGTGTAGACATTTGACCACTATGGGGTAGTTCTTCGTGGAGAAGTTGATGGAGAAGTAGAGTCTGAACCAGATGATGAGCTTTCACCACCGTTTGTCCACTTCGGGGAAGTAACTTCACGTATGGATGAAGAAAGCTTCCGGTCCATTTGTTGTGCAGTTTGAAATCCATCCACCGCACCGGGAGTAGCTCCCGAAGATGAATGCGCAGACATCATTCTTGATCGGCTCCTAGTGATAGGGCCTTGCATGTTTTGATTCGAGTTTGATGACGCTCGAGAATTCAGAGTGAACACGGGCTTGCTTGTTGCCATGGGTTTGTTTTCAAAAGTGAAGAGATGAGAGGTAGAGAGGTCCCACTGGGCGTGCCAAAAATTTGTGAAACAAATTCTAAGTATTTACTTAAAATTGACCGCAAATAATAATATGTGAGAATACTGGATACAATCTCTAAATATGAATCCTCTGATTCTTCACTTGCAATTTGAAATAAATATAATTAAAGAAATTAATTCAAAATTAAATCTTTAGTTCTTCAAATATTCGAACGTTAGTCAGATCTTCAAATCTTCGAACCTTCGTTCTTCGAATCTTCAAACCTTCAAAGTTTTGTTCTTTGAATCTTCGAATCTTCGTTCTTTGAATCTTCAAATATTCTTGAATTAAGAATTCAGCTTGAAGGGTCTCCGGTTTTCAAGTGGCTTGATCTTCAACAAAAGGGCCGTTTTGTGGCTTGATCTTCTGTTTCAGGGCCTCCCGGGATATGTGGCTTGATCTTCAATTGAATCTTGATTCAATCTTAGTATGAATATCTTCAAATCTTCAAAGATTCGTTCTTCATATCTTCAAATCATCAAAGTCTTGTTCTTCAGATCTTCGAATCTTCAAGCTTCATTCTTCAGATCTTCGAACGTTCTTCAACTTTTAGATTTATTTAATTAAGAATCGACGAAATCACGAAGGATTATTCGTATATTCTTAATAAAATTGGTGGCTTGATCTATTCCTCTTCTTCGGAATCGTTCAGAGCCTTTTCGGGAGTTCTTGAGAGCTTTTCTGCAGCGTTTCTTCGTCTGAAAATTCTCCCTCTTTTTTCTCTCAATTGAGACCCCTATTTATAGGTGTGGAGTGGGTGAAAATATGCTTTAGGGTTTGGGAAATTCATCCATACCCCTTGGGCCCTGATTAAAATGGGCCTTGGGCTCCATTTGCTTGTATTTAATAGCTAGAAAAATCAGCACTTATGCAATGTATCTGGACAACTTCTTTAACAAGGTTCATAGCTATTTTCCATGCATACGGACGGATTTCTTAACCAGAATCGTTGCTCTCTTTATCAATTGGGTCATATTTCTTATCTATTGGGCCGCTACTTGATTAACAGGTCGAAAATGAGGAAATTAATAGGATCGGTCCATTCTTTCCAAAGAAATAATGAGGAAATTAATCTGATATTTAAATGATCCGAATTATGTAATTATATTCAAATTGATCCATATTAATATTTTCTCTTTTTCTTATTTATAAGGCCCACGAATCATTACGAGCAGCCCCGTAGAATCTGACGTTGATCCAATAAGATGTAAAATAGCGCAGTGACATTTAAAAGAGCTCAATCTCTACCACACTTGGCCCAATAATTTTTAAATGTCCACAGTTACATTCTCACATTTAATTGTATTTAACATACATATAATTGAAGTTCTGTAATTTACTAGTTTAATTGTGTATTTAACATACATATTATAAATTATCTTTTAATTACATATCTCAAATTAAGCTTTTTATCATAATTTTTAATTGGGTTTTATTTTTTAATTGAAATTCTAAAATTAAATTTTTTTTATATTCTTTAATTATTTGAGAAATAAATAATATAATTTTCAAAGGAATGAGTAAAACATGAGTAAACTAGTAAATTCTAGAACTTCAATTATATGCTTGTTAAATACAATTAAATGAGCAAATATAACAACTCAATATTGTAGTCCAATGGTTCTAGTCCAAATACAAAGTTGAGAGGTTGTGAAAAATTATAGGTAATATTCATAAAAAGGTCATCAAATTAATTATCACTACAAAAAAATTACGGGATTGGCACGGAATTTGGCACGGACTTACCGATTTTTCGTGTCAAATAGCTCGTGTCAAAGTGTGTTTGGCACGGATTTGACATTTCCCTGCCAAAATGCTATTCAATCCTGTGTTTTGGCCGGAAGTATGTAATACTAATACTACTAAAAAATAAAAAGGTTGGGAGGGGCCATGCCCCCCTTAGCGATACACACACCTCCATCCCTGCATCCAACCCATCACTGACCCGTCACCCGCTCCATCCACCCGCACCCGTTGACCCGCCTCTCTTCCTTCGTTACATCTTTGAGTTCGTCGGAATCCCATTGGGAGCGAAGAACCGTTCTATCCTGGGAGACGATTGCTACGTGTTTCGGGCAAAAACGTCTTAAGGAAACAACGCTTAAGTTGGGCTCGGTTACAAGTAATTATACATGTTTCCTTAATTATTTAATTATTATTTCATTTGCATGTAGAATTTGATACACACCTATAACAAGCATTGCCTAATGAATCTGGGGAGACAAGTTCAGATTCTCTGCTTCGAGCTCAGAAGCGCAGTTGTTAACTCATCATCTTACCCACTAATAAAGCAGATAATATGTCGTAGTTTCTCTCATCTCTCTCTAATGTTTATTTCGCCTTTTACTTCTAGAAGAGTATTAGAAACCTGGAAACCGTATGGAAAAACAGTGCCTTTGTTAGATTTGGATTGCCATAATAGCAACGAACCAGCAGCAAAGTATCCTAGAATAATAGAAGCGAAGGATGTGCCTTTGCTTGATTTGGATGGCATGAGTGCTGGCTGTGCTGCTAGTAAAAAAGCACAACCAGATCTGGTACACAATGAAATGAAGGATTTCATACACTTTGATGATGGGTTCCCGTAGAGTTTCTGGACCGGCTCAGACATCAATCACCATAGCCCAAGGGTTAGCTCACCATTCACCACCAAGGAGTACATAAGGGAAACCGAAAGGGCAACAATCACAACACTCAATTTAGGAGCCCAAAACCCCCATACCAGACACCCAGAGAACCCACCGGAGAAGAACCCCCAAATACCAGCACAGAGTGAAGCCCACATAAGGATCCCCAAGGTCTCACCGGAGGATAGTCGGAGCTTAAACCTACATTGAAACCGACACTCTCTCACTCTAGAACTAGGGTAACTATCTAGGCTTCTCATCAGTTAGAGAGAGGGAATGGTTGATCAAATAGGAGATTCCAGAAGGAACCGGACAATATAATAGAAGGGCCACAAGAGTCATGGGTTGGGTGAAGACAAATGGGGCGAGTGGGCTTGGTCGGGTAGATAGCTCATTTGGGCCAGAATCATTAATTAAGGGACCAAAGTATTAATGAGGTGGGCCAAGAGCAATGTGAGGTGAACCAATACCAACTTACAATCTCCACCTTATTGGTCTCCCCAATGGTGTAGAGCACAAATGTGAATGGGAGTATCATCATCACCGGTTTTTCTTGTGTATATGATCTTATCTAGCCACAGTCTAAATTACGTGTTCTTTTACAAGATAAAAGTTTATCAAAATTGAGACATTTAGTCCCTATATCAGCAGGATTGAATTTTGATGCAATCTTGCATAGTTTAATATCCCCTGCATCAACAATGTTCTTTATGAAGTGAAATCTGGCATCTATATGTTTGGTCCTGTCATGAAATACTGGGTTGTTGCACAACTGGATAGCAGACTGGCTATCAGAGTAAACTGTCACAACCTGCTTAAGAAATCCAATTTCAGTTAGTAGACTTTTCAGCCAAATGGCCTCTTTAAAGGCTTCAGTGGTTGTCGCGTATTCAGATTCAGTAGTGGACAGTGCAACAATGGGTTGCAGTTGGGATTTCCGGCTTATGCAGGAACCACAAAGGGTAAAGATATAGGAAGTGGTAGACTTCCTATTGTCCCTGTCATTTGCATAATTGGAATCCACAAAACCAGTAACAAGAATTCCAGAATGAGTCTTAGAAAATATAAGGCCATAAGAAGTTTGATTTAGGGTGAGAGTGCATCTACTTCTATCCCTAACAATATTGATCCCTAGGATCCTTTTAGCATCTCACAAGTCTTTCATAGCAAAGTTCTCACTAAGGCATTTTTGAACACACTTAATACCATTCACAGAAGGGCTGATAAGCAACATATCATCAACATATATCAACAAGAAAACAGGTACATAAACAGTGTTCTTAAAGTACAGGCAGTGATCAGAATCAGACTTCTTGAAGTTCAAGGAAGTCATACACTGGTCAAACTTTATATTCCATTGTCTGGGAGACTGTTTCGGGCCATAGAGGGCCTTTTTAAGTAAACAGACATGCATGGGGTTCTCAGGGGCTATAAACCCCTCGGCTTGGGTCATGTATATCTGTTTGTCAAGGTCACCATGTAGAAAAGCAGTTGTAACATCCATCTGCTTCATCTCCCAGTTATTATGGGCAACTAGGGCCAACATCATCCTAAATTTCCTAATTGTAGTGAACTTTACTACTAGGGCAAATATTTCTGCATAGTCAACACTAAGGATGGGCATTTCGGTTTTTGGTTCGGTTTTCTTCGGTTTCGGTTCGGTTTCGGTTTAATCGGTTTGATATAAAAATGTACCAAATACAAACCGATTAAGTTTCAGTTTGATTTCGGTTTGGTATGGTTCGGTTCGGTTTGGAGTTCGGTTTACCAAAATATTAAGGTTTGGATTGAAATAAAAAAATTAACTCAAAATAATGAACCAAGTATAAAATGTATCAAATACAAACCGATTAAGTTTCTGTTTGGTTTCGGTTTGGTATGGTTCGGTTCGGTTTGGAGTTCGGTTTACCAAAGTATTAAGGTTTGGATTGAAATAAAAAAATTAACTCAAAATAAAGAACCAAGAAGCGATAGTAATGAACCAAATATTATGTTAGATATAAATTTGCATACAGTAACAAAACACATATGAACCAAAAATATATAAGCATGACACATTTGTAAGCAACAACAACAACGGGAATGAATCAAATTATATATAAAGCCGAAACAAAAACAAAACTGGTGCTTGTAAGTAATGAACCAAATATATAGTAATAATAGATATTAAATTATAGTTAAATACTATCTATTTGAATCACTATAATTTTTATAGTTGTGAATGTAACTCTTGTAGTAAACTCTAGTCCTGGACACTAAAATTAAAGAATTAAAGCTTCAAAAAGATTAACATCAATCAAATGAATGAGAGAAATCTAATATTTTGGTTTGGTTTAGTTTGGTGTAAGTTGGTTTTGATTTGTTATTTCAAAAAAATAAGAAATTATTTCATTTTTAGATTAGTTCAGTTTTATTCGGTTTTATTCGGTTTTATGATTTTGGTTCGGTTTAATACGGGTTGGGAGGAATATATGGTTAATCTATAACTTTTAATAAATGCATTGTAAATGAAATTGGAACAATATCTTTAGAGCTCCGAATTATCTTTCCAACGAGATATAATCCGCTCTAAATGGAAGAACACACAGCAAGATATGAGTGTCACAAATACTTAGCATTATCTCTATGATTTAGCGTTTTCAGCGAAAAGAGAGCACTTTTAGCGTAAATACAGTGTATTTTAGTAAATAGGTAATCATCTCTTGGTATTTTGAAACCAGCCCCTGAAGACAAGTTTTAGAACTCGGTAAGATCTTTCTAACGAGATATTAAACGCTTTCAATGGAACAAAATAGAGCAAGATATGATCGCATCAAATTCTACACTAGTTCGGAGTGAAATCAGAAACATTTGTGAATATATGGTTAATCTGTAACTTTTAATTAATGCATTGTAAATGAAGTTGGAACAATAGCTTTAGAGCTCCGAATTATTTTTCCAACGAGATATAATACGCTCTAAATGGAAGAACACACAGCAAGATATGAGTGTCACAAATACTTAGTCTTATCTCTATGATTTAGCGTTTTCAGCGAAAATAGAGCACTTTTAGCGTAAATACAGTGTATTTTAGTAATTAGGCAATCATCCCTTGATATTTTGAAACCAGCGCCTGAAGACAAGTTTTAGAACTCGGTAAGATTTTTCCAACGAGATTACTTTTATCAATTAAGTTGTAATCTCGAGTTTTAAACTTCGAGATTACAATCTCGAGGTTTAAACTTCGAGATTACAATCTCGAGGTTTAAATTTCGAGATTATAATCTCGAGTTTAAACTTCGAGATTTCAATCTAGAGTTTAACCCTTAGCAGAACGTCAAAATCCACCTGCAAAACAAAACCTCGAGACTTCGAAATCTTCAGAATTTCAAAATGTTTGGAATGTTGAAAATTTTGGAGTTTTGAAAACCTCAGAATATCAAAAACTTGTTGTTTGAAAAATATCAGAACATCGAAAACTTCTAAAAACTTTGAAAAGCAGAGATTTATCAAAAAATCCTATAATGTAAAGCTTCGATGAACTGCGAATGATGTCAAGCTTCGAAAAATTCTAAGTTTCAAGAAACTCCAAACTTTGAAAGACTCAAAACATCAAGAAATTCCTAAAATCTCGAAATCTTCAAAAACATCGAAATCTTTCCTGTCATTGAAAAACCAGAATCTTGAGATCTTTTCAAAATATCGAAATCCTTCAAAATATCGAAATCTTTCAGAATATCGAAATCTTGCAAAATGTAAAATTCGAATTTTTCAAAAATAAAAACAGTTTTGAATAGCCCTTGATCTCGAGATTCTGTATGTATCAGTTTTGTATCGAAATCTGTCCTGCAACCTGTAGAACCATGAGTATCGAGATCTCAGTGTAGAGATCTTCAAAAATGAAAGTTTGCAGAAATAAAAAAAGAAGGTATACTGCTGAATCGTTTTGAGAAGACGATTCCAACGGTATAACTTTTACAAAGTTTCGACCAAAAACAAGATCCCAAAGGCAAAAATCGAGATTATGAAAAATGATGCACACTAATTAGTAGTCCATAATTATATGTTTTTATGTTTGATTTATGTTGATTGTTTGACGTTTTATTTAGTTTGTAAACATTTATGTGATTTTAGTTGTAATTGTATTTCAGTCTTTATTTATAAGTTGTAAAGTATAGTTAGGATTTGTGGTGTTGGAAAGGAAGACTTTGAAGTGAAGAAAAAGAAGATTTGGCTGCCCAGGAGCAAATACCCGACCGGGTATAACCCTTTACCCGGACGGGTAAGAAGTGAAAACCGAACATTCATCGGAAATTGCATTGGCCCGGTCGGGCCCACTACCTCACCCGGTCGGGTGAGAAGTCACCGGGGACAACCCGGCGTGCGAAGATCACCAGAACGTGGAAAATATCTGATTTTGACCGGACCCGGTCGGGTAGGTACTTGACCCGGTCGGGTACCCGGCCAAAGGTGTTGAAAAACACCTATAAATAGCACACTTTTCCTTCACTAAAAATTATCCCTTCTTCAATACTCTTAAGCTCAGTTTAGAATAGCATTTCTTTATATTTTTCTAGCTATGTTTAGTCTCCAAATGAGGAGCTAAACTTTCAATTCTTGGTGTTGCTCTTGAAGCTTGTTGATTATTAAAGTTGTGAGTTATTTTCTTAAACTTCTTCCCTTAATACTATCTCTATACTAATGTTGGGGAGTGTTGCTAAGATGACAATTAGTAACATCTTGACATTAGTTAAGTGCTAGTATTTTCTTCCTCTATATTAATGCTGGGAGTGTTGCTAAGATGACAATTAGTTAACATCTTGACATTAATTATAGTAGGATTCATCTTCTTTAATAATATTCTTCCTTGAATATTAATTAATTCCTATTCATATTTCATATTAATATTTTGAATATTACTTAAAGGATCAACTAGTTTTGTTTCATATATTAATTATTACTAGAAACGATCAACGAACCGATGGTTAATCGTTGATGGTTTCACAAGTAACTTCGGTTTATTAATGCACGGTCGTGGTTAATAAACTTAAGAGGGATTAATTTTGTTGGTTAAACCCAAACCGTTGTGTTGAGGTTATCAATCTCAATTGATTTCATCAAGGAGTTAAGAGATTAAATGCTACTATCAAGTCGGTATATGGCGCGTGTTCTATATTGACTAATAGTAAGGGTCATTAATGAATGGTCGTTGTTAATAACTACCCTCGATTAATTGGGTATACTCCTCGATTGAGTATTCGAGAGGGAATAAGTTATAGATGTAACAATGATCGACTAAAATATATCAACAAGTGGAAAGTAGCAATGCCAAGTCTTTTTTATCTTTGAATTAAATCTCATATAAGTCGTTCAACTTAGTGTTTAAATTAAATCACTCAATCCCAAAACCCCCCTTATTTACCAGTTTTACTAAAAAGAGAATTATTCCTTTCCCTGTGGATACGAACTCTACTACGCTATACTACGTATAAGTGTTGTATTGTAATTATTATTTTTGAAGTGCACACCATGACGTTCACTTTGTCGTGAGGTGCACTCAAAATAAATACAATACAACGAATATACGTAGTATAACGAAGTAAGGTTCGTATCCACAGGGAAAGGAATATTTTTCTTTTATATAAGTAGTAACAAGGGGGGTTTAGATTTGCTTGATTTAAAAACACTAAGATAAACAACCTATATGAGTTTAATTCAATGAGATGAGGACTTGGTTTTGCTTTTATCCACTTAATGAAATGTTCGTCGATCCCGGTTATATCTTTAACTATCTTCCTCTCGAATACTCAATCGAGGAGTATATCCAGTTCATCGAGGGTAGTTATTAATAACGAGATGCGTTCATTAATAAAACTTACTATCGAGTCAATATAGAACAAGCGCCGTATATTAACTTGATATAGCAATAAACTTAAGATGAAAACGATTGAGATTGATAACCTCAACACAAGCGGTTTATTGGTTCAATCAATATAATTAATTCCCCTTGGTATATTAACCATGAGATGCATGCATTAATATTCCAAGTTTACTACCGTTGAAAGAACCGGATTAATAACAAGCGTATTAACTGATTGATTCTAGTAATAATTAATATGAGAAACAATACTAGTTGATACTTTAAGTAATGTTTAAGATATTAACATGAAATATGAATAGGAATTAATTAATACTCAAGGAAGAATATTAAAGAGTATGAATCCTACTCTGATTAATATCAAGATGTTAACTAATTGTCATCTTAGTAACACTCCCCAATTTTAACATAGAGGAAGAAATAGCTATTACTATAACCAATGTCAAGATGTTAACTAATTGTCATCTTAGTAACACTCCCCAACTTTGATATAGAAATAGTATTTTAAAGGAAGAATTAATATTCAAGGAAGAAGATTAAAGAAAATAACTCACAACTTACAAATTCATTAAGCTTCAAAGTAGCAAAACCAAGATGGAAGAGTTTAGCTCCTCATTTGGAGACTAAACATGATGAAAAAATATAAAGAAAGAACTATTCTATACTGAGCTTAGATGTATAAAGGAATTGGATATTTTTATTGTGAAGGAAAAGGGTGTATTTATAGGCTTTTGGGAGCTGCAGGGGCTGATACCCGACCGGGTATATAGGATACCCGATCGGGTATCTTAGGAAATTTCCCGGAAAGCCACATTTCTGGACATACCCGGTCGGGTATGTCGGTTTACCCGATCGGGTATGTGACAAATCTTTACGAAAATTTGCTCCCACGATCCTTTGTTCCCGGATTTGATTTGGACAACCGAATCAAGCAAATACCCGATCGGGTATTGCCTATACCCGACCGGGTATAAGAGTAATTTTTCCAAATCGAAATCTTTCTTGTCTCCTTGCACTTTCCTTGATCTTTTGAGGTCCAATCTTGATCCCTTGGATGAGCTTTGACCTGTTTAGCTCAGAATAGTCCTAATCTAAACAAATTACAAATAATTATGAAAACAAAGTATTACACCAAAAATGTGTAATTTCCACAACTAGAACTAATAAAAACTAGTTAAAAATACAAACATACATGATAGGAAATTCACACCATCAAACTCCCCCACACTTAGTTTCTTTACTCGTCCTCGAGTAAAGCCAAATGTTTACAAGTTTTTCATGTCTTCAATAGTTCAACAATTTAACAAGAAAGAGCAAAAGACCACCAAGGATTGTACATTAGATTTAAATTGAGTTTTGAGCTCAAAGATTAATATTTTCTTGGGTTTTATGGTCTTCTATGCTCTTCTCTTGTTTTCAATTCCTTCCTTCCGCTTCTTGAGACCACCATTGCCCTGTCAAAAAAAATGAACCTCTAATATCTCTCATTTTGCCTAGGAGCCTTTTCAGGTTTTCATCCTAGCATCTCGTTTTGTTTTGTTCCTTTCAAACTCACTCATTAACATTTTTTTTATAAGCCCTTTTTGCTTAGATTGCCCGTTTTTTGGGTTTTCAACCTAACTAGCATTTCCCCCCCTTTTTTTTTGCTTTTTTTGTTTTTTTTTTTTAAAAATGATGCAAGTTACAAGGTTGAAACAATTAAGTACGTACCAATGAGTGATTCCCCCTCACTTAGCTTGAAGCACTGTCCCTAGTGCTCGTCTCCGTCAAAGCCAGGCTGACCGCCACCATAGTCTCCTCCACTGTAGCCGCCGTCCTCCCCAAAATTACCCCACTGAGAGGGGTCATACCATGACGGGTGCTGCACTGGGGGACGCATAGAGGAGAAGTGACCCTGCTGATGATGGTAAGCATAGATGGGGGCTATAGCCCGTCGGTTTTCATCGTCCATGCGGTTGACCCGGAAGCTCAAATCCCGGAGTCCTTCCAATAGAGCATGTTGGTTCTCAAGCACTTGTGTTTGATACGGATCGTAGTGGGGTGGGTCGTTAGGTGGGGCTGGAACATCTTCAAGAATTGGAGGGGCTTGTTCTTGTGCGGGTTCATCTTCTTGGTTTTGAAAATATGGTGGGATGGCTGGAGGGAGGCAATAGTGGCGCACAAGAGATGGTTCTACTCAGAACGGAATAGTGGGTAGCCCCTCGGAGGGGATCGTGAAGTAACGAGTGGGTTTCGGGAAGATGGACCATTTGTAAAAGATTTTCCCCTTGTAATCACGATGAGAGAACTTGATGTCCTTTGAATTGCCCAGATGTGTTATGTCAAAAAGACAGAATTCGGCTATTGGTGCATTGTCTACGTAACCGAATTTTGTAGCTATGTGGAGAATAACGCCCCCTATCCAAATTTTTCCTTGGGCGGTGCATTCTTTGTACAGATGTTCCCACATACGGTTCACAATGTTATAGTGGAAAGGAGGTATGTCAAACAGTGCATTAGCTAGAATACATATATCACATGTTCGTGCTTGGTGATTGTTGGGGCGTCCAAACACAAAGCTAACCAAGTATTTCAAGAAAATGCGTAGCACTGGGTGTTGGACATGGGTTATGACAAGATTTTTGGAGCTAAAGGTCATTTCCCCCGTCATTTTTTTCCACAATTCAAAGCCACACCCGGTGTCGGGCTCTTGGGCGTTTTGTGGTGGCACGGGCAAGCCAAAGTGCTCCGCAAACTCACGTTTTGTTATGGAATGTGTTTTATTGAATAAACGAAACGTGAGTTTATCCTCCCTATCATCATTATCATCTTTGATTTTCTCAACGGAACCCAAGAATTCATACACAAGTTCATCATTTGGGTTATATTTCAACCCAAAAATTTTGCTCATTCCCAACAATTCACCTAATTGAAGCATCATAGCAAGAATTCCTAGCTCAACCAAAGTATTCATACACAAAAAAACGGGAATGATGTACCTCTGTTTTAGTTTGGGCCAAGACTTTTTCCCGGTGAGCCGATGAGGTGATGATGATGTTTTCAAAGCCGGGAACCGGTGCTCTTGAAGAAGAACTTTCTCCTCTTGTCCTCTTTGGTGCCATTTTTGCTAGAAAAATTGGATTTTGGGCTCCAAATTTCGGACTTTTATGTGGTGGGGTTGGATTTTTCGGACTTTACGAAATTGGGAGAGAATGTGGTGTTGATGGGTATGGGTGTGTAGAGGGAGATGTGGTGAAGATTTTGGTGGTGGTTTGGAGGGATTTGGTGGAGAATTCAGGGAGTAATTTGAGATAGAAAAGCCAGCTATGGAGGTTTGGGGAGGGTTTGGTCGGATTTGGGGAAGGGATTTGGGAAGAAGAAGACACTTTTCGAATTAAAAGGCTGAGTAATCCCGCTTACCCGACCGGGTAAGTGTGTATACCCGATCGGGTACGCGAGGCAGTGAGCTGCAGACTTTCACGTTTTAAGCATACCCGGTCGGGTAAGTGGCTATACCCGATTGGGTATCTTCCTTTTCTTTGATTTCTGGGATTTTCATACCCGATCACTACACGAGGCAGTGAGCTCCGAAATTTCACGTTTTAAGCATACCCGGTCGGGTAAGTGGCTATACCCGATCGGGTATCTTCCTTTTCTTCGATTTCTGGGATTTTCATACCCGATCGACTTCTTCTCGCCGTAGTTTTTAAAATTTAATTTCTCTTATACCCGACCGGATATATACATGTGTCCGATCAGGTATTAAGCCGTGGTGCACAAAACTTTTTTTTTGAAATGTGTAAAAATAAAATAAAACAAGTAAACGTACCTTGCATGGGTTGCCTCCCAAGAAGCGCCTCATTTAACGTCGCGGCACGACGCTATCATTGTTTTTAGTCATTCAAACTTGGATCATGATAGTTTATTTTCTTCACACTTTCACTCTTAGGACTTCCATAGGAGTGTTCAATTTCTCGACTCTCCACTTTGGAAATCTTTCCAGGATCAAATATCCAAATTTTCATTGATTCGTGTGGTGGGAGGAATGGGAAGAAATTATCGTTTAGTATGGTCAATAAAAAGTTTTTCGACTCCTCAATTTTGAAGAATATTTCAGAAATGTCATTGTCCTTTTCAAGTTTATGAGTTTCCCTCAAAATTTTTAAAATTGATGGAGGTACCTCAAAAGATGACAAGGATAGATATTTAACCTTGAAGCTCAGATTATCCTCTTCTTTGACCAGTTGGAGCTCTGTGTCTTTTTCTTCCTCTACTTCTTCTGGATTCTGGATCTCTTTTTGCATTTCCTCTTCATTTTTCAATGTGATTGCAAAAGTTTGCTGTCTAGGATCACATTCTATTTGAGAGGAAAGTTTTCCCGAATCCCTTGTTTCAAGCCTACTCACGACTCCGGCTATTTGACTCACTTGAGATTCCAAGCTCAAAATGCTAGACTTGGTCTCATTTTGGAATTGCACCATGTTTTGTTGCATGGTGGTTACGCTGTTAGTAAGAGCCCGAACCATGTCCTCCGTGGACATATTAGAGTTGGAGAATGGATCATACCTCATGTGAGCTACATCATCAATTTGTGCAAGGTATTCTTCTTGGAGCTTTGGGCAGAAGTCCGTAAGATGCCTGTGAGACATGCAAATGTTGCAAGTCTTGGCATCTTGAGCTTTTGAGTTAAAGATAGATTCCATTATTAGAGAGGTCAAGAAGGAAATTTGACTCTCTAAGGATGAAGTGTTGGTATCCATATACTCATAACTCATGTAAGCTCAAAAAATAGAAGAGCAAGATTTTTTTTTATATATTTTTTTTTTGTTTTTGATTTTTATGAGATAAAATAAAAGGAAAAAATAATTGCCTTTCCCCGGCAACGGCACCAAATTTGACGTGCACTTTGTCACGGTGCGTCAAAATAAATTCAATACTAAACACTTATACGTAGTATAGCGTAGTAGAGTTCGTATCCACAGGGAAATGAATGAGTCTCTTTTTATGAAACTAGTAATTAAAAAGGGGGGTTTTGGTTTTGAATAATTTAATTTAATTAAGAAACTAAGATGAACAACCTATATGTGTTTAATTCAAGAATAAAAAAGGGACTTGGCATTGCTACTTTCCACTTGTTGATATATTTTAGTCGATCATTGTTATATCTATAACTTATTCCCTCTCGAATACTCAATCGGGGAGTATATCCACTTCATCGAGGGTAGTTATTAACAACAACCGTTCATTAACAACCCTTACTATTAATCAAATATAGAACAACGCCTTATACCGATTTAATAGTAGCATTTAATCTTTCTAACTTCTTGATGAAATCAATTGAGATTGATAACCTCAACACAACGGTTTCAGTTTAACCAACAAAATTAATCCCTCTTAAGTTTATTAACCACGACCGTGCATTAATAAACCAAAGTTACTTACCTGTGAAACAATCAACGATTAACCATCGGTTCGTTGATCGTTTTTAGTAATAATTAATATATGAAACAAAACTAGTTGATCCTTTAAGTAATGTTCAAAATATTAATATGAAACATGAGTTGGAATTAATAAATATTCAAGGAAGAATATTATTAAAGAAGATGAATCCTACTATAATTAATATCAAGATGTTAACTAATTGTCATCTTAGCAACACTTCTTAACATTAATATAGAGGAAGAAAATACCATTCTAACTAATGTCGAGATATTAACTAATTGTCATCTTAGCAACACTCCCCAACATTAATATAGAGATGGTATTAAGGAAAGAACCATTAATTAATATTCAAGGAAAGAAGTTAAGAAAATAACTCACAACTTTAATAATCAACAAGCTTCAAGAGCAACACCAAGATGGAAGAGTTTAGCTCCTCATTTGGAGACTAAACATGCTAAAAATATAAAAGAAATACTTAACTAAACTGAGCTAAAGAGTATATGTGAATTGGTGATTTTTATTGTGAAGGAAAGGGGTGTATTTATAGGCTTTTGGGAGCTGCAGGGGCTGATACCCGACCGGGTATATAGGATACCCGATCGGGTATCTTAGGAAATTTCCCGGAAAGCCACATTTCTGGACATACCCGGTCGGGTATGTCGGTTTACCCGATCGGGTATGTGACAAATCTTTACGAAAATTTGCTCCCACGATCCTTTGTTCCCGGATTTGATTTGGACAACCGAATCAAGCAAATACCCGATCGGGTATTGCCTATACCCGACCGGGTATAAGAGTAATTTTTCCAAATCGAAATCTTTCTTGTCTCCTTGCACTTTCCTTGATCTTTTGAGATCCAATCTTGATCCCTTGGATGAGCTTTGACCTGTTTAGCTCAGAATAGTCCTAATCTAAACAAATTACAAATAATTATGAAAACAAAGTATTACACCAAAAATGTGTAATTTCCACAACTAGAACTAATAAAAACTAGTTAAAAATACAAACATACATGATAGGAAATTCACACCATCACACCACGACAAAGTGCTCGTCAAAAAACTTGAGAAAAACAGAGTCTGTCAAATAGTAGATACTAAAAGTTGCAGATGAATTCAACCTTTTTTACGCCTCGGATCTGATACCAAATGTTAGACCCAATATTCTAACAATCAAATAATCGTAAGCAATGAAGAAGAAGCACATAGAAAGATATCGAGATGAAAAACAAATCTGGTATACCGTGTACAACACCGCTGCTCTCCCTCGAGAAGGAGAGCAGCGGAAAACCTTCTCTGAATCTCACCTCTACTCTGTCGAAGCCTTTTGGGGTTTCCGTAAGTTAGCCTCCTTTTATAGGACAGAATGACTAACTTACGGGTTACAAGGAAGCTAATGGGATTATACACATTTGTGGCCCATATTACACATCTAAATAATAACTACACATATACAAAGATATTTAATCTAGATTGAACACCATAAAATATTCCCAATAGACACTTCTCTCCTCCAACACTTTCTCTCCTATCTCCATCAAAAGCTTCAAATCAAATGGTCAGCTACGCTCACATGTCAATCATTATGTTCCGCTGTGCCACCGACAGGTTCTCCTCAAAAGCATTTACTTCAAATAGTCAAAAAGACTACATTATGGAGGGGACAAAGGTGAATAATCAAACTCTGAAGATGAATCCCATGTGCATCTACAATTCTTCAAGAACAATCATTCTAGAGGCGCCACCGGATTTCATCCAAGCTGATCAAGAGCAACTTCTGGAAGGCAAGGACTACATGCAAGATATGAAGATTCCTCAACCCCCGGCATAAAACAAATTGCCAAGAAGACATCAAAGGGGAGATTGTGAGGATTTCTTCAAAAAGCCTTCTCAAGAAGACGAGTTCAAAGACAAAGGAAGCTGAGCTGCACTGAAGTTCACAGACAAAGATATCTGTGCTGCAATGCTGAATGAACACAATTGAACACCAAGGGGGAGATTGTTGGGATTATTTTATGGTGTTCAATCTAGATTAAATATATTTGTATTTGTGTAGTTAGCCATTAGCTTAAATGTGTAAAATGGGCCACAAATGTGTATCAACCCATTAGCTTCCTTGTATCCGTAAGTTAGCCATCATCTCCTATAAAAGGAGGCTAACTTACGGAAAACCCGAAGGCTTCGTGAGACAGAGAGGCGAGATAGAGAGATTACTCTCTCTCTCTCTCTCTCTCTCTCTCTCGAGGAAGAGGGAGAGGAAGAGGGAGAGGGAGATCAGCGGCAGTACACGGTATACCGGATTTGGTTTTCATCTTCTCGATATCTTTCTATCCGCTTCTTCTTCATTAATTACGATTGTTTGATTGTTAGAATACTGGGTCTATCATCCCGAAAATATCCATAAGATAATTTGGTAAAGATAGGAGCGACCCTATGTGTCAGCCATTTTTTAGCATTGAGATGAGCACTTTGTCGAGATGCCAATCTAAAACTGGCAGAGTCCCATTTAGTGTCTACAACGCGATCTAGGAGCTCACGACCAGAAATTATTCTTTGAACAGGCGTAACTTCAAGATTTTTTTCAACCGAAATATTGGATTCCAAAACTTCAATTTGAGGAGAAACCACTTCATCCGCTAATAGAGATTTCGAGTTTTGAGGTGAAAAAGAAACTTGGAGAGGAGGAGTTTCAAGGATGTCTGTCACATCTAGCTCCTTGATTTCAAAAGCTAATGTCCCGTGTGAAAAATCCTGAATCACAATAGCCCTGCTCGAAATGTTATCTGATTCATGTCAGGGTCACCCAAACTCACCGTCGTTACCTTCGCATATCTACCATAATTAGTTAAATAAGACACGGGAATTAAACGAGGTTCAATATGTACATGTTTTATTCGGTAACATGTACTAAAAATGAAAAAAAATAGTTGAAAAGGCGTTAACTTTTAAAAAATGCATAAATATGTGAACATGGCCAATGCACTACTGTTACAAAAATTGGGCAAAAAATACGGGTCTTGTTTTGATCATTTAAATTATATACATCACAAAATACCATATCTTGAATGAAAAGAAATCAAATTATGCACATATTCAAATAGTAAATCCGATTACTACATCAAGAATAATTCGTAAGTGCATAAGCCGATGAAGAAAAAAAGAAATACTCTGTTGTAGTTATTTCCAAGATAGAATTTGGCAAAAATAATGTCTAGAAATAAGCATGGTAGCAATAGAATAAGAGCAAGTTAACATAATCATCTTCATCATGACATATGAGGTACCAGAAAGAGTTGTGTGGCTACTATGTTTATTATTCTTTGTTTGTAGAAGTATATAATAGAAAATGTTGTGTTGGAAAAATCATAATTTTGAAACGTTTGGAAAAATATTAGAGACCTAGTAGTATCTGAGTTTAGTCTTTTAGAATACTAACTTTAGTCGACATGCATTTAATTTTAGTATTTAATAATTGTATATTTTGTATAGTGACGTTACAAATAACATGGATCACAAGGAGAACATTTTTCTTTTTGCATTTAAAAAATTATTTATCTCCTATGCATTTAATGAACTCATTCAATTGATCAATTCATATTTATATTTTTGTAAAGTTTTTTTCATTTTTTGTGAAATATGTGTGCATGCATTTTTTCAATTTTAGAGCAGCGTAGCCTTATTTTTATGAATGTGGTTTTAGTTTAAAACACGATATATGTTTAAAATGTGTTTAAAACACATATTTCTCGCCATAGAAATCCATTGCAAAAGATCGAACGGGAAAACGCAGTAGATACCCACGTAGGTAGTTCATTTGGTCGAGCGCTGAGAACATGGACAAAGTATCAAAGTTCGAAACACACAACGGCCGTATGGAAGTTATAATTCTCGTATGCTAGGTTGGACTTCTAGTGCATATAAGTCAGGGGTGAGCAATTCGGTTCTCATCGGTGTCGGTCCGTTTGGTTTGGGAGATATTGTGCCAAACTAAAATCATTTATGTTTCGTTTTGGTTTTGGTTCGGTTTGGTTTCAAGTTTGGTTTATCAAAGTGAAAATTATTAGGTTTAGTATTGTTCAATTTGATTCGGTTTCATATGTTTATTATTTTATCTGATCAAGTTCTATATTTTAGAATTAGAAAATTGTAGTTCATCTCATTTTCTTGTATTTATTATTCAAGAAAAGGGAAACAAAAAGTTAAAAAAGAAATAATCAAATATTATAAATTAACACATAATTTATCTTAATAAGACGGAATACATGAAAACGTAGGTGTAGCATATGTTCAACCACTAGAAAAAAGATTCATCTCTCACAAAAAATAGTTGATTAGCATTTACAATGTCACATAAAATATTAAAAAATACTAAATGAGTCGATGGTAAAAATGTTGTAAAATTCACAATTTTATTGAGTGGATCATGTAAAATGTATATTGTACTCTAGTTTAATTGAAATTAATATAAATTCAATTTGCTATTGTTATTGCCAAACATCTTTTCATGCAAGTAGAGGATAAAATATAAGAAATACAAGTATATTTTATCAGCTAACTTTGTCATAATGTATGTATGAAATGTGTGAAAGTTAAAATGATACGTAGTACTTCGTATATCCTAAACACGTATTTTTCATATATGAACAAATATTTCAAGTTGTTCAGTTCAGTTAGCATTTTTTCGATTTAAAACCAAATCATTTCAAACCATTCGATTTGAGCAAATTATTACTAAACGGTTCACTTAAATAAACTCAAACCAAACCAAAACACTAATTTTCAATTCGATTTGCTTCAATAAAACCAAACCATTTTACCCAACTCTAGTTTAAGGTTGTTTTTACTTGGACTGTAATTCGTCCCAGACCAGACCAGACCAGACCTGACCTGACCAAAACAGACCAGACTAGACCAGACTAAAACAGACCAGACCAGACCGGACCTGACCAGACCATATTTTATTATTATTATTATTATTATTATTATTATTATTATTATTATTATTATTATTATTATTGATGGATAGTCTACCCGGGGGTATATATCCGAAGGGTTATTGCGGGAAGTAATCTAGAGAGAAGTCAGAGCAAGTAGATGAAAGTAGAAAGAGAGTATATTCAGTGTGTTCAGCGTGGTTACAAATGGGGAAATGGGGTGCTATTTATAGTAGCAATAAATGCCGGGCAGGGACACGTGTCAAGCGCTCATTGGCCGAGGGGTCACCTCAACTGGTTGGCGCTGGCAGCCGCATGTGGCCGCATTTAATGCGGCTGTTGGATGGGACGTCTGTGCGGGGTACGGTGATCTGTACGCATGTGAGGCGGATATCTTGTCGAGTGAGATACCTTCGGCCATAGAGCAGTAGCCGAGGGCTCTTCCACCCGATGGCACCCTGGTGCCGAGGGCTCACAGTGCCGAGGGCTGATGTTTTCGCCGTTTTCTCCCAGTTTCTTAGTTTGCTCGAGAAACCCGTTCTGTGAGAATTTAGAGCCTTCGGCCGGGGGGCCGAAGGCACCCCTGGCGCGTAGTGCGAGCTGCTTGGTACTCTGGGCGCTGTGATTTGGGCCTGTTGGGCCTTCTGGGCCTGTTGGGCCTTCGCTGGAGTAGTAGGAGTCTGTGGGCCGGGGGTTCCCGGGCCATATACTCCATCAGGAGTCCCTCACTCCTTTTGCCGAAAGGTACTTGAGAGAAAAGGAGTAATTTGTGTTTGCCCTTTGATGTTGTCCTGTCGCGATCTCTGAAGTTGGTGAGGAGTTGTTGCTTTTATGTCCCTGCCGAAGGCAGTCCCTCAGTTACCCACATGTCGGGACTTGAGGGCTTGCTTTGTTGTTTGTTGGATTTTCACAGATTTTGTAATTTAATGATTTTCCCGAAGGGGTCCTCCAGTCCCCCACTCCTTGAGGCACTTGTAAAGTGGTGAAAAGGAGTAAAGCAGTTACGTTGCTGTTGTGGGCCGAAGGCTGACGCTTTTCGTTTCATTTTGGGGGATGCCTCGTTAAAAACCTCATTAGGAAAAACCCTTTGGGAAAAAAATCCTAATGAGGGAAAAAGAGTGCACCGAATTCCCCCAATGATGAATCGAAAATGTCAAACCTTGGTGAAAAATGGAGAATGACGGGAATGCCGAAGGCTCTCTCTTCTGAGGGCTCCTGTGTTGATTTGCCGAAGGCTTGCTGTTGATGTCCTGGTGGTGCCGAAGGGGAGCCCCTCAATCCAGGGATCGAGGGTCTGCCGGATGAGGGCAGCAGTGAAGTTGTTACTGGGGGGTCCACTGTTTGTTGATGAGTTGGTGATGAAGATACCCGAGGGCTCCCATTACCTGTGTGCCATGGGCCCTCCGTCAATGAGGCACTCCCCGGGGGCTACCCGGCTTTGCAGTGCTGAGGGGGAAACCCTGAGGGGTACCCTGATATGCTGCCCTAGGGATCTGAAGGAGTGATCCCGAAGGCGTGTGTAATGTGCTGTGTGGGGCACAACCCGGGGGCACTTCCGGGTGAGTGCACCCGGAGGCAATCCTTGATGAAGTGGAGTGAAGTAGAAAACCCGGGGGCTTCCAGAATATAGCCGTTGGAAATATAGCCGTTGGAATATGTAACGACAGGATATAGCCGTTGGGGGGGGCATACGTGGCGTGTGATGGCTGGCTGTTCGTGGGCGGCGTCACCGGTTAGGTGAAACGGCGGTGTGTAATGATGGCGGTCCGTCCGGAGGCCCGAATCCAGGCCCAAGCCCGGATTCATCGCCTATAAATACCCCAAGGCCAGGCGTTCCTCCGTATGCGAAAAAACTTGTTAGCGAAGCTCTGCCAATTTTTCTAGAGAGAGAAACAGCAGCCCCCGGTTGAATCCTCTGTTCTTAAGGTCAGTTCTCCGGTTACCCTTCACCTCTTAGCTATCTGTACTGCGCCCTTAGGCTAGGAGATAGAACATTTAGAAAACACTAGTTGTACGAGCCCTCGAACTAGAGTCAGAATGTCGTCCTAAAGTGATTCTCAAGATATCTCGAGGACGCCCTCGATGGAGGACGAAGGCATCTCCGACGTGGAGTCAAGCAGTGGTCAACCCTCGGATGGTGGTGATGCAGCCCTGGCCCGGGAGGTTCAGAAGGAACTCATTGCGGAGGTTGAAGCCGAGGGCTTCGAGCAGGAGTGCGATGATGAAGACTTAGCCCTCGCATGGCAGAGAGCGGAGGATGAGGCACAAAATGAGAGCTCGAAGGTCACGATTGCTGTTCTCCCCCCTCGGGGTTCCGGGGAGGCCAGTAGCTCGAGGCCGTTGGATCCGACACCTCTGAGGGCGGTTTCCGGTTTGAAGAAGAAGAAGGCCGCTACCAAGAAGAAGGAGAGGGCCGTCGATCAAGGAAAGCCCGTAGACATGCCCGAGGGGTACAGTTGGCTGAACACTGAGGCCCTCGAGATCAGGTCGAAGGCCGACAGGGCAGATCTGTACGTGACTCAGCTGCACGTGGGGCCCTCGGCCGAAGTGGTGGAGCCAGGTCCCGAGGACGTGTTGTCCAGGGCGCCCGAGGGGTGTATTGCTATTCACGTCCTTTCGGTTTCCATGGGACTTAGGTTCCCTCTGCACCCATTCCTTCGGGAATATTTGCGGTTTGTTGGCTTGGTCCCCTGCCAACTCACGCCCAACAGCCACTCCTACATTGCGGGGTTCCTCCAGCTCTGCAAGTCCCGAGGGGTGAAACCCAGCCTGGATCTATTCTTCCAGAGTTTTAATCTGTGCCGGGGGGGGGGGGGGGGGGGCACGAAAACGGCGAGGGGTACGCCAACCTGCAGCAGATTGCCCGCTTCAAACTATTCTCCGATGCTCCTTCTTCCAACAAAGGATGGAGGGAACGTTGGTGCTACGTGAAGTTGGATGAAAGCCCATTCCCGAGGGAGCTACGTGACCGATTCCGAAGGCACGAAAAGATCAGGAGTGCCGCTCTCGAGAAAGACGGCCTAAAGCTGGCCAAGTTCCCGGAGGGGAAAAACAAGAACGTGGCGATCAAAGACTGCACCCTCGAGGAGGATTTATACACCCTCGGGTTCCGGAGGTACCGCTTCATAGGGGAGTCCGATGAAAAGTACCCTCCCTTCAACAAGGCCTTCGGAGGGGCCGGAGGTAGGAGCCGAGGGCTTTAGAATTTTGTACTTAGTTTTTTTTTTGCTTGGATGTTATCGTCCCTTCGCTTAGACCCGTCGGACTAACCCTTTGTCTCCTTTGTGCAGGTATCCCCGTCTCTATGGTGAATGTAAAGGGCCTTGCCCGTTTGAAGAAACAGGACCCGAAGGGGTCGGGACAGGGCATCCAGAAGCCCGCCACTGCCCTCTTTAAGAAAGCCGAGGGCGATGCCGCTGCCGGTAAGAGGAAGGCAGTGACCAAGGGGTCCCCCCCGGCTACCAAGAAGCCGAAGAAGGGGGATGTCGCCGAGAAGGAGCCCCCGGTCATTGTTGCTGATGAGCACCCCGCCTCCGGGGTGCAGGTGGAGAAGCTGCCGGGTGGAACGCCGGCGGGGGCAGAGGAGTCGCTGCCTGAGATCCTCCAGGTCGCGTTCACGAGGGGTATGTCTTTGGCCAGCGGCACTGTCGACCCGGGGGCCATCCTGAGGGGTATGACCCCTGAGACGGATAGGGCTGCCCTCGGGGCCTACAATGATGCGGCCCTCGAGGACCACATTCTCCGCTCCTCCCTCTCTGTAAGTGTTTACCTGGTTTTCTCTATCTTCTCCTTTGATTATTTTTGTGTGATTGCCTTTAACTTTTTTTGTTGTTGTTCTGCAGGCTTGCTTAGCCCTCGGCGAACAGGCTCGGAGGCTTCAAGAATGGCGCCTCCACAAAGCGGAGCAAGACGCCAGAATGAGGGAGTGCCTCCTCAAGAACCAAGAGGCAGTGAAGCTGGGGGCCCAGCTAGAAGAGGAGCTCCGGCAGATGAGCCTGAAATTGGAGGCTGCAGAGAAAGGCAAGGCTGATGCTGAGGCCGCTGCCAGGAGAGCTGCTAAAGAGGCCGAGGACTCCAAAGCGCTAGCCGTCGCCAAGGCTCAGGAGGAGGCCATTGAGGCCTTTGTCGCCGAGGGTTGGAGAGCCGAGGGGCGCAAGATGTGGGTGTCCTCGGTCGTGGAGGCCTGCGTTGAAGAATGGGCCGAGGGCCCTGGGTGGGAATGGATGGCCCGGAAGGGCAGAGAGTACTATGAAGCCGGCGAATTCTTCACACAGGCCCTCATCTACCGGAGGATGGCCCGGCATTTGGGCATTGAGCAAAAGGACTTCTCCCCCTCGGCGTATGGCCTTCCTCCCTTGCAGCCTGATGTCCGTGAGTCGCTCCCGGAAGGTGTTCAGAGGCCCGACCTTGAGGACACGGTGTTGAAGAATGAGGCCGAGGACGACGCTGTCGAGACCGGAGCGGAGGCATCATCGAGGCCGGCTGCAGAGGGCGCCCCAGGGAATGATGCCGTTGTAGTCGTAGAATGACTTTGTATTTAGAAATCTTTGAACATGTTTTGTAATGAACAACATTGTTCCTTCGGCTTCGGCCCGTTTGTAAATCTCACACTTACTTTGTTTTTGATGAATGCATGATTGCCCTCGGGCTGTGTTTATATGATTTGCTTTCTCCAATTCCTTTCTTCTCGAATGCGTGCCTTCGGTTTTGTTTTGAATGTATGTCTTTGTTCCTTTGAATGTGTGTCTTAGGACTGAGAATACCATCTGATTGTAGCTAGCCCTTGGGAGCCTTCGGTAGTTGGGCACCCTCTGCTGGATATGCACCCGAGGGTTCAGCAGCAATTAGGACTTAGAAATTTTTTCTAAGTGTAGCACACCATAGGGCCTTCGGGTGATCGCAGTAACCCAAATCCTAGGACTTAGAAAAAACTTCTAAGTGCAGATTTCCCCTGGAGAGCCTTCGGGATATGGCCTCCCTTCCTGATGCGTGAATGTTGGACTGAGGGCCCAATGCACAGGATTTAGAGATTTTTTGCAAGTGTAGTATGTCATGTAGCCTTCGGCTACTGTGGAGCCCCACCTGAAATATTGAATAGGCCGGGGGCCAATTCTTTAGGACTTAGAAATTTTTCTGGAGTGTTGATTCCTTGTGTGCTGTAGCCCTCGATTGATAGGTAGCCTTCGGCAATTAGGCCCCTTGAGATGAGGGTGAAATATGTAGGACTTAGAAAATCTTCCAAGTGTAGAGTTTCCCTTGGGAGCCTTCGGGAGATGGCATCCCTTCATGATGTATGAGTAGTTGACCGGGGGGAAAATATGTAGGACTTAGAAAATCTTCTAAGTGTGGGTTTTCCCTTGGGAGCCTTCGGGGGATGGCATCCCTCCTTGATGTATGAGTAGTTGACCAGGGAAAACATGTAGGACTTAGAAATTATTCTAAGTGTGGATTTTCCCTTGGGAGCCTTCGGGAGATGGCATCCCTCCTTGACGTATGAGTAGTTGACCAGGGAAAAACATGTAGGACTTAGAAAATCTTCTAAATGAGATGCCCGGGGGCTACTCATTTAGGACATGATACTCCTTTTTTAAGTGTTGTTGTATTGCATGGCCTTCGGCCACCATATTCCCTTGGCTGTAATATTGATTGGGCCGGGGCCCAATCTTTAGGTATTAGAATTTTTTCGAGTGCTGCTCCCCTGTGTACCCTTCGGGTGCCCGGGGGCTGCTCCTTCAGGACTTAGAATTTTTCTAAGCATAAACTGATGTTGAATCCTGTTGTTGTGAAGAAAGCCAATGAGGAGTGTGTGCCCTCGGCATACACTTTAAAAGTTGTAGAATTTGACCCTTGTCATGGGGAAAGGGCCCTCGGTATTTGTGCATAACAGATGCCTTCGGCGTTTGTTTGAAGTACCGTTTAGTGGACCTTGGATAGTCCAGTCCCTTTGTATTGTTGAAGCCTTCGGTGTTTTTGTGACCGGAGGTGACCAGGTAGTGGACTTAGCCGTTTCCTGGTGATATTTCTTTGAGTAGTATCCTTCGGGAAACAGGAGTCTTCAATTACCGGAGGTGTTCCCGTGGGGAGCCCTCGGCATGTTGTGATCTGTTGGAGTGTACTCTTTGATTTCTCGCTGAGTCTACTCCCCTTCACCCTTTTTTTTTTTGGTGGTGAAGGGAAGGCATCAAGAAACTTGGTTTCTTGGTAAGGCTGGGCCTATTAGGAGACCATCAGAATACACCAATGGCTCTCCTCCCTCGGGTTAACCTTCCGAGTTCCGAGGGGATCGAGGGACGTTTCCTGGGCACAAGATATGGTGGTCCGTAACCTGCCTCCCCTTGGGGGATGGCGCGGAAAGCGCCTCATTTTTGAAAGTCGTCCCCTCGGCGCCAGACATAGTCCGTGGCCTGCCACACCCTTGGGGTGGTGGCGCGGGGAGCGTTTCGGTTTGGAAGTTGGATCCTGGGCATTTCTCATACCTGTCGTACCCTGGGGGTAGTGACGCGGATAGCGTTCCGTTTTTGAAAGTCGAATCCTGGGCATTTCTCATGCCTGTCACACCCTGGGGGTAGTGACGCGGAAAGCGTTTCAAGGAAGGGTTTTCATTTGCACACTAGTTGCAAATGGCCGGGGGCACTACGTGCCGCCGGCACCGATGGTGGCGCCTTCGGTATATGCGTCCTCGTGGGGTACGGCTTTTAGAAACAACACTTGGTGTTAGTTTCGATGTGTAGCCCCCGGTACTTGGTACCGAGGGGTCTTCAAATGAAACACTTGGTGTTTCCCAATAGATGTTTGGAAGTTGATAGGAGAGCATCTCCCTGGCACTGGGTGCCGAGGGGTCTTCTTTGAAACATTTTGGTGTTTCTCTCTTCGTTTCGATGTTTGATGATGGAGGTGAACCCTCGGCACTGGGTGCCGAAGGGTCTTCTGTAGGAACACTTGGTGTTCTCATCTTTTCTTTTTTGATGTTGAAGGTGGGGATGTACCCTCGGCACTGGGTGCCGAAGGGAAAGGAAACACATGGCGTTCCTTGTTGTTGGTGATAGGAGTTTCCTCCCTCGGCACCGGGTGCCGAGGGGTCTTGACTGAAAGCACGTGGTGTTCTCAATGTTTGTTGTAGGTGTTGATGGTGTCCGCCTTCGGCACTTGGTGCCGGAGGGGGTTCTTCTCGTGGTGAGGCCTGGGGCCTCTAGTTAGTATGAGGGCTTGATGTCTTGAATGTATCTTCATTCTTCGAAATTGGAGGCCTTGGGCCATAGGATAGTACATTCACTAGTTATGAGGGCTTGGCCGCTCTTACATTATTGATAAAATTTAACTAAATGGTGTACATTCCAGTGCCTAGGGACTTCTTTCCCATTGGGGCGTTTGAGCTTGTAGGTCCCGGGTTTGATGATGGCTGCTATGATGTAGGGGCATTTGAATTTTGGTGCCATTTTTCCTCCCTCGGTTGGTAGGCTGGCTTCCCTCCTCCGGAGGACATAGTCCCCCACTTGAAATTCTCGGGTGCGAACTTTGGCGTCGATGTAGCATTTAACTTGCCTTCGGTAGTTTTCTGCCCGGATGAAGGCCTGCTCCCGGCGTTCTGAAATGAGGTGGAGGTCGAGGGCCATGTTGCTGTCGTTGACCTCGGGGTCGTATTGGATCACCCTTCGGGTAGGAAGGGTGACTTCCGTAGGAGCTTTGGCTTCAAAACCGTAGCACAGGGAGAAGGGTGTTTCACCTGTAGCGCGCCGAGGGGTAGTGCGGTAGGCCCAGAGGATGTTGTGGAGTTCTTCCACCCAGCCACCGCCCTCGGCCTCTAGCTTCTTTTTGAGGCCCTCGAGCAAGGTCCGGTTGGCATTTTCTACTTGCCCGTTGCCTTGAGGGTAGGCAACGGAGGAGAAGGTGTGTTTGATGCCCCATGCCTCCAGAAGGGCACAGAAGGGGGCTGCCTCAAATTGTGTCCCATTGTCGGAGATGATCTGCTGGGGGACGCCAAACCTTGTGAGGATGTTCTTGAGGACGAAGTGACGGCACTTTGCCTCTGTGATGCTGGCGAGGGGTTCAGCCTCCACCCACTTGGAAAAATAGTCGACGGCCACAATGATGTATCTGTTGTTGGAGGTACCTCTCGGCAGAGGGCCCACAAGGTCTATCCCCCATCGGGAAAACGGGACAGAGGTGCTGATGGGGGCGTAGTTGATCGCTGGCCTGCCGGGAGCTTTCTGGAAATGTTGACATGCGGTGCACCTCCGGGCAAGGTCAGCACAGTCCCTGGCCATGGTTTGCCAGAAGTAGCCCTGGAGAATGAGCCTTCGGGACATGGAGAAGGGTCCCTGGTGAGCTGAGCAAGTGCCACTGTGCACTTCCTCCATTGCGACCTCGGCTTCATCTGGATGAAGGCACCGAAGTAGCGTGCCATTGTAAGATCGTTTGTAGAGCCTCCCATCTTCGATGGTGTAGCTGGGAGCCCTCAGTTTTGCCAGTTTAGCGCGGGCCTCATCCTCGGGTAGCTGCCCTGTGGAGATGAAGGCGGTGATATCTGAGATCCAATCCTCCTGACGTTGTTGTATGTTCATCACGGGGCTTGCATGGATGCTTGAGAGGCTGAGTTCCTCGATTTTGGCAATTTTGGAGATGTGCTCGGGGGAGTCTGCCGAGAGCTTAGATAATATGTCGACCTCGGAGTTCTGAGCCCTCGGTATTTGAGTGAGAGAGTGTGCCTCAAATACCTTAAGCAACTCTTTGGCCGCTTCCTTGTACTGTTTCATTCTCCCCTCCTTGGCTTCATATTCTTCGGAGATTTGGCCAACGACCAACTTGGAGTCGCATTTGATGTGGATCTGCCGAGCCCTCATGTTGGCAGCCAGCCGAAGGCCTTATAGGAGGGCCTCATACTCGGCCTCATTGTTGGAGACCTTGAAGGAGAAGCGGATTGCATAGTAGGCCCTGAAGCCCTCGGGAGTAATGAGGACTACCCCTCCCCCGCATGCTTTGGTCGCGGAGGAGCCATCAGTGTAGAGGGTCCACCAGTCGTCCGAGGTAGCCGAGGGCTCCCCGTCCGTGGCTGCCCTTGCGGTACATTCCGTCACAAAGTCCGCCAGGGCTTGGCCCTTGATGGTAGGCCTTGGACGGATGTCAATGTTGTATTGGCTCAAGAAGATAGCCCATTTCACCATGCGGGAGGAGCTGGTGGGGCTCCTCATGAGGGCGCCGAGGGGTTGATGGGTGAGGACCTGAACGGGGTGAGCCTGAAAGTAGTGGCCCAACTTCTTGACAGTCCAAACGATGGCTAACACCGTTTTTTCCACAGGGGAGTACCTGAGCTCGGCCTCCCTTAGGGTCTTGCTAACGTAGAAGATGGCATGCTGGATGCCGTCTTCCTCCCGGATAAGCACAGAGCTGATGGCCGCCGGGCTGACCCCAAGGTAGAGGTAGAGAGTCTCCCCTACCTTGGGTTTGGAGAGCACAGGGGGTGAAGATAGATACCGTTTGAGCTCGTCGAAAGCCCCCTGGCATTCTGGAGTCCATAGAAAGCCAGCCGTCTTCCTCATGATCTGGAAGAAGGGTAGAGACTTCTCCGCCGATTTAGATAGAAAACGGTTGAGGGCTGCCAGGCGGCCCGTCAACCGTTGAACTTCCTTTACATTGCGTGGGGGCTCCATATTGATGATGGCCTGGATCTTCTCGGGGTTGGCCTCAATACCCCTTCGGCTCACCATGTAGCCTAAGAATTTGCCCCCTTGGACGCCGAAGGTGCACTTCTTCGGGTTTAGCCGAAGGTTGAATTTTTGCATGATGGCGAAGATTTCCCGGAGGTCATCTGCATGGCTGGAAGATTGCTTGCTCTTGACGATCATGTCGTCGACATAGGCCTCCATGGTGCGCCCTAGGACGGCTTGAAAGACTCGGGCCACCATCCGGGTGTAAGTGGCCCCTGAGTTCTTTAGGCCGAAGGCCATTACTAGGTAGCAGAAGATGCCCTCGGGAGTCATGAAGGCAGTTTTTTCGGCGTCCTCCTCGTGCATGAATATTTGATGGTACCCTCGGAAGGCATCGAGGAAGGACATGATTTCACACCCCGCGGTCTCATCCACCAATTGATCAATGTTTGGTAGAGGGAATGGATCCGTGGGGCATGCTTTGTTGAGATCGGTGTAATCCACGCACATGCGGAAGGTAGGGGGCTTCTGTGCGAGGACTACATTTGCTAGCCATGAGGGGTATTTCACCTCCTTGATGTGCTTGATTGAGAGGAGCATGGCGACCTCCTTCTTCACGAATTCCCTCCTCTCGGCGGAGAGGGGTCTCCTTCGTTGTTGTACTGCTTTTGCCGAAGGGTCCACCGAGAGGCGGTGGGTGATGACCCTTCGGCTGATTCCCGGCATGTCCTCCGGCCCCCATGCAAAGACAGTGGAGTAGGCGCGGAGGGCGTCGGTGATACCGGTCTTCAAATCTTCAGGGAGCTGGGCTCCAATCTTCACGACTCTCTCCGGCTGGGCCGGATCGAGCGCAAAGTCTTCTACGTCCTCGGCCGGTTCAGCCCTCGGCCTTCTTTCCTCTTGGTCGACGGCTCCGGTGATGGTGTCAACACGGAATTCCGTTTTGCTGACCTTCTTAGTGACCTGAAGATAGCAGGCGCGGGCAATTTTTTGGTTCCCCCGGGAGTAGCCAATGCCCCCCTCGGCGGGAAACTAGAGGCAGAGATGCCTCATGGAGATGATGGCATCGAGGTCCTCGAGGGCTGGCCGGCCGAGGATGATGTTGTGAGCGCAGTCAATGTTGACGACGACGAACTCCACTTCGAGCTGGGCTCTATGGAGCCCATCGCCGAAGATCACCGGGAGGGTTATTACCCCCTCGGAATCAATAGTATCGCCGGTGAAGCCGGCAAGAGGGGTCTTAATGGGCCGAAGGGACCCCCTCTCCAGATGCAGCTCTCTGAAGGTGCTGAGGTACATTACATTGACGGAGCTGCCCGTGTCAACGTATGTTCGGTGAATGATGGTGTCGTTGATCTCCGTTCGAATCATCAAGGCATCCCTGTGAGGAGAAGAAGTAGGAGGGAGATCCGCGTTGGTAAAGGTGATGGGTTCCTCCCTCAGTCGCTTTACCGGGGGCATATGAGTGACTTCCCCCACGTAAAGCGATTGAGCCCACTTCTTTCGTTGGCTGGTGGAATCGCCCCCTGTATTGCCACCGGTGATCATGAGGATGTGGCGTTTTTTCTCCTGGTAGTGGGGGTATTCCTCCTCCTCTTCTTCGAAGTTTCCAATCTCCCTTTTCTTGCCGAGGGGGATGGTATTCGGGTTTACCCAAGCGTTCACCTTCGTGTGATGCCCTCGGGGAGGCCCCTGATGAGAAGGTCCCTCCTGCCGAGGGCTCTGGACAAATTGGGACAGGTGCCCTGCTTGTATTAACCTCTCGATGGCCGTCTTCAGCTGATGGCAGTCATCGGTCCTGTGCCCCTGGTGCCGATGGAAGCGACAGTAGGGGAACTGAGGGTTGATAGCGTGTACCTCCGGGGGTGCGCGAGAATCGCGCTCAACGAGGCCCCTCTCCTCGGCAAAATCGAGGATGATGCTGACGGGGTGCGTCAATGGGGTCCGAGGGCGGTCCAGGAGAATGGGCTGGGCCCAAGTCTTAGGGTTGCTCCTATAACCTCCCCCGGGCTTGGCTTGGCCTTGCCGAGGGCGGTCATCAGAGGGTCCCGAAGCCTTGGGGCGATTTGGAGGAGCCCCCGGCCCTCGGTTGTACTTGTTGTCAGCCCTCAGGGGCTGCTGGTCCGGATGCTGGTGATACTTCTCCACCTCCTCGGCCTCAGCATATCGGTCCCCCCGCTGCAAGGCTCTTATGTAGTCGCGGGGGGGGTTCAATGATGAGGCTCCTTGAAAAGTTGCCGGTGCGGAGGACGGTTTGTAGGAGGGCCAGGAGGGTCCCGTCATCAGCACCGTCAACCTTGTCGGCCTCCGTCCTCCAGCGCTCCAGGAAATCCCGAAGGGTCTCATCCTTCTTCTGGCGTATTGTTAGGAGGTGGGAGAAGTGCTTCCTTGTGCGACGCCTCCCGGCGAATTGTGTCAAGAATCGTTGGGCGAGTTCTTGCCACGAATCAATGCAGCCCTCGGGCAGCCTGTTGAACCATTCGTACGCCGGCCCCTCTAAGGTGGAGAGGAACCAACGACACAAATATTCGTCTGATGCCCCTACCATCATCATGCTGTTCTGGTATTTGCTGTAGTGTTCCTGGGGGTCCGTTTTCCCGTTGTAGGGCTGTATGTGTTGCCCTCGGTATTTCTCCGGGATCCGGGCCGCCAATACCCTTGGGGTAAATGGCGTCCGAGTCCGGAGCTGGATGACGGGTTCCCCGGAGCCCTCGGCCACCCTCTTCTGTAACTCCTCCATTTTGGCCATCATGGCCTCGTATTTGAGATCTGAATGAGGGGTGGAGGTGGTGGCGTGAGCTTTGTTGGACTCCATCTCGTCAAGCCGGCGTTGGAGGGCCGCAATAATCTCGTCCCGGGGATCCTTCAGGAGGGTCTCCGCCCCCTGCGAACGAACCCGGGCCGAGTGGGCCTGGTTGATTTGGTGCCGAGCATCATCGGCATGAAGGGGTGCCTTGCCTTTGTCCCGAGGGGGACGCTCCTCGTCTGCCCTCGAAACAGATCCCCCGCTTTCCTGGGGCCTTTGGAGTGCTTTCCCCCCGAGGCGGTCTTGGACCCCTCGGCGGTCTGGCCCTCCTCCGAGCCGGTTGAGGGCGGAAGTACGGGGCCTTTCCCTGTTGTCATTATGGCGGTCCCGGGACTGAACTTCCTGGGAGGACGTATCCTGGGCCACCACCCCTTCGTCATTTCTCACCCGAGGGGTGGGATTTCCGAAGGGGTGTGGCAGAGGGGGAAGTATGATATTTTCCCCGATCTGAGGGTGAGCTGGAGCCAGGGTGCCGAAGGCACCCGGGTTCTGGGTGAGCGTCTGGATGAAGGCGGAGAGTGCCGATTGCACGTCGATGGTGAGAACCGGAGGGCTGACTTGGTCATCGCTCCGGTTTTTCTTCTTGGCCTCGATGCCGAGGCGGGCATCGGGGGCATTTTGTTGGATCTGAAGGCGTAGGTCGACAGCCGCCTGTTCCAGCCCAGCGATGACACCGCCCTCGGGAGCCCTGTGAGAGGCTTCGGGGGCGTTGACGTCGCCGAGGGCCAGGTTCTTGTCTTCTACGTTCTTTGAGTTGGCACGTGTTGTCCTCACCATTTTGATAGAGGGCTAGTGTTTTGTGTTTGGTCGAGGGGGAGGGTTTCTTACTCGATTGTTCAACCTCTCAACGAGAGCACCAAATGATGGATAGTCTACCCGGGGGTATATATCCGAAGGGTTATTACGGGGAATAATTTAGAGAGAAGTCAGAGCAAGTGAGTAAAAGTAGAGAGAGTGTATTCAGTATGAATGCCGTTTTCAGCGTGGTTACAAATGAGGAAATGGGGTGCTATTTATAGTAGCAATAAATGCCGGGCAGGGACACGTGTCAAGCGCTTATTGGCCGAGGGGTCACCTCAACTAGTTGGCGCTGGCAGCCGCATGTGGCCGCATTTAATGCGGCTGTTGGATGGGACGTCTGTGCGGGGTATGGTGATCTGTACGCATGTGAGGTGGATATCTTGTCGAGTGAGATGCCTTCGGCTATAGAGCAGTAGCCGAGGGCTCTTCCACCCGATGGCACCCTGGTGCCGAGGGCTCACAGTGCCGAGGGCTACTGTTTTCGCCGTTTTCTCCCAGTTTCTTAATTTGCTTGAGAAACCCGTTCTGTGAGAATTTGGAGCCTTCGGCCAGGGGGCCGAAGGCACCCCTGGCGCGTTGTGCGGACTGCTTGGTACTCTAGGCGCTGTGATTTGGGCCTGTTGGGCCTGTTGGGCCTTCGCTGGAGTAGTAGGAGTCTGTGGGCCGGGGGTTCCCGGGCCATATACTCCATCAGGTACCACAAGCGAGGTGACTGTTTTAGAGTATAATTGAACTTTCAAAGGTGACACACGAATCTAGAACATCATTGAATCAATAAAAAAACATAATTGACATCCAACTGATTGATTGGCCAATCACGAGAGAGGGTTGTAATCAGAATGACCCTAATAGTAACTTGTTTAATTACCATACATTGATGAAAACATTTAGCCATAAACTGAGCTTTAAAGCAATCCAAGGAGTCTCTTGGTTTATATCTCACCATATAAACCCGGTTACAACCGACAAATTTTTTCCAGAAGTAGCGGGAACGAAATCCCAAATACCATGTCTAACCAAGACATCAAATTCTACTATCATACCATTCCGCCTTTCTGATACTTGTAAATCTTGAGAAACACTCGTGGCAATAATATGATGAGATTGATGGGATTTGGTAACTCTTAGGTTCCTCTAGATTTTCCTAGTAATATGAAAAGAAGAGTACTAAAATGAGAAATGAAAAGAAAAAGTCGCGCCAGAAAGAAGAAAACAAAAAGAAAAAGAAAGGTGCTCACAAAAAGAGTCAAATGGAAAACCTTTGATTCTAAGTTCTAACAGCTGCCTCAACAGCAGCTTGCTATTAGTACACCTCGTCACCTAAGAGCTGCCTTACCAGCAGGCTCCTGAATCTTCACTTTTAAGTTAGAATTCGAGCAAGCTGTAAGAAGTAAAGTTAACCTTCATAAATTTCTCTACAACTTTCATTTTTGCAGCTAAGTCAAAATGTGCAAAACGTGTGACCATGGGACCCACTAGCGGTCTGGAAATTGTAAAACTCTAAAAGGATAGAAGTAAAAATTCCTTTACATTCTCAAACATGTAAAACTACTTGTGCAATTATTTCCAGACTAAAAACCTTTATTGAAGGTAGTACTTAGATAGTTCTATAATCATTTTGTAAAAGAAAAGACAATGGACCCATGTACGAAGGTTCATTAATCAACGACTAAAGGTTTTGTCTCCCATTATTTCCCAAGATCTTTTTGAGATCTCATTTGCACGGCGTATATAAATTTGACAAACTCGAGCTTATCTTCTATCTCATTGGGAAAATAATTTAGACAACAAGTGCAAACAAGAAAGTCACAACTCGTGAGACAGGAAGACAAAAAGAGTCATGCTGCCTCACAGCCACCAAGTGGATCAATCTACACTCGAGATTGAATCTCCCAGGCCAACGTGAGATATTCAACAACTAAAGTCTATATATACAAAGGAAGTGTGGTGAGTTAAGAGTGTGCACCTAAGAAGGTTATACGAGCTTATACCACATATCTAGCATGAGAAAGCGCTAATCTATCACTCATCTTCTTAGCTCACCCCACTTCACTAAGCTCTTAAATAGAAGTACTCATAGAAATATCTTTAGAGCTTAGATTAGTTGGATGTTTAGATTTCTTTGTTAACTAAATGTTAAGAATATTATACAGAATTCGAAAATGGAGATGAAGAACGAACGAAGCTTTTGGGATTATTAGCGGAAGAAGATAAGCAAGTCTTAGGGTTTTGAATTGTAGAACTTACTGAATAAAATAATACAAGAGGTATTTATACTAATGGTCTAATATGAATGGGCTAAAAGATAGAAAGCCCAATGACAAAATAAAAGAGTAAACAGGTCCATTAAGCCCAGCAGTTTGATCCAATAAGCTTTATTCTTGATACGCCCCCTCAAGAGGAGCATGTATATCCAGCATGTTCATCTTGACTGCAAACTGATGGAATAATGGATTCCCAAGAGGTTTTGTATATATATCTGCAAGTTGAAAGTTATTTTTAATATGAATCAATTTTATTAATCCAGATAATATTTTATCTCTAATTAAATGACAATCTAATTCAATATGTTTAGTTCTTTGATGTTGAATAGGATTATGAGCAAGATGATAAGTTGATTTGTTATCAGTATATAAAATGATAGGTAAAGTGAACTGAATATGTAGATCATTAAGAATGTAATAAATCCACTGAGCTTCACAAACAGCATTTGCACAAGCCCTGTATTCAGCCTCAGTAGAAGACCTACTAACTACTTGTTGTTTCTTAGATTTCCAAGACACTAAAGAACTGCCAATATAAAAAGCATAACCAGAAACACTTCTTCTAGTATCAACACAAGCAGCCCAATCTGAATCAGTATAGGCTTGAATAGAAAAATCTGAATCAGAGGAATAGAAAAGTCCTTTACCTGGGGAGTTCTTGAGATATCTAAGAATCCTATGAGCTGCATTCATATGAATGTCAGTAGGATAAGCAAGAAACTGACTTAAAACTTGCACACTGTAAGCAATGTCAGGTCTGGTAACAGTTAAATAAAGCAGTTTGCCAATTAAGGTTCTATAGGTTTTAGGGTCATCAAGGACAGTTCCATTATCCTTTGAAATTTTAATTTTTGAATCCATAGGAGTATTTGAAGGTTTACAGTGAAGATAACCATATTCTTTTAAGATATCTAGAGTATATTTCCTTTGACATAGGTTTATGCCTTTGTTAGATCTAGCAATTTCTATGCCTAATATGTATTTCAATTCTCCAAGATCTTTTATAGTGAACTTATTGTGCAAAAAAGTTTTTATAGCAAAGATTTCTTCCATACTGTTGCCAGCTAGAATAATATCATCAACATAGACTAAGACAGCAGTAAAATAAGATTTATCAGTTTTAGTGAACAAAGAAGAATCAGCTTTAGATTGAATATAACCAAAGGTTTTAAGGGAATCAGAAAGTTTACAAAACCATTGTCTTGATGCTTGTTTAAGTCCATAGAGACTTTTGATAAGTTGACAAACTCTTTTGTCATCAGCAGGTAGATAACCTGGAGGAGGCTGCATGTAAATAACTTCATTTAGATCACCATGTAAAAAGGCATTATTTACATCAAGTTGATGTAAAAACCAGTGTTTAGCACTAGCAATTGCTAAAATGATTCTAACAGTTGTTAATTTCACAACAGGTGAAAAAGTATCAAAATAGTCAAAACCCTCTTCTTGAGTATACCCTTTAGCAACTAATCTAGCCTTATATCTATCTAAAGATCCATCAGGTTTTAGTTTAGTTTTATAGACCCATTTGCAACCTATTATATTCTGATTTGAAGGAAGATTAACTAAAATCCAAGTATTGTTTTTCTCAAGAGCATCAATTTCAGAGGACATAGCTTTCTGCCATTCAGGAAACTTAGAAGCTTGTTTAAAAGTTTTAGGTTCAGTAATGTTGGAAAGAGCAGCAGTGAAACAAGAATGAGAAATACTTAATCTATTAGCAGAAATATGATTTTGAATAGGATATCTTATAAAATTACAAGAAGAAGAAGTCTGAGAAGTAGTACCTGTAGTAATTGAATCAGGTAATTCATAACTGTAATCCTGCAGATGAATAGGTAAAGATCTTACCCTTGTTGATTTTCTTTGTGAATGATCTTCAGGGTTTATTGGAATATTAGAATTTTGTAAAGTATTGGAGTCATTATTTTGAATAGAAGTATCCATAGTAAAGATATTAAGTTCATCATTGATTTGATTTTCTAAAAAAATATCAGAAGAAGTGTTGTTTTTATTTGAGATGTCATTGATGGAGTATATGGGTCTGAGCCCCGGGACCCACATACTCGGAAGAACGGAGCACAAGACAACAGAGTGGCGCCCTCGTCGGCCATGACGCCCCCGTCGGCCGAAAAGGTGCCAACTCAGATTACGGTCCTGAGTTTGAGGGACTCGGGTGCCCTCGTCGGCCGCGCCCTCGTCGGCCGTGCCCTCGTCGGCCACGCCCTCGTCGGCCTCGAAGACCTCCCAGAATCGGATCCTATACTTACTCATTCGTACAGCCCATTAGAGGCTTTGTATCCGGCCCAGTAGCGGTCCAGTTGTAAATGGGCCTCCCAAGCCCAAGGCTTGGGAGCCCAACCCTAATCTTCTCTATAAATACTCCCCTTGGGAGTAGTTATAGGGGTTACAAAATCATTCTATTGAAGCATATTATTGCACTTCTCTCTCTAGCTCTCACTTCTCTCTAGAATCTAGGAGTTAATACTCCATCATTTGGTGCTCTCGTTGAGAGCTAGAACAATCAAGTTAGCACCCTTCGTCGCTACCAAGCACAGCTAACCACTGATCATGGGGAGAACTAAGTCAAACCGCAACCTCGTCAGCAAAGTCATCCCTGAGGACCAAGAGCCCAGGGAGCACGATGAGGACGCCACGGCCGACCAGGTCGGCGGAGGGGACCTCTTCCAGGAGGCCTTCAACCTCACGACGGACCTCCGCAACCAACTCAACGACGGAGTCCCCGACGCCCGCCTCGGCCTGGAAAAGAAACGAGCTGAGAAAGCGGACCACGCCCCGGCCCAGCCTATGGCCGCGGCCTCTCCGTCCGTAGATCCTCAGGTCCAGGCCGCACTGTCGGCTATCATCGCCAGCTTGGCTCAGAATCCCACCGTCCTCAGCGCACTCTTGCCAAGGACCGGGGGAAATGTCACTCCACCTCCTCATCCCCAACCACTGGCCGACCAGATAGGCAATAATGAGGGGGTTGTGGCCCAGGACACGGCGTCGTCCCACTCCCACCCTGCTTCCCCTCTTCGGCCCGGGCAGACCCCAGCGTGTGGAAAAGCCTCTGCCTTCAATAGGCTAGGTGACACGCGCCGTCGTCCGGTTTCGGAGAGGATGGCGGGACGGATTGGTGATCCTCGTCCTGGCTCGCCAAGGGAAAGCTTGGGGTCTGTGTCCCGGACAGCGGACCAGCCCCGCCCGGACAAGGGCAAGGGAAAGTTGCACGAAGATGACGTGCGTCACCAGATCAACGCGGCTCACAACGAGCGCACGAGGAACCAGCCGAGCGGCGCTACGGCCACCAGGGACCCCCGAGACGAGGTCATCGCCCAGCTGGAAAGGAGGTTGGCTCAGATGGAGGCCAAGCAGTCGGCCAACATCCCTACGGCCGGCGCCTCCAACGACCCCGGCCTCAACGCGCTCATGAACAAAGTCAGCGCCCTGGAGAGGGAGCTGGCCGAAGGGCGGGGTGACCCCATCATCCAGGTCAGGACTAGGACCCCTTTCACCAACAGGGTCCTCTCGGCCCCCATCCCTGAGAAATACAGGGGGAACGCCATCAAGTCCTACGATGGCCGATCAGACCCCCAGGAGCACTTCAGCCGCTATCAAAACAACATGCTGATGGTGAATGCGTCAGACGAATACCTCTGCCGTTGGTTCCTCTCTACTCTCGAGGGGCCAGCGTACGAGTGGTTCAACGGACTGCCAGAGGGAAGCATTGACTCATGGCAGGATCTTGCGCAGCGCTTCCTCACTCACTTTGCCGGGAGGAAGCGCGCCAAGAAGTATTTCACCCACCTCCTCTCCGTCAAACAGCAGCACGAGGAGTCCCTCCGGTCATTCATCGACCGGTGGACGAGGGAGACCGAGGAGGTCGAGGGGGCCGATGAGCGCACCCTCCTCGCCTTGTACCAGGGAGCCCTCCGCAGCTCCCTGTACGCCAGGAGCCTCATCACTGACCCCCCGAGGTCGTACGCCAAGGCGCTCCAACGCGGAGGCTTGTATGCCGACGCCGACGAGCTCCACAATCACAAGAGAGAGGGGGGCCATCCCCCCAAGAAGACAAATCCTTCGCCGGCCTCGGGTCCGTCCCCGGCCGGCCAGGGTGCCCAGGGCCGCCACGGCTCTGGTGGACAAAGTAAGAAAGACCGCCACTGGCGGCCGAGGTTGGAACGGCCGGGGGTAACCCTCACCCACCCGGTCGGCACCATCCTCGATTACGCCGAGAAGCACGGCCTCATCGAAAAGGCTCCTCGGCCGGCCGAGGAGATCCTTGCCATCCAGCAGGGCGGCACGTACTGCCGGTTCCACAAGAACTCGTCACACAACACCGACGATTGCATCACCCTGAAGAAGGCCATCGAGCGTCTTATTCGCCAGGGGGAACTCTCCCAGTTTGTCAAAGGTGGCCCACGCAAGAACACTTGGGTAAACACCGGCAAACATGGGGGCGAACCCTCTGCGAAGAAGCGGGAGATTGGCAGACTCAGTGACGACGAGGACTTCGAAGAGCCACCGCCGAAGAAGAATCACATCCACCTCATCGTAGGTGGGAACACTGGGGGGGACTCCGCCACTCAGAGGAAAAAATGGGCCCAATCCCTTTACATTGGGGAGGTATCCCACGTCCCCCCCAGCCAAAGAAGCAGCGAACGGGGGCGATCACCTTCACCGACAAGGATCTGCCTCCGAGTACGGAATCGCACAGGGACGCCCTCGTCATCCGATGTGAGATCGGTGACTCCATCATCCACCGCACTTACATCGATACGGGGAGCTCCGTCAATGTGATGTACTTGGACACCTTCAAGCAGCTGAAGCTGGACAGGGCTCTGCTGAAGCCGATCAAGACCCCGTTATCCGGCTTCACCGGGGACTCTATCGACGCCGAGGGCACGATAGTCCTCCCCGTGGAGGTCGGTGACGGCCCCCACCACGCCAAAATCGACATGGAGTTCATGGTGGTCAACCTCCAGTGCGCCCACAACCTGATTTTGGGCCGGCCAGCGCTGGAGGACTTGGAGGCCATCATCTCCATGAAGCACCTATGCTTGAAGTTCCCCACCAGTGACGGTATCGGCTACGCCAGAGGAAATCAGAGGATAGCCAGAGCTTGCTACCTCAAGCTAACGAGGCCGGCCGAAAGGGAAGGGCAGAGGATAGACACCATTACGGCCGCCGTCGCCATGGACGAGGAGAGGCCACATGCGGAGCCGGCCGAGGAGGTCGAGGAAATCCCTCTGAATACCTCCCGGCCGGAGCGGGTTCTCAGGGTCGGAAAGCAGCTCCCCCAGGACCAACGAGACGCCATCCTCCTCGTCCTACGGTCATACGCCGTCGTCTTCGCGTGGGGCCCGGACGATATGCCAGGCATCAGCCGCCAGGTGATCACTCACCGGCTGACCGTCGATCCGGCCTCCGCGCCTGTCAAACAGAAGCAGCGCTACTTGTCCGCCGACAGGCGGGACTTCGTCAAAGGGGAGGTCGCCATGCTCCTCTCAATCAGACACATCAAAGAGGTGAAGTACTCAACATGGTTGGCCAACGTCGTCCTCGCACAGAAACCGCCGACGTTCAGAATGTGTGTTGACTACACTGACCTGAACAAGGCGTGCCCCATGGACCCGTTCCCTCTCCCCAACATTGATCAGTTGGTGGACGAGACGGCGGGGTGCGAGTTGATGTCGTTCCTCGACGCTTTCAGAGGGTACCACCAGATCTCCATGCACGAAGATGACGCCGGGAAGACGGCATTCATGACCCCAGAGGGAATATTTTGCTACCTCGTCATGGCCTTCGGACTCAAAAACTCCGGCGCCACCTACACTAGGATGGTGGCCAAAATCTTCAGAGCGGTCCTTGGCCGGACGATGGAGGCATACGTCGACGACATGATCGTCAAGAGCAGGCAGGCCACCTCCCACGCCGACGACCTCCGGGAAATCTTTGAAATAATGAAGGAGTTCAAGCTCCGGCTCAACCCCAAGAAATGCGCCTTCGGCGTCCAGGGCGGCAAGTTCCTCGGCTACATGGTCAGCCAGAGAGGCATCGAGATCAACCCTGAGAAGACGCAGGCCATCATCAACATGGAGCCGCCCCGCAACGTCAAGGAGGTACAGCGACTGACGGGGCGCCTGGCGGCCTTAAACCGGTTCCTCTCCAGGTCCGCCGAGAGGGCCCTCCCTTTCTTTCAGATCATGCGGAAAGCCAACAGCTTCAAGTGGACGACGGAGTGCCAAGAAGCATTCGACGAATTGAAAAGGTACTTGTCGTCCCCACCCGTGCTCTCCAAGCCCAAAGCCGGCGAAACCCTCTTCTTGTACTTAGGGGTGAGCACGTCGGCCATCAGCTCCGTGCTCATCCGCGAGGACGAAGGGGTGCAGAAGGCCATCTTCTACATCAGTAAGACACTTAGGGAGGCCGAGCTCAGGTACTCCCCCATTGAGAAGACGGTGTTGGCCATCGTCCACACCGTGAAGAAGTTGGGGCACTATTTCCAAGCCCACACCGTCCATGTGCTGACCCAGCAGCCTCTTGGCGCGCTCATGAGGAGCCCCACAAGCTCCTCGAGGATGGTGAAATGGGCGATCTTCCTCAGCCAATTTCAGATTGAGATCAAGCCAAGGCCATCTATCAAAGGGCAAGCCTTGGCCGACTTCGTCATCGAATGCACAGCAAGGGAGACGGCCGTCGCCAACCCCGGGCCGGAGCCGGACGACACGTGGACCCTGTTCACTGACGGCTCGTCGGCCGCAAAATCATGCGGCGGCGGCGTCGTCCTCATATCCCCTGAAGGGTTCAGAGCTTACTATGCCATCCGCTTCAACTTCAGGGTGTCCAACAACGAAGCCGAGTATGAGGCCCTCCTCAGCGGTCTCAGACTCGCCGCCGGCCTCAAGGCCAAGCACCTCAGAATCAAGTGCGATTCCAAACTGGTAGTGGGCCAGGTGGAGGGATCGTACGAAGCAAAGGAAGGCCGGATGAAGCAGTACAAACAAGCGACGGAGGAATTGCTGAAAGCGTTTGAAACCCATGAGATCACTCAGATCCCAAGGGCCGAGAACGCCGAAGCCGACATCCTCTCCAAGCTCAGCTCGGACACCCCGGAGCACATCTCCCAGTTGGCCAAGATCGAGGAGTTGAGCATGTCCAGTATCCATGCCAGCCCCGTCTTGTGCGTCCACCAGCGACCAGAGGACTGGATCTCCGACATCGCCACCTTTATCACAACGGGGGAGTTGCCCCCGGACGAGGAGAGGGCCAAACTTGCCAAACTCAGGGCCCCAAGCTACACCATAGAAGATGGCAAACTCTACAAACGGTCCTATAATGGCACTCTCCTCCGATGCCTGCACCAGGACGAGGCCGACACCGCCATGGAAGAAGTTCATTGTGGCGTCTGCTCCTCACACCAGGGCCCTTTCAGCATGTCCTGGCGTCTCGTCGTCCAGGGCTTCTTCTGGCCGACGATGGCACGGGACTGCGCTGACCTGGCCAGGAAGTGCACCACATGCCAGGTACTCCAGAAGGCCCCTGGTCGGCCAGCTGTCAACTACGCCCCTGTCAGCACCGCAATTCCATTCTCCAGATGGGGGATTGACCTGGTCGGCCCCCTGCCCAGAGCCGCCGGGAATAACCGCTACATCATCGTCGCCGTCGATTATTCACCAAGTGGGTCGAGGCGGAACCCTTGGCCAGCATCACGGGGGCCAGATGCCAAAAATTTGTTTACAAGAACATCATCACACGCTTTGGCGTCCCCCAGGAGATCATATCAGACAACGACACCCAATTCGAGGCAGCCCCTTTCCAGGAGCTCCTCCGGGAGTTTGGGGTGAGGCACCGTTTCTCCTCCGTTGCCTATCCTCAGGGCAACGGGCAGGTCGAGAACGCCAACAGAACGATTATGGAAGGGTTGAAGAAGAACCTCCAGGCCGCAGGAGGTAGTTGGGTCGACGAGCTCCCCAACATCCTGTGGTGCTACAGAACCACGCCGAGGAGGGCGACAGGTGAAACGCCTTTCGCCCTGTGCTACGGCTTTGAAGCAAAGGCGCCCACGGAAGTTGCCATCCCCAACCGACGGGTGGAACAATACGAGCCTGACGCCAATGAGGAAAACATGAAGATTGACCTGCACCTGGTCGATGAGAGGCGTGAGCAAGCTTACGTCCGAGCAGAGAACTACCGGCGTCAAGTAAAATCATACTATGACGCCAAGGTACGTTCCCGGGAATTTCAGGTGGGGGACTACGTCCTCTGCCGAAGGGAAGCAAGCCAGCCGACAGAGGGTGGCAAGCTAGCATTGAAGTACGAAGGGCCCTACATCGTCAGTGCCGTGGTCAAACCCGGCACCTACAAGCTTAAACGCCCGAATGGGTCCAATGTACCACGAACATGGAATGTACACCATCTGGTGAAGTTTTATCAGTAATCCGGAGGAGGTGTAGACGGCGAAGCCCTCACCCCTTAACGGGTTACTGATTGAACGCCACCCTCGGCCTCGAGCCACTTATGAATAAAATCATGTTCTGATTTTTTTTTCTGGAAATTCAAAGTAAAACATTAGCAGGTGCCCTCGTCGGCCACCTTAGAGCGAAAGGTTCAGGTCTGGCCGACATGGCCCCTCGCATTTTGCAGCCTACGAGCGACAAGCTCATGCACTCCATTGTATTTTGTATCAGCGAAGGGCCCAGGCCTAGCTGAGAGAGCACATCGTCCTGGCCCCGTAAGCCTAGAAGCGAAACGCTCAGGTATGGCCGACGATGTCCCCAGGACGAGGGGCCCGCAAACGGCCCACGTCTTGAAACGGGAAGCTCACCGCGTCGTCCACGCGCCAGATCGCAGGACGACAGGCCTGAAATCAGGGCCGAGGTGACAAAATCCCAAAACTCAGGGATGGGCAACGACAGCCGTTGGAAACCGACCAAAAGTCTAGCCGACGGGACCCGCCCTGAGACCACGGACGTTATAAACGAAGTCCGAACCGGCCGAAGGACGAGCACACCCTTTGGCCGAAGCCTGAAAGAAGGATACCCCCGAAAAAAAATATATATATATATATATATACAAGGGAAAAAGAGGGAAGCCGACGGCCGCGCACACTTGCCGGCCTCGAACAATGAAAAAATAAAATCCCCACAATTCAGGCCCATTTTGGCCAAGTACATATCAGTTGAACACAAGTTTAGTACCACTAACAGGTAGCATGGACGACACGTCCACACACCACGAGGGAACAATCAGGCCGATACACACGCCTATAAAACCCTAACCACATCGGTTGGGTGACACGCGAGACGTGACCTTCATCGGCCACAGTCCTTTGAAACACCAACACTTGGTATGACACAAAGAATCACAATCCTGAGGATGACCAGGACGAAGCGGGCAATGCACACACCCGCGAAAGGATCAAGCAATCAGGAAACAACCCTTACTTACCACAACAACCAGTATAGCCGATACAGGCACCACAACCAAGGCAGGGAATTGGTTCAAGTGTTTACCAAGGCCGGCGAAGGTAGGACCACCTCCTTGGCCGACAGTGGTACCGCAAAGAAGTAAATGCCCAGCATTTACACGTGGAAAATTCTCTTAAGTACTCAAGTGGAAGAACACTAGACGAAGCAGGTACATATATAATCCAAGGCCGTTAGCTACCTACGCCTGGTATATGTACTTGAAAAAAATTCAAAGTCCACGGGACTATGGTGAAGGTGCCCTTATCGGCCAGAACACAAGGATACAACGGCCATGGCCAGATGTATCCAAGGCCAGGACGATAAGGACGCCAACGCTTGGACGGAACGGACACTACGGTCAAGGCTAAAAACGGAAGCACCTAAAAGGAATCCAAAACACTTAGGAAATTTTTTAAAAAAAATCCTAAGTGTTATGATGGCAAAGGAACACCGATCAAGCCGATAAGGCCACCAGGCCGAAAGGAAAGCACCTAAGTGGATCCCAAAACACTTAGAAAATTTTTGGAGAAATTCCTAAGTATTATGGAACTACGTCCAAGCCGATCAAGCCACTAGGCCGTAAAGACAGCAGCTACATGGAACCAAAAACACTTGGGAAATTTTTGATACGAAATCCTAAGTGTTATGACAGTAAAGCAAAGATGCATAGGCCGACCAGACTACTGGACGGGAAGACCAACCTCCCGGACGAAGCGGACACTCGCGGGTGACCCAAGTCATGACAAGCCGGGGACGGGAAGTGAAATGACAAAGCAAACAAGCACACAAAGGATTCAAGGCCGAAAAGGACATCAAAATTTTCTTCAATTGATAAAATTCATTACAATTGGGGGGCACTACGGCCATTACATAATTGAGCAACAAATGAAAAGCTAACTACAATAGGGACTAGCCGATCAAGCCTCCGGGGCTGGCTCTTCAACCTCGTCGGCCCCCTCCTCATCGGCCTCAGCTTCCTGGCCGGCAGCGGCGCTGGTAGCATCATCCAAGAAATCGAACTCAGTATAGTCCGGCTCGCCGAGGCCGGAGCTTTCTATGGGGGACTCCCGCTCCGACAGCGGAAGCGTGGCCTGCCCTTCGGGATCCTTCATCAGCTTTGGGAGCTTCAGGTTCCGTCTAGCCCATCCAGCCGTGTAATTCATGGCCTTCAACGCCCGGGATAGCCGCCGGTACAGGAGCCTTTGCATCCGCTCCTGGCCCAGGTTGTAGTAAACAGACATCTCCTGGCTGAAATACTCCCGGCCGGCAGGGGAGTTCATCCCCCAATTCTCCAGCCTGGCGGCCACCACCTCGTAGCACCAAGGGAGCCTCTCATCGGCCTTCCACCCTTCGGCCAAGAACTTCTCAACAGCCTCATCGGCAGCCTTCACAACGGCGGCCTCGGCCTCAGCTTTCGCCTTGGCGGCCTCCTCGCTCCTGCGCTTCTCGGCCTCAAGCGCTCTCCGGGACTCTACGAGCTCCCTTTTGCTCTCTTCGAGCTGGACCAGGGCAACGTCCCTGGCCGCAACGGCCTCATCAGCTTTGGCCTGCAGCCCCTTGGCATCCTCCCGCAGCCGGTCAAGGCAAGCTACCGCCTCGTCGGCCGAGGCGGCCTTCTGCTCCAGCGCTTGCAGGCGGGCAATCTCCCAGTATTGCCTCTTGTGGCTTTCCATAAGCATGAAGGCACTCTGCATAAGAAAAACAAAGGTCAGGCAAAGAAACTCTACATAGACGAAGAGAGACAAGAATATAAGGACAGTCACTTACTTGGACGAGGAGATCCATGCCGCCCTCATAAATCTTCGGGTCCTCGATCTTCTTCAAATGAGCCCGATCTTTGGCCGGCATGGCCTTGGCAAGGACGGTGTGACCGGGGACGAGCTCATTAAACACGCCCCCGCCGACGGGGTACTCTATCACTTTCTGATAGGTGTCACCGGCGGTCTCCTTGCCGGCCCTCTGCGTCCGCGGCTCCTGGACGAGAGGCAGCGCCGGGGCGGCATCACCAGCAACAGTAAGGTCCACGACGGGACCACCATCGCCCACGCTGGGGACAGTAAGCGTACCGGCCTCACTAGCCGGAGAAGGGGAAGGGGCCCTCTTCGTCTTCTTAGAGACGCTCACGCCGGCCTCGGTCAACTTTTTCTGGCCGTCAGTGGCCGGTCTCTTTTTCTTGGACGGGGCAGGCTTTGGGGCCGCGTCAGCAGTAGCCCCGCTCCCACCAGCAGCGGCACGACGGGCCGCCTCGGCCGCCTTAGCAGCCAGCTTGGCTTAGGGTCCGAGGGCGGTCCAGGAGAATGGGCTGGGCCCAAGTCTTAGGGTTGCTCCTATAACCTCCCCCGGGCTTGGCTTGGCCTTGCCGAGGGCGGTCATCAGAGGGTCCCGAAGCCTTGGGGCGATTTGGAGGAGCCCCCGGCCCTCGGTTGTACTTGTTGTCAGCCCTCAGGGGCTGCTGGTCCGGATGCTGGTGATACTTCTCCACCTCCTCGGCCTCAGCATATCGGTCCCCCCGCTGCAAGGCTCTTATGTAGTCGCGGGGGGGGTTCAATGATGAGGCTCCTTGAAAAGTTGCCGGTGCGGAGGACGGTTTGTAGGAGGGCCAGGAGGGTCCCGTCATCAGCACCGTCAACCTTGTCGGCCTCCGTCCTCCAGCGCTCTAGGAAATCCCGAAGGGTCTCATCCTTCTTTTGGCGTATTGTTAGGAGGTGGGAGAAGTGCTTCCTTGTGCGACGTCTCCCGGCAAATTGTGTCAAGAATCGATGGGCGAGTTCTTGCCACGAATCAATGCAGCCCTCGGGCAGCCTGTTGAACCATTCGTATGCTGGTCCCTCTAAGGTGGAGAGGAACCAACGACACAAATATTCGTCTGACGCCCCCACCATCATCATGCTGTTCTGGTACTTGCTGTAATGTTCCTGGGGGTCCGTTTTCCCGCTGTAGGGCTGTATGTGTTGCCCTCGGTATTTTTCCGGGATCCGGGCCGCCAATACCCTTGGGGTAAATGGCGTCCGAGTTCGGAGCTGGATGACAGGTTCCCCGGAGCCCTCGGCCACCTTCTTCTGTAATTCCTCCATTTTGGCCATCATGGCCTCATATTTGAGGTCTGAGTGAGGGGTGGAGGTGGTGGCGTGAGCTTTGTTGGACTCCATTTCGTCAAGCCGGCGCTGGAGGGCCGCAATAATCTCGTCCCGGGGATCCTTCGGGAGGGTCTCCGCCCCCTGCGAACGAACCCGGGCCGAGTGGGCCTGGTTGATCTGGTGGCGAGCATCATCGGCATGAAGGGGTGCCTTGCCTTTGTCCCGAGGGGGACGCTCCTCGTCTGCCCTCGAAACAGATCCCCCGCTTTCCTGGGGCCTTTGGAGTGCTTTCCCACCGAGGCGGTCTTGGACCCCCGGCGGTCTGGCCCTCCTCTGAGCCGGTTGAGGGCGGAAGTACGGGGCCTTTCCCTGTTGTCATTATGGCGGTCCCGGGACTGAACTTCCTGGGAGGACGTATCTTGGGCCACCACCCCTTCTTCGTTTCTCACTCGAGGGGTGGGATTTCCGAAGGGGTGTGGCAGAGGGGGAAGTATGATATTTTCCCCGATCTGAGGGTGAGCTGGAGCCAGGGTGCCGAAGGCACCCGGGTTCTGGGTGAGCGTCTGGATGAAGGCGGAGAGCGCCGATTGCACGTCGATGGTGAGAACCGGAGGGCTGACCAAGTCATCGCTCCAGTTTCTCTTCTTAGCCTCGATGCCGAGGCGGGCATCGGGGGCATTTTGTTGGATCTGAAGGCGTAGGTCGACAGCCGCCTGTTCCAGCCCAGCGAGGACACCGCCCTCGGGAGCCCTGTGAGAGGCTTCGGGGGCATTGACGTCGCCGAGGGGCATGTTCTTGTCTTCTATGTTCTTTGAGTTGGCACGCGTTGTCCTCACCATTTTGATAGAGGGCTAGTGTTTTGTGTTTGGTCGAGGGGGAGGGTTTCTTACTCGATTGTTCAACCTCTCAACGAGAGCACCAAATGATGAATAGTCTACCCGGGGGTATATATCCGAAGGGTTATTGCGGGAAGTAATCTAGAGAGAAGTCAGAGCAAGTAGATGAAAGTAGAAAGAGAGTATATTCAGTGTGTTCAGCGTGGTTACAAATGGGGAAATGGGGTGCTATTTATAGTAACAATAAATGCCGGGCAGGGACACGTGTCAAGCGCTCATTGGCCGAGGGGTCACCTCAACTGGTTGGCGCTGGCAGCCGCATGTGGCCGCATTTAATGCGGCTGTTGGATGGGACGTCTGTGCGGGGTACGGTGATCTGTACGCATGTGAGGCGGATATCTTGTCGAGTGAGATACCTTCGGCCATAGAGCAGTAGCCGAGGGCTCTTCCACCCGATGGCACCCTGGTGCCGAGGGCTGATGTTTTCGCCGTTTTCTCCCAGTTTCCTAGTTTGCTCGAGAAACCCGTTCTGTGTGAAAATCGTACCAGATGTATTCCGGTTTTTACCCGGAACCGAACCAGTTCATTCGGTTCAAAATCAGAACCGGACCGGTTCATCCGGTTCAAAACTGAAAACCGGACCGGATGTATTCCCATTTTTACCCGAAACCGAACCGGTTCATCCGGTTCAAACCCGAAAACCGGACCGGATATCATTCCGGTTTGATCCGGTTCTGGGTTCTCAGGTCCGATTCGGTCCGCTTTTCCGTTTTAAATCGGATAGTGCACACCCCTAATTATTATTATTATTAATTTTATTACTATTACTATTATTATTATTATTATTATTATTATTATTAGTATTATTACTTTTATAACGAATAGACAAAATTTTAGCATGCTAGAAGGAATATTATTATTTTTAATTATAAATGAATAAAATATAATTAATTAGTTATGGATTCTAGTATATATATAAAAAAATTATGCAAAAAATATAAAAAATAAAAAATTTCAGACCAGACCAGACCAGACCAAAACTGATCAGACCAAACCAGACCAAAACAGACCAGACCACCAAATTTCAGTCCAAGTAAAAACATCATAAGTACAAGATACTCCGTATATCATTGTCTAAATTAGCAGTTGCTATACCGTGGGAGCGGTGCAGGGTGAGCATCCTGCTCTCACGGTTATATGTAATGTAAATCATGTTAATTCACGTGTAACTTCAAGTTTATCAAGATTTAAATTACACTCATTCAAATGTAACTCATTGATATGTAAACTGTTTTGATTCAAGTGTAAATCGGGAACAAGTCAGATGTAATTTGTGAATGTAACTTTAGCTTATTCAAATGTAACTTAGGAACAAGGAGATGTAACTTGTGAAATCAACATCCAGGAGAATGAAAAAATTCAGATTAATCTGAATTGGAATAATACTAAATGAAATCAAAAGAATTTTCTTTCAATTTTAAAATGTTTATGCATAAATCTTCCTGGAGGACATGGAGGAGGAGGAGAAGAAATAAGAAGAAAACTTACCATTCAGTTATTTCCAATAGCATCAGAAATTCAGAGGTTCTTCCTCCATTAATGGAGACGGGAGTTGTATGAGCAGAATTTCAGTTCAGGAGCAAGTGTGCCATATTCGGACAGAGATGGACCTTCGATCGAGCTCATCAATTTTTTAGTACTCCATATAAAACTACGCAGTTTTGGGATCGGGTACACCATCTTCATAGTGCGCCCATCCCAGGATATAAAATGCGCTAAATTAGTGTTATTTATTACGTAGTACTCCCTCCGTCCCGGAATTATCTTCATACTTTCCTTTTCGGTCTGTCCCAAATTTATCTCCTCTTTCCATTTTTAGCAAAGAATTTGTGGTTCACAACCATTATTACACGTTCTTACGCGACTCTAGGCCATTATTTCCCACTGTTTGAGACCTTCGGCCAGAATTTGAGATCCTTGGGATGAAAATTGAACCCCTGCTCAAGCAACCACAATGGAAGACGAAAGAAAAACAGAAAAATGATGCTAAACTTTCTAGGGCGTGTATGATGGTAAAAAGTGGTAATTTTTCTGCAGACGAGACTTTTTGTTCTTTTTGAAAAGGGAAAATTTGAGTTTGGAGCTATATCTATCTCTATCATCTCGCTTTGAGTTTTCATGGCTACCCTAATTCATGTGCTCGCTCTCTCCGTGTTCTTCTACATCCTTGGCCGAACTCCTAGTGCCGGTAACCATTTTATACTGAGTCGTCGTTTTACCAGTTTATACTACTCACTGTAATTTATCAATTTTAATTCACTTCACATGGCTGCCTAATTTTGCAGCTTTCGCTGGTATTGATTACGAGGATGGCTACTCAGTCAGCACTCTCTTCGACGGAAACAAGCTCCAAATCTACCCTCACTCCGTCCTCCCGCAGCCTGGATCATCCAACCTCTTCCTCCTGGACTCCACCCACAGTACTGTGTACACTGTATCAATCCCCGAGTCTGGAGGTATGTCATTGATTTGAAGCTTTAAAAGAATTTCGTAAAATGGAATGGGATTAGAGTGGAAGTGGTCTTTGATGTTTGATTGTTTGGCGTTTGAACGTTTTAGAGGTTTCTCTTGAGCGGCTAGCAGGAAATGGAATGAGTAATTACTCGGATGGTGATCTGAGCTCCGCTATGTTCTACAAGCCTAAAAGCTTTGCGGTTGATGCCAGGGGAAACTTATATGTTGCTGATGCTAAAAACAAGCATGCTATTAGAAAGATTAGCAAATCAGGTGTGTGAATGCATGATGCCCTTATACTACGAAAGCTGCTTGACATGATCTCTATTTCCATGCAAGATGCTTGAATTTATTGGGTTAAAAATGGCCTGATATTTTTGGCTTCTTGAATGTGCTAAATCTTATTCTGCGGTCATTTATTGTGGTGCATGTATGGGAGTGGAGTTCTGGGAAGGTTGGCAGTAGCACAATGAGATACAAGGGTGTTTGGTGAGGCTTATTCGGCTGATAGGGCTGAATATGTTGATTGGTTTAAAAGAAAAGCATATGGTAAAATTAATGTAAGCCAAATAAGTAAGTCAAAATATTATTTTGTTGATATGCTAAAATTTACGTGGGAAACTAGTACCCAAAGTAGAACAAACCTGCTTCTTGGTGTCACAATAAAAAGTTGGCTCACTAGTTCTTTTTGTTCCTTTGGAAATTTAAAACAACTTCAAATGTCTATGACACTGTTGCTTTTACCTTCAAACTCTTAATGGAGGAATTTAGTCGTTTGTAATGTGCACTTCATAAGGAACTTCCCATGAACTATTCTATGTTTGAGTGAAATGTAGGCCTTTGTCATTTCGGTATTTCACAATAGTACAATATCAATCTTGTTATGGACTTGAGTACAGCATCTCTCATAGTCTCGTTGTCGTCTATTGATAGTTTTAATGCAGGCGGCAATAAGCCGTGATAATGATTTAATGGGATTTCATATTTTCACGACATTATTTTCTCATTAGAAAGTTTCATTTTGTAAAAATTAATGGTGTTGAAGCTAATTTAAAAAAAATAGTTTACACCAAATTTCATTCCACCAGCCCCAACTTAATCCAATTTATGTGATGATGAGTAACATCTAAACCTTATTCGTGATGATGATCTTCTTTGCAGCCTAGTAAAACATGTATCTCGATCGCAATGTTAAATGCAGGTGTGACTACTATAGCTGGAGGGGTTTCTGATACAGCAGGCAAGAAAGATGGTTCTGGAAAAGAAGCCACCTTTTCAGATGAATATGAGCTAGTATTTGTTCCTCAAAGATGTGCTTTAATAATCTCCGACATTGGAAATAGATTAGTCCGTCAAATAAACCTCAGGGCAGAGGATTGCTCTACCAAATCACAATCTGGTATACCTCTTAAATTTGAAATTTTTTAAACTCAAATTAATCTGGTTTTATATTTTAAAATTTAGTGATTTTTCAAGATGCTGCACTTTTGTATGTTGTAGAGCTGCATGCGTTTATCCCTTGTTGCGTTTATCCCTTGTTTAAAAATGCTGCTATTTTGGAAAATGATTCTAAGCTTTACTGTAGATAATTCATGATAGTTTGATATCTTTATGTTGGTGTCTTGTGAATAATTACTTCCTCTGTCCCTTGGTAAACATCCACCTTTCATAACTAATGCAGTCTCAAAATAAAGTCCACTCTCCTCGTAACCTAACACATAACTTTTAATCAATATATTACGAAATCTACATTTTATATCTCTCTCTCCATCACATAAACTACTTTCTCTCTACGTTTTCCATCATTCTCCGCCAACTACCAATTTAGTTAGGGAGTATATTTTACATATTTTCTCTCCATTGTTCATCCCCTTAAATAATATAAGCTGTGTGCAATAACCTATGGTAAACTGCATTAAGTGATGTAGAGGCTAAGGAGTGGTTGAATTTATATTATTCTGTGTGGGTGGGTCCTCTATCTATTGTCTCTACTCTGAAGTGTCTAATAATTATGCCAAACACGAATTGAATAAAAAATTTCAGGATTAGGATCGACCATCTCTTGGTTTCTGGGAGTGGGGCTTTCGTGCTTATTTGGCTTGGTTGTTGGATTTCTGCTTCGTCCTTTTGTCATTCCACATGTAAGTCTCCTTTTCCCAGTCTGCTAGACACAAACAAAGCTTACTAAGCCTTCATCCTAAACTGAAACTTGTAGACAGGGAGGCAGCATGCATCTTTGGTACAAAGGGACTTGGAAGCATTTCCTAATGAATCTGGGGAGACAAGTTCGGATTCTCTGCTTCGAGCTCAGAAGCGCAGTTGTTAACTCATCATCTTACTCACTAATAAAGCAGATAATATGTCTTAGTTTCTCTCATTTGTCTCTGATGTTTATTTCGCCTTTTACTTCTAGAAGAGTAGTAGAAACCTGGAAACCGTATGGAAAAACAGTGTCTTTGTTAGATTTGGATTGCCAGAATAGCAATGAACCAGCAGCAAAGTATCCTAGAATAATATTAGCGAAGGATGCACCATTGCTTGATTTGGATGGTATGAGTGCTGCTAGTAAAAAAGCACAGCCAGATCTGGTAGACAATGAAATGAAGGATTTGATACACTTTGATGATGGGTTCCTCTTATCATACAATTCCGGAACTGTTTTTCACAAAGAAAATGAAGGCGCAAAAGAGTATGGAAGAAAGGGGAAGATAGATAGTATGATAGAAGCTAATCTCTCTGGCCTTGTAGAGATGACATCCACAACTTCTAGCACGGAGTGTCCTGACAGCAGCATGGGCTTATCAATAGCCAGAAAAAAAGTGAAGTAGTCTAGTCCTATGGGTTGCGGCAGCAGGCTGTAAGTATCAAGTAATGTATTAGTTATTAGGATTATGGTACCTACCTAAACCTAATTAATGCTAACTTTGGTTTAGCTTATCTTCCTTGAGTTTCTCTACCACATGAGGCTTGTCTCCGATTCACCATTGGACCCAAGTCCCCCAGTAATGCTGATAAATGGGTACTTAAATGTATCAATTGAGATGTGTTTATCATGGCATGCCGTAGTCTGACACTCTGACTGCTGAGTTTGGACTTGAATTTGTGAAACCAAACATGCTGTAAGGTAGAAGTTTCTTCTGCGGAGTTGGTTACATTCTCACATCTCAGGTAGGGGTGGGCGTGGTTGGTTAATCGTTGACATTCCAAATATAAACCTTTTAATCACGACAGACACCCATAATGTAAAGCCTAAAGAAGTATGGGTAAAACGGTTCAAGTTTCACAACTTTTTAAGTTCACTATTGATAAACTCAAAACTTGTGCTTGACATGATGCTGGGGGCTAACATTGAAAGAGCTTGTGGGTTTATCCATGAATCATGATGTTGTTGATAAGGTCATGGACTTGAGGGAGTTCTGCCAGGTAGAAATCGAGTGTATGCCGAGATTTTCATACAGCTTTAGTCCAGGTAGTATTATGCTAAATTTGAATAAACTAATCTGGATGCCGTCGACAAGATTTACGATGGATTTTTAGTTTTTCTCCCCAATTTTCCTATGATATATTTTTGGGGGATACCTAACTATTACTCCGTATTAGAATGAAAGATAAAGAAACATATATGCACACACTTCTAGGATTTGTGGGAGCACTTCTAGGCATCTAGCCTCGATATATCTGCCACTGCGTATTCAAAACATCATATTTTAGTTGACCATTATCCAAAAACGGCTCGGGTGGGTCGAAACACAACCTATATACAGAATGAAAACGGTGGATCGTTTTTAAACAATGTCTGAGTTGAATTACTTGAATATTTTATATGTAGTTTAGATAAATAGGCACTCGTAACAATAAGATAGTCTGTCTTTGCTCTTTTTTGAGTCGTGTCACGTAAGTATTGAGTGAATTATACCTTATTTTTAAAACTTGGAAAAAAAATTTATATTTTGCGTCAAATTTTGTTGATTTTACGTTGAGATAGTGCTGATTTTTCAGAAGTTATAACTTTTTACTCGTAATGAGTTATAGGGGTCATAATATATCAAATCGAAGATATTTCAGAAATCTATCCTCTCAAACTTTTAGTGGGGTCGGCTGACCACCCTGACCTCTGGCTGGCTGGCTCCGCCCGTGATCATGGAAGCCTCAAAGGTATTTTGAACGATAGTGATAGTGTATGGAAGTACGAGAGGGAATTTGGTATGCACACTCACGTTTATTCAATATTTGATTGCTTTATTCCGCACCCGGTTATTATTTTTATATATCACCCCAAAAACATCCCAAAGTACGTTCTTATCATTGGCCCAAGATAGCCGTGGGATTAAACCTTTATTATAAACTCATGTTTTACATTTTGGTTAGATTTCATATGGTAATCACCAATTGGTGCTTGTTTATGATTCTTAGTAAATTTTCATCACTAGAACCTCGATTTTATGATATTTATTTATAACACACTAGATTTTCTTTATATATATATATATATATATATATATATATATATATATATATATATATATATATATATATATATATCAGCTTCCAGACTCCAGTCTCTAAATACGGAGTATTAGATATCAAACTTCTAATTGTACTTATCTTAACTTCAATTATAAAATAATCACAATCTAAGACTCTCACAGTCTCACGTATAGGCGATCTACAATCGAGTAAAGATTCTTTACAATTTGCGCGTGGAAAGCATGATAATACATTTCACAAGTGTTGATTCTTTAATAACATCTTTTTTATTTTTTATATTGTCAATATTGCATCGAGAGCGTCTTTAGAGTATACCCAATCAGTATATCATCGTGGTTCTAACAGGGCAATGTATTTTGAATTGAAAGTAAGTGCTCAATTATTAATATATTTATTGACTATTTGATTTAAGAATGTTTTTATTTGGACTGTAATTTATTGGTCTGGTCTGGTATGTTCTGTTTAAGTTGTTAGGATTGGAAAATTCTTCTATTCATAACCAGAACAGAATTACAATAGGAGGAGCAACTCTCTCACTCAACTATTACAAAAACCAACCCTTTCATACACTCACTATATGTGTATCACTCTCACTACTTGTCTCTCTGATTTTTTTTTGATGCATTTGAACAATGGAAGAGTATTCTATTTATAGGCAAGGTTGGAGACATATTCATTGGTACCCATGCTACAACCCATTCTACAACCCATGCCTCCTCTCCATGCCTCTCCATGCTTCTCTTCAGTGGGCAGGAGATGGAAGACCATCCCATGGTATGGAGGATGAAGTGGGCTTGCTGGGAGCTGGAATTCTACAAATCTCCCCCTCCAGCTTCTTCCGTAATTCTCTCATTCCAATGATGTTTGTACATAGCTTGTGCTTCTCGTGTGGTACCACTTTAGTTAGCATGTCTGCCGCATTTTTGTTTGTGTGTATCTTGGAGAGCTTTAGTTCATCTTCCTCAATTGCTTCTCTAAGCCAGTGATATCGAACATCGATATGTTTTGTGCGTGAATGATACATCGAGTTCTTGCTAAGATCCATAGCACTCTGACTATCACAATGAATGATGTACTCCTCTTGAGGAAAGCCCAACTCTTGCAGAAAACGTTTCAGCCACTTGAGCTCCTTCCCAGCTTCAACAGCGGCAATGTATTCAGCTTCTGTCGTAGACAATGCTACACACCTTTGCAACTTGGACTGCTATGAGACGGCTCCCCCCTGCTAGTTTGAATATGTAACTTGAAGTAGATTTTCTACTATCAAGATCTCCAGCCATATCAGCATCTGTATAACCTTCCAAGATTGGTTTCGCTCCCCCGTAGCACAAACACAGCTTTGATGTACCCTTCAGATACCTGAGTATCCATTTGACAGCTTCCCAGTGTTCTCTTCCTGGATTTGACAAGAACCTGCTTACAACACCAACAACATGAGCAATATCAGGTCTTGTACACACCATTGCATACATCAAACTTCCAACGGCTGAAGAGTAGGGCACCGCTTTCATCATCTCCTTTTCTTTCTCAGAAGAAGGACAACTTTCCTTACTCAACTTGAAGTGATTGGCTAGCGGAGTGCCTACAGGCTTGGCACTATCCATGTTGAACCTTTTCATCACGCGCTCAACATACTCCTCTTGTGATAAGAACAACTTCCTTGTCTTTCGATCACGAACAATTTTCATGCCCAAAATTTGTTGCGCCGGGCCCAAGTCTTTCATATCGAAAAACTTAGACAAATCTAGCTTCAAGTTGTTGATGAGAGACACATCTTGGCCTACTAAAAGCATATCATCCACATAGAGCAAAAGGATGATAAATTTTCCATCTGGGAACTTCTTCAGGTACACGCAGTGGTCTGCAACTGTTCTCCTGTATTGGTGCTCTACCATGAACGAGTCGAACTTCTTGTACCATTGTCTCGGGGCTTGTTTGAGACCGTAGAGGCTCTTCTTTAACCTGCAAACAAGATGTTCTTTCTTTGGAACTTGGAAACCTTCAGGTTGCTCCATGTATATTTCTTCTTTTAGATCACCATGGAGAAATGCAGTTTTCACGTCCATGTGTTCAAGTTCATGATTTAGACTGGCAACCAACCCGAGTACAACTCGGATCGACATCATCTTCACAACCGGCGAAAAAATCTCATCAAAGTCAATTCCCTGTTTTTGTTGGAATCCTTTGACCACGAGTCTTGCCTTGTGTTTCACAATATTACCATTGACATCTTTCTTCACCTTGAAAACCCATTTGTTTTTCAAGGCTTTTTTTCCTTTGGGAAGTGGCACCAAGTCATAAGTTTGGTTCTTCTGCAAGGATTTCATCTCATCTCCCATGGCTTCCCACCAATTGGACTTGTCTTGATGAGATTGAGCTTCTTGAAAGCTCTCTGGCTCCCCCTCGCTGGTAAGAAGGATCCATTCAGATGTCGGGTATCTTCGTTGTGGAACTGTACCTCGCGTAGAACGTCGAAGTTGAGCGCTGTCATCAAAGCCTTCATGTGAAGGCTCCCCCTGCTCAGGAACTTCATCATCTTGAGCATCATCAACATCTACTGGGCCATCGTGCATTTGTTCAGTATTATCATTCACTTCCTCGTTGTTGAGAGGAACGTGTGATACTACAGGAACATCTTCAGGAGCATGTTGTTTTGTTGAAGACTATTTTATTGTGAATCAAGTTTGTCTGTTTTGTCTGTAATAAGTTAGATGTTTACTATTTCTATTCTGTACTGATTTGATATATCTGTTAGAATAATATTCAATATGGGCCAAGTATTAGGCCCATACTCAGGCGAGAAGCCTCTCTACGCATACCTGAGCCTCGCCTATAAAAGAGGGAAGAGGACTCAGGTTTGCGGTTAACTTTCGTATCTGCTCAAAATAGCCTTAGCGCTTATCATTCTTGTACGAAAGGTTCACGGTATATCAGAGAAGGTTTACACTTGATCTTTCTGTGTTCATCTTTGTTGTTAATCTTTCATCTGTATGCCATATTATACTGTTGTTATAGAAAACAGGGACTAACAAATGGTATCAGAGCCGATCGAGAGCTGATCAGAAGAACTATCTGCGAAAGACTCTGTTTTTGTAGAATAGCGAGTTTATCATCTGTAATTTTTTTTCTGCACCAAATACTGTAAAAGTTATACTGTTAGAATCGCGTTTCAAAGACGATCAAGCAGTATATCTTCCTTTTTCTTTTCCGCAGTTTTTCACTCTCTGTAAACTCGCACCCATGAACTCGCACCCCTCGTTTCTCTAAGCTTTGTGCAGCTTTTTGACCTGAAACTTGGGTAAAAGGATCTCTACAACAAGGGCTACAACCTACCATATTTGTTTTTCTGAAAATCTGAAGTTTTATTTTTTCAGGAATTCGCAGCCCAAGGTGTTTATTGCATAAACTCGCAGCCTGTAAACTCGAGTTGAGAAACTCGCAGCCTACAAACTCGAGCTCAAGAACTCGCGGTCTACAACTCACGGTCTACAACTCGCAGCCTACAAACTCGCAGCCTGCAAACTCGCAGTCTGACCACGAGTTTTGACCCTGCGAGTTTACACCTCGAGTTCTTGACCTCGAGTTCATAAACTCGAACTCTCACCTCGAGTTCCCCAGACCTCGAGTTTAGGCTTTGAATCCTCAGGAACTCGAGTTCTTGACTTAGTAAATTTTCTGATCTTATTTCTCGAACGGTCAGTTTTCTACAGCTACAGGAATGGCTTCTGAATCCAATGCGCAAGGAAACAGCAGTACTCCTCCATCTCCGAGGAAAGGGGAGTACCAAATGTGGAGAACTCGTTTCTTAAATTTCCTAGAACACAAAGAAAACTCCGACGCAATGCTGGAATCACTCCTAGAAAGACCAGCTGTACTAATGATTGACGTAGGAGGGGACTCAACTAATAATCCACCCATCCCTCCGGAAACAAGACGAAAGAGGCCGTCTGAATACACTGAAGCAGACAAGCTAAGGCTGAGAGGAGACCTCATGGCCAAAACATACCTCCTCCAAGCCATCCCAAATGAAGTGTATGTGATGATTGACAGTATGCAAACTGCAAAAGAAATGTGGGATGAGATTGAAAAATTACTCCAAGGCACGAGCATAAGCCTAAAAACCAAGAAATCTGCTATTTTAATGGCTTATGACTCGTTCAAAGCTGCTCCTGGAGAACCTCTTCACGAGACTCATGCCAGGCTTGTGAAGCTGATGAATGAAATGAGGAAAATCAAAATATTCAGAACCAACCTGGAACTGAATACTAGATTTTTGTCTAGTCTGCACCCATCTTGGAGTAAAACAGTAAAGGACTTGAGACAACGCATTGATATGGATGAAATTGATCTCTTCACCCTGAATGAGCTGCTAAAGGAGTTCGTCAATGACGTTGTATGCACTGAGGAACAATCAAGCCCAAATCCTCTAGCTCTACTGATGGAAGCTCAGCCCAAAAGAACAGCGAAACCTCTGCAGAAGAAGAAGAAAGTAGTGGAGGTTGAATCTGGTGAAGATGAGAGTGATGAAGAAGGAACTGATCTTGAAGTTGAGCTTGCAGATCTCCAGAAGAAGATGGCCCTGCTGGCCAAGAAGTTTGCCAAGAGGAACAACTCTTCAAATAAGCTGCGAACCTCTTCTTCCAACTACAAACAGAAGAACCAGGACCAAAGCTCAGCTAGGAAGGCTACATCAACTGCTAATGCCCCTGTGTGCTACAACTGCGGGAAGCCTGGACATATCAGCAAAGACTGTCGGCTTCCAAAGAAGAGAGATGCAAACTTCTACAAACAAAAGATTCTAATGAATAAACAAAAGCTTTTCTTAGCACAACAGGAGGAAGTAGAAGCCTCTGACAAACATGCTGAGCTGGTCCAGTGGGCGGAAGATGATTCTGAAGAAGAAGAAGAAGAGGAAGAGAACTTCGCTTTGATGGCAAGGCTGGAGGATGAAGAAGAGAAAAAGGGTGATGCTGCGATCCCCGGAAGTGAATGCTCTACAAGCACTGTAAGTACCTCGCACATTATACAAACTCAGTCCTTACATAATAAGGACAACCTCATTAAAGAACTACAGGAAAGATTAGACAATAATTACAGGGTACTGAAACAGAACCTTGACCAAAAATCTTCCTTAAGCGTTCAACTTGAAAATGCCAAAGATCAAATCAAAAGGGTGTCCTCAGACTTTGAAAGCTTTGAACTTAAAATAGCTGAACTAACAAAGAAACTGCAAGACAGTGAAGTTGAGAAAAACACAGCTAAAGCTGACTGTGAATTTTTAAGAACTAAAAGAAGCAGCCTTTTAAGTAAAGTAAAAGAACTTGAGGATGTATGTGTCAGAAGAGGTCAAACCGAACATACAGTTTTTCTAAATCGTATAAGCGACGTTCAGCATTACAACCCAAAAGCTGGTCTTGGACTGCCGAACCCGCGTCATTTAAAGAAAGTTGACTGCCGCCAGTTGTATGATGCAACTTACTTAACTCTAGACATTGATAAGAAAATGAAATTTGGGAGTGAAGAAGAAACCACTAAAGAAGAAGAAGAGAAAAGGAGTAATCCTAAAATTGAAACCTCTCTTGACTATACTCCTCTGGTTGAGAAAGCTCTTTCTAAAGAAAAGGTAATCTACAACGAGGAGGGGTTTGACATTTTTAATGTCCCAAAAGGGGTTCCTTATTTTGAAAGTCCAATGGGTCCCACTCCCAAAACTGGAATTTTTAAGTCCGGACAGGACAAATGCATCTCTCCATTGGTCCAAAAATATGCAGATCTTCAGAAAACCCTTGACAATGAGAGAAAGCGTTTTGAAACTGAAAAGAAAAGTTCTGAAAGCAATTGGCAAGAACTATTAAGCAAATTTGATGAATTGAGTGAAAGATATCATTCTGTTTTAAAAGGTGCTCAAACCTCTTCTGATAAAACCACATCTTCTGAAAAATCTGCCACTCATCACTCCTCTCCTTTTGTCACAGGACAAGAAGTGAAAAGAAGAGGAGAAGAGAAGAAAGAGTGGGAGATGAAAAGAAAGGAAATAGCTGCTGGTAAGAAGAAAGTTTTTGAGAATAAACCTGGTCCTAGATCCAGCTCCATTTTGTACTCTAAAACTAAGACCAAACCTGTCCATGTAAACTCAGTTTATAGTAGTTCAGTCTTGAGTCCCAAGCTGAAAAATTCTGTGACATCTTTTGAACATGGCTCTTTGCATAATTCTACTATCGCTTATGGTTATTCTGTTCCAGACCCCCAAAATTATGAATGTGATGTGAATGCTGTTAAATCAAAGCCTTTTAGAAAGCTCAAACCTGAAAGAGAAACCAAGAAAGGAACTTCTAAGGGAACGTTTTGTATTCCTGATATGAAATATTCTCTCAGAGTTCATTCAAAGAAACATCTTAATCGGCTTTCTAAAGAGGAGATTTTCAAAACTAAACTGAAGAAACAACCGTTCAATCACAAAGCACCTGTCTACTCTCCTCCTAAACCTAAAATGGAAAGGTGGGTCCCCAAGATAAGACCCACACAAACTGAAACTGCAAGGTGGGTCCCTAAGATGAGACCTACCAAACCTGAAATTGAAAGGTGGGTCCCTAAGATGAGACCTACCAGACCTGAAACTGAAAGGTGGGTCCCTAAGATGAGACCTACCAGACCTGAAACTGAAAGGTGGGTCCCTAAGATGAGACCTACCAGACCTGAAACTGAAAGGTGGGTCCACAGACGAAGACCCATCCACACTAAAACTGAAAGGTGGGCCCCCAAATTCAGACCAACCAGAATTAAAATGGACAGGTGGGCCCCCAATCTCAGACACACCAGAACTAAAATAGAAACTGCTAAGTGGGCTCCAAAAATCAGACCCACTGCAAAAGCAGATCTGGCTATCGGAAAGCCCACAACAGATAGATCTTTTGTTAAAAGAGCTGCTGACCTTGGATCACAGCTCAAAGCAAAACTGGAAAGGATGTTTTTCAATGATGAGGAAGGACCCATTCCAAGATGGGTACCTGAACCTGTTTAATTGTTTTGCAGGACGGTCATGTGTGGCACTTGGATTCTGGATGCTCAACCCACATGACCGGAATAAAGTACCTACTGAGCAACTATACCAACTGTTATGGAGGCAATGTTAGATTCGGGAACGACGCCTCATCTCCTATTCTTGGATATGGGGATGTCATCTGTGCCAGCGTCACTATCAAGGATGTTTCATTTGTCAGAGGGCTCAAACACAATCTTCTGAGCATAGGACAATTCTGTGACAGTGGAATGGAAGTGAGGTTCTTTGCCAAACAATGCTGTGTTCTAGACAGCGAGGGGAACTCATTATTAATGTGTTACAGGACTTCAAACCTGTACACTATTGATCTGAAAAGCGTTCAATCCACCACTTCCATCTGCCTGCTGTCCAAAGCTTCAACAGAACAAAACAACCTCTGGCACAGACGTCTTTCCCATCTTAACTTCAAGAATTTGTCCATCCTGTCATCGAAGAAACTTGTAAAGGGGCTTCCTCCGTTGAAATCTTCCACAGAGAATCATTGTAGTGCCTGCAAAATGGGCAAAATGACGAGAAACTCCCACAAGTCAAAGCCTGTCCCATCATCTACTTTACCGCTGCAACTGATACACATGGATCTGTGTGGACCTATGAGAGTCCAAAGCATCAACGGCCGCAAATATACACTGGTGATCGTTGATGACTTCTCTCGGTACACATGGACAAAATTTCTTCGTAAAAAGGACGAGGCAGCAGAAATCATTATGACCTTTGTCAGAACAGTCCAGAAACTGCTGCAGCAAAGTGTTCGAATCATCAGAACTGACAACGGTACCGAGTTCAAGAATCAAACTCTCACTGGATTCTACGAATCTCTCGGTATCACACAGCAATTCGCAGCAGCCAAAACCCCCCAACAGAATGGAGTGGTTGAAAGAAAGAACAGGACCCTTGTCGAAGCGGCACGCACCATGCTCATCCAGTCAAGATTGCCACACTTTATGTGGGCAGAGGCTATTAATACTGCATGCTACAACCAAAATAGAACATCTATCCACAAACGCTTCGACAAGACCCCATATGAAATCCTCTTCAACCGAAGTCCGGATATCTCATTCTTTAAGATATTTGGCTGCAAGTGCTTCGTACTGAATGACAGAACTGATAGAGGTAAGCTAGACGCAAAAGCCCAAGAAGGGGTGTTCATTGGCTACTCACAGCAGTCCAAAGCGTACAGAGTCTATCTTAGGGACAAGCGAACGGTCATTGAGAGTGTGAATGTGACATTCTATGAGATGGCTGACTTCGCAACGGAACACTTACAGGCTGACCCGTCACTTACTGTATCAGCGGACTCTGACACAGTTGAACCTAATCCTGTACCTGAAGGTGTGATTCTCAATTCTCTCTTTCAGAACTTCTACGAGAATTCACAACCCTCATCCTCTCCATGCACACCAGCTTCATCGTCAAATACTTCCCAGCAACCGACTCCTTTCACTGAAATTCCACTCCTTCTCGGATCAGATAATGAACCATCTACTCCGTCAACTCCCCAACCTGATCACGGAGGAGTGGATGATCACGGTTTTGCTACCACATCAGAGTCATCTCCACCGCACACCACAGTTGCTCAAGAATCACCTATCCCCTACCAGGACTCGGATCAACCGATGATTACTCCTAATCCTCTGGCACATGAGAGGAAATGGACGAGAGCTCATCCCACTGAACAAATAATCGGTGATCCAGGTCAAGGTGTGCGCACGAGATCGGCTACTATGAATGAATGTCACTATGCATGCTTTCTAAGCCAGAATGAACCGTCCAAAGTCTCAGAGGCACTCGCTGATCCAGATTGGGTGATTGCCATGCAAGATGAGCTCAATCAGTTTGACAGACTAAAAGTGTGGACACTCGTGCCTAAACCCCCTCAGAAAACCATCATTGGCACCAAATGGGTGTTCAAAAACAAGAGGGACGAAGAAGGCATAGTGATACGCAACAAGGCACGGCTGGTTGCTAAAGGATACAATCAACAAGAGGGCATAGACTATGATGAAACATTTGCACCCGTAGCAAGAATTGAAGCAATACGCCTCTTTCTTGCGTACACGGCACACAAGAACTTTACCGTCTTTCAAATGGATGTCAAGACTGCCTTTCTAAATGGAGTCTTGGAAGAAGAAGTCTATGTCGCTCAGCCCGAAGGATTTGTAGATCCCAGATATCCCAGCCATGTGTACAAGCTGAAGAAAGCTCTGTATGGGCTGAAACAGGCACCAAGAGCTTGGTACGATGCCTTAACCGAATTTCTGGTTGACTCAGGTTTCTCAAAAGGGAAGATTGATACCACACTTTTCATCAAGCGACAAAAGTCTGGCATCATCCTGATTCAGATCTATGTTGATGATATCATCTTCGCCTCCTCAAATCCGCGTCTGTGCACACATTTCGAGAAACTGATGAAAACTAAGTTTGAAATGAGCATGATGGGAGAGCTGAATTTCTTCCTAGGCCTGCAAGTAAGACAACTCTCTGGCGGCATCTTCATCAACCAGTCCAAGTATATTCTGGAAATGCTTAAGAGATTCAACGTTGATAGCAAATCTTCCATGACGACCCCTATGTCCCCCACCAATAAACTGGACTCAGACCCCTCTGGGAAGCCAGTCGATGCCACAAACTATAGGGCCATCATTGGATCTTTGCTATATCTCACGTCTAGCAGGCCTGATATCGTCTTCTCTACATGTTTATGTGCACGCTTTCAGGCGAATCCAAAGGAGTCCCATCTGACCGCTATTCGAAGAATACTGAGATACCTCAAAGGCACTGTGAATCTAGGCCTTTGGTATCCCAAGCACATAGGTTTTGACCTAGTCGGATACTCTGATGCAGATTTTGCTGGTTGCCGGATGGACCGCAAGAGCACATCGGGAGCTGTCCAATTCTTGGGCGATAAGTTAGTCTGCTGGTCTTCCAAGAAACAGAACTGTGTGTCAACATCTACGGCCGAGGCAGAATACGTCGCGGCTGCTAGCTGTTGTTCACAAATATTATGGATGAAGACCCAGCTAAAAGACTACGGTTACACTTTATGCCATATCCCGATATACAGCGACTCACAGAGTGCCATCGCCATCACCAGCAACCCGGTTCATCACTCCCGCACCAAACACATCGACCTGCGATATCATTTCATCAAAGACCACGTGGAAAAGGGGGATATTGACCTGTACTTTGTAAGCTCCGAGCTTCAACTGGCTGATTTGTTTACTAAGGCACTGGATGAAAAGAGATTCCAGTTCCTGGTTTCCAAATTAGGCAAGTTGAACCTCGAGCCTTTGTAATTCTGTTTCCACTGGTCTGTAAAAAGGGGTGTGTGTGTGTGGGACCTGTACAAAGTGTGCGTGTGTGTGTTTTGTAAATAGTGTGTGTGAGTTGCATTTTGTGTTTTTGTGTGCGTTGCATGTGTCGAGGGGGAGAAAACTTGAAAAAGATCAAAAATGGTGTGCGTGCGTTTGCATTCATCGAGGGGGAGAATTTTTGAAAACTCTCAAATTGTGCGTGTGCTGCTTTCAGCGAGGGGGAGTGCTGTAATTGGTCTGACATGTGTTCTTAATCTCTTACGGCTCAATGGGCCCAGCTACCCGTTCTGGCCCAAAATTTTTCCCCGGCCCGTTCCATGTTCAAACTCGCGTATATAAACTTTTCGCCTCCTTCTTCCTCATTCTTACGCAAATCCTCATTTCTCAAAAGCAAGAAACCAGAGCTCGGCTTTCACATTCCTCCTCGCCTTCTTCCCTGTTGTTTTTTTCACTCCTTCTCACCGTTCTCCCCCAACTCTTCACCGAGGTAGTACTCAGTTCTCCCTCTCTCCACTTCACCTCTGTTCTTCGCAGGACACTTCGAAACGTCCTTTAAACAAAACAAAACCAAAAACGCCACATGAACGGTCCCAAAACCGCATTTTCCCTCAAAATTTATTCTTCAAAAAGGGTTTATTGTTGAATATGTATTGATTTTGTATCTTTTCAGGTGTTAGTCGTCTTCTTCGTGCGGACACGAGTTCCGGAACTCGAGTTCATAGCCTGACGTTTCGAATTCGAGCAGACTGCGAGTTTGTAAACTCGCGCTCAGGGCTCGAGTTTGTAAACTCGCGGCTAGGGTTCGAGTTTGTAAACTCGCGGCTAGGGTTCGAGTTTGTAAACTCGCGGCTAGGGTTCGAGTTTGTAAACTCGCGGCTAGGGTTCGAGTTTGTAAACTCGCGGCCAGGGTTCGAGTTTGTAAACTCGCACTCAGGGCTCGAGTTTGTAAACTCGCACTCAGGGCTCGAGTTTGTAAACTCGCACTCAGGGCTCGAGTTTGTAAACTCGCGCTCAGGGCTCGAGTTTGTAAACTCACGGCTAGGGTTCGAGTTTGTAAACTCGCGGCTAGGGTTCGAGTTTGTAAACTCGCGGCTAGGGTTCGAGTTTGTAAACTCGCACTCAGGGCTCGAGTTTGTAAACTCGCGCTCAGGTTCGAGTTTGTTAACTCGCACCTATGGCTCGAGTTTGTAAACTCGCGCTCAGGGTTCGAGTTTGTTAACTTGCACCCATGGCTCGAATTTACAAACTTGGTGTCAGAACTCGTTTCCTCATCTCTGAAATCCTAAGCCCCAAAGGGTAAATCAGTTTTTTGCTAACGTGTGCTATTCTTTCAGCTCAATATGTCAGGCACTCAACAAGATACAGCCCAGGAAGATGCCCTCTACACACAGCTGTTCCCTAAATACAAGTGGGTTAGGCTACAGGACAACAACTTTCAACTCGACCTAGCCGTCTTCAAGTGCCCTGACCCAGTCATTCCTATCATCCTGAAGGGGCACTACATCTGGCCGGCACTCACTAAAGCTAAAACGGTCCCCGAAATCTACCTGCAACAGCTATGGGGGACCATGCACATGCCCTCCAGGAAGGACGCCTCTGGTATCACTGCCACGCTCCACAACAGACGGCTAGCACTAACAGCGTCCACTCTACGAACCACACTGGAGCTGCCTGTCCACGAGACCTATGAACCGTTACCCTCCAAGGCAGAACTGATGCAAGGATTGGCGCAACTAGGATATGATGCTCCGCTGCCATTCCTGTCACATTTCAAGATGATGAATCTGCCATACCCATGGAAGACACTATTCGGCCTCGTCAACAAATGTCTATCTCCGAAGCACGCTGGCCATGACAAGTGCAATCTGCAAATCTTCCAAATCTTCCATGGGATCGTCTTCGCCAAAAATTATGATATGGCGCAACTCTTCTGGATTGAGCTGGTAACTCAAGTCCAAGACAAAGAGGACGGCAAGACAGGCATGACGATTCCGTACGCCAGATGGTTGGCACTCATCATTGCTGATTACATGGCCGTCCACCCAGGAATTCCTCAGCGCAAAGATGAAGACCAGTTCATTGCCCCCAAGCTCCAGTACTTCAAGCGCTTCAAGCATGACGCTGTGGGGATGACCATACCAGATTATCTGCTGGACCTGGGCAATCCACGACACTCCGCAGTCGTCCAATATAGGGAGAGTCTACCGAAAGATGGCCCCATGGTTCAGTCAAACCCAGCTGGACCTGCCCCGGGGCCTAAGCCGAGAGCTAGTAAGGGTCCAAAGAGAGACAGTAAGCCACAGAAACCAGTGGCGCGTGTGCCCCATGAAGGGAAGTCTGACGATTCTCTCGAGAGGACTCAGACGGCTGAGGGCACACGTACAGACGCTGCGGAACCTGCCAATGAATCGTTCATCCCGGCCCATAAAAAGGCTGACGATGAGGCATCCAATAGCGTGGCCAAAGATGATGACGATTCTGACAACGATGCTGATGACAACGACAGTGACGAAGTGGAGCACACCTATGCTCTAATCAAAAAGGGGAAGGTGCCACTTGATTCTCCTCCAAAGAAAGTCACCGCAGAGGATGCAGCTCCATTTATTGCTGTCCGTCCCAAGACCATTGTCATCAAACCTGTGAAGGAGCCTGCTACAGCTAAGATTGCTGCTCCCCGGTCACCTCAGGCAAAAGCCAAGAAGCAGCGTCATGTCAGAAAGAGTTTGGTCGCTGAAGAGGAAATACACATCTTCGACGACTGTCTTCCTTTCATCTCTATAAGCCGGGCCGAATCTTTAAGTACAGGGGCCAACCTTGTTGGTCCCCGAGTAGAAGCCGCAGCATCAGGCTCAACTGCGCATGCACCGCCTTCTCCCAGCCACTCGTTAGCCTCCCAAAAGGCTAACGTTTCAACATCACGGGACTCACCCACCTCACTGGTTCCCTCCGAACCAGTTGAGCGCTCTAGTGGCCCACCGCCCGAGGCCACAACCCCCTCTTTCTCCACATCGAGTATAGGTGTCACATTCCCCACATTTTCCAATTTTTCTAGGACACCTACACCATTCACAGCACATACAGGTGCACACACCCTAGATACAACGACCGGAGTGCAAACTATGATGGTCGGAAGCCCTGCTGTGCCAAAAATGGCTTCATCTTTGAACGCAGGCCACACATCAGCTCTCTTCACTGATGCAGTGACAACAGTTACGACCCCCGTAACTGGAACCCTTACACCCGAAGACGTTACCGTTCTCATGAACCGCTACATGGAGTCCACCATCAAACCATGGGTGCAACAAGCATTCACCGCTTGGGCACAGGACTCCAAGTCAACCCCAGCGGTTCATAGTGAACAGAGCCACCCCATACCTCACTCTTCCCCCTCTCAATCTATTCCACAACCCACTCCTGTCATCCCTATCACCTCCACCAAACCCCTCAGCCCTTCACCCTCTCGGGGAACCCACGATACAGAACTAGTATCGCCCTCTACCTCGACCAATCCCTTCCACCTATCCCGCCTTGAGCTTGCCGATCTCCTGTTTCTTCGGTTGCTGGAGGTCGACACTTGCAACCTTACACCCTTCGAGCGTGACCTTCTTCAAGTTTTCCTCAAACATGACCGCCCTCAATACGGCTCTTGCCGTGACAGTCCCCGAGGCCTCAAACGTTCCCATGAGGGTCCCGATGATTCGGAACCTCATGAGGGGGAGAACAAGAGACCTCGGACACTTGAGCAAGCAGCGTCTACCAGCCATGAACCCCAACCAAACACCTCATCAAACCAGCCCACCAACCAACCATCACCTTCCTCGTGCCACAACCAAGCCCATCTCTCTAGTCTGGTCGAGCTAGATGAAACATCCCGAGGCTTATCTCCTAGAGATACTGTCCGAGGAGGGGATGGAAGTCCTGTAGTGGTTACCTCTGGTACATCACAAAGCTCAGGCCATCGATCAGAACACAGTTCGAAATCGATGACAACATCCCGAGGCGTGTCTCCAAAGGATACCGTCCGAGGAGGGGATGGAAGTCCTGACGATGCTATCTCTGATTCATCTGTCAAGTCAGGCCATCAGCCAGAACTCAGTTCTAACCTGATGACAACGGGCAATCCTAGTGAACCCGGTTGTGCTTCACAAGAAAAATCACCACAGCTGAGAGTCCCTTACATTCCCCAAGGCAAAGATATTCATGATGCACTCGAGGATGCTGTGGTACATGACGTTTGGCCGAGAAAGTGGACAGAGTGGGATGATCTTAGGTGCGAAGCTGAGACAGAGGATATGCAGCGAAATTGGTGGCTGAGAGAGTTACTGGCCAAATGCGCAGAAGACATCATACGCCTTGATGAAGAGGAACTCAAAGAAGGGGAGGACTACAAAAAGATACCCAGGGAGCTAGAATCAGTCATCAGACAAACGGCAAGCAAGTTGCCCCCAAAAGAAAAGCTCTGGGAAAACATCAGAATAAATGCCCCCTTCCAAGAGGAAATCAGAAAGGGAATTTGGAGAACCGCAGACAAGCTCAAACAGCTAGATGAACTAAAGATCCGTGGTTTGACTCACCTCAAAGGAAAAATGGCTGGCAGACATCTTCACATGCTGATGCACAGATCCTCTGGAAAACAACGTCAAGTACTGGAAAGAGATATGAAGTCCAGCATCCATCCTATTGATGCTATCCTTGATATACACAGAGAAGATCATCACACCATCCCGTTCTACAGCTTCAAAGTTCGACGGACAGATTCCAGCATTTTCATCTGCCAGGAAAACGACTTTATCATGATGAAGATGGAGGATATCTACCAAATGTTCATGGTATGTAGGTATCTCCCACTGAGTCGAAACAGGACACACGAAGAAGGCTATGAGGCGATTAAAAGGTTTATGCTGAGACAGATCAGATTCTATGCTGCCCATGATCTACAGATGGCTCTGGAAAACAATGTCCAAAAAGCAAATCTGGTAAAGCCAACTCTGAATGGTCCAGAGCTCAAAAAGTACAGACCATATCACATCTTCAAGGACCCAGTCTCTATCATATATCTCAATCACGAGGAACAGAAAAGACTCATGTGGGTAGAAGACATTCACAAATACTGTGATGGGACTCTGAAGATCATCCAGACCAAGCTACAAGAGATCAAAGAGAATATAGATCCAAGACTTGCGGACGCCAGTGAGGAAGAGCTCCAAGTATACGAGAAGGTGTGAACCATCCTAAAGCCCATCAACGAGCAACTTGAAAAGAGAAGAATGCTGAGACAGTATGAGCATGCACTAAATTTCAGAAAGCATTACTTCAGATCTCAAAAATAAATGCAAGACGACACTTGATCACAAAGGGGGAGATTGTTGAAGACTATTTTATTGTGAATCAAGTTTGTCTGTTTTGTCTGTAATAAGTTAGATGTTTACTATTTCTATTCTGTACTGATTTGATATATCTGTTAGAATAATATTCAATATGGGCCAAGTATTAGGCCCATACTCAGGCGAGAAGCCTCTCTACGCATACCTGAGCCTCGCCTATAAAAGAGGGAAGAGGACTCAGGTTTGCGGTTAACTTTCGTATCTGCTCAAAATAGCCTTAGCGCTTATCATTCTTGTACGAAAGGTTCACGGTATATCAGAGAAGGTTTAAACTTGATCTTTCTGTGTTCATCTTTGTTGTTAATCTTTCATCTGTATGCCATATTATACTGTTGTTATAGAAAACAGGGACTAACATGTTTGTTGTGTGTTGGAGTAAACTCATGAAATTGGGATTCATGAAAAACCACATCTCTACTTCGAATGACTTTCTTCATTTCGGGATCCCACAACCTGTATCCAAATTCTTGATCTCCGTAGCCGATGAAGATGCATGGGTTTGACTTAAGATCAAGTTTTTGCCTCAACTCCTTAGACACATGTGCAAATGCCTTGCACCCGAACACTTTCAAGTGAGAGTAAGAAATGTCTTTTCCTGACCATTTCTTCTCAGGAGCTTCAAAGTTTAAGGGAACTGAGGGTGACCTGTTTATAAGATAGCAAGCTGTTAGCACAGCTTCGCCCCAGAATGGCTTTGGAAGTTTAGCCATACTGAGCATGCACCGAACTTTCTCCACGATAGTTCAATTCATTCTTTCGGCTACACCGTTGTGTTGTGGGGTCCGTGGCACTGACTTCTCATGTCTGATTCCATGTTCAGCACAATATGTTGAGAATTCTCGAGAAGTGTACTCGCCTCCATTGTCAGAACGAAGGCACTTCAGCTTCTTTCCTGTCTCTCTTTCTACCATAGTATGAAATATTTTAAAGCGATCAAATACTTGATCCTTAGTTTTGAGACAGTAAGCCCATACCTTCCGTGACGCATCATCAATGAATGTCACAAAATATTTGCTACCTCCAAGTGACTCCTCTTCAATGGGTCCACATACATCAGAGTGGACAAGGCTGAGTAACTCAGAATGATTTTTTTTAGTGGAACTGAAAGAAACCCGATGTTGTTTCCCAAATAGACAGTGTTCGCAGGGGTCCAAAGCAACATCTTTGTCAATAGAAATTGCTTCCTTCTTTGCAAGAGTTGTCAGTCCCTTCTCGCTCATGTGGCCTAACCTCTGGTGCCACAAATTTGGTGATGTCTCTCCTTGAACAGCATTGAGACTTGGACGACACAACTTTACATGGGTTTTGTAAAGAGTACCACAAATATGACCTCTTGCAATAATCATAGAGCCTTTAGATAATTTCCACGTACCTTCTTTAAATTGGCTTTCATACCCCTGATGATCCAGAGCAACTCCTGAGATAAGATTCAATCTCAGATCTGGAACATGCCGAACATCTTTCAACACAAGTATGCAACCAACACTTGTTTGAATGTGCACATCTCCAATGCCAACAATGTTTGAGAAACTTGTATTTCCCATCTTTGCAGCACCATGGTCTCCGGGATTATAAGTTGAAAATAAATTTAGGTGCAGAGTGGCGTGAAATGATGCAGCGGTATCAATCACCCATTCAATATCATGCGTACCTACATGTAGGCATGCTTCTTCTCCGCAAGTAACAAGTGCAATGTCTGGTGCCATGGTGACCATGGTCTCACCATCTTCTTTGCTTGAACTTTGACTCGTCTGAGGCTGCTCCCGTAGAAACTTTCGGCATTCCCTCTTTCTGTGCCCATAATGACCACAATGGTTGCAATAGCCCTCGAACCAAGTATTGGTATCGACGGACTTTCCCCGCTCTTGTGATCTTCCTCGAACTTGAGATCTCCCTCTACTTTGACCTCGAGCTCTGCCTCTGCCTCGACCTCGTCCTCTACCTCCATTTCTGCCTCCCCCTCGCCTGCTGGTTTCTGAGACGAGAGCATAAGACTGATCAGTCCCAACTTCCTTCCTTCGTGCTTCCTCATTCATCAAGGCATCCGTGACCATCTGCATAGTCACGGTACCATTTGGGGCAGAATTACTGAGAGTAACAACAAGAGTCTCCCAATTATCAGGTAGAGAGCTAAGTAGAAGTATTGCTTGTTCTTCATCTTTGAGGACCCATCCAGTGGTGCTCAATTGGTTCACAAGATCCTGGAACTGACTCGTGTGTTCCGACACAGAAATGCCACCACGTAACTTGTGGTTCACTAATCGTCGCATCAACAACGTTTTATTCCGAGCAGTTTTGGCTTGGTACATGCTACTAAGTTTCTCCCATAGTGTGTGAGCACTTTGCTCTTGAGAAACATGATGAAACACGCTATGATCAATCCACTGTCGGATTTGTGCGACAGTTTTTCTGTTCATCTTAGCCCATTCTTCATCCGTCTTTTTATCTGGTTTAACGCCATTATTATCAAGAGGATCAGCTAAATCTTTCAAATTTAGCAAATCCTCCATCCGAGGTTTCCACATGTTGTAATTCGTGGAAGTTAGCGCAATCATGGTATCCGATGATGATTTTTCCATGATAAAGTGTACAATTTTTCCCGTACCTTAATTTGGAAGCTGAACTAGGCCCAACGGAGCACACCGTTGAATCCGGAATGGCCAAAAATGGTGGGAGCCGGTCTCACCTCTTCAAGAACCGGCCAGAAAGGGTGTGAACCGGAGTGTTGAACCACGAACCGAACCGGTTCTGGCCAAAACCAGAGGGCAGCCAATCAGGCTGATGACGTGGCACCACATGGCAGTGACGTGTCCATGACGTGGCAGCTGACGTGCACATACAGGTGGACCAATCGGCCGATCGTCGGTGACGTGGCAGATGACTTGGCGCTGACGTGTCGATGACGTGGCGTGACCTGGTGATGACGTGGCTAGATGACTGGTCGTTTTCTCCGGCGAGGTTGCTGCCGGACTGGAGTACTGCAGTGGTTTGACTGGCAGGAGAGAGAAACTTTGACCGGACGTTTGGAGGCCTTCCGGTGCTCAAACAATTCCGAAAATTATATTTTTGGAATCCTCAAAACGAGAGCTTTCTAATGGTAACCTCAAAACAAGATTCTGGAACAAAATTTTTTTGACCAAAAATTCGAATAAAGTGATGAAATCTGGATTTCTGGACTAAACTGGCTCTGATACCACTTGTTAGGATTGGAAAATTCTTCTATTCATAAGCAGAACAGAATTACAATAGGAGGAGCAACTCTCTCACTCAACTATTACAAAAATCAACCCTTTCATACACTCACTATATGTGTATCACTCTCACTACTTTTCTCTCTGATTTTTTTTTGATGCATTTGAACAATGGAAGAGTATTCTATTTATAGGCAAGGTTGGAGACATATTCATTGGTACCCATGCTACAACCCATTCTACAACCCATGCCTCCTCTTCATGCCTCTCCATGCTTCTCTTCAGTGGGCAGGAGATGGAAGACCATCCCATGGTATGGAGGATGGAGTGGGCTTGCTGGGAGCTGGAATTCTACATAAGTCTTATCTGAACTGATCTGACTTGGTCTTGTAAATGTTTTTTCTCTGTGTATTTTATAACCACGGAAGTCAAGTCTGGTCTGGTCTGTTTAAGTCTGGTTAGATCTGGTATGTTTAAATTTGATCTGATATATTTAAGCCTGATCTGGTTTGATCTGGGACTGAAACCAGTCCAACTAAAAATATCCTAAATGTAAAATAAGGTTCTATTAAAAAAAAAATCAATAAAAAAGCCCTTGACTCAATGAAAGAGAGCTGCGACATATTGTACCTTTTCTTCGTTGGTTGGGAAGCGATAAAAACAACCTCTTCTTCAATCAATGTTTAATACGGGTTGTACGGGATGGGACTATGAGTCTATGACTATAAAAAAGTTCTTTAATGGAGTCAATTACTGTGCGAAGATGGTAAGAAGAGTGACACATTCGTAAGAGTTTGAAGCTATTTGAAAAAAATATTATGAGCTATAATTTCTCGAAGTCTTGCATATGTCGTGTTATTTAGGTTGTATTTTATTACTTGCTAAGTATGTAAATAATCGGGGTTCAAATCTTGTATACAATTTCGATTATATTTCTCAATGTTTACTATTAAATTGACTAGTTGATTAATATATTAAAAGAGATTCAATTAATAAAAATGAGTCGTAATGAAATGTGATGATTTCACTTCATTTAATAGCTATTTATACGTTTTTACTCTATTTGTTTTAAATAGAAATTATACTTGACTTTGAGAGTTTTGTTTTACTTTGTTTAAATTAAATAGTTGAAAGAATATATGAAATAGTACCTTATTCCAAAATTCCACTGTCTTTCTATATACAAACAACTGTGGAATAGCAGCATGAATTCTCGCTCAAATTTGCGGGTCAATGACTGGGTCGGGTTTCTTAAACAAAGTCGTCCAACCCGTTTAAGATTCTCGGTTCGGGCTCGGGTTCGGGTTCGTTGGGATGGATTGGGTTTAAATGTTGAAATGTTTATTGGGCTGAGCATATGGGCTAATAAAAAGATTGTTTTTTTGCAAAGACTGGTTAAACTTTTAGAAAGGACGAGTTACGTAGTACTAGTATTATATTCACAATTTTTTATTTAAATTTAAAAGTTTGTTATTTATTGGGAACTCAACATATAATTAAGTTGTCTATGGGTTGAATTGTTGAAAATGAGAATTTTAGCTATTTTTGCATATTCTTTTATGGCTTTGTTGGCTGTAACGTAGTAGACTATTTTAACTATTTTCACATATAATTTTTTATTAATTTTTTTAAATAAATACGAAGTATATTTTAAATATATATTTTTTTTATTAAGGCAATCATTGCAGTCGTAATTTCATAAATTTCATCAGAATCAATCGATTCAGCCGATTTTGATATTATCAAACAGTTTCTAAACTGAACATGGTTGTATTCTCTAAAATAAACATATCACTCGGTTAAATTTTCATAAAGTAGCTTAAAACTATGTTAGTTATACTCATTTTTAAATTACTTATCTGTGCATCGCACGGGTGAGATTCTAGTTTATATCAAAGGCAATATCACACCTCCTCACTATTTGTATCATAGATGACTATTTCCATCACTTCTTTGACTAAATTTTTATACTCCGTATCAAATACTACGTATGATAAGAACACTTTTTTTCGTGCATCACTTGGTCAATGGTCTCATCATCATTGATAATTTGATATACATGGGGGCTGGTCTCAGGAAACAAAACGCAAAATCAAACTTTTATATATATATCATAATTCAATTAGAAAGTCGTTAGTTAGAACATATACACATCAATGGCGCTTCTCCAACACTAAAGGCAGCCATTCCATACAGCTGCAAAACTTTACCCCCTTCGGAAAGCAAACACAAAAAAGAACCCCCAAGTCACTTAAACATGTCAAACACGGACTGGAATTCAGCAATCTCTATCGGCTTTGGGTTTGATGCATTGGCAAGGCCTTGAAGCAACCTGACCACGTCTGTGGTGTCGTCAAGATAATACCTTGCTCTACTCGGCTTTTGTCCGACGGTGCAAGCAAACAATTCTGGGGCTGGTGAAATGGTCAGACCAGAAACCATTTTTATGATTCCCTCAAACATGTCTTCATCCGACCTGTCATCACCTATACACACCACAAAATCAGGTGGCTTCCCCTTGTTAACCATCATCTCGAGAACCTTCTCAGCTGCCAACCCTTTGGTCACTCCCTGTATATCAATCAATGTTAACTTACTCGAACTTTTGTGGAGCTAATTCACCACATTGAAAATAAACACCAAGGATAGTTGCTTAAGAGGGACACGCATTATGACATAACCCCACCAGAACTAATACTTTTGGGCTAAAAAGGTATGGATTTTAAAGATGCTCTATTTTCACAGGTGATAGCTTTTCAAATATGGTCAAACGTCAAACATAACCGAAAAGTACTAACCTTTGTCAATTTAAAAGAGAGAAAAGGGTCAAATAAGGCCTTCTACTATTATGAAATAGTCACATAAGGCCATGTACTCAACAAAGTGTCATATTAGTACATATACTTGTATAAAGCAATCAAATGAATCCTAACGGCTTATTTAACACCTCCTAATCCCGATTTTAGCTTACATGTCGATTTTTTTGACTTGTATTTCAACCAATCTTAGTTAAATATTCGACATATGCCGTATAATGTATTCTAAAAAGATGGTCAGAAGTACGTTGAAACCAGGATTAAGAGGTGTTAAATAGGTCATGAGGACTCATTTGATTGTTTTTTACAAGTAGATGTACTTATATGACACTTTATTGAGTACATGACCTTATGTGACTATTCCATAATAGTAGAAAGCCTTATTTGACCCTTTTCTCTTTAAAAGGTGTTATGTATGTTGAAAGCAAGTGGTTCATTGGTGAATGAAGCTTAAGGTTGGTAGACAATGCCCCGCGGCTCACCCATGTTAGGGAAATAACTTTTTTTTAACTACTCCGTATAAAATTTCATTTGGGGTGATGTTTAGGGACCCTGGTTTACTAAAATTTATCACTGTAACTTGCTTGATTTTTTCTTAGGGAAATTAAATGAAAAGTAATTTGGTTTTATGACAGGTTTCAAGAGAAACTAGTTTGGAATCAGCACAAGTTTTTATGAAGAAATAATGCAAGAGAAATATTCATATGGGACTAGGGGAGAGAAGAAAGGAGGAAAGAGATCATACTTGTGGCTTCACTTCGACAATTTGCTGCCCTCTCTTGACGACAGCGGGTTCATTTGCAAGAACATTTTCCAAATGATCAAGCAATTCTTTAGCCTGGCAGGACCCAAAGTCAGGGTCCGCATCCTGGTGGTGCCAAACCAAGGCACTCTCTTTAGTTTCTATAGACGAGCCATCAGTTGCATCAGTGTATTGTTTCATTACAGGTTGAACAATTTGTTTCCACTCTACATCAGCATTCATGCATTCCCAATCTGAGCTTTTATTCCACCTGCTCAAATAGATAAATTACGGACAAGCATTAGCAACAGAAAACATTAGAGTAACACAAAGCTATCAGGGGGCATTAGGTTCACAGAATGTTCGATTATCTACGGTCATATCATTACTTTCACGAAGGTAATGTGAGATAACAGTAATTTGATTAGAATAATAAAATGTAATATTAATGTGCTCCAAATCAAAGACAACAATAGCTTATTTAAGGGTACAAATGAAATACTATCAAGGTAACCTCACCTCATTATTATTTAGATCACATCAGTATTAACTTTGGCAGTAACCTAACTATCTGATACTATCTGATTCTATCCCGGAAATCTGAAAACAACACAAAAACATGGAAAGTGTAGTGGCTCCATACCTTAAGAAAAAACCATGTTCAGCAGCCAGACCGAGCCTATCACATGGTTCAAGCCACTCACTCAAGGAACTCCTTCCTCGGCCACTAACAATAAACACCGTATTTTTGGGGTCATTAGAGAGAACACTCAGGCAACGAATGACTTCATCACTAGGAGAACTATCTATCGACGATTGAGGCACAATTGTTCCATCATAGTCCAAGAATATCGCCCTTCTGTGTGTCCTTTTGTACGATGACAATATGCAATCGATGGACAACTTTCTAAAACTCGGAGAAAGCGAAAGAACTCTGAAACGAAGTCCCAACCCAACACCCCAACAACGCTTGCTATAATGATCCTTACACGCCCTCTCCAAATCCATCAGAAAACTGCGGGCCCAATACGCAACATCATGAGACTTAATGTATCGGTAGTGTTTTTCATGCCTCAAATGTTTCTCAGATTCGGGCATGGTAATGGCTGTGCTTAGTGCTTCGGCGACAGCTTCAATGTCCCACGGGTTCACTCTAATTGCTCCACTCAAAGACGGTGAACAACCAATAAACTCAGACACCACAAGTGTGCTAGTCGGTCGAGCAGAATCAGACTTAATACCAGAAGATCCCTGTCTACATACAATGTACTTATACGGCACCAAATTCATCCCATCTCTGACTGCATTGACTATGCAACACTCCGCCACAGCATAATATGCAGTCTTTTCGTAGCGAGCAGCCGGACGGTCGATCAAAACCACCGGTTGGTATCCGGGTTTACCGAAAAGTTCATTGATTCTTTTAGTGGTTGAATATGTTTCCCTCTTTGCTTCTTGAACATCTTTCCCAGAGCTACGCGCTGGGTTGACTATTTGTACAAGAACAAGCTCTCCTTGAAACTTCTGATTTAGTTCCAATAAGTGTTGAAAAGCTAGCAATTTCAAACTGATGCCTTTAAAAATGTCCATATCATCCACTCCAAGAATCACCTTTTTCCCCTTATATTGCTCTTGAATTTCATTGACCTTGTTAATCGTGGAGGACAGCTCCAAAACAGATTCCAACCTGCCCATATGAATACCCACTGGCAAAATTTTTATATAAACGGTACGGCCAAAGTAATCAAGCCCGATATGCCCACGTTTCGATTCATAGTCCAGGCCTAACATCCTACTGCAACATGACAGAAAATGGCGTGCATAATCAAAAGTATGAAAACCAATGAGATCGCAGTTCAGAAGTCCTTTAAGAATATCGTCTCTGACCGGCAAAGTCCGGTATATTTCTGAAGAAGGGAATGGGCTGTGGAGAAAAAATCCGAGTTTGACACGGTGGTAACGTTTCCTCAGAAAAGTTGGGAGAACCATAAGATGATAATCATGTACCCATATGTAATCACTGTCAGGATTCATGACTTCCATTACCTTGTCGGCAAATAACCTGTTAGCAGATACATATGCTTGCCACAGCTGACGATTATATCTATCTCCATGATCTGGGCACATAGGTAACATATAGTGGAAAAGAGGCCACAGATATTGCTTACAGAAACCGTAATAAAACTTCTTATGAATGTCTGGGGGTAGAAAAGTTGGAACACACTTGAACTCGTCCAACAATATCTGTGCAACTTCCTCTTGTTCACTGGGTTCAATCTCAACCTTTAGGGAACCCACGTACAAGAACTCAGTTTCAGAAGAAAACCCATCCTGCATTTGTAAGTGAAGGGAATCTTCATCCAAACTGAAACACCACCGTGAAGTTTCTTTATCCTTCTGAGCATGCAAAGGCAACATATTAGAGACTACAATTTTACGGTCTTGATGGATGGGTGAATTAAAATCCAAGTCACCATCATTGCTTCCATCAGAGATGATTCCAGGAACAGTCATTAGCCGAGGAAGAGCTCTAGGAGTTTGAGGAACATCCAAAATTTCTTCACAAGCCACGTCCAGGAAGTTTGTAGAAGATCTTGATGCCATGTATTGTACTTGACTTAAAAGGATGCTGACAACATAAAAATTATAGATACCTGTTCTACAATGTGAATCAGGTCACACTTGTTATTATACAAACAGGCTCACCAACCTACAAAGTGAAAACAAATACATATTAATTTGCATTCATGCACACATTGCAAAAAAGATCCTACATGCAAGTATCATTAAGATCACACTTTAATGTTCCCAAGAAATGACTCAAGTTTTTGGGTAAAAAAACATTTCCCAGGATTCCATACATGTGAGAGTGTGTGACACACTTGTTTATACAGGCTTTGGATCAGAAAATGTTGGGAGCAAAGATTTCTAAAATATGTAATTAATAGATGATTGAAATTTGATGATTTTAATGAAACAAGTTATTCTATTCCTGACAAAAAAACTTGACCAGATGCCATTTTATTTGAATGTAAATTTCTAATGTTAAGGCATAGTGCAAGACAAGTAAAAACACAGGCAATGCAAAAGCATATCGAGCTTATGTATGGGGGGGCAAAATCAGAGAAAAAAGAAAATAAATATAAGACAATGCTTTGGGGAACTAAATCAATTCACGTTCTGCAGTGAGAAAAGGCAATTGAAAAGAAACATATTATTATTATTATAAGCAACACACAAAGTGTGCATTAATTAGGCATAGTATTATTTTCTATAAAAGACCCAACCTTCAAAAAGTGTTCACTAGTGAGAATGGTCTACTATTATAACTGGCAAAAAATCCTTTTCATCCACTAATCGCATAAAAACAAGTGCTATAATTAATAAGGCAAGGAATACATGATCCTCATGTATTTGGTTTAAGATAAGGATAAATGTCACACGTAAAAAACATGTTATCCAACCAAAGCCAGGGTGCACTATTTGGACATTTCATTTATTCCCCACAAACAAAACGTGACAACACAAGAACTTACCAGCTAAAGATATCCAAGAATCCAAAATATATGTTTCTGATGAGCTCATAACTGGATAGATTTCTAAATAGTATTATTACAAAAAGGTATCATACGGCTATCAACACTAAAAGGTCAAGATATTATCAGGACCTACTGATAACATACATAGTCATAGTCATTTGTAAAACAAACTCTATCATCCATCAGGCTGATCTCTGAATCAGTAGGCAATCAGGGGCACTTCTTTCTGGCGACAAGGTGCATTACGAGATATTAGTTTGTTTACCAGTAACAATGAAAAAAAGTAACCTTCAAAATTCCTCCAAAAACATACAATTCCTAAAATCATTGATAGCAGAAGAGCTTCACGAAGAATCACATATTCCGGGTGAGAAAATGAAGAAGGCCAATAAAAAACTACAGAAACAGATAGAAAAGGTCTCAAAAAAGAAAGGAACAAAAAGAAGACAATCTGAGAATCGCACACAAGACGACTCAATGATACTGCAAGTCTCCAACTAGTGAGTTAAATACTTAAATAAATGGGACTAAAATCATATCCTATCTGAGGTATGCGTAAATCCCAAAAAATCAAGAAGGTCATTTAAAATATTTATTTATATTTAAATATTGCGAAGGATATAAAACTCAAAAACGCAATTACCCATCAAGTCCACAACAAATGAAACCTGAAGTCAGAAAACCAAAATCAAATCTAACAGGCGGTTGAGCAACACAGAAAGAACGCCAATTCCATCATCTGCTTCAAAACCATAAGAACTACTAGTAGCAAACAAGCAAATGAAACACGAAACTTAAATCATTTAAAAAACCATTTGAACCCAAGTAATTCATTTTACACATTCATTTATTTACTTAACAGAACTGATTCAGCATCAAACCACCATAACCCAAAACTCAACAGAAAAAAATTGAAGCCAAACATGGCAAACAGCATATCAGAGAGGAAAAGGAAGATTGATCATATACGTCGGAACTCCGGCGAGGCTTCAACCGGAAAACACCGCGGACGTCCAGTTCCGATGGGAAGCGTCGAGGTCAGAGAGGGAAGGAAGGAGGGAGGGATAAGTGCGTCTCAAGTTTTAACTGAGGATATAAAGAGACCGGGAGTTGAAAAAGGAAATTACGTTTTTATCCAGACAGCGTACAACCAGGGAAGCAAGAGGTACGACGCGTCGTGCACGGTTGACGCTAACGGCCTTCTTTGCGTGGTGATAAGCAAATGGATAAAGTCGCGTGCCAGCTAAGCATAACCGTGGTTAACTCAGATCGAACCATGGGTTTGGGATGGCGGATCAAGTGTGTCTTATCCACTACGCAATGATTATGCCCCGGCTTTTGCGACTTTATTACAGCCTTGCCCTTACCTGCACATGATCCACATGTTCATTAAATGTGAGTCACAATGTAGGATACAATGCAAATATAGAGAGGCATAATCAACCATTAGTGTTAATTGATGGAGAGATTGTGTTTGTTGACTGGTAGACTGGTAGTAGGTGTGCTCAATGCATATTGTTGTTAATTTGATGTATCAGACTAATTAATAAAAGTTCACACTCAATATGTTTAACTGACCATAAAGTTAATTAACTCTATTAATAATAATATTTGTTTCAATAAATAAAAATCTAAGTATTCAAGAACTACATTTAATTTTTTACGCAATCGTAAGAAAATTTCAAATTTGATCAAAGTTAGATATAATAAAAGATTAAGAAAATTTATGTTGCTCGAAGAATAAGGTATAAAATATTTAACTTAGAAGGAGGTATATGTAGTAATTGTTATATGGGAGAATTCCCTGAATAGGAGTAAAAACATTTTAAAATTCCAAAATAGGACTATCATGTTTTTTATTCCTTGAATATGAGTAAATTTCTGTCAAGTTTGACATTACTAGGCTTTAAAACATGACATTTTTCCCAAACATGACAGATTACTCCTATTTAGGGAATAAAAAATATGATACTCTTGTTTTTTAATTTCAAAACGTTTTTGCTCCTATTTAGAGCAATTTCTGTTGTTATATAAAGTGATAATTTTGACAAAGAATAAATGATAATTGTTGAGAGGTAGGCAACACTACATTTCTTTGAAACTGATTTTTTTTGCTAAGCATGGATTATCTTTGTCCAATGTTGAGGTCAATGATACAATATGACTTCTAATATGTGTGGCGAGCTTAATGGATCGAAAACTCTTTTGTTGAATGAAAATCTGCACACAAGATATATTCATTATTTTGCTCACCAGGTGCAATTTGTTGTGGTAGCTATTGCACCAAATAACAAGTTTGTTGGTGGCTTCTTTTAATATATATTTATATCCATGATTACTAACATTGTGGGATCTCTCTTGTAAAAGAAAATACGAGTTTCGGCAAAAACAATATGAAACAATGATAGAGATTTTAGAAAAGGGTGAACTTACATTGTTCGTGTTTTTATTTTTTGTATGTGGTCCCCAACAATCCAAGTATTTAACAATACATTTGATGATGGAACTGGTTTAAAATCAAGGGGCATTGCTAGGACATTGACAAAAATTAAAGATCGAGAATAATCTATTTGTTTTAATTGCTCACTTCATGAAGAAAGTATTGGGGTTGATGATTTTTTTAAAGAAGATTGGGGTTGATGAATATATTGCCATATCTATTGTAATAAAAAGATCAAAATTTTATCAAGATGATGAGCTTAATTAAGAGCGCCAATGGCAAATTTCAAGATTTGAGAGAAAATGAATGAGAATACATCGAGTGTTTGTGTCATGTATAGTACTGATAAAGTTTGAGTTGGTTTTAGTGTTACCAGTTTCAAAAGTAACACTTGAAAGAGTATTCTTTGCAATGAATATTATCAATAAACATCTTCATCACAATTAGTTTTAAGACGACTTTCTTACGGATTGTGTATTGTGCTAGACCGAGAGGGATAGTTAAGAAGTATTGATTATGAAACTATTATGCAACATTTTCAAAATATGAGAACTTGTATAATTGATTAACGAGGTTACACAAATGGTCTATTTAGTATGTCAATAACTATAACTTAAGTGAATGACTTGCTTTTTAACGTTTTTATTATTGTTGTGTTGAAGTTATGTAAATCATATTTTAATAACAATGTGTCTCTCCTTTCACAAATCTCTCAGTCCGTCACTTGGAGTCGCTCATATAAGTTTGCAAATGACTTCTACACACTTCTATAGTAAGAAATGGCTCTCAAATGGTAACATGCATCCAATGATATTTGGTACAACTTTCGAGAGAACTGACACAGATTGTCAAGAAGTTGAGATCTCATTAAATAACTAACTGTCACACTTCTGAAATAAATACTATCACACAAGTACACAAATAACACAACTACGTACTCAGACTACTCGTGACTTGAGGGTCACCATTTGCAGCATAATTAGATTATAGGGATGATAAGTGAATTCTTAACTACTTTCAAAAAACAACAACAATTACTTTTATTGCAAAATTGTTGTTTTTAACTAATTTGTTTTATAACAGTACTAAAAGAAATAATGATGAGTATATGATCAAAATGAAGGTGTTGTTGATAAAAACTTGATTTTTTATAGTTCAGTGACTATAATAGTAATTTTCTAATCATTGTTATGTTTAATTTTACACGGTTGATCTTGAGGGTATACTCATAGTAACTTTAATACATTTTTTGTCCATGAATTTTATTTCATTAGTATATAAATAAAAAACTCAGTAGCACTCTTCAAATAAAACTCAGTAGTAAAGTACATAGTGAAAGGAACATTAATATACTCCGGTATGATTAACATACATACATACATACATACATACATACATACATACATACATACATACATACATACATACATACATACATACATACATACATCCATACATGCATGCATGCATGCATGCATACATACATACATACATACACACACACACACACATACATACATACATACATACATACATACATACATACATACATACATACATACATACATACATACATACATACATACATACATACATACATACATACATACATACATACATACATACATACACACATACATACACACACACACATACATACATACATACATACATACATACATACATACATACATACATACATAGATACATACATACATACATACATACATACATACATACATACATACATACATACATACATACATACATACATACATACATACATACATACATACATACATACATACATACATACATACATACATACATACATACATACATACATACATACATACATACATACATACATACATACATACATAGGGGTGAGATCACACACAAACCATGCTTAATTTAGTAACCTACAAACTCAATAATATGCAACACTTTGAACTTCAATATGCAGTACAAATAATGTAAATATGCACACTTTGAACTTCAATATGTAATACAAATAATGTAAAGATGATTTGCATGGGAGGACTAGTTTGTATGTTATCTCACCCCTGCATCTTGACATTATTTGTAACTGCATATTGAAGTTCAAAGTGTTGTATATGGGAGAGTTCAAATAAAAAGGAGTCTTAACGTGTAAAATGAAAATTAATGTGAGTCATCCAAATTTTCAATCTGATGCACAATAATCATTATCGAATGTATTGTGCATTAAAACTTGTCAGATGCACTTTTTCGAAATGTGCATCAGATAAGTTTTAATGCACAGTGCATTAGATAATGATTATTGTGCATCACATTGAAAATTTGAATGGCTCAGATTAATTCTCATTTTACACGTTAAGACTTCTTTTTATGCATGCGCAACAAATGCAAGCTTGGTCCTGGGTGTAAGTCAACCATTTGGAATAGTTATTTAGCCATGTGAAACAACTAAAATCAAGTGTAAGACGACGAGGAATGAATGGTAGCCAGTTTACCAACCAACATAGTTTTTTCAACATAATGGATTATTTAGAGTCCGTTTGGTGACTCTCTTTTTCGGATCAACCAATTTTTTCACCAAACATGATATTTTTAATTTCGCGCGCTGAATTGTGTAATATTCAAAATAAGTAAGGTTGAAATTACTTTTCTTCCTGCATTGGTTGATGTTACTGTAGAGTACTATTTTAGCTATTTTTCACCTATTTTTTTCTTGTTTTATTAATAAAATACATTTTAAATATTCCCCCCCATAAATTAGCCAATACAACCACTCCAGCCAGAACTTCATAAATTTTAGCAGAATCGGCCAATTTAAGTGTTTCCAAACAGGCTCTTAATATATAAATCCCTTCGTCCCTTAAAACTATGTCATCTTTCTTATGTTTGGTGTCCTGAAAACTTTATCTCTTTCCTTTTTAATCTGTAATTCGTATTATTTTTCTCTCCTGCAGACAAACTTCAACCACATAAATTTTACTTTATTATTTCATGTGTCGCCAAATTAAATTTGGAAAAATTATAAGGGACGGAGGGAGTAAGAGTGAACACTGATAAGTTGGAGTGGTTCAAGTGGACCGTACACCATACAAATGATGATTCTTGAACCTCGAGGCTAGCTTAATTAGTCGCGCAATCGGCATTTCGTCTCATCTTCGTGATAGTTTGGTCTCATATTTACTTTTAAAGCCCTCATATCATCAAACAAGATCATCAATCCATCTTTAGATCTTAAATTTTAGTTTTTATATTTTATTTTTGCATTCTCTTGAAGTGTTGGAGAAGAAGCCATTTTTCTCCTCTACAATCGGTTTTAGGTAATATTTCTTGTATGTTATTGTATTTCCTTTATCTTAGTTACACTTTTGTAATTAGTATGAGCTCAAGAGGCTAAATTCTTAGCTAAGGCTAGGGATGAACTTCTATACCCACTGGGTGTTTGATAAAAGTTCTAAACCAATAAATTGTGGTTTATCTTTTATACTTTGATTGCTTATGACTATTGTGTACAACATAAAAGTATGTTAAATTTAGTTTGTACTTGCAATTAACGTTGAGGTCTAAACTATGAATACTAAAGGATAAACATATATAGAACCGAGAATAGAAATATATCATGTATTATATGATACCGGTGTGATGCCTTGATATTTAACGGGTTTTTCGGTGGATGAATTAAGTCGTAACGGGACTTACATGTAACGAAAATCACCATCCCACTGCTATAACCGGAGTTGGAATATATTAGCGACACTGTATTCATAATTATTGAGAAAGAACTAATATTTACCCCTATTAAAGCATTTAAGTGATTCCCAAAGCTTTAGTTATTGTTATCAATCATCTTAAATTCGAATTAATTAAAGTTGTCTTCGTGAATTAAAAGTGAAAAGCCAAGATATAACAAAACACAAATTAAAATCTATGCACTTTACTCATTTCTTTATTTAAAGTTATATACTCTCAGACTTAAATTAAACAACGTTTCCATGTAGATTCAGCTCAGTATTTTACCGGAATTTATTACTATATCGGCACTTGTACACTTGCAAGTTTAACCCGGTCAATGATTCTTCACTTATCAACTAGCCATCCTCATTTAAAAAAAAACAACTAGCCATCCTTATCACTATTTGGTTCTGTAAAACTTTAAACAAATGATTTGAATGAGAAAGGATGATTTCCACTTTTTCATTGAATTGCTTATATAGTCATTGCAACATGGATATAAAAGGTAAACATGTCAAGACCTAAAATATACCAATTTACATGATCAATTCTAACCATAAATATATGCAAAGTATAATAAAAAGATTTATACAATATTCTATCATTAACACCCCCTGCAAGCTTAGCGAGGCGATCTAACAAGAAGACGACGATGCAAAGCTTGAAATCGTGTGGTGTCCACTGCCTTTGTGAATATGTCAGCAACCTGATCGATGGACCGAACATGGCGAACTACGAGTGCACCAGACTGAACTTGCTCCCGAACAAAATGAAAATCAATTTTGATATGTTTGGATCTTTGATGAAAGACGGGGTTGGCAGTGAGGAAGGTTGCACTGAGATTATCACAAAGAATAATTGGTGGTGGAGTGAACGGAGTGCCCATTTCGTGGAGCAGTTGACGTATACATATGAGCTCGGCCGCTGCAAAAGCAATAGCTCGGTATTCAGCTTCGGTACTAGAGCGAGAGAAAACTTGTTGTTTGCGTGATGACCAACTGACGAGATTTCCTCCGTAGTACACTGAGAAGCCATGCTGGGAGCGGCAGTCATCTGGGTCAGACGCCCAACCAGCATCGGTGAATGTGACAAGGCTGGAATCACGCATTTTCCCAAATGCAAGGCCATTTGATATTGTACCTTTTAGGTACCGTAAGATCCTCTTAACCGCCGACCAATGCGTAATGGTTGGTTTATGCATAAACTGACATACACGATTAACCGAATAAGAGATCTCTGGGTGTGTAATAGTGACGTACTGCAGGGCACCCACAATGCTGCGATATAAGTGAGGATCCGAAAATGAGTCACCAGTGGCTTGTAACCGTGAAGCAGGCTCTGCTGGAGCAGAGATAGGCTTGGCATTGGCCATATGACACCTGTTTAGTATGTCATGAATATATTTCTTTTGGGATAAGAGAATACCAGACGGAGTGTGGAGAACCTCAATCCCAAGGAAGTAATGAAGAGTGCCCAAGTCCTTTAAGGAGAATGTGGTATTGAGGTGCTGAACAAACTCATCTATGAATTTGACATTGGAACCAGTGATAATTAAGTCGTCAACATAGACTAGGACATAAACAACATCCTGATCATACCGTTTGATAAATAAAGAGGAGTCTGAGATACAATTTTTGAAGCCATGGTGATGAAGAGACGATTGGAGCTTGTGAAACCAAGCACGCGGTGCTTGTTTGAGTCCGTAGAGAGCCTTAGAGAGGCGACAAACATGAGTCTGTTTGTCACGTGAAATGAACCCTTGAGGTTGGTCCATATAGACGGTTTCACTGAGGTCACCATTGAGAAAAGCATTGTTCACATCAACTTGTCGAAGATGCCAGTTCTAAGTGACCGCAAGACTGAGAACAACCCGAATGGTGGTGGGTTTGATCACATGACTGAATGTGTCGAAGAAGTCAATGCCTTCTTCTTGCAGAAATCCTTTTGCAACTAGGCGAGCTTTGTAGCGCTCGATTGTGCCATCAGCTTTCCTCTTAATCCTGTAAATCCACTTACACCCAACAATGTTAATCCCATAGGGCCTAGGAACAAGCTCCCAGGTTTTATTACGCATAAGAGCATCATATTCAAGCTGCATGGCGTGCTGCCAGTTGGGATCTTTGGAGGCCTGAGAGAAAATTTTGGGTTCAACGGGGGTAATGTGGTTAGTGAGTAGAGGATATTTAGTAGAGGTGAGAGCTTTGGATTGAAGATTACCTGTTTGGGCACGAGTTACCATTGTATGATGGGAATCAGAAGAGGCTCGGAAGTAGGAGGGAGCACCTGAGTAGGTCGGAGCCGGTGGTGGTTCGGTTGAGGAAGTTGGCGGGGAGATGTCAGGGCTGCCATCAGGCAATGTGGTTGGAGACAATGGTGATGAGGCGGCTGAGTTGGGAGGGTCTTGAGGGGAGGAGAGAGGTATAGATGGAGATGGTGTAACTGATGGTACTGGACAGAGAGATGAGGCATGCTGCAAAGGATCAAAGGGAAGAGACACAGAGGGAATGACAGGTGGAGAGGTAGACGAACTGTGGGATAAGTATGGGTAGACAGACTCATCAAAAACAATGTGTCTGGCAATAAAAGATTTGGAAGAAGATACATGAAAACAAATATAACATTTGTGTTTGGAACTATACCCCAAAAAGATACATGGTAGTGAACGAAATTCCAATTTGTTGCTAGTGTAAGGTTTGAGGAAGGGGAAGCATAAGCACCCAAAACATTTTAAAAAACCATAGTCTGGTTTACGAGAGTAAAGACTTTCATATGAGGATTTAAAATCAAGATTAGGTGTAATGGTGTGATTGGTAGCACGGTTTAGGTGCATCCAACCAAAATGATGTGGATGACTATTCCATTCATTGATTGCCATGTGTTATAATTTATTCTATGTTAACATTGGCCCATTGATGATGCTCTAAGCTTTCATTTTCTTCACCACCATTTACTTCAATCGGCTAGCGATATAACATGAAATTAGAATCGAACTTATGATCTCAATTCTTTATTATGTTTTCTCTATTTAATATGTAATCAATTACTAATCATTGTAGCTTCTTAAATCAAAAATTGGATTCAGTCCTTCACGAATCACTCTCAAGCCTTGTGGTAGTTTTGCAGGGAAAAAGTGAAAACCACTCTGAAACAAAGGCTGCTCGCCAACAAGTTGATCCTATTGAACTTATAAAACTCAACTATTACCGGAAAGGTATGGTCATATTATTTGAATGCAAAGAAAATCTTCACAAGTTATCAATATTTTTATTTATTGAGTTTACCCTTGGGTGTATCTCGGAAAAATGAAGAAATATTAATAAAATAATTAATTAATTAAATAGCCAAAAAAAAAAAAAAGAGATGAGACAGAGTTTAGCCAAAGCTCGTGCTACGCACGATGTCCTTAAAACGTATTCGTCGCCTCCCACGGTGCTAGGAGCGTTGCAACGACCGTTTCCCAGGATACGGTGGCTAACGAACCAACGTTTGAGCACACAAACGAGAGTTCCGGTGAACGGGAACAAAGGAAGAACACTTAGGAATTTTTCGGAGAGCTGCAGGTGTTTTTCAGAGCTAAAACGTGTGTATGGTTGGTTGTGAACGTGTAAAACTATGTGTTTGTTGCAAAGCACCTGTCAGCTATTTATAGGAGGATTTGTGGTGTGATAATTGAGCTTTAATGGACCTGAACGTTGCACATAAATGTGCAGCACGTTGGACATTAATATGTTGAAAAACTGTCCATTTAAAGATGCATTAAAAGACAAGAACGTTGGACATTAACTTTCGTAACGGCTTAGGTATTCTATTCCGGAAGCCAACAGAATACCTCTAAGGTCTTCTGTTCGGAAGGCACCAGAAGAGCCCAGAGGTCTTTTGTCCGGAGGCCAACAGAACTCCCCCACGAGGTGTTCTGTTCTGTAAGCCACCAGAATACCTTACGAGGTCGCCCGCGCACACGAGTCGCGGTTTTTCTTCTCCGTTTCGGGATTTGATCGGCAATCCCCTGCGCGTAAGAGAGAGCCTTTACCTTTAGGAATCTTAACTCCTTAAAAGAGGCTTCCCTTTATAAGGGGGTGAAAATCCCTTAAGTTTTCCGGTGTGGTATAAAACACACTAGAAACCCATTACTTTCCCAAATTTTCCATTTGAACGAGTGAACTTCGAGAATAAATTTCTCATTCACCCGTTATCCGTTTTGAGTGTACCATATATCGAATTGTAGCCCTTAACAAGGACAATCCGAAACCACTTTGACCCGACCCAAATCGGAAGTGGACCCCACTAAAATAATTGCCCCAAAATGACCATGTAATGCAATTTTTAACACATTTTTCCAACATTTACTTCTAAATAGTGCTGGGTTGTGGTTATGTTTGTGGTTCAAACTGAAGAGCGCAACATGTATGATCAACATTGGATTTCTTTCTCATTGCATTTGCAGGGAGAGGACAAAAAAAGCAGTATGCTTCTTCATGAGAACTAAAATAAAATGACACCCCAAGGTATGTTGTTAAGCACACTTCTAAGTTAGCATGTTAAATCTACCTTACTATTGAGCCTTGGCATCCAAAATAGTACTTTAAATTTAAAATTCTAAAGTTGGTTGGGTGCAGCTACCCTATGATTGGGTAAATTATTGAGAAGGAGAAAGTCTGCTATGAGGGGAAAAAATAGAAATAATTACATTAATATGACCAAAATAAAGATGATTTACAAAAATATGACTAATGACTAGAGTAGAAATGAAATCATAGTAATTCATATTCAAGTTTTGAGCTTAAGTTACCACAACACCACATTGTAGTAATGAATAGTCATATTTATGTAAATATGTTTTATTTTAGTAATATTCTTGTAAAAAATTCAAAAAAATACTTCCTAGGAGAAGTAATTGATGGCAGGTGTGTGAACATTTGGTATCTTTTATGACCGAAGAATGACATTTAATTACTCAAATGGGAATATGTATATCAATGAGACCATGTCATGTTTATAATTTTAGTACCCTAATTGCGAGTTCGATCATATGGATTATATATATGCTAAAACAAGTTATTCAAAAGGAATTGAAGTTTGTTTCATTTCATTTCAAGCAACATGACTTTGACTCTAGCATAAGGAATCTTACAAAAAAAAATTACTCTTTTTTTCATGCTGTGAGTTCCTCCATATTATATTGTAGATACCTTAAATGAAAGGAAACTCAAGCAAAAGTAAAGCACCATACATCCCTTCCCATACTTTCACTAAATATGTGTGTGTTTCATAAAAAAAAACTAAATATGTGTGTGTGGTCACATATTACTGATTACTTGATTAGATATGAAGAAAAGCATAAAAATGAAAGCACATTTCTCTTGGACTTTCTTCTTATGCTTTCACAATATGTGTGTGTGGATGGATATATGATTTTACTGATTAGATATGAAAAACACATAAAATGAAAGCATGTTTCCTTTGGACTTTCTTCTTATATTTTTTGTTGCTTCAGTTGGGTGTACAAGCCTTTAGTGAAATTTCAGAAGCTAACCAAGTACATTATAAGTCAATGCAATCAAGTAAGAGCTGCAACTGTTGAAGTCCATATCTTCTTTTGTATTTTGGATTCAATCATTCCCATATTTCTATGTGCCTTTCATCATTTTTTTTCTGTTTGTTGCTTAGTGAAAAATGATTTTTAATTAAGCATCTTGATTTCCAATTTCATTTGAAATTGTTAACAAGATTAAATTTTCTAGATACATTTTCAACCAAAGTTCTTAATTTCATAGTTTTAGATTAAATGTCTTTTTTCTTTGATAAGATAAAGTTAAAGCTTTTGGCCTCTTCACCATCTTTTTTGACTTTCATTTGCAGGAAAAGTTAAATGTTATGCCCGTGAGAGGTTTATTTTCACAAGTGCCGTAAGGGGTGTACTTTTATTAATTATTTATTAAATTCTCTTTTAACATTTCTTTAGCCTAATGTGTGTTATACTTTTATTAATATGCAAGAGATGTTCTTTGTTTTATTTATATACAATTAATAATTACTGATTTTTGCTTAGCATTGATTATTATGCTTTCATTTGATGGTAAATGTCCTCGGAAATTCTCTTTTGACTTTCATTTGATTGAAATTTTCCTCGGAAGCACTATATAGACCGTGTTGGTTTGATGTTGAGGTACAAATGCCCAATTACCTCACTGGAAAATAGATTGATAAGGCTCTCTGATCTTGAATTTAATTTTTTTAAATACTTAGCATTATATAGTCTATATCCTTCATTGTTTGCAGGTAATGATACCTGAAATGATTTTATTATATTCTACTGAGTGAAGTGATTTTTGCAGTTGATATGCTTGTTATACATATTATTATCTCATTAGTCTTGAGTTCTCATTTTGCTAAGCTCTCCATATATTTTTATGATTGCAAGCATGTTGTCCTCCCCCCTCAAGGACTAAAGTTTACTACCATTTTTAATACACTAACATGTAACACTCCACAATAGAAGAAAATTTGATAAGTTGATCAAATAGCAGTGGATAGATTACTCAATTGGTTTTTGTTCATTGATTAATATTTGAAGGGCAACCATCAAATTCATCAGTAATGCTGAGGTGAGACTACACAAACGGTTGATCAAAATGAAGAAACATTTTGACGATCTTCTGGACTTGAGATTCGAAGAGGTTCACAGGCACATCAGGAGCAACCTGATGATACAACAAGTTTTCAACTCTGAGCAAAAGGCTCAACTCCAAATCCAGCTCTCAAACCAGCCAGAACTCAAGCAAGAGATAGCTGCCCTACGCGCCAGAGATGAAGAGCTAGAGAATCAAATTCTAGCATACCAAAAGCAACAAGCATCAACAGGTGCCTCCCCATCAGTAGCCGAGCCCTCTGCTCAGGTACCTTCTCTCCCTTCTTTACCCCCTAACCTTGAGCAAGCTCTTCTAAAGATACAAGAGCACGAGGCATACATCAACAAAATGAAGAATGAGGAGTTCCCAGCCATGCTCAAGCTCTCACACAAATTTCTCGTAGAGCAGCAGGCCCATGCCCAAGCATATGAGCAACTCACGAAGAATGAACAACTTCCAAATTCTACAAAAGGCAACCCAAGACACCTTTTGGAAGCAAGGCAGTGATTATCAAAAGATGGGGCAAGACCTGGAGAATACAAAGAAGAAGGTTCAAGAACTAGAACTTGAAACTTAAAGTCAAGGATGAAGTCAAGACTGACCTCATGGACATCAAAAACTACATCAAGGCTCTATCCATCCATGTCTATGGTCTCAATCCTGCAAGAAGAACAACTGAAGACATTGATGATGAGATTGAAGAGCTCTTTGATGAAAGCTACATTCCTAATGATGCCAAAAAGGGGGAAAATACTCCACAAGCAGGCCCCTCATCTTCCAGTTCACTAGCGGCCAAAAAGGGAGCAGAGAAGGCGAAATAACAAGCGACTTCAGGAAGAAATGGAAATCAGAAAAAGGAAAGCTGAAGAAGCCAAAGTCAAGGAAGAAGCCAAGAAGAAATCAGAAGAAGACAGACAAGAGTAGGCTAGACCTTAAGTCCGAAAATGACTAAAAACTATTGTACCTTAGATCTTGACCAATGTACAAAAATCTCAAATAAAATAAAAATATTTCTTTCTTGTGTTGTATAGTTTTGGCATCATCAAAAAGGGGGAAATTGTCAGTACCCAATTTTGATAGATTTTGATGATGCCACTATACACTGCACTAGTACATTATGTCTTATTTATTTGCGTTTTAGTGTTCAAAAGTGACAAAATAATTGTACAATTTTTGAGACTAATAAAATTATGCTGGAAAGTTAAAATGCAATAAGGTAATTTTTATTTACCTTAATAGGATATTTAAATCCTACCAGTATAATTTTATTTGTACACAAAAATAAATTAAGTCACACAGGTTCGAAAATCACACACATTAAATTAAAATGATTGGAGACAAAACTTGACCAGTATTTAATACTGGATCAAGTACACGGACCTAAAGCTGGATGCACACATGAACTGTTTTGGAGAAGATGCTCCCACGGCGGAATCATTCAAGACAAGGAAACCATCTCATTAAAAGCTCCTCCACAAGAAGATGAAAGTACAAACTTGTCATTGCCAGACCTTCAACGAACAAGATTGATCCATCCTAACCAACGGATGAGATTAATCAACAGGAGAAGCCTATAAATAAAGGCTGAAACAAAAGTTTCTAATCAAGCTTTGAGCATCCAAAGTAGAGAAATACTTCCATTGAGCATTCACGAGCTATCTAGCAAAAGAGAAAGTGTGAAACTATACTTTACTCTCTGCTTGGACTCATTCTTCACTAAACTTCCAAGTCACAAGTTTTCTTTGATAAATCTTAGAAGTTTAGTTCCTAGTTGGAGGTTAGAACTTTTTTGTAACAAATCACAAAACATTGTTGTAGACACTTTGAAGGATTGTGTTGTCAAATCCTAAGTGTGGTTAGATAGATAGAGTACCTTTTGATCCTCACTGGATCAATCAAGAAAAGTCTAAGGATTGAGTAACTTGGAGTGGTGTTGTACTCTTTGTGAAACACCTTCAATCTAGGCCTAAGTTTTGTAAAGGCTAGATTGACACTAAGTGTATTGGGCTTAATACTTTAGTGGAAATCCATATGAAAGAGGCCAGGTGGGACTGGACGTAAGAGGATTACACCACCTCTGAACCAGGATATACTGTGTGTTGATTTACTTTCAGTCAACAAAGCACACACCAAACACTTCTCATAAAAGTTTGTAGTTTGCCAGCAACATCCTAAGCAGTAGTCTTAATTGACCCTACTGCTTATCCTACTCCTTAATAACTTGCTTTCTTTGAAACAATTTTCACACAGGAGCCTTGACATATCACTAGCTAGTAAAAGGTCTGTTCTATCGGATCTCAAGAATTCATCTTTTAAGTCCAGCAGGTGCCTCAACAGTTCACTTATAACCACCCAACTGCTGAGCCCACTACTCTCATAAATTTCCCCTAAAATTCATTCCAGCACATTTCCTGAAAGCTCAATTCATCCTGAACAATATTATATAATCAGTCTTTCCATACCTTCATTTTTATTTAAGCAGGTGCCTCATCAGTTCCCTGGTAACTATCCAACTGCTGAGACCACTACTCTCATTAAGGTTGATTATCAATCCATCTCATTACATCATCAGAATGCCCTTTTCATTCTGAGAAAGATTTTGCTTGCACTTTCACCATACACTCAGTATTTCACTAGTAGTTACCTCAGCAGTTCCCTGCCTTCCAGTCAACTGCCAAGCCAACTGCTCACTACAAGTCCAATTTTTACCCAAGTTAGAAAAGTATCATACATTGAACATCTAGAGGTTAAAGAATTCCGCTGTGCATCTGTCACGCCCCGGACCGCATCCGAGCCACGTAGACAACCGCCGTACAACCCGATAAGAACAACAACAGTTCATCCCTATTGAGTTGTACAAGGCGTCCGATTTATTCTATTGCCAAACCGATTAGTAAACACATACAATCAACATCAATATCATAATCAATCAAATGCGGAAAATAATAAAATGTTTGATACTTAGCCACATGTGGCAAACACGGGCACGCAGGCCCCCAACAGTTTTAATGAAAATATTGTTCAAAAATCCATGAGCAGTTTATACATTTGAAATAAGAATGGAAGCACGAACCACGTCTTCCTTCTCGATCAATCACCCTAGGCAAAGGTGCAGGTAGTAGGACTCTAGCCTCAACCTGAAAATGTGAGGGCCCCCGGAGGGGTCAGTACTCCATAGAAGTACTAGTGACAAGCAGGCTATATGAAGAATAACTAATGTTTCAGACACGAGACCCAAAAATAGGGTGATATATACATATAGATGTCCCTCATCCACCCGATGATACATACTGTATATATACTCGTAAAATCCTCAACCCGTAGGTCATTTACCTCAAATAGTCTTTTAGAGATAAAGTTCTTACCTGACTTTTCTCACTCCTTTCCCGGTTACCTAGCTCACAAGCTATAGTCTACCTTCGATTCATACTACCGAGTGTTTTAGGATCATTTACCGTCCAAGGCACTCAACCCATCCTGGAGTATTTAAGATCATTTACCGTCCAAGGGTACTCGGCCCCACATGGAGTATTCTGGATCATTTACCGTCCAAGGGTACTCGACCCCACCTGGAGTATTCTGGATCATTTACCGTCCAAGGGTACTCGACCCCACCTGGAGTATTCTGGATCATTTACCGTCCAAGGGCACTCAATCCCCAGTCTATTCTCTACCAAATCCTAACCTGGATATGGCTAACCTTTCATTCCTTTAACTATGGACAATGCCTAGCCCTATAGTCATATAACAATCCTTAGGATCCAACGTGGGCGGGTCCCACCCGAACGGCCCACGTTAACCTACTCAAAACTGCTCGTTTTGAGCATAACCCAATACTCGATCGAGTATTAACCCATACTCGGTCGAGTACAGGAGACAGTAGTCCACAAAGCAGATTTACAACAAATACCCGATCGGATATGTGTCAATACCCGGTCGGGTATGGCAGTTGACTTGGCGGTCAACGCCCCTTTTTACCCCCCAAACGGAGTCCGATTAACTTGAAATTTTATACACATATACTTCTTGATGTCCTTGATCCAACAATACCATTTTGGATCCCTGGATCATCACACAAAATATATTATCACATTTTTAATCACCAAACCTACATAACATGTTTTTCAACTATGTTTTATGCAAAATCATGGCATAAGCAAATACTTGATTATCTTTAATCATTCCACAAAACTTATCCTTGATTACTTTAGGTAATCTCATGCCTAACGCAAAAGTTATAAAGCATAAATCCGTCTTCTCACCTTAATGAAGCTTATGAAGTTCTAGCCTTCCCGATTTAGCTCCGACGAAACTCCGGCGAACTTCAACGAACTCCGGCGACAACTCCGGCGACCTTTTCAACTCCGTGAAAGTTCCTTGAATACCTTAGACAAGTTACTAACAAGGTTTTATCATCATAAAACCCATAGTAATACAAATAACCTCCAAAAGGTTATTTTCCGGTGAACCGGTCACTTTGGCTTCTAAGTCCGTTCTTGGGCTTAGAACCACCTTCCAACCCCTCATTCTACACTTCTAAACATGTAGAACAGTCATAGGGGTAATCCATTTGATATGAACGTCATATGATAAGAAAAGATTGAAGAAGAGTTTGCAAAAAGCTTCTCACCTTTATTCCCAAGGTTTTTCTCTATTTTTTTGCAACTCTTCCTTCTTGATTTAGCTTCTTGCTTGATTGAGCTCCCTTCAACAATGGAGATGTGGATTTGCAGAGCCTCTTCTCTTCTCCCTTGATGGATGGAGTCGCAGCATATGGGGTGTGGGGGGTGATTGAGGATGCCATATTGGCATTTTCTCACAATCATGTTAGGAGAGGGGTCCATGTCATTGAATGATTTGGGTCTCCAATCAGCCCATGCTTGCCCCCTCCCATTATGTGCAGCATACCCTGACTTTTGACAGCCTAATTTCGTGGGATGGCCCCCACTTATGTGGGAGGTCATCCCTTTAAATCCCGTCGTGTACAATCGATCCCGAAAGTTGTATTTTCCGGACTGTTTTAAGTATATTTTATTTTATCGGGTCAAATAAAATATAACACTTGTTCCCAATCCTCATTGGACCTTAGAATCAATATGCATTCCCCAACTTTAATTTAGAAGTCTCCGGAATCCCTTTTTGGGCTGTTATCCGATAATTTGCCGATACCGATAATCTGGCCCCATTTGACCAACCGGTCATCTCTATGCCATTACCAGGCCCAATTAGGATATTCATCACCATATACATATTATCTAGTCCAAGATTAATATAATATGTGGTCCCGATAATATCGGGCGGCCCCACATCCGGTGTGGGCCCCACGTGAATTTTACTATTCACGTAATAGAAATGATAAAAATTTACGATCACGTAAAAATGCTTTTATACATTTCTCAAGGTTCAATACATAATTTGGTACAGTACAAATACTCGGGGGCGGTGTTACAAGTTCTACCCCCTTTATTTGGGATTTCGTCCCCGAAATCCACGCGTCTAGTCAAACAGAAATGGATATTGTTCCCTCATCAGGGTCTCCACTTCCCAAGTTTGCTCCTCGACACGATCACTCTTCCACAGTACTTTTACCATCGGCACCTCTTTGCTCCTTAGCTTCTTTACCTGTCGGTCCATGATTTTCACCGGCTGCACCGTATAGTGTAGGTCTTCTCGGATTTCCACCGGTGGTTTCTCAAGAATATGTGACGGGTCCCGCACATACTTCTTGAGCATAGAAACATGAAATACGTTATGAATCTTTTCTAACTCCGGAGTCAACTGAAGTCGGTAAGCTACAACCCCAATCCTTTCAAGGATTTTGAACGGACCTATGTAACGTGGGTTAAGCTTACCCCGACTGAGGAACCTGATGATCCCTTTCCAAGGTGATACCCTCAGAAATACCTCGTCACCAACCTCAAACTCCAACGTCCTTCGACGTTTATCAGCATAGCTCTTCTGTCGGTCTTGGGCAGCCTTGAGCCTATCCTGTATGACCTTTATCTTCTCCTTAGTGATCTCGACTAACTCGGTGCCCTCAAGCTTAGCCTCGCCGACCTCGTCCCAACACAATGGTGTCCTGCATTTCCTCCCATACAATGCTTCGTATGGAGGCATGCCTATACTTGCCTGATAACTGTTGTTATAGGCGAATTCCACCAAAGCCAACTGATTGTCCCAGCTCCCCTGGAACTCCAAGGCACATGCCCTTAACATGTCCTCCAAGATCTGAATCACCCGTTCAGATTGCCCATCCGTTTGAGGATGAAACGCGGTGCTAAACCTCAATTTCGTACCCATGGATTCCTGGAACTTAGGCCAAAACCGTGATGTGAACCGTGGGTCCCTATCCGATACTATAGTAACCGGAACCCCATGCAGTCTCACAATCTCATCTGTGTACAACTTGGCCAACCGCTCGAGCGTATAGGTAGTGTTGATAGGTAGGAAATGAGCGCTCTTGGTCAGCCTATCGACTACCACCCATACTGCGTCGTAGTTCCTAACCGTCCGTGGTAGACCCACCACGAAGTCCATGGTAACATGCTCCCACTTCCATTCTGGAATGGTAAGTGGTTGTAGTAACCCTGCTGGGTGTTGGTGCTCTGCCTTAACCTGTTGACAAGTAAGGCAACGGCTCACGTATTCTGCAATTTCTCTCTTCATCCCTGACCACCAGTAACTTTCCTTCAAGTCCCGGTACATCTTTGTACCGCCCGGGTGCATGGCATACGCAGATGAGTGAGCCTCCTCAAGGATAGATTTTTGGAGCTCCTCATCCGATGGTACACACACTCGTTCCTTGAATAGTAGAAGTCCATCTTCTCTCTCACGGAAACCCTCGACGGGCCCCACAAGCATCCGTTCCCGAATTTTCTGAAATTCCTCGTCATTGCCTTGACGTGTTCTGATTTCATCTAATAAGGTGGGTCTCACCTAAAATCTGGCCAATAGCGCCCCATCCGTGGATACCTCCACGCGTGCCCTCAGTGCCCGTAAGCATGTGAGTAAAACCCCTGATGATGAGCTCTTCCTGCTCAGTGCATCAGCTACAACATTAGCCTTGCCTGGATGATAGTCAATGATCAAGTTGTAATCCTTAATCAACTCCATCCATCTCCTCTGTCTCATGTTCAACTCTTTCTGAGTGAACACATACTTCAAGCTCTTGTGGTCGGTGTAGATGTGACACAACTCCCCGTAGAGGTAGTGCCTCCAAATCTTCAATGCAAATACCACAGCACCTAGCTCCAGATCATGTGTGGGGTAGTTTACTTCATGCTTCCTCAACTGCCGAGAAGCATAAGCAATTACCTTCCCTGATTGCATCAGTACACATCCCAGTCCCTGAATGCTAGCATCGCTGTAGATGTCATACCCTAACCCTTGCACGGGCAAGGCAAGCACTGGTGCTTCGGTCAAACGTTTCTTTAGCTCAAGAAACCCCTTCTCACACTTGTCATCCCACACAAACTTAGCCCCCTTTTTAGTGAGCTTCGTGAGTGGGGATGCTATCACCGAGAACTTTTCCACGAATTTGCGGTAATACCCCGCTAAACTGAGGAAACTCCTTATCTCCTTCACGTTCTTGGGCCTCTCCCAATTAGTGACCGCCTCAATCTTTGAGTTATCAACTGAAATGCCCGAGCCCGATACCACATGCCCGAGAAAACCGATCTCCCCAAGCCAAAATTCACATTTAGAGAATTTGGCAAAGAGTTGCTTCTCCCGTAGTGTTTCAAGCACAAGCCTTAGATGTTTTTCGTGTTCCTCTTCATTCATGGAGTATATCAAAATGTCATCAATGAACACTATGACGAACTGGTCTAAGTATTGGTGAAATACTCGGTTCATGAGGTCCATGAATGTCGCGGGGGCGTTCGTAAGCCCAAACGACATTACTAGAAACTCATAGTGACCATACCTCGTACGGAATGCACTTTTGGGTATGTCACCCTCCTTGATCTTTAGTTGATGGTAGCCTGACCTCAAGTCAATCTTAGAGAACACCGTTGCCCCCCGTAGTTGATCAAACAAGTCATCGATCCTTGGCAAAGGATATTTGTTCTTTATCGTGACCTTGTTCAACTGACGGTAGTCGATACACATTCTGAGTGTACCATCCTTCTTCTTTACAAATAGTACCGGTGCTCCCCATGGTGAATGACTCGGCCTGATGAATCCGCTGTCCAGCAATTCTTCCAATTGCACCTTCAACTCTTGAAGTTCAGCCGGTGCCATCCGATATGGAGGAATCGAGATGGGTTTTGTACCGGGTTCTACCTCAATGGTGAACTCAATTTCTCGATTTGGTGGGAGTCCCGGGAGTTCTTCAGGGAAAACTTCTGGGTACTCACTCACCACTCTCACCTCAGTGAGACTCTTCTCCTTGCCCTCCTTGCCTATGACATAGGCCAAGTATGTTTGACACCCTTTCCTCATCATACGCCTTGCTCTTATGGCCGATATGATACAAGGGTTGAATTTCCCTCTATCTCCCTCGAAGCATAGAGTGTTTCCTTCTCCATCCTTTAGTTCTAACATCTTGGTGTAGCAATCTACCTTCGCATGGTGTTTTTTGAGCCAATCCATGCCAAGTATAGCATCAAACTCGAGCATATCTAACGGCACAAGGTCACCCGTTAGACAATGCCCCCCTATCCCTACGTTACACGAGGGATAGTAGTGTTTCCGCTCTACATCATCTCCCAATGGCGTAGAGACCAACAAAGGTTGCATCATTGCTACCAAAGGCATGTTCAATCCCTTGGCAAACGCTTCGCTCACAAACGAACGTTGTGCCCCGGTATCGATGAGAATTCTCGCATCCCTATCGTTGATCCTTAGTGTTCCTACATATATAAGTCGTGTAAGACACCCTATTCATCATCCCGACAGAAAAGGACCGGATGAAAAAATTTCAGCCTAGAATTACCCTATACCCGGTCGAGTAGTGTCACGCCCCGGACCGCATCCGAGCCACGTAGACAACCGCCGTACAACCCGATAAGAACAACGACAGTTCATCCCTATTGAGTTGTACAAGGCGTCCGATTGATTCTATTGCCAAACCGATTAGTAAACACATACAATCAACATCAATATCATAATCAAACAAATGCGGAATAATAAAATGTTTGATACTTAGCCACACGTGGCAAACACGGGCACGCAGGCCCCCAACTGTTTTAATGAAAATATTGTTCAAAATACATGAGCGGTTTATACATTTGAAATAAGAATGGAAGCACGAACCACGTCTTCCTTCTCGATCAGTCACCCTAGGCAAAGGTGCAGGTAGTAGGACTCTAGCCTCAACCTGAAAAATGTGAGGGCCCCCGGAGGGGTCAGTACTCCATAGAAGTACTAGTGACAAGCAGGCTATATGAAGAATAACTAATGTTTCAGACACGAGACCCAAAAATAGGGTGATATATACATATAGATGTCCCTCATCCACCCGATGATACATACTGTATATATACTCGTAAAATACTCAACCCGTAGGTCATTTACTTTAAAGAGTCTTTTAGAGATAAAGTTCTTACCTGACTTTTCTCACTCCTTCCCCGGTTATCTAGCTCACAAGCTATAGTCTAACTTTGATTCATACTACCGAGTGTTTTAGGATCATTTACCGTCCAAGGCACTCAACCCATCCTGGAGTATTTAAGATCATTTACCGTCCAAGGGTACTCGGCCCCACCTGGAGTATTCTGGATCATTTACCGTCCAAGGGTACTCGACCCCACCTGGAGTATTCTGGATCATTTACCGTCCAAGGGTACTCGACCCCACCTGGAGTATTCTGGATCATTTACCGTCCAAGGGTACTCGACCCCACCTGGAGTATTCTGGATCATTTACCGTCCAAAGGCACTCAATCCCCAGTCTATTCTCTACCAAATCCTAACCTGGATATGGCTAACCTTTCATTCCTTTAACTATGGACAATTCCTAGCCCTATAGTCATATAACAATCCTTAGGATCCAACGTGGGCGGGTCCCACCCGAACGGCCCACATTAACCCGCTCAAAACTGCCCGTTTTGAGCATAACCCAATACTCGATCGAGTATTAACCCATACTCGGTCGAGTACAGGAGACAGTAGTCCACAAAGCTGATTTTCAACAAATACCCGGTCGGGTATGTGTCAATACCCGATCGGGTATGGCAGTTGACTTAGCGGTCAACGCCCCTTTTGACCCCCCAAACGGAGTCCGATTAACTTGAAATTTTATACACATATACTTCTTGATGTCCTTAATCCAAAAATACCGTTTTGGATCCCTGGATCATCACACAAAATATGTTATCACATTTTTAATCACCAAACCTACATAACATGCTTTTTAACTATGTTTTGTGTATAATCATGGAATAAACACACACTTGGTTATCTTTAATCATTCCACAAAACATATTCCTGATTACTTTAGGTAATCTCATGCCTCACGCAAAAGTTATAAAGCATAAAGCCGTCTTCTCACCTTAATGAAGCTTATGAAGTTCTAGCCTCCCCGATTTAGCTCCGACGAAACTCCGGCGAACTTCAACGAACTCCGGCGACAACTCCGGCGACCTTTTCAACTCCGTGAAAGTTCCTCGAATACCTTAGACAAGTTACTAACAAGGTTTTATCATCATAAAACCCATAGTAATACAAATAACCTCCAAAAGGTTATTTTCCGGCGAACCGGTCACTTTGGCTTCTAAGTCCGTTCTTGGGCTTAGAACCACCTTCCAACCCTTCATTCTACACTTCCAAACGTGTAGAACAATCCTAGGGTGTGAAATATGATTGAATAGTCATATAAGAGTATTAAAGAACAAGAAATGGGATTAATGGAGTCCTTACCTTGCTAAACACAAGTTTTCCTCTCCGAAACCAACTTTTCTCTTCTCTTTTCCCTTCCTTCTTCCTCCCCTTGCTTTGTGCGAAAATGGTGGATGAAAATGGAGTTTTAGCAGAGCTTCTCTCCCTATGATTGAGGTCTGGGTCGAGTGGATGAGGTGTGGGGGGTGAGGATGGTTCCTTCTTTTGGCTCATTCATAATAATGTGGGAGGAGGGCCCCTTTCCTTTCTCATCTTGTCTCCCACTCATCTCCAGCCTCAATCAGCAGCATTAGGTGCGGCTCCCTTTGACATTTGCAGCACCAAATTCGTGGGGTGGCCCCCACTCATGTGGGAGTCCATCCCTTTATGTTCCCAAGTGTGCAATCGGTCCCGAAAGTTGTATTTTCCGGACTGTTTTAAGTATATTTTATTTTATCGGGTCAAATAAAATATAACACTTGTTCCCAATCCTCATTGGAACATAGAATCAATATGCATTCCCCAACTTTAATTTAGAAGTCTCCGGAATCCCTTTTTGGGCTGTTATCCGATAATTTGCCGATACCGATAATCTGGCCCCATTTGACCAACCGGTCATCTCCATGCCATTGCCATGGCCCAATTTGGATATCCATCACCATATACATATTATCTAGTCCAAGATTAATATAATATGTGGTTCCGATAATATCGGGCGGCCCCACATCCGGTGTGGGCCCCACGTGAATTTTACTATTCACGTAATAGAAATGATAAAAAATTTACAATCACGTAAAAATGCTTTTATACATTTCTCCAGGTTCAATACATAATTTGGTACAGTACAAATACTCGGGGGCGGTGTTACAAGTTCTACCCCCCTTATTTGGGATTTCGTCCCCGAAATCCACGCGTTTAGTCAAACAGAAATGGATATTGTTCCCTCATCAGGGTCTCCACTTCCCAAGTTTGCTCCTCGACACGATCACTCTTCCAAAGTACTTTTACCATCGGCACCTCTTTGTTCCTTAGCTTCTTTACCTGTCGGTCCATGATTTTCACCGGCTGCACCGTATAGTGTAGGTCTTCTCAGATTTCCACCGGTGGTTTCTCAAGAATATGTGACGGGTCCCGCACATACTTCTTGAGCATAGAAACATGAAATACATTATGAATCTTTTCTAACTCTGGGGTCAACTGAAGTCGGTATGCTACAACCCCAACCTTTTCAAGGATTTTGAACGGACCTATGTAACGTGGGTTAAGCTTACCCCGACTGAGGAACCTGATGATCCCTTTCCAAGGTGATACCCTCAGAAATACCTCGTCACCAACCTCGAACTCCAACGTCCTCCGACGTTTATCAGCATAGCTCTTCTGCCGGTCTTGGGCAGCCTTGAGCCTATCCTGTATGACCTTTATCTTCTCCTTAGTGATCTCGACTAACTCGGTGCCCTCGAGCTTAGCCTCGCCGACCTCATCCCAACACAATGGTGTCCGGCATTTCCTCCCATACAATGCCTCGTATGGAGGCATGCCTATACTTGCCTGATAACTGTTGTTATAGGCAAATTCCACTAAAGCCAACTGATTGTCCCAGCTCCCATGGAACTCCAAGGCACATGCCCTTAACATGTCCTCCAAGATCTGAATCACCCGTTCAGATTGCCCATCCGTTTGAGGATGAAACGCGGTGCTAAACCTCAATTTCGTACCCATGGATTCCTGGAACTTAGGCCAAAACCGTGATGTGAACCGTGGGTCTCTATCCGATACTATAGTAACCGGAACCCCATGCAGTCTCACAATCTCATGTGTGTACAATTTGGCCAACCGCTCGAGCGTATAGGTAGTGTTGATAGGTAGGAACTGAGCGCTCTTGGTCAGCCTATCGACTACCACCCATACTGCGTCGTAGTTCCTGACCGTCCGTGGTAGACCCACCACGAAGTCCATGGTAACATGCTCCCACTTCCATTCTGGAATGGTAAGTGGTTGTAGTAACCCTGCCGGGTGTTGGTGCTCTGCCTTAACCTGTTGACAAGTAAGGCAACGGCTCACGCATTCTGCAATTTCTCTCTTCATCCCCGACCACCAGTAGCTTTCCTTCAAATCCCGGTACATCTTTGTACCGCCCGGGTGCATGGCATACGCAGATGAGTGAGCCTCCTCAAGGATAGATTTTCGTAGCTCCTCATCCGATGGTACACACACTCGTTCCTTGAATAGTAGAAGTCCATCTTCCCTCTCACGGAAACCCTCGACGGGCCCCACAAGCATCCGTCCCCGGATTTTCTGAAATTCCTCGTCATTGCCTTGACATGTTCTGATTTCATCTAATAAGGTGGGTCTCACCTCAAATCTGGCCAATAGCGCCCCACCCGTGGATACCTCCACGCGTGCCCTTAGTGCCCGTAAGCATGTGAGTAAAACCCCTGATGATGAGCTCTTCCTGCTCAGTGCATCAGCTACAACATTAGCCTTGCCTGGATGATAGTCAATGATCAAGTTGTAATCCTTAATCAACTCCATCCATCTCCTCTGTCTCATGTTCAACTCTTTCTGAGTGAACACATACTTCAGGCTCTTGTGGTCGGTGTAAATGTGACACAACTCCCCGTAGAGGTAGTGCCTCCAAATCTTCAATGCAAATACCACAGCACCTAGCTCCAGATCATGTGTGGGGTAGTTTACTTCATGCTTCCTCAACTGCCGAGAAGCATAAGCAATTACCTTCCCTGATTGCATCAGTACACATCCCAGTCCCTGAATGCTAGCATCGCTGTAGATGTCATACCCTAACCCTTGCACGGGCAAGGCATGCACTGGTGCTTCGGTCAAACGTTTCTTTAGCTCAAGAAACCCCTTCTCACACTTGTCATCCCACACAAACTTAGCCCCCTTTTTAGTGAGCTTCGTGAGTGGGGATGCTATCACCGAGAACTTTTCCACGAATTTGCGGTAATACCCCGCTAAACCGAGGAAACTCCTTATCTCCTTCACGTTCTTGGGCCTCTCCCAATTAGTGACCGCCTCAATCTTGGAGTTATCAACTGAAATGCCCGAGCCCGATACCACATGCCCGAGAAAACCGATCTCCCCAAGCCAAAATTCGCATTTAGAGAATTTGGCAAAGAGTTGCTTCTCCCGCAGTGTTTCAAGCACAAGCCTTAGATGTTTTTTCGTGTTCCTCTTCATTCATGGAGTATATCAAAATGTCATCAATGAACACTATGACGAACTGGTCTAAGTATTGGTGAAATACTCGGTTCATGAGGTCCATGAATGCCGCGGGGGCGTTCGTAAGCCCAAACGACATTACTAGAAACTCATAGTGACCATACCTCGTACGGAATGCACTTTTGGGTATGTCACCCTCCTTGATCTTTAGTTGATGGTAGCCTGACCTCAAGTCAATCTTAGAGAACACCGTTGCCCCCCGTAGTTGATCAAACAAGTCATCGATCCTTGGCAAAGGATATTTGTTCTTTATCGTGACCTTGTTCAACTGACGGTAGTCGATACACATTCTGAGTGTACCATCCTTCTTCTTTACAAATAGTACCGGTGCTCCCCATGGTGAATGACTCGGCCTGATGAATCCGCTGTCCAGCAATTCTTCCAATTGCACCTTCAACTCTTGAAGTTCAGCCGGTGCCATCCGATATGGAGGAATCGAGATGGGTTTTGTACCGGGTTCTACCTCAATGGTGAACTCAATTTCTCGATCTGGTGGGAGTCCCGGGAGTTCTTCAGGGAAAACTTCTGGGTACTCACTCACCACTCTCACCTCAGTGAGACTCTTTTCCTTGCCCTCCTTGCCTATGACATAGGCCAAGTATGCTTGACACCCTTTCCTCATCATACGCCTTGCTCTTATGGCCGATATGATACAAGGGTTGAATTTCCCCCTATCTCCCTCGAAGCATAGAGTGTTTCCTCCTCCATCCTTTAATTCTAACACCTTGGTGTAGCAATCTACCTTCGCATGGTGTTTTTCGAGCCAATCCATGCCAAGTATAGCATCAAACTCGAGCATATCTAACGGCACAAGGTCACCCGTTAGACAGTGCCCCCCTATCCCTACGTTACACGAGGGATAGTAGTGTTTCCGCTCTACATCATCTCCCAATGGCGTAGAGACCAGCAAAGGTTGCATCATTGCTACCAAAGGTATGTTCAATCCCTTGGCAAACGCTTCGCTCACAAATGAACGTTGTGCCCCGGTATCGATGAGAATTCTCGCATCCCTACCGTTGATCTTTAGTGTTCCTACATATATAAGTCATGTAAGACACCCTAGTCGTCGTCCCGACAGAAAAGGACCGGACGGAAAAATTTCAGCCTAGAATTACCCTATACCCGGTCGGGTAGGGTCTGCTACCCGGTCGGGTATCTCTCGAATTCTTAAGGGGAAACCCCCCTGTTATCCTTGCTCGGTCGAGTACCAGCCTCGAATTCGGGCAAAATGTCAATACCCGGTCGGGTATATACTATACCCGGTCGGGTATCACTCAAAATCCATAAATAAAAGCTCCCTGTTTTCTACGCTCGATCGAGTACACACTTCGAAGCTCAAAATATACACATACCCGGTCGAGTATATAGCCATACCCGATCGGGTATTGCTCAAAATGTCAAAAATAAGGCATCCTGCCTTGGCTGCCCGAACGGGTGCACACTTCAAACTCGAAGCATAGCTTATACCCGGTCGGGTCTATAGGAGTACCCGATCGGGTTCTCCATATTTTTGAAGATTTTTCAACCCATTACATGATCAAATACGTGTGAAATCAAGAGATTACCTGCAATGGAGTCCGGGTTGGCCCGAGCATCAGCCTCGGTCATTGCATACACCCGTGCTTGGGTCCTCCCTTGGTTAACGGACGCGGCGTTGCTAGCCGTGGGTCCGCTCCTTCCCGTGCCGGCCTGAGACGGCCCCGCACGTCCCCTACTAGTCGTAGGTCCTCCCATGGCTCCCGATGGTCCTCCCCCGTTCAGCATTGGACAAGAGGATTTGAGGTGGCTCGTGCTACCGCATTTGTAACACCGGGGTGGTTCATTGCACTTCCCCGCATGATTCTTGCCGCAGTTTGCACACCTCGGTGACCATGTACTCCCTGGTTTGGCCCCTTGCCCTCCTGGACCTTTGTTCCTTTTCGCCGGTGGTGCCGGCGCCCTGAATGAACTGCCACCCCCAGCATGATGCTTCCGGGTGTGGTCTTGGGGTCCAGCGTTTCCCCATCTTCTTTTCTTCGCCTCCTCGGCGTCTCTCAACTTCCTCTCGTTCCATTGGGCTTCCCCAAGGAGCCCCTGATCAACGATTTGGCTAAATGTCATACTGTGATGGTAAGTAGCCCGGTCACGGATGTCCAACTGTAGAGCATCCCAAAAGTGATTGGCCATACGATTTTCATCCAATGAGTATTCTGGGATGAATCGTGCCAAGTCACGGAACCTTTGTTCCAATTGCCTCACCGAGCAACCATCCTCCTGTTTCAGGTTCGTGTACTCTCTTCTTTTGAGATTGACCTCAAAAGTTGAGTAGTACTGATTATAGAACTCCACTTCGAATTCCTCCCAAGTGGCTTCACCGTGGAACTTCCCCTCCACGCCTTCCCACCATACAGCAGCTACCCCTTCTAGTAACCTGGTGGCAACCCTCAACTTCACGTCGATTGAAATTTGCATGTCCCTAGAAGCATCATTCAGCTTCTTAATCCAGTCGGCGGCTTCAGATATGTCGCCCTTGCCATCAAATGATTTGCACCCCAACGCCCTGGCCTCCTTGAGGTACTTGGAGATACGCACCATCGTGTCTCCTCCAAATGCCCCCGATGGAGCACTAGAAGCACCTCGGCTTCCCTGCCCCATGGTTTGCCTAGCCTGTCTAGCTTGGCGCCGTTGTTCCCGCTTTGCCTTATTCTCGAGGTACCATTCCAGTACCTCACTCATACGGTCATAATGAGGATCATCATCCTCATCTTCTTCCTCAAAGTCCTCCACGTTGTACGGGGTCTCCTCTTGCTCCGTGCTTGGAGCATAGGTGAAGTCGTCCGGTTCGGTGGCCCATGACGGGTGCACGGAACCGACGCGTGTGCTACTTGTCGTCGGCGTGGTAGAACGCCCACGACCCCTGCCTCGGCCTCCTCCTCGGCTTTGGCCCCGGCCTCTACCCCTAGAGGTCCGTGATTCCGCCCGAGTGGCATGCCCGGTGGCCCCCGGCACATGCCCTGTCGGGTTCCTCCTAGTTATCCTGCGTCCACCCTCCATTTCTGAAAGAAATAAGGAATGAGTCATTAGACTCGTTTCAATGTCAATTGACGGAGTAGTACAAAAGACACCACTTGGTCCAACATTATGGCCAACAAACTGTTAAGGGTACCGTCTTAACAATAAGAGGTCAATAACTTGGTTTCCAACGGTTCCTTAAGTACAAAAACTGTTGCTCATGGTTTTATTCGAAACTTTTTGAGGATAACCATATTGAGAGGTTAATTATATAGTTTAGAAATCGATGGCTCTGATACCACTTAATTGTCACGCCCCGGACCGCATCCGAGCCACGTAGACAACCGCCGTACAACCCGATAAGAACAACGACAGTTCATCCCTATTGAGTTGTACAAGGCGTCCGATTGATTCTATTGCCAAACCGATTAGTAAACACATACAATCAACATCAATATCATAATCAAACAAATGCGGAATAATAAAATGTTTGATACTTAGCCACACGTGGCAAACACGGGCACGCAGGCCCCCAACTGTTTTAATGAAAATATTGTTCAAAATACATGAGCGGTTTATACATTTGAAATAAGAATGGAAGCACGAACCACGTCTTCCTTCTCGATCAGTCACCCTAGGCAAAGGTGCAGGTAGTAGGACTCTAGCCTCAACCTGAAAAATGTGAGGGCCCCCGGAGGGGTCAGTACTCCATAGAAGTACTAGTGACAAGCAGGCTATATGAAGAATAACTAATGTTTCAGACACGAGACCCAAAAATAGGGTGATATATACATATAGATGTCCCTCATCCACCCGATGATACATACTGTATATATACTCGTAAAATACTCAACCCGTAGGTCATTTACTTTAAAGAGTCTTTTAGAGATAAAGTTCTTACCTGACTTTTCTCACTCCTTCCCCGGTTATCTAGCTCACAAGCTATAGTCTAACTTTGATTCATACTACCGAGTGTTTTAGGATCATTTACCGTCCAAGGCACTCAACCCATCCTGGAGTATTTAAGATCATTTACCGTCCAAGGGTACTCGGCCCCACCTGGAGTATTCTGGATCATTTACCGTCCAAGGGTACTCGACCCCACCTGGAGTATTCTGGATCATTTACCGTCCAAGGGTACTCGACCCCACCTGGAGTATTCTGGATCATTTACCGTCCAAGGGTACTCGACCCCACCTGGAGTATTCTGGATCATTTACCGTCCAAGGGCACTCAATCCCCAGTCTATTCTCTACCAAATCCTAACCTGGATATGGCTAACCTTTCATTCCTTTAACTATGGACAATTCCTAGCCCTATAGTCATATAACAATCCTTAGGATCCAACGTGGGCGGGTCCCACCCGAACGGCCCACATTAACCCGCTCAAAACTGCCCGTTTTGAGCATAACCCAATACTCGATCGAGTATTAACCCATACTCGGTCGAGTACAGGAGACAGTAGTCCACAAAGCTGATTTTCAACAAATACCCGGTCGGGTATGTGTCAATACCTGATCGGGTATGGCAGTTGACTTAGCGGTCAACGCCCCTTTTGACCCCCCAAACGGAGTCCGATTAACTTGAAATTTTATACACATATACTTCTTGATGTCCTTAATCCAAAAATACCGTTTTGGATCCCTGGATCATCACACAAAATATGTTATCACATTTTTAATCACCAAACCTACATAACATGCTTTTTAACTATGTTTTGTGTATAATCATGGAATAAACACACACTTGGTTATCTTTAATCATTCCACAAAACATATTCCTGATTACTTTAGGTAATCTCATGCCTCACGCAAAAGTTATAAAGCATAAAGCCGTCTTCTCACCTTAATGAAGCTTATGAAGTTCTAGCCTCCCCGATTTAGCTCCGACGAAACTCCGGCGAACTTCAACGAACTCCGGCGACAACTCCGGCGACCTTTTCAACTCCGTGAAAGTTCCTCGAATACCTTAGACAAGTTACTAACAAGGTTTTATCATCATAAAACCCATAGTAATACAAATAACCTCCAAAAGGTTATTTTCCGGCGAACCGGTCACTTTGGCTTCTAAGTCCGTTCTTGGGCTTAGAACCACCTTCCAACCCTTCATTCTACACTTCCAAACGTGTAGAACAATCCTAGGGTGTGAAATATGATTGAATAGTCATATAAGAGTATTAAAGAACAAGAAATGGGATTAATGGAGTCCTTACCTTGCTAAACACAAGTTTTCCTCTCCGAAACCAACTTTTCTCTTCTCTTTTCCCTTCCTTCTTCCTCCCCTTGCTTTGTGCGAAAATGGTGGATGAAAATGGAGTTTTAGCAGAGCTTCTCTCCCTATGATTGAGGTCTGGGTCGAGTGGATGAGGTGTGGGGGGTGAGGATGGTTCCTTCTTTTGGCTCATTCATAATAATGTGGGAGGAGGGCCCCTTTCCTTTCTCATCTTGTCTCCCACTCATCTCCAGCCTCAATCAGCAGCATTAGGTGCGGCTCCCTTTGACATTTGCAGCACCAAATTCGTGGGGTGGCCCCCACTCATGTGGGAGTCCATCCCTTTATGTTCCCAAGTGTGCAATCGGTCCCGAAAGTTGTATTTTCCGGACTGTTTTAAGTATATTTTATTTTATCGGGTCAAATAAAATATAACACTTGTTCCCAATCCTCATTGGAACATAGAATCAATATGCATTCCCCAACTTTAATTTAGAAGTCTCCGGAATCCCTTTTTGGGCTGTTATCCGATAATTTGCCGATACCGATAATCTGGCCCCATTTGACCAACCGGTCATCTCCATGCCATTGCCATGGCCCAATTTGGATATCCATCACCATATACATATTATCTAGTCCAAGATTAATATAATATGTGGTTCCGATAATATCGGGCGGCCCCACATCCGGTGTGGGCCCCACGTGAATTTTACTATTCACGTAATAGAAATGATAAAAAATTTACAATCACGTAAAAATGCTTTTATACATTTCTCCAGGTTCAATACATAATTTGGTACAGTACAAATACTCGGGGGCGGTGTTACAGGTAGGGTCTTCTACCCGGTCGGGTATCACTCGAATTCTTAAAGGGAAACCCCCCTGTCTTCCTTGCTCGGTCGAGTACCAGCCTCGAATTCGGGCAAAATGTCAATACCCGGTCGGGTATATACCTATACCCGGTCGGGTATCACTCAAAATCCACAAATAAAAGCTCCCTGTCTTCTACGCTCGATCGAGTACACACTTCGAAGCTCAAAATATACACATACCCGGTCGGGTATATAGCCATACCCGATCGGGTATTGCTCGAAATGTCAAAAATAAGGCATCCTGTCTTGGCTGCCCGAACGGGTGCACACTTCAAACTCGAAGCATAGCTTATACCCGGTCGGGTCTATAGGAGTACCCGATCGGGTCCTTCATATTTTTGAAGATTTTTCAACCCATTACATGATCAAATACGTGTGAAATCAAGAGATTACCTGCAATGGAGTCCGGGTTGGCCCGAGCATCAGCCTCGGTCATTGCATACACCCGTGCTTGGGTCCTCCCTTGGTTAACGGACGCGGCGTTGCTAGCCGTGGGTCCGCTCCTTCCCGTGCCGGCCTGAGACGGCCCCGCACGTCCCCTACTAGTCGTAGGTCCTCCCATGGCTCCCGATGGTCCTCCCCCGTTCAGCATTGGACAAGAGGATTTGAGGTGGCTCGTGCTACCGCATTTGTAACACCGGGGTGGTTCATTGCACTTCCCCGCATGATTCTTGCCGCAGTTTGCACACCTCGGTGACCATGTACTCCCTGGTTTGGCCCCTTACCCTCCTGAACCTTTGTTCCTTTTCGCCGGTGGTGCCGGCGCCCTGAATGAACTGCCACCCCCAGCATGATGCTTCCGGGAGTGGTCTTGGGGTCCAGCGTTTCCCCATCTTCTTTTCTTCGCCTCCTCGGCGTCTCTCAACTTCCTCTCGTTCCATTGGGCTTCCCCAAGGAGCCCCTGATCAACGATTTGGCTAAATGTCATACTGTGATGGTAAGTAGCCCGGTCACGGATGTCCAACTGTAGAGCATCCCAAAAGTGATTGGCCATACGATTTTCATCCAATGAGTATTCTGGGATGAATCGTGCCAAGTCACGGAACCTTTGTTCCAATTGCCTCACCGAGCAACCATCCTCCTGTTTCAGGTTCGTGTACTCTCTTCTTTTGAGATTGACTTCAAAAGTTGAGTAGTACTGATTATAGAACTCCACTTCGAATTCCTCCCAAGTGGCTTCACCGTGGAACTTTCCCTCCACGCCTTCCCACCATACAGCAGCTACCCCTTCTAGTAACCTGGTGGCAACCCTCAACTTCACGTCGAGTGAAATTTGCATGTCCCTAGAAGCATCATTCAGCTTCTTAATCCAATCGGCGGCCTCAGATATGTCGCCCTTGCCATCAAATGATTTGCACCCCAAGGCCCTGGCCTCCTTGAGGTACTTGGAGATACGCACCATCGTGTCTCCTCCAAATGCCCCCGATGGAGCACTAGAAGCACCTCGGCTACCTTGCCCCATGGTCTGCCTAGCCTGTCTAGCTTGGCGCCGTTGTTCTCTCTTTGCCTTATTCTCGAGGTACCATTCTAGTACCTCACTCATATGGTCATAATGAGGATCATCATCCTCATCTTCTTCCTCAAAGTCCTCCCCGTTGTACGGGGTCTCCTCTTGCTCCGTGCTTGGAGCATAGGTGAAGTCGTCCGGTTCGGTGGCCCATGACGGGTGCACGGAACCGACGCGTGTGCTACTTGTCGTCGGCGTGGTAGAACGCCCACGACCCCTGCCTCGGCCTCCTCCTCGGCTTTGGCCCCGGCCTCTACCCCTAGAGGTCCGTGATTCCGCCCGAGTGGCATGCCCGGTGGCCCCCTGCACATGCCCTGTCGGGTTCCTCCTAGTTATCCTGCGTCCACCCTCCATTTCTGAAAGAAATAAGGAATGAGTCATTAGACTCGTTTCAATGTCAATTGACGGATTAGTACAAAAGACACCCCTTGGTCCAACATTATGGTCAACAAACTGTTAAGGGTACCGTCTTAACAATAAGAGGTCAATAACTTGGTTTCCAACGGTTCCTTAAGTACAAAAACTGTTGCTCATGGTTTTATTCAAAACTTTTTGAGGATAACCATATTGAGAGGTTAATTATATAGTTTAGAAATCGATGGCTCTGATACCACTTAATTGTCACGCCCCGGACCGCATCCGAGCCACGTAGACAACCGCCGTACAACCCGATAAGAACAACAACAGTTCATCCCTATTGAGTTGTACAAGGCGTCCGATTTATTCTATTGCCAAACCGATTAGTAAACACATACAATCAACATCAATATCATAATCAATCAAATGCGGAAAATAATAAAATGTTTGATACTTAGCCACATGTGGCAAACACGGGCACGCAGGCCCCCAACTGTTTTAATGAAAATATTGTTCAAAAATCCATGAGCAGTTTATACATTTGAAATAAGAATGGAAGCACGAACCACGTCTTCCTTCTCGATCAATCACCCTAGGCAAAGGTGCAGGTAGTAGGACTCTAGCCTCAACCTGAAAATGTGAGGGCCCCCGGAGGGGTCAGTACTCCATAGAAGTACTAGTGACAAGCAGGCTATATGAAGAATAACTAATGTTTCAGACACGAGACCCAAAAATAGGGTGATATATACATATAGATGTCCCTCATCCACCCGATGATACATACTGTACATATACTCGTAAAATACTCAACCCGTAGGTCATTTACCTCAAATAGTCTTTTAGAGATAAAGTTCTTACCTGACTTTTCTCACTCCTTTCCCGGTTACCTAGCTCACAAGCTATAGTCTACCTTCGATTCATACTACCGAGTGTTTTAGGATCATTTACCGTCCAAGGCACTCAACCCATCCTGGAGTATTTAAGATCATTTACCGTCCAAGGGTACTCGGCCCCACCTGGAGTATTCTGGATCATTTACCGTCCAAGGGTACTCGACCCCACCTGGAGTATTCTGGATCATTTACCGTCCAAGGGTACTCGACCCCACCTGGAGTATTCTGGATCATTTACCGTCCAAGGGCACTCAATCCCCAGTCTATTCTCTACCAAATCCTAACCTGGATATGGCTAACCTTTCATTCCTTTAACTATGGACAATGCCTAGCCCTATAGTCATATAACAATCCTTAGGATCCAACGTGGGCGGGTCCCACCCGAACGGCCCACGTTAACCTACTCAAAACTGCCCGTTTTGAGCATAACCCAATACTCGATCGAGTATTAACCCATACTCGGTCGAGTACAGGAGACAGTAGTCCACAAAGCAGATTTTCAACAAATACCCGGTCGGATATGTGTCAATACCCGGTCGGGTATGTCAGTTGACTTGGCGGTCAACGCCCCTTTTTACCCCCCAAACGGGGTCCGATTAACTTGAAATTTTATACACATATACTTCTTGATGTCCTTGATCCAAAAATACCATTTTGGATCCCTGGATCATCACACAAAATATATTATCACATTTTTAATCACCAAACCTACATAACATGCTTTTCAACTATGTTTTATGCAAAATCATGGCATAAGCAAATACTTGATTATCTTTAATCATTCCACAAAACATATCCTTGATTACTTTAGGTAATCTCATGCCTAACGCAAAAGTTATAAAGCATAAAGCCGTCTTCTCACCTTAATGAAGCTTATGAAGTTCTAGCCTTCCCGATTTAGCTCCGACGAAACTCCGGCGAACTTCAACGAACTCCGGCGACAACTCCGGCGACCTTTTCAACTCCGTGAAAGTTCCTTGAATACCTTAGACAAGTTACTAACAAGGTTTTATCATCATAAAACCCATAGTAATACAAATAACCTCCAAAAGGTTATTTTCCGGTGAACCGGTCACTTTGGCTTCTAAGTCCGTTCTTGGGCTTAGAACCACCTTCCAACCCCTCATTCTACACTTCTAAACATGTAGAACAGTCCTAGGGGTAATCCATTTGATATGAACGTCATATGATAAGAAAAGATTGAAGAAGAGTTTGCAAAAAGCTTCTCACCTTTATTCCCAAGGTTTTTCTCTATTTTTTTGCAACTCTTCCTTCTTGATTTAGCTTCTTGCTTGATTGAGCTCCCTTCAACAATGGAGATGTGGATTTGCAGAGCCTCTTCTCTTCTCCCTTGATGGATGGAGTCGCAGCATATGGGGTGTGGGGGGTGATTGAGGATGCCATATTGGCATTTTCTCACAATCATGTTAGGAGAGGGGTCCATGTCATTGAATGATTTGGGTCTCCAATCAGCCCATGCTTGCCCCCTCCCATTATGTGCAGCATACCCTGACTTTTGACAGCCTAATTTCGTGGGATGGCCCCCACTTATGTGGGAGGTCATCCCTTTAAATCCCGTCGTGTACAATCGGTCCCGAAAGTTGTATTTTCCGGACTGTTTTAAGTATATTTTATTTTATCGGGTCAAATAAAATATAACACTTGTTCCCAATCCTCATTGGACCTTAGAATCAATATGCATTCCCCAACTTTAATTTAGAAGTCTCCGGAATCCCTTTTTGGGCTGTTATCCGATAATTTGCCGATACCGATAATCTGGCCCCATTTGACCAACCGGTCATCTCTATGTCATTACCAGGCCCAATTAGGATATTCATCACCATATACATATTATCTAGTCCAAGATTAATATAATATGTGGTCCCGATAATATCGGGCGGCCCCACATCCGGTGTGGGCCCCACGTGAATTTTACTATTCACGTAATAGAAATGATAAAAATTTACAATCACGTAAAAATGCTTTTATACATTTCTCAAGGTTCAATACATAATTTGGTACAGTACAAATACTCGGGGGCGGTGTTACAGCATCTATAAATCTCCCAAAAGATTTTAGATCAACTCATCTAGAAGGGAAAAGTTTTTAAAGTTGAAAAAGCTTTAAAAGTCTATTCACTCCCTCTAGACTTTTACCTCTATCCGGGACCATCACAAACTTCCAGTAGAATAACTACTGAATAAGCTCAAATCATACATAATTGTACAGAACACTTGAAATATTATTAGATATTAAACGCGTAGATCTTTATGTGCGTCAAGAACGGACCTTCTGGAGTTTTCTTTTTGCCAAAGAGGAAACTCATGGCGATTGTTTGAATGATTGGTCAGCAAAATAAGAATAGTTAGAATGGTAATCGTAAAGGAGTTCTCTTCTGCTAATTTTCTCTATCAGGAATCTGAAGTCGTCTTCTACTTTTTCTCTCTTCAATTTCTTTTCATAATCGGAGTATTATTCGGTGATTGTCCAAAGGCGGATCGAAGGGCCTAACTCTACTTTACTTTCGTACTGTTTAAAAAGGTTGATACAAATTTCTAATGATATGTTTAGCATCACAATTTGTAAATTGTAAGATCCTTTCAAAATAAAAGATCCTTTCTCAAAAATTACACTAATTAGCATTTGAGAAAAATCTGTAGATTTTAATATTAATTAGTCAAAACAGCTTGTATATCAAATAGAACAAAATCAAACACTCAATTTTTTATTAAACAGTTAGCACCTTTTTAAGATCTTTTCAGTCACTAAAACCTAACAGTTATTAAAAAGTTCAAAAATATATATTTTCAGCTAGTTGTGCAAAACATGCATATGTAATTGAACTTGTCAAAATTTTATTTATCTCATGAACCATATATTTTTACTTGTATAAAATTGTATCAGAGCTGAGTAGCGTGATATTATTTTTACGTTTTGTTACTTACAGAGTACATATTATTTTTGTCAAAAAATGATCTACGATTAGATTATCGGACAGTCACCTCTAAAGAGGTAGTGTGAATCGCTGATCACCAAACGGACAACATAAGGTTTTTCTTAGACCTTTAAGGTCTCATACTCTTTATCACTTCAACAAACTCAAAATCAAAATAGTGGAAAAGTACACTCGGCTATAATCAAACATAGGAAAGTTCATCCCAAATAGAGCGAAACGTTTTGCTGAATATACGAGACAGGGGCGGATGCACACATACTACAATGAGGGCACGTGCCCCCAATAAGAATCTGAAATTTAATTATAATAAGCTATACTTTAATATATAAAAAAGAAGTGCCCCCAATTAGAACATAAAAGTGCCCCCAACTCTTTTTTTACAAAGAAATGAAACCACTCAGCGCACCAAGCCAATCATCCAAAAGAAGCAAGTGAATTGAAGAATTTTCATTTTTTTTGTTGGGTTTCGTTTTTATTAGCCTTTCTTGTTTTTTAGTGTTTTATATTTGCATATATTAAGAGACTAAAATTGCTATGAGAATTGTTTAGGAGACTTTACTAGTGATTTTTATTTTTCAATCAAGGGTACTTGTGAACATAGTTCCTAAGTGAATGAATATTTTTTCAAATCTTCTTAACCTTCTTCTGTAACAAAATCATTACTATTAGTATATAAAGTCATGGTTATGTAAGTGTAGAAAATGACCATTTCTTACTATGACTAACACTACTATTTTAGTCAATATAATTAAGATGTCACATTTTTTTAAAGTACTTTTATTTTAGTCACAATATGTAATTATTTCTTAAATAAATGCGCACACGCACACACATATATATAGGGGGAGAGTTCTATTGAGAACACATCTTAAAATGAGAACTTGTCATAATGAGAACTTTAATCACATTTTTTTTAATTCAATCATTGGTAGGATGCACATGGGGTAATTTGTGTAATTATTGAAAATTCAAATGGGGTCTTTTATGTAATTATTGTAGAGTTATTACAAAAATGATGCCCCCAATAACATTATTTTCTGAATCCGCCACGGTACGAGAGTTTTGAGGCAAATAAGGACCATAAGCACTTCGAACAGGCCACTAATGCAAGCAAACCAAAAAAGAGTGAAAAAGGTGGGAAGAAAAACAGAGCAATATTCAACATTCTACTAAACCCAATCTTGAAACATCTTCCAAACTCTAGTCACACGATCTCTCCATGGCGGCAGTTACGGAGGGGCAGACTGTCCAACCACCTTCTACGATCAACCATCGACAGCAGCAATTGAACCACCAAATCAAATATCGGCACATTGGTTTATTGCCGTATTATTTGGTGCAGGTGCCAGAAGGAGGACAATCATCAGAAGCCACTATAGATGAATGACTCTTTCCGAGATCAACGAACATCATAGGGATAAGAGAGCAAGACTATCGACCAACTTTATTAGACAATGAGGTGGAAAAGTTAAACCCTGGAAAGAGATACCAAACTGCATTACCATTAATATTGAACTTTCTATTTAATACTCCAGTATCAGTTATTTGAGAATTGATGAAGTTTTAATCTTATTAATTATTACAGAATAAAAAGTAGGCGAGTTGTTTCATATGTATCTAGGATTCCAGGTAGTGTTTTTTGAAATATACGACCAACGACCTTAAATTAGCTTACTGGTTACATACGAAGCATGTATTATTTGAAATACCGGTTAGCGGTTAACCGCCCATATCTTATTTTCAAAACCATAACCGTACCGTGTACCGTTTTTTTTTTGCGGTTGGTTAACCGTACCATGATTTAATTAAAATCGGTAAGGTTAACCGAAAAAAATAACGGTTTTCTGATTTTTCGGTATGGTTAAACGGTTACGGGCTTTTGTGCCCACCCCTAATATAGAGTAGTAATCATGTCCGAAATTTTCAAACAGGTCTGCCATCTCATTTTGAGGGTGTTTCTTGTGGACGAAGTTTTGTAAGCATGTTCTCCATCAAACACATGCTCATAAATTTTTAGCTGGACATCATTATCTAAACTTCATGCAGAAAATGCACACAAAATTTAATTAAAAAAATTGTCACGGAACCACCTCAAAATTATTAAAACCCTCGTAGTAGCTGAGGTTGCCATGCATTCACGTATTATCACACAAGAAAAAAAAATTAGAGTCAAGTAACTGAAATTAAAGTCCAAGAAAATGAACTTTGAATAACATATGGCATCTTCGTATCCTTCTTTTTGGAACTACTAGAGTATATCTTTTAATTAAATCCAATTTTTCTTCGCATAGCATTTATAAAATGAAGGGTAAGAACCAATTTGGTAACAACAAAATTGGTTGAATGAATAATGTGCTAAAGTTATGGGTAATACATTACACAAAAATGTACTGTATAACATAGTCCATAATTCCATACTCCGTATGATTTATCGAAATAAACTATGCAATGCACAATGTTGAAGTGTTTGTCCTAAAATTAACTAATTACGGAGTATAAAATAAAAAACCAAAATATAAATGCTGGTCTACTTCATGTTAAATATCCCAAACTTTATATAAAAATTTATTTTCGCACCATTGTCATGTATTATTTCCTTCAAAAATGTAACTTTATATGGTTAATTGCATAATCTAAAATAACAAATTAAAAGTGTTGCAATTATATAGATTGAAGGTAACATTATTTATTTCGCAATTGAAGTTTAGAATGTTAATTGTGTCTTCATGAATTCTAAAATATTTTAAATTATGCAATTAACATCATAACTTTAGATTTTTGAAAGAAATAATAATTGACAAAATAGAGACTTGCGGTGAATAATCGACCAAGTGAGCCATATCACAAAACCTCTCGTTTCTTTTTGCTTGTCTTTTGTTTGAATAAAGGTGTTTGCCTTTGAACTTATTTCATTTTTAAGTGTTTTTTGGACAATTTTGGATTTTAGACTACTTGTAATTTGTGCCACATGAAAATGAATAAAAATATTCCAACTTTAAACACAATTATAACCACTAATTGTTGGTAAATCACATTTTTGTCCATAAATTATTTATTACTAATATTTTAAAACCTTTAAAATGTCCGATGCGTCATTTTTTTTTTTTTGCTTTAAAGTATCACGCCATGTCCCACTCGTCATTATCTATTTATTTATTTCAATTCTCAACTAACTTAGAGCATCACCAATGGGTATGTGTTAACATTAATAAAGATGGCCGATTCATCAATGTTACCAATGTAATTGAAATTTACGTCTCCAATGGAACATATCTGGACTTATGTAATGGTGATGTGTCAAAAAATTTTGTGAACGGTGTTAACATGAATGTTTACAAATAACAGCGTACTTGACATTGCTGACTCAACAAATTTGGTTGGAGAAAAATCTGGGAAATTCTGCCGCACATGCCAAATTCTACACTCCAAACCAACGCCACTAGCCCACGACATATACTTGCAGCAAGGAGTGGGTTTCTTTCACAACTTGAAGCCGAAGTTGAAGCTGAATTCGGATAGGTTACGTTTCACGTGCACCAATAATTTTTCTGCTGATTTTTATTTATTTTAAAACAAAAAGACTTGGTACACGTAAACATCATTATGGGCCGTGAACATTATGCATTGGAGAATAATTTTGGATTCGACGGTTTATTTATATCACTTATATATGACATTGAAGACTATTCCATTTATTGATTGCCATGTGTCCAGATTTGTTCTATGTTAACAATGTACCATTAAAGATGCTCTTAGAAAATAGCCGTAGAGGACGGTACTATATATAACAAATTGAAGACTTTCATTGAGTTGAAAATGTGCAAATGTGTAAACTTTCATCAACTTTCTCTTTCAGTGTCTTTGAGAAATCCTGAGGAAACAGATTATCAAAGACTTTTTCCCTTCAAAAGTTTATAACTAAACTCATCTAATAATTTTTTTTAAAAGTTAATATGAATAAAAACAATGACGTTTTAAGAACGCTTGACTTATATTTAGTTTTAATTTTAATGTTCCGTATTTATTATTGAAAACACAAACTTTAAAATCAGGGGCGGAGCCAGGGCACTGGGCCGGACTGGGCCGGTACAAAGAATATTTTTAGAAAAAAATTTACACTAAATTTTATACCTTAAAAATTAAGCCATTTTTAAATTTTGGGGTGGGCCATGGCCTAGGTTGGCCCACCCCTAGCTCCGCCCATGTTTAAAATTAAAGACATTTCTTAAAACTCCAGAAATGAAAAAACGAAGACATTTCGATATATAAGCGTATTTTTATGAATATATCTATTGGTAAAAAGCACACTTATAGACACTTTGGGGAAACTACGAAAAAACACTCATACAGAAAATAAAGTACATGAAAATTAAAGTACTAGGGAGTAGGGATGGGCACGGTCCAGGTCGGTCCGGGTAATTGATAAATTTTCAAGAACCGCCGGTTCCATTTAACGGGTAGATTCGGTCCGGGTATACCAAGTTTCGAAATAGGAACGGAACCTTGCTCGCCCCGTTTGAAACGGGCCGGTTCGGTCCGAGTCCTAGGTTCTTCTTTTGTAAAAAAAGTACGGCTATGCAAACAAAGTTTCTAGTAAGTTATAAATTTCTCAAATTAATTACTTATTAATGTAATCAAAATATAATAAAAAATCAAAATATAAGCATTAGACAAAATTTTATCGAACCACAAATCTATAAATTAAACAACACACAACCACCTTAAGCAAAATGTTAATCATCATTCATAAACTAATAAAAAAGATAGCACCATAAATTCATAAGAAATTAAACTAGTTACTATACATATTTTTCTGTGAAAATAATTTAAAGCTTATTAAATGTCCAAGTATAAGTAAAATTAAGATAATTAAATGAATATGTCACACTTCATTAAGTAAGAGTCTTTGTTTACAAAAAATATTATATTAAAGAAAGAAAGTTTGATGCATTTGGAATAAAGAGTAGAGGAAAATAATTTAGGAGTTTAATTATATTGACTTGGAAATTATTTTTAGTAGAGTGAAAAGCTTCTTTGTCTAGACACAAGAACATGAAGAGCTTTCGTGTCTTGTTAGTATATTATATTATACTAATATTAAATATAATAGAGATTATTAAAATAATATTTTTAAACGGTTCGGTCCGGGTACCCGTTTTTTCAAATTTTAAGACCCGTTCGGTTCCTAAGTTTTTCAAGACCCGCCCCGCCCCAAACCGTTTGGGTTTTCTAAAATTAGGACCTGAATCTAACCCGCCATGAACCTGTATTACCCGGCCCGACCCGTGCGCGGTTCCAGTACCCGTTTGCCCACCCCTACTAGGGAGTTTGAATGTCACAAATAGTTTCTTATCATTAAAGATTGAGGGCCTTCTATAGGATTTACAAGTTGTAATCGCAACGAATCATAATAGTACATTAACTATGACATTAATATGATACTAAATGCATAATTAAACATTGAATTAATCATGTTGACTAGTGTTGACCATAATCCAATCCAGATCAGAAAACTAGACTGAATCAGATTGATCAGTTGAGACCGAACCCGGATTGGTTACATACCGGTCTGGACTTCGATCCAAGGAGTTTTGCGATTCCTGTCCATGCTTCGGTCTAAGGATTTTTGCATTCTAGTATGGGCCTCGGTCCAAGGATTTTTGCAATTCCAACCCAGTCCGATCCAAAAGCCATAATATTCTGGTCCATACCGATTAAACAAGAGTTTAAATATTACTACCTCCGTCCCATTAACAATTGGGACATGAAGAGCTATGAGATGGTGCAATTATTAAGAAAAATGAGTTTATGTAGTTGAAATTGAATTAATATAGTAAGAATAAAATAAAAGTGAGTTAAAAGCACATAAATTTTACTAAATTTGGTTTGAGACAATCTTAGCGTATGAACCAAAGGAGAGATGAGACAATCTTAGCGGGATGGATGGAGTATATACTACCTTCGTCACACTAACATTGAGTCATGATGAGGTGGTGTGGTATGTTATTAAAACAATGGGTTTATATGGTTAATATATTGAATTGATAAAGTAAGAACAACGTAAGAATGATTTAGATCCACACAAACTTTACCAAATTTAATATGAATAATCTTAGTGGAACAGAACAACAAAAAAATGAAAGATGAGAAAATCATAACGGGACACAGGAAATATTACACGGAGTATAAACAAATATGTTTATGTATGCATTGAAATTATAGATTCATACATATATAATAAATACACACATGTTAAGTGATAAAATTATTTAAGCATTAAATAAATTTGCGCACTATTTACCTATTTGGATTAATAAGATTTCATAACCTAAAACATTAAAATTTAGGTGGATTTTTTAATTTAGTTAATTTATCTTATTTGGATGATAATACATACCACCTTTGTTCCAAAATAGTTAGCCATCTCCTAAACTTTGAACCGTGATTTTGATTAATATAATCTATATAAATATAATAGCAAAAGAAATCTTCCTCAAGAAGTTAGCGCCAAAACAATCTAGAGTCATTCGTACAGAGGGAGTCATCCGTAAGTATTTCATAGAATAGATATTTAATAGATAGAGAACAACTCTACAGTTTCCAACATCTGGGAAGTTGAAGTAATAAATGAATTCAACTTCTGAAACATGTTATCAACAAATTCATATGGGGAATCTCTAAAAGCTAAAAATATGCAAATCCATTTAATTTAATTAGGAATGCAGCTAATTCCATATATGTACCGCTCGAGGCACCTCACATTGCTCAATGCACATAGAATACATTAATTCGAGTACTCCAAAACTAATTTTTGGTATATCGCCTGCTCCGGTTGAATGGCCGGCCCCTCTCAAATTGTTAAAATCTTCGATATGGTAGACGTGTGGAGTTTGATAGATGATATCAATATAATCAAGGTTTGTACAGTTCGGGTTTAAAATGTGTGGAGCCTCTTAAGTCCTTTCCGGCACCAATGGAGTGTATTTTTCAGGATGAAGAGGTAGCTCAATATTTAATTTAGAGAAATTACCCAAAATAGGGTGAAAAACGTTTGTATATTCCAAAAGAGGACTATCATGTTTTTATTCCCAAAATAGGACTAATTGCTGCCATGTTTTGGCGGTACCAGACTTTAAACATGACAGTATTTTCCAAACTTGGCAGTAATTAGTCCTATTTTGGGAATAAAAACATGGCAGTCCTATTTTGGAATTTTCAAACTTTTTTACTCCTATTTCGGGAATTTTCCCTTTAATTTATGGCGGAAAAAAATTGATGGTTTCTTCTTAATGCAACTAACAAAACTTATGTATTTGTTCATTTGGGGAATAAATGAACAAATATAAAAGTTTCAGCCTATTTTCATGGATCGGAGGAGCATTTGAGGAACCAGATTTTGACAAAATCCTACCGGTGCATACAACAAAAGTAGTGGATAAATTTGAAATCATAAAAAAGATTAGAATAAACATTTCGGTTAGCATACATCGCTAAATCTTTCTTCTACCAAAAATATAAATCAAAACAGGAAGGGAATTGGTGGATGTTGTCAATCAGGATTCCAAGGTTATGGAGTTTAATCTAGATCTGGACAACACTCAATAAGGATGACGTAGTATTATTTTCGCTCGAATTTATATATCATCGGTAAAGGGTGGCTGAAACGAGGAAGGACAAGATGGAAGTGGATTTTTGGGACTTGGGGTTTGATTTTGCCGCTTTTTTATTGTTTCTAAAACTTTATCACTTTCCTATTAAAGCAACTCATTTGTTGTTTTGCACATATCTTTCTCTTCTGCATGAATTTCAATCACACAATTTTTACTATTATTATTTTTCACCTACTTTGCACTTGGCAAAGCTGATGAATAGAGGTTATACGATTTAGTGGGCGAAGCTGATGAAACGATTTACACTATCACAAATAACTTGAATCTACATTATGTATATCTACTTACTCCGTATTTAGGTAGAATTTTTCTATTTAAAATACTTACGATTTACGTGTAATGGAAAATGCACATGCACATGCCACTTTTGAAACATATACGTGTCATAGGAGTGGACTCGGGTCGGGCCAACCGGCCCGGAACCGGACCGGCCCGCTACTGTGTTGGCCCGGACCAGCCTGGTGAACCGGTTGGTGCCCGGTTCGGGCCACCCGGCCCGGTGAGGTAGGCGGTTCAGGCCCGGGCCTGCTAAATAGTGAACCGGCCCGGCCGGTTCAGACCCTGTCCGGGCCAATTTATTTATTTATTTATTTGAATTTTTTTTAAGTTTTTGGGTTGGGCTGGGTATGATGGGCCATTTGAGGTGGTTTGGGGTGGTTTGGGGGTGAGGGGGGAGGGTTGGGGGTTAATAATGAAAAGCCAAAAAAAAAATGAACCGAGGCCCGGGCCGGTTCCGGGCCTCCCCTTTCATGAACCGAGGCCCGGCCGGGCCCGAACCGGAACCGGTCCACCCCTAACGTGTCATGGCGCAAACCGTAGCCACGGCCCACTGTGGCTTTTCTCTTCAAACCCATGCAGATTTAAAAAACTTTATTCAAAAATTGTTTTTTTACATAGTATAAATTACGCATGTCGAGCACTTTTATTGTTAATGTTGTCAAGTATTTTGAAACCACCTTTAATTTCGGCCCAACTTTTAATCAGCTGTATGTAGTTATGTCTTTTAATCATTACGAGTCTTTTGTGTACTTCCTAAATAGAAATCAATTGAGAATTTGTTGAGATTGATGAAATGTTCATTGAAATAACTAGAATGAGTTAATCTCACTTAACTATTTAAATAAAAATTGTCAGATTAACAAGTATAAATGCTATTAATTACAATTGTCAATGGATATGATAATAATTCTCAAGGCTGATTTTTAAAATTAAAAATGTTTTAGTCGGTGAAGAATTTAAAAAAAAAAACAAAAAAAAATACTTCATTTGCTATACATTATAATCACCAAAATTGCAGCTACGAGAAACAATACGTAGTACTTCATTTCGGGTTGAACTAAATGCTTAGCGACGGAAACTATTGGGGCTCTTTGAACTAAAATCTAGCTGGGTCGATCAGGAATCCGGCGACCCAAACTAAAATTTGGTTTGGTTAGTTAAAAAAGGACTTTCCAAAAATCCGAAAAAACTCGGTTGACCATGGAAAACTGGTCCAGACCTGGACCTGAAAAACCCAGGAAAATCCAGTTTTGATTGTTTTTTCACAAAAAAAGTTAACAATTTCTTTAACTGTTAAGAATTTTTAAACCCATAAAGTTGCAATTTTAATACCCTAAAATGAAAAAATGTGTACTACATTTATATATTTATTTAAGATTGAAAATCATGCCAAATTATATTATAAATGTACTGTCACGCTCCGGACCTACCCGGACACGTCAACAACCCGCCGTACAGTACGAATAGTCAACCGCAGTCCAACTCATCCATACTATACAAGGCGTCTTTTATACCATTCACACATAGTACATCCATAAACAAACATAATGTAAAATAAACATTTATAGCAGCGCAAACATTTAACACAAGTGTTTATGCCACACCTTGGCAAAAATGGGCATACAAGCCCCCAAATAATTATTCAAAAACAATATCCATGAGCATTATTTAAATTGTTTTCAAAACAGAAACGGAAGAAGCACGAACCACGTCTTCTTCCTTTGATCTTCCCGAAGCAACGGGCAGTGGCAGCAACCTTCAAGTTCTACCTGAAACTGTGAGGTGGCCTCCCCCGTGAAGGGGAGGTCAGTACTTGGAAATATTTGACAAGTACAATAGCAACTATACTAAGTATAATTGACGTTTCAATTTCTAAGACCCTCAACTTAGGGTGATATTATATGATAGGCCATAACCCTCGGTTACCCCTTTTTCTTTTAACTGTACTTACTTTATATAGAGTCAAGTAGTCGGCCCGTGGGCCCATATTCATTTAGAATTCATTATTTTCTTTCCCCCGTGACTGCATGTCACGATAACCCTGTAGGGTCCCATCGAGCCCTGATTTTATAGCAAGGGCTCGGCCCAACTACATTTCTATAAAATCCTCTAACTCGATTTAACGCATTAAAATTGTATGGCAAGGGCTCGGCCCAACTACGTTTCCATACCAACCATAACTTCGTGGCAAGGGCTCGGCCATACTACGTTTCCACGGAGATCACATATACATGGCAAGGGCTCGGCCCAACTACGTTTCCATGCTAATCACAATACATGGCAAGGGCTCGGCCCAACTACATTTCCATGCAATCCTAGAGTCCAACTCTACTTTATTTTCATAGTCCATTTCTCAAGCAAATCATATGCCTAGAATCAATTCACTTGGGTAGCCTTTAGGCCTACCCCTACCACACCTTAGTGTTCGTACAATTCAACCTTAAAGTATCTCTTAAGACTACTTAAGGCATACCCATTTACAATCCTATCTCTTAGGATTAAATCCATCATTTATTTATATTAATCTCCCGACTAGTATTCCAACACTAGTCGGATAATTCTTAGAACCGCCAAGTTTTTAACTCATAGCCAATTAATTCATCTCAATTGATTTTCCAATCCAAATATAATTTAACCCAAATATCAAAAATATCACTTTCAACCATTCATGAATTTCATACATGAAGTAAAAGTATATTTTATTACAATATTATCATAGTTAATCCCATCATCATACCATCACTTTCATATCACATAATCATACACAATTTACTCTAAATTTGTATATCATGCTTCACTTTTTCACATGCAATAGTATTTTCATTTAGGCATTATTATTCATTAATAATCCATGAAAATCACATGTAATAACTTAGGTAATCTTACGAAATTAACCCAACAATTATAAGCAATATAGTCAGCCATCCTCACCTCGTGATGTGCTACAATAGTTGCCTTTGTTAAGCCCCTCGATCAATCCCCCGTTCTAGGCCGATTGAAAGTGAGAAGTTGGATTTCTGGGCCAAAGCCAGGCGGCTTTCACGAAAGCCGGGCGGCTTTCGTGTTCTGCAACTACGACTAGCTCCTTTGAAGTGGCGGTTTCCGGCGATTTCGACTCCTATCAATTTGCCAACCTTCCTAAGTTAATTACCACCACTTTATATCAATATTCTACACTTTTAAACGTGTAGAACTCATGGTTTAATCCACCATATGATTTCTCAAAAATCATACACCATAAAACTAGTTAAAAGGTTGTTTGTTGAGTTCTTACCTCAATAACAATTCTTTTCTCCTTGGAAGACCTTCCCTGAATCTTTCTCTGGGTTCTTGTCTTTGAGAGTTATCCTCCTGGAGTTCTCCTCTAATGAAAGGTCCGAATGGTGCTAGCATAGGGGGGTATCACCTATCCATTCAACCCATATGATTTTTGGGTGATGGGGTCATGAGGGTGTAATCCTTGTCTCTAGGATACTTCCTCCCCCTCCCTTGTGCGTACAACACGTTTGATTGCTCCCCCTCCCTTATTACTTGGTCAATCAGCACCCCTAAAAACGTGGGGTGGCCCCCACTTATGTGGGAGGTCATCTCATTATGTCCCGGTGTGTACAATCGGCCCCGAAAGTTGTATTTCTCGGCCCGTTTTAATCATATTTTATTTTATCGGACCAAATAAAATATGTCACGCGTTCCTAATAATTAAGGGTCTTTAGAATAGATGTACATTCCCCAACATTAATTTTGGAGTCTCCGAAACTCATTTCGGGCTGTTACCCGCTAAATTACCAATACGGGTAATTGGGACCCGTTTGACCAACCGGTCAACTCCATGCCTTTCTTATGGCCCAAATAGAATATCCACCACCATATAGATGTCATCTAGACCAAGATGAATATAATATGTGGTTCGGGAATTATCGGGTGGTCCCCGTTCCCGCTGTGGGCCCCACATGCAATTTACTATTCACGTAAAAGAAATAATAAAATTTTAACAATTACGTAAATTCATAAATCATCCTCCAAGGTTTACTACATCATTTACTAAAAGTAAACATGCTTGGGGACGGTGTCACAAGTTCACCCCCCCTTAACGGGAATTTCGTCCCCGAAATTCACAACGATTATTCAAACAGAAATGCATACTGATCCTTCATCGAGGCCTCAGTCTCCCAAGTTTCTTCTTCCACTCGGTCACTCTTCCAAAGGATTTTGACCATTGGAACTCTCTTGCTTCTTAGCTTCTTTACTTGCCTGTCAAGTATCCTTACCGGTTGCACGGCGTAGTTCAAGTCCTCCCGTATTTCCACGGGTGGTTTCTCTAGTACATGAGATGGATCCGGAATATACTTCTTAAGCATAGACACATGGAATACATTATGTATTTTCTCCAATTCCGGAGTCAACTGTAATCGGTATGCTACGACCCCAATTCTCTCAAGAATTACAAATGGCCCTATGTAGCGTGGGTTAAGTTTCCCTCGCCTCTGGAATCTGATGATTCCTTTCCAAGGTGAAACTTTCAAAAATACCTCATCTCCAACCTTAAACTATGAGGCTCTTCGGCGCTTATCAGCATAGCTCTTCTGTCTATCCTGTGCCGCCTTAAGTCTGTCACGAATCATCTTCACCTTTGACTTGGTGATTTTTACCAGTTCCGTGCTCTCGAGTTTAGCCATACCAACCTCATCCCAACACAAAGGTGTACGACATCTCCTCCAATACAATGCCTCGTATGGAGGCATGCCTATACTCGCCTGATAACTGTTGTTATAGGCAAACTCCACAAGTGCCAAATGGTTGTCCCAACTCCCTTGGAACTCCAATGCACAAGCTCTCAGCATATCCTCTAATATCTGTATAACCCGCTCGGATTGCCCATCCGTTTGTGGATGAAAGGCTGTACTGAATTTCAGTTTTGTCCCCATAGATTCTTGGAACTTCAGCCAAAATCGTGATGTGAATCGCGGATCTCTATCGGATACAATGGTTATAGGAACCCCATGTAGTCTCACGATCTCATCCACATACAACTTGGCTAACCTTTCCAGTGCATAGGTGGTGTTGATAGGTAGAAAGTGTGCACTCTTCGTGAGTCTATCGACCACAACCCATACGGCGTCATAGTTCTTAATCGTCCGTGGCAGCCCTACCACGAAATCCATAGTCACGTGTTCCCATTTCCATTCAGGAATGGATAATGGTTGTAGCAACCCGGCTGGATGCTGATGTTCTGCCTTAACTTGCTGAAAAGTAAGACACCTACTGATGTATTCGGCTATTTCTCTCTTCATACCCGACCACCAGTAACTTTCTTTCAAATCACGATACATCTTCGTGCCCCCCGGATGCATGGCATATGCCGATGAATGGGCCTCCTCTAAGATGGACTTTCGGAGCCCATCATCCGACGGTACGCACACTCGGTCACGAAATAATAAGAGACCATCGTCTCTTTCCCTGAAATCCTCAGCCGGCCCCGCTAGCATGCGTTCACGGACCTTCATAAGCTCTTCATCAGTTTCTTGACCCTTCTTGATTTCATCAAGTAATGTAGGTCTCACCTCGAATCTAGCTAACAAGGCACCATCACTAGATACCTCCAATCGGGCTCTCAATGCCCTCAAACTAGTCAGCAACGCCCCAGACGAATTCTTTCGGCTCAGGGCATCCGCTACCACGTTGGCTTTACCGGGGTGGTACTCGATAACTAGGTGGTAATCTTTTATCAACTCCATCCACCGTCTCTGTCTCATGTTTAACTCTTTCTGAGTAAACACGTATTTCAGGCTCTTGTGGTCTGTGTATATATGACATGTTTCCCCGTAGAGATAATGTCTCCAAATCTTCAATGCAAAAACCACTGCCCCCAACTCTAAATCATGAGTAGGATAATTTACCTCATGCTTCTTCAACTGTCGTGAAGCATAGGCAATCACCCTCCAATTCTGCATCAAGACACATCCAAGCCCTTGGATGCTCGCGTCAGTATAGACATCGTACCCCATACCCTGTTGGGGTAATGCGAGTACCGGTGCCTCGGTCAATCTCTTCTTTAATTCAAGGAATCCCTTTTCACATCGGTCATCCCATACAAACTTGGCCCCTTTTCGAGCAAGCTTTGTCAATGGCGATGCCAAAACTGAGAACTTCTCCACGAACTTTCGGTAATACCCTGCCAATCCAAGGAAGCTAAGAATTTCCTTGACGTTCTTTGGCCGTTCCCATTCAGTAATGGCCTCAATCTTCTTGTTATCTACGGCAATCCCTGATCCTGAAACCACATGCCCGAGAAATCCGATCTCCCTTAGCCAAAATTCACATTTGGAAAACTTGGCATAGAGTTGCTTCTCCCGTAGTGTCTCAAGAACAAGTATCAAGTGCTCCTAATGCTCTTCTTCACTCTTTGAGTAAATCAAGATATCATCTATGAACACAATAACAAACCGGTCCAAGTATTTATGAAATACTCTGTTCATCAAGTCCATAAATGCCGTCGGGGCGTTGGTTAGCCCGAATGACATAACTAGGAACTCGAAATGACCATACCTCGTGCGGAATGCACTTTTTGGTATGTCATCCTCCTTTATCTTCAGTTGGTGGTACCCCGACCTCAAGTCAATCTTCGAAAATACCGTCGCTCCTCGGAGCTGATCAAACAAGTCATCAATCCTAGGCAAGGGATACCTATTCTTGATTGTGACCTTGTTCAGTTGACGATTGTCAATGCACATTCGAAGTGTTCCATCTTTCTTTTTCACGAAAAGGACTGGTGCTCCCCACGGGGAGTGACTCGGCCTTATGAAACCGTTATCCAATAGCTCTTGAAATTGGGTTTTCAATTCGTTAAGTTCAGCGGGTGCCATTCTGTATGGCGGTATAGAGATTGGTTTGGTGCCAGGTTCAACCTCGATCACGAACTCAATCTCCCTATCGGGTGGAAGTCCCGGCAAGTCTTTTGGGAAGACATCCGGATACTTGCACACTATCCTCACATCATTGATGTCTACCTCCTCTTTGGTTTTGTCCACCACGTATGCTAGATATGTGTGGCATCCCTTTCTCATCATATTCCTCGCCCTCACGGCGGATATGATACAACTGTTTGATTTGCCTCTACCTCCCTCAAAGCGTAAGGTCAACCCTTCACCGCTTTCGAGTTCAAGGATCTTTGTGTAGCAATCGACCCTAGCATGATGTTTCTCAAGCCAATCCATCCCGAGGATTGCATCAAACTCGATCATACTCAGCGGTACGAAATCACACGTCAAGTTCTGTCCCTCCACCTCCACCTCACACGATGGATAGTGGCTATCTCTTTCGATATCATCCCCTAGAGGCGTGGATACCAATAGGGTTTGAGTCATCAGTACAAGTGGTCCGTTGAATCCGCTGGCGAACGCCTCACTCACAAATGATCGTTGCACCCCGGTATCAATAAGGATCCTTGCGTCTCTCCCGTTTATCTTTAGTTTTCCTACATCATAAGTAACGTAAGGCACACTATCTCTTTAATAGGTTCGTTTCCTAGGTCGTAGAGTGCGTCGATCATGTTTTGGATGAAGACCACCCGACCCCATACAAGAACTCCCCGGTTTCTAACCATGAGAAGCATCTCCGGACTCGTTCGGGTGAAAGACGGCCGCTTTTCATGAAAGCCGGCCGGTTTTCATGTGTCCGGCACTTCTCGTTACGTAAGCCGGCCGATCTTTGCCAAAAGCCGGCCGGTTTTCAGCTGCGCAGGATTTTCTCCCAATTTTGACGAATGCCGGCTGGTTTCCACGAAAGTCGGCCGGTTTCCATGAAAGCCGGCCGGTTTTAGGCCGATTGAAAGTGAGAAGTTGGATTTCTGGGCCAAAGCCGGGCGGCTTTCACGAAAGCCGGGCGGCTTTCACGAAAGCCGGGCGGCTTTCACGAAAGCCGGGCGGCTTTCACGAAAGCCGGGCGGCTTTCGTGGTCTGCAACTACGACTAGCTCCTTTGAAGTGGCGGTTTCCGGTGATTTCGACTCCTATCGATTTGCCAACCTTCCTAAGTTAATTACCACCACTTTATATCAATATTCTACACTTTTAAACGTGTAGAACTCATGGTTTAATCCACCATATGATTTCTCAAAAATCATACACCATAAAACTAGTTAAAAGGTTGTTTGTTGAGTTCTTACCTCAATAACAATTCTTTTCTCCTTGGAAGACCTTCCCTGAATCTTTCTCTGGGTTCTTGTCTTTGAGAGTTATCCTCCTGGAGTTCTCCTCTAATGAAAGGTCCGAATGGTGCTAGCATAGGGGGGTATCACCTATCCATTCAACCCATATGATTTTTGGGTGATGGGGTCATGAGGGTGTAATCCTTGTCTCTAGGATACTTCCTCCCCCTCCCTTGTGCGTACAGCACGTTTGATTGCTCCCCCTCCCTTATTACTTGGTCAATCAGCACCCCTAAAAACGTGGGGTGGCCCCCACTTATGTGGGAGGTCATCCCATTATGTCCCGGTGTGTACAATCGGCCCCGAAAGTTGTATTTCTCGGCCCATTTTAATCATATTTTATTTTATCGGACCAAATAAAATATATCACGCGTTCCTAATAATTATGGGTCTTTAGAATAGATTTACCTTCCCCAACATTAATTTTGGAGTCTCCGAAACTCATTTCGGGCTGTTACCCGCTAAATTATCAATACCGGTAATTGGGCCCCGTTTGACCAACTGGTCAACTCCATGCCTTTCTTATGGCCCAAATAGAATATCCACCACCATATAGATGTCATCTAGACCAAGATGAATATAATATGTGGTTCAGGAATTATCGGGCGGTCCCCGTTCCCGCTGTGGGCCCCACATGCAATTTACTATTCACGTAAAAGAAATAATAAAATTTTAACAATTACGTAAATTCATAAATCATCCTTCAAGGTTTACTACATCATTTATTAAAAGTAAACATGCTTGGGGACGGTGTCACATGTACAATACAAATAACAAGTATCAATATATTTTTTAATAGGGTTAAAATTGTATTTTGGAATATTATGAGTGTTTTAAATGTTTAATAAGTATTATCTTTAGTTGATTATTATAATATATTATTATGAGAATAGCTACCTTTTATTATAATTTTGTGTGTAACTATATGCTTGATTATTATTTTTATACGGTCGAGTAATTATTATCTTGGTTTCCAACATTGACCGGATTGACCTACCGGGTCCCGCTTGAACCGTGAACAGAGATCATGTGGCCAGTCACTTCCCGGTCCAGTTTTTCTTTCACATTTATGCATGTTTATTTTTTGTGTTTTTTTTATATATTAGTCCACATTATTGCCCCGTGCATCGCACATGTGACATACTAGTATTATGAAAGTTATAAACTTTATAATTTTATGAAAGTACTTGTAAAAAGAACATTTTCATATCATTTTTATATGATAAATAATTTTCAATAAAAATATATAGGTGGTCAAAGTTTCAAAGATATGATGACAAAGTATTTCGAGAAAATAATGCTGATGATTTAAAACATTCATTGAACTAATTGAGAAAATAATGTTAGTCTGTTGTATTAGTATGATTTAGGAATTTTTTTCGTTCTACTATATAAGGTTAAATGAGAAAAGATCATACATAATAAAGCAACATAAAAATAGAATGAAATCTCAAGTTATAAGGTAATTTTTAAATAATTAAAACTATTTTTTAAAAAATAAAAATCAGAAAAATCTTATCCGGTCAAAATCGGAATAAGCTGGTCTGATCTTCAATCCAATTACTTTGGTGATTCTTGTTCCAATCTAAACAAGTTCCTGTCTTGGACAATTGCTCAGTATCCCTAGTTGTAGGTTGGCCGCTTGAGCTCTCTCCTTGTTGAGTTTCTAGGTTGCTTCTTTAATGGGCCAGTAGGTCAGATCCTTAGGATTCATAGACGCAAGCTACCCGGTGGACTAGTAGCTAGGTTAGCTCCCTGCTAAACCGGTAGGTAGGGCCTTTGCTGGAGTAGTAGGTCGCCTCCGTGTCGGACTACTTGGTCAGCTTCCTATCAGGCGGGTAGACGGGCTCCCGACTGTTGAACTAGTAGGTCACCCCCCAACTAGGTTGATAGGTGGTCAGCTCACTACTGGATTTGTAGGTCGGCTCCTACAAATCCAGTAGGTCGGCTCCTTACTAGGGTTTTTTTTGTAGGTCGGCTCCTTACTAGGTTGGTAGGCCGACTCCTGCTGGCTTGATAGGTTGGCTTTCTGCTGGGCTGATAGGTCAGCTAGGCTGTCAGGCCAATCGTCTTGCACTCATCCTTTGTTGCTTTTTGGATGGGTTAGTCTGAGCTCCTTGCTTGTTGGGCCGATCGATCGGGTTGCCCTAATAAAGTATTGATCTCGGACTTTTGCTCGCTAGTCTAGATCCGGGTCCAAAACTAGAGTCTAGGCTTATCAGGCTACGAATCTAATTTCATAACCTCATATATATTTAAATTTTTACTTAGAGCCCATTTGGTAACTCGAAAATCGGCTGATTCGGCTGATTTTGCTGAAATTGGTGAAGTTCTAATTGAAGTGGTTGCATTAGCTGATTCTGCTGATTTAAGAAAAAAATTATCTTTAAAATATATTTTATTAATAAAATAATGAAAAAGTTATATGTAAAAATAGTTAAAATGAGCATCTACATTAACTTCAGCCAATATAGCCAGTAAAGTAACTACGGCCTTACTTTTTCTTATTATTACACAATTCAGCGCGCGAAAATAAAAGTTGCGTGTTTGGTGAAAAAGTTGGCTGATAAGCCTGATAAGCCGAAAAACAATGTTACCAAAAGGCCTCTTATTTTAAGAATTTTAAAACATAAATGAAAACATGTAATCCTTTGAGCTCTAAGGAACTAATTCTTTCACTTATATACAACCTGTTGGAAAAATGTGTTAAAAATTGCATTAAATGGTCATTTTGGGGCAATTTTTTGAGTGGGGTCCACTTCCGATTTGGGTCGGGTCAAAGTGGTTTCGGATTGTCCTTGTTAAGGGCTACAATTTGATATATGGTACGCTCAAAACGGATAACGGGTGAATGAGAAATTGATTCTCGAAGTTCACTCGTTAAAATAGAAAAACTTCGAAAATGATGGGTTTCTAGTGTGTTTTATATCACACCGGAAAACTCAAGGGATTTTCACCCCCTTATAAAGGGAAGCCTTTTTTAAGGAGTTAGGATTCCTAAAGGTAAAGGCTCTCTCTTACGCGCAGGGGGTGTCGATCAAATCCCGAAACGGAGAAGAAAAACCGCGACGCGTGTGCGCGAACGACCTGCGGACATGAATGTTCGCAACAGAGACGCTCCAGGTCTTCTGGTCTGTTACAGCAATAAATGTCCAACGTTCTTGTCTTTTAATGTTGCGTTGAATGGACAGTTTATGGACGATTCAATGCCCAACGGACTGGTCATTGATGTCCAACGTTCAGGTCCATTAACACTACATTTAACACACAACAAATCCTCCTATAAATAGCTGGCAGGTGGTTTGCAACAACACAACACACAATACATTCCTCACGTATTTTGAGCTCTAAAACACTTCCAGCTACTCCGAAAATTCGTGAGTGTTCTGCCTTTGTTCCCGTTCACCGGAACTCTCGTTTGTGTGCTCAAACGTTAGTTCGTTAGCCACCGTATCCTGGGAAACGGTCGTTGCAACGCTCCTAGCATCGTGGGAGGCGACGAATACGTTTTAAGGACATCGTGCGTAGCACAAGCTCTGGCTAAACTCTGTCCCATCTTTTTTTTTCATTTTTCTTTAGCTATTTAAATTAATTAATTATTTTTGTTAATTAATATTTCTTCGTTTTTCCGAGACACACCCAACACAACCTTCCGAGTTTATATTGATTAATCAACTATGCGTGGAATAAACTAATCTTCTTATAGATGTAAATAAACTTAAACATAAAACATTACACTCCCTGCGTCTTAAATATAATCTTTCAAATAGCTTTTGCATGTAGATTAAGAAAGCGAAAAGTGTGTGATGAACGATTGTGTAAAGGAGAAAAATATGATACAAACCACAAACTTTTATCATAAAAGTATTTTAGAACGGATGAAAAAGAAATTTTTTAATATGAGACTGAGAAAGTATTTAGTAAAATTTAAAAATAAATCTTAATTAAATCCTTGTTGATGATTTGTCAAAATTTCTATATGAATCGTAATGTTCTTAATGAGTAAACATGATATGTGTTCTTTGAGTTTTTGTTTTATGTTTGGGGGCTAGGGTTTTTAATTCGATATTTGAATGTGTGTTTTGATGTTCATGTACTACGATAACATACTTGATAATTCTCCCACATTAAACAATATATTTACCTCGTAGAGTCGTAGACATTGAAATCATTAACTTTCTAAAAATGATCTTGAATAAAGTAGTAGAATTTTGGAGACATCACTCACAATTTCAATCACGGAAAATACTACATACTACGTATAACATATATGTGTCATTTTGAACCAAATGACGCATGGAAATATGGTCGCTTGAGGAGTACAAGGAGATGTTTACTTCTTTTTTTCATTAAGTCGTATCTAAATTAGAACGTGTGTATGAATTACTATTTCAATCTACATTTTTAGGATAACAACTTGTTTAGGATAACAAGACCGTTTTAAGTTTGGTGACCCGTTTGTTCGAAATTTTTCACAAAACTCGACATTTTTTTAATTTCGTGCGCTGAGTTGTGCAAAAATAAGAAAATGTAAGGTTGAAGTTATTATTTTGACTGTATTGGATGAAATTATTGTAGAAGATCATTTTAGCTATTTTTCATATGATTTTTTCTTTATTTCATTAATAAAAAATATTTTAAATATAATTTTTTAATAAATCAGCCGAATTAGCCAATCCAACCACTTCAGCTAGAACTTCATAAATTTCAATAGAATCTGCCGATTCAACCAATTTCAGTGTTATCAAACGGGCTCTCAATAATATTATTTAACCATTTCACCTTCGTGTTCAAATGAAGTGTTGAACATGCATTTTCTGTACATTATTCTGTAAATTATTAATATAAAAAATATATTATTCTATAACTTACTTAAAAAAACAACAGGATACATGTAAATTCAAGGGTATTATGAAAAGAATAGAATGAGATATGACGCCGAAATAATTAAAATTGACCAAGCAACCCAATCATATATACTCGTATAGTCCTATACCAATTGCTCCTTTAAAATTGAACACAAGTTTTTTTTATGGTTTGAACACAAGTTTAATAAGGACCTGAAATCCCAATCAATAAAATGGACCGAAATAATATATTTGAAAATTTCCAAGCTGTGAAAAAAACACCGCAGTAGAGAAGCAAAGCAACAAGTACCCAAATAGTGTCGTTTTGGAGTCATTAACATTTCTTTTATGGGATTTCTTTTATTAATTGGGTTGAGGTCTCTCTTTAAGCTAAGTGATCATTTAATAAAATTATAAAATGTTAAGGATATTATCAAAAGTTGATCAAATTCATGGTCTGCAAGTTCAACTACCAGACAAAATAATAGATCACTTGGTGGCTCAATTATTTAAAAGATAAGATAGCAAGCTGATCGTAACTTTTTAATTATTAATCTTTAGTTTGCCTATAAATAGAAAGCCTTTAAGGCACCTTAGAGTACCACTCCATTTCATCTTCTTGTTTATATTTTTACTTTGAGTTTTATTATGGTATTAGAGCATAGGCTTGCCTAAGGACTCCCAGTTTCTTTCAAGTTTTTTCTTTTCGATTCTTTCAGTTTTCTTAACTCTGTTTTATATTTGATTGTTTCCTTTAAGCTTTGTCTATGCTGAAATGGATGAATCTGGTAAAACTACGAACGAAAGTTTATCTAGAACCACCAAGCGTGGCAGCTCTCTTGAGCATGATGCCCCGTACAGTGCCTACTATCTTAATCACACAGACAATAGTAATTCTGGAGCAGTCACCACACTCCTTGATGGAGGGAATTATCACACTTGACACAGATATTTTGAAATTAAATGAATCTTAAACCGAAAAACAAAATGGGTTTTGTTGATGGAACTCTTGCCATGCCAGCAAGTTATGATCCAAATTTACAAGCCTGGGTCAAGTGTAATACACTGGTCCTTTCTTGGCTTCATATTTCTGTTTCTTCATAAATTAAAAGTACAATATTGTACTGTGATATTGCCAAAGAGGCATATGAAAAATTGAAAATCAGATATGATGAGCCTGGTGACATAAGAACTTTTCAGCTTGAGCAAGATTTCAATGCAGTCACTCAAGACTCTCTATCTGTTGGTGATTATTTTACTAAATTAAATCGCATCTGGGAAGAGCTTAAGCATTATCAGCCTTCACCATGTTATAAATGTGGCAAATGCACATGTAAACTCCATGTCGAGTTCTTAAAATTCAGGAGAAAAGAAAAATTTTCAAATTTCTCATGAGCCTAAATGACTCGAATGATTTTATAAGAGGAAAAATCATATCTCAAGATCCTCTTCCTAATCTTGACAAAAGTTATCATCTTGTTTTACAAGAAGAAAAGCGGAAACAAGCTAGAAGTTTTAGTTCATCCTATTCTGAAGCTTCGACTCTTGTTGTTGGTTATAAAAGGAAAATGTTCTGCACAAATTGTCACATGACAAACCACAATGTGGAAAACTGTTTTAAAATTTATGGCTACCCACCTAGTGGTAACAAGAAGAACAACTATGAGCAAGGAGGAAGAGGTGGTAGAGGTGGAAGAGCCGAAAGAGGCAGGGGCAGATTTGGTGATAATAGATATATACATGAAGGGATTCATGAGAGTTCATCTGTAATGGTGATGGGAGAACCAGCTACTGGAAGTTATAAAAGAAACATAAATGTTTCAAATGGTCAAGTAACCATCTCATCTGACCAACTACAGTCTCTTTTGGCAATGGCAGAAAAATTCAAAAATGAAAGCTTACCAATGACAATTGCACCAACACCCGTTGATCCAGTTTCAAACTATGCAGGCACTTTTTCTCATGGATTTAAGTATAAGCCCTGGATAATTGATTCAGGAGCTACACATTGTATTGTGTCTTCTCCAAATTTCTTCACCGATAACATAAAGGAAATTAATAGTGCAGTGAAGTTACCTAATGGTAACAAAATTCCTGTAACATATATATAGGTGATATTTATGTTAACAAGTATATTACTCTGAAAAATGTTCTCTGTGTTCCTAGTTTCAACATTAACTTAATTTCTGTAAGTCAAATAACTGCAGATAACAACTTAAATGTGATTTTTTCAAAAGATTCTTGTCAAAGTTTCCAGGAAAACTCAAAAGCATTGAGGAAATCTTTGAGCAAGATTGGGAATCGGAATGAACAAGTGGAAGGATTATACCATTTAAGGGAAGAAAAATGTTTTGAGCAAAAGGTGTTTTCTGTCAACCAAACTAAGGAAGCAAGTGTTTCTAGTCATATTTGGAACTATAAACTAGGACATTTATCTCATGAGAGACTTTGTTTAATTAAGCTTAGATCTCCAATTGTTTCTTGTAATAAATTCTCTTATTGTGTTGTCTGTCAGTTATCCAAGCAAAAGAGATCTCGTTTTTCATCTAAAAATACTTCCAATTGTTCTTCTACTAAAAATACTTTTGTTCTCACTTCATCTTATACTTCCAGTTCTCCTTTTGAATTAATACATTGTGATCTTTGGGGTCTTTTTTCAGTTACAACCACAAATGGACAAAGTTAATTTTTAACCATAGTAGATGATTTCAGTAGGGCAACATGGATCCATTTACTGAAACATAAATCAGATACACATGTAACGATGAAAAACTTTGTCAAAATGGTGGAAACCCAATTTAAAGTAAATGTTCAAAAAGTAAGGACAGATAATGGTCAAGAATTCAATATTGGTGAGTTTTGCAATGATAAAGGAATCATACATTAGAGATCTTGTTCTTATACACCTCAACAAAATTCAATGGCTGAAAGAAAGCGTTAACATCTACTTAACGTAGCAAGAGCATTGATGTTTCAATCAAATTTACCCAAACATTTTTGGGGTGAAGCTGTTTTGACGGCAGCATATCAGATTAATAGGATACCTACTCCAAGGTTAAATGGAAAATCTCCATTTGAAATGATATATGGTAAGAAACCAAAATATAAAAACATAAAGGTGTTTGGATGCTTGTGTTTTGCATCCGGTTTGCCAGTTCAAAGAAAGAAGTTTGACTCAAGGTCAAGAAAAAGTGTTTTTATCGGTTATCCAGCACATATCAAGGGATATAAGTGTTATGACCTTAAAACAAAAACAATTTTCATCTCAAGAGATGTAATATTTGCAGAAAATGTTTTTCCTTTTGACAAGGAGCAAGAAACAAGTAACAAAATAGTTTACTCACCAGGTTCATTACCTAATATCACAACAAAATTTTTGATGACTCCAAATATGAGCAATGGCTTTGATTCACCATATTCTTTTCAAGAGTTTGATGAAGAATGAGACCTATAAGTTCAGAAACATTTCAAGAAGAGGACATGAATATATCTCAAGAAGAACATCATGATTCTAGACAAAATGAGAATGAAGATTCATGTCATTATATAAGTGATTCTGAAGGAAACACATCAAGTGATACTCAATCAAAGAGATCACAAGAAGAGGTCAAGATACCCTCCAATTATGAAAGTGATTCCGAAGAAATGACAACCGGTAATACTCAGTTAAGGAGATCACAAAGAGAGGCCAAGACACCCTCGCATTTGAAACATTTTCATCATTATAAAGTACCAAGATCTAACTCAATTTATCACAATAGTTTTAAAACTGTGTATCCTCTATCTCATTTTTTGGGATATGACAAATTATCTGAACAACAACATTGTTATTCAGTCACTTTATCGTCTTTAAATGAGCCAGAAACATATCAACAAGCTATTTTAGACCCTCTATGGAAGAAGGCTATAAATGAAGAATTGAAAGCTCTAAAGGATAATAATAAATGTGACATAGTTCCTATTTCTGATGACATCAAGCCAATAGCTAAAGGTTACACTCAACAATTTGGCTTAGATTATACTAAGACATTCAGTCCAGTTGCAAAGTTAACTTCTGTTAAAGTGCTATTAGCATTAGCTGCAAAACACAATTGGCATTTGGAACAACTTGATGTCCATAATGCATTTTTAAATGGTGATCTTGAAGAAGACATCTATATGTCTTTACCTCCAGGTCTTTCAATTCAGGGGGAGAAAAACACCATATTTACATGCAAACTTAAAAAGTCCCTATATGGTCTAAAACAGGCCAGTAGGCAATGGAACGAAACGTTCACTCATTTTCTGAAAACCATAGGTTTCAGACAATCCAAAAGTGAATATTCACTCTTTATCCGAAAAGAAAATGGCAAAGTCATTTTTCTATTAGTATATGTCGATGATATTATCATAGCCGGAGATGATCAAGTAAAAATCAATTATGTGAAGAAAGAACTTCAAGATAAGTTCAAAATTCGAGATCTAGGAAAGTTAAAATACTTTCTTGGTCTAAAAATAGCAAGAAACTCCAACATAGGAATACATATTTCGCAGAGAAAGTATGCATCAGAGATACTTAAATAGACTAATTTATTAGGTTGTAAACCAGCTATGAATCCAATAATTCAGAATCATAAATTCAAACAATTTGAAGAAGGAACTCAAGAGGAGCTCCTCAAAAATCCTACACTTTATGGAAAAGTGATTGGAAAATTGATTTACTTAACTATTACAAGATCTAACATTTCATATGGAGTTGGAATAATGAGTCAATTCATGGAAACCCCCACAAGAACTTGTATGAAGGCACTGCTAACAATTGGTAGGTATGTGAAAAATAATATAGGCCATGGCTTGTACTATAGCTCAGATGAAAATCTGGAGATGAAAGCCTATTGTGACTCAGATTATGCTGGTTGTCCATACACCAGGAAATCAGTAACTGGATATTGTATCCTAATAGGAAACTCACTTGTCAGTTGGAAGTCAAAGAAACAACAAACCGTGAGCAGATCATGAACAGAAGCAGAGTATAGATCAATGGCTTATACCAGTTGTGAGATCACATGGTTGAAATCACTACTCAAAGATTTTCAGATCGAAATTCAAAAACCAATAGATCCTATCATCCATTTAACCTTAACAAAATAATCATTTGTTTCTGCAATTTCTTATTTGTCACTCCCTTCCTATTAGAGCAAGTGTTCCAATATTCACATACTTTAAGTAAATGTTATAGATTTATTGTACACTATAAAGAGTAAGAGATTTTTTGTAATGTAGTGAAGAGAGAGATGTTGAGGTTCCAAAGCATGTGGTTCGCTTGTTTGTCTCCAAAGAGATGAGGTGGTGATGAAGTTGCCCAAATGCACGCACTCTTTCCGCAAATTATACCGTATGACCGGCATACCATGCGAAAGGTATGCCTAGTTCAAATATGGTACCGTTTTTTGTAACAAACTTCATTTAATTTTGCACACTTACACTTTCTCACCCTAGTTTTTTTGTTCTTCTTCGTTTTTTACTATTATTTGTTTCTTTATCAAAAGTGCTCTCCCTCCAAGTCACCCACACTCCTCCATCCCTGTTTTTTTCTTTTACGTTTTTTACTTTTATGTTTTAATTATCAAAAGCTATCATGTTTTCAAATGATTTTCTTATTATAAAGTGTATGTATTACAATTTTGTGACCAAATTTTCATCCTTTCAAAAATAAATTAATTATTTTTTCTTTTTGTCTTAGTCCTTATTCATACATTTTTTTTCTTTTTTTTATTCAACTGAAATTACAACCAATTTGTTTGTATTCTTCAAAATAAATATTTTTTATAGTTATACACTTTTTTGTAATATATTTTTTATATTCATACATTTTTTCCTATAATATATTTCTTATCTCTCTTATATGTGTGAGTTATGTTTAGACAATTTTTTTTGGAAAAAAATTGTTTTTTTTAAACATTTTTATGGCGTTAATATTAAAAACATAACATATTCACTATGTACGTAAATTAATTGGGCAATTAGACTCCTTGTCTTCATTGTTTATATTGGATAGTATATAAAGTAACATCTTTTTATGCGCGAGTTAATCTGTTTATGCGTGAGTTATATCTTAATGTACGCGAGTTACACCATGAAACACACTCTGCTAATGATCAAAAAATGATTTTTTAACTATATCATTTTTTATAACCCTAATATTAAAAAAAAATCACTATTTAAAAAAAGTAATTGGAAAATTAGGATCAATTTTTCGTTATTTACATTTAAATCAATGTTGATAATATATATAAAATTTTGTTCTCTTTTCTTATATGTATATATGTATATATATAAGATGGTTACATCTCAATTTTTCTAGAATTACACTTAAATGTACGTGATTTACACCACTAAATAAACTCTTCTAATGATCAATTTCTTTTAACTAAATCAATTTTTATAGCCCCAGTATTAAAACTTTAAAACATATTCACTATTTATAAAAACCAATTGGGAAATTATGATTAATTTTTCATTGTTTACATTGAAATCAATGTTTTTCAACTTACATTCCGTTTTAGACAACTTACATATCAACTTGACTTAGGGATGGACTCGGGCCGGGTGACCCGACCCGGAAATGGCCCGGGACCGGTACTGTTCCGGCACGGCCCGACCCAGTGGCCCGGTCAGTGACTGGTCCGGGTAGGCCCGGCCCGTGGGTTTTCCGGTCCGGGCTCGGGTCACCCAAAACAAGGCCCGGGCCCGGTTCGGGCCAAAACCTATTTTTTTTCTTTTTTTTTCAATTTTTTTTAAATTTTCGGGTTGGGCTGGGTATTTTGGGCCATTTGGGGTGGTTTGGGGGTTGGGGGTGGGAGGGGGGTTAATTAGGAAGAGGAAAACAAAAAAATGATAATGGGCCCGGCCCAGACCCGGACCGGACCCGGTGGTTACCCGAGCCGGTCTCGAGTCCACCATTTCCGAACCGCCGGCCCGCCCGGACCAGAGTCCATCCCTAACTTGACTCATGTTACATTTCCTATTAATGTGGGTTACATTTTTTTAAATGTGAGTAAGGTGAGTTACATCAACCTGCTACTGAAACACAAAAAAAAATTAATGTTCATCTGCGGGTACTGTTCATCCGTGTTTTGCCCCTGGGAGTATGATGGTCATAATGGACCGGTACCACCATATACCAACTCCACTCTTTCCATGCTTCTTGGACGAGTTCCCCTCTGCTAGTAACCAACGAGAGGCACCGTCGGCTATTGACTACACCGCAAGGCATAACAGTGCATAACAGTCTTGGGCAATGCTTAACTCATTTAAACAAATTCTACTGAAGAAGCTAAAGGACTAAATGCCCGTTTGGTAACAGTAAACAAGTTCTGGTGAAGAAGCTAATGTAATAAACGACTAAGTACACGTTTGGTAATAGTTGTTTGGCACGGCTGAAACTAATTCGGGAAAAATGATGGTGGATAATATCCATTTCAACCAAATTAGTAAATCAAAAGCTTACTTATTCCGATTCTTGTGTTGATAAACAATCAAGCAGAATAAGACCACTAAAAATGGGGCCTAACCTGGCTATTAAGTTCTACTAGCCAAAGGTCTTCATTCATGTAGAACAAGCAACAACAGCCTCAAAACAATATCTTGCTTTGTTAGAGGTATTATCCTTGCTTTGTTGGCTGCAAGTCTGTAACACAGTGCAAGGCTTCAAAATTTGAACTTCAAATCCTGACTAGGGCGGGTAATAGCCTAATGGTCGAAGGATTCAAGTTACATGTGTTTTCTTGCTTCACTAGCAACCATGTAATGTAGGGAGGGTTCAACTCCTGCCAAAGAAAGTTACAAATTGGTCTTGTTATGGGCCCCCACACGTACACTACACTTGGAAAACCTGCAGACCACTTAGGTCCCCAAAATTTACCTCCTGTACCAAGGATCTGGGGGAAGGCCATTAGACCTCCCTCGTGTTTGTAGATCAAAACTTTTTTATCACAAGGTAACCATTTGATAGATTAAGGCTGCTCTGTTTAGCTTATAGCACTATTAACTAATTAATGACACTACTTGCTGCTCTCATTATGGCAATTTAAAGCATTTGAAAATTGTAAGGTGCTACCTATTTAACATGTCAAAGTCCATATTCAAAGATTCAATAAAAAGAAGAAAAATTAAATATGTAGACATAAAAGTATTCAAATTACTTCATTTCAGATAAACGAAGTATCATTCCACATGAACAAAAGATTTCGGTAATTCAGTTTTAAATTAAACATTTACAAGAATGCTTGTTTGGTCAGTATAGCAATCCCAAACTTTGATGTAGCTCATTGATTGAACACTTTAACAAAAGGGAAAACATCTCCTTTCATGGTAGTTTATTTCAAATTTAAGATATATTTATCATTTACATCCTCCTCAGATTGTCTAACCTTGCTTGTAGATCACTGTCTATTCCGCCGTCATCAGTTCCTGTAGCTTCAGCTTGGGGAACCTTAGTTTTTGCTGCTGGTGCTGCTACAGCAGATGAAGGTGCATTGAGGAGCTGTAAATAATTCAATATGCAGAAAAAAGTTACCATCTTAATTATGCTGATAAAACAGGGTGGATATAAACTATACTACGTACCAAATCTATTTTTTAAAAAGTAAAGTACAAATACCTCTTGATTCATATCAATTCCAATTTCATCAAGGACCTGGTTGACCAACTCTTCGGTCTCTTCTTCTTCCTCATCCCCTTCCAAAGCATCGTCTATGGCATCTCCCATCACTTCACTCACCATTTCCATTTTCTCATTCTGCATCTCAAATTCTTGCATTATCTTCTGCAGGGCGGGCAAGTTCATCTGTCTGTTCATCGTCCCCATTGCCTTGGTCACCCCTTTCATTGCCTCTCCCATTGCTTGTGTTGATTTCAAAGTCTGATTATCACAACACACACAAAATCTACTATTTATGTGTCACTAGTATTCAAAATCTTAATATAAAGAGTACATGGTGGTTAATGTTTACCTGAATCCTGAGGGAGACGCCTTGAAGTTGGGATTTAAGCTTATAGAATTTTTCGACTTGATGCCTTGTCCTGATGAGATCCTTTGCCATCACTTTAACAGCTCCCTAATAAAATAAAAAACAAGTAAAAAATCAAATTGAGCCTCAAATGTTTTTTCACAAGAACCATGATTATTCATTGTTATGTAGTACACTCATTAAACCTGTGAATAGACACATATTTATGTCATTGTAATTGCAAAATGACAACCAGAGATTAATTGAGGATACGGAATCAATGTGGTCACCTGAGATAAATGTACAACAACATACAAGCCTTATCCCCAAAAGAGGGGAGGTGCCAAACCGACAAATATGAATGGTAAATTGGTAATAAGACTAACAATAATTGATACAACCACAACTGTCCTTGACTTGGAAGGTCTTATCTGTACGCAGATTGTGTCTAGACTATGTAATAATGCATAACAGGAGTAAGAAAACCTACCATCTGCCCTTGCTTTGCACTTTTCTTTATCTCTGCAATCAGTTTCTTCTCTTGTGTTTGTAAACCTTGTCTCTCCCTTTCTATTTCTCTAATTGACTTATCAAGCATCCGCTTATTCTCCCTCAGAAGCTCTGAAAACAACATTTTGTGAGTGCAATTCCTAAATCTAACTTTTATTTAGGATTTTAGATGAGAATATGTATACCATCAAATTAAATTTAAACCCATACAAAATGTTAAACTCCCAACTCCCGTCTAATAAAAAGCAATCCATAATTGCGAATTCCAGACATTCATTTTCATTTACCCCAGTGCCGCAAAGGCTCCCACCTACGGCGGGGTATAGGGGGGTCGGATGTACGCAGTCTTACCCCTTTACTAAAGCACAGAGAGACTGTTTCCGGATGACCCATAGTGAAAATCGCGTCCAAAAATGCATCGACTGACTGCTGCTTCATAACAAAGAAGCGCAGACAGTTTAGTGAGTCATTTTGCTTTATTCCATCATAATCTCAAGCCAAATAATAATGAATCTTTGGCTCCATTGCGAATTCTAAAAAAAATAATAAAAAATAACTTGATTTGGGACCAATTGACATATATAAGCACAGTGATACCGAATTTTCAAACTACCAGCAGAATAAGCTCAAATCATACATAGTTGTACAGAACACTGGAAATATTATTAGATATTAACACGTAGATCTTTATGTGCGTCAAGAACGGACCTGCTGGAGTTTTCTTCTTGCCAAAGAGGAAACTCATGGCGATTGTTCGAATGATTGGTCTGCAAGATAAGAATAATTAGAATGGTAACCGTAAAGCAGTCCTCTTCTGCTAATTTTCTCTATCAGGAAGCTGAAGTCATCTTCTACTTTTTCTCTCTTCAATTTCTTTTCATAATCGGAGTATTATTCGGTGATTGTTCCAAAGGCAGATCGAAGGGCCTAACTCTACTTTACTTTCGTACTGTTTAAAAAGGTTGATACAAATTTCTAATGATATGTTTAGCATCATAATTTGTAAGATACTTTCAAAATAAAAGATCCTTTCTGAAAAATTACACTAATTAGCATTTGAGAAAAGATGTTTATTTTTGTTAACTTATAACTATTAATTAAATTTGTAATTGAACCGTGATGGTTATCAATTATAGAGTAATTAAGTAATGTTTCATTAAGACAACAAAGTTTCACTTCTTTTGGCTCCAAATAGATTTCTATTTGGATTTAAACCATATTCTCATTATTTGGATATAAAGATACACTGTAGGACTAAATACAATTTTTGCGCCCTAGTTTTTCCAATTTTATCGGCCTGAGGCATGGCCTCTTGGTCTCAACAGTAGGCTCGGCCCTGCTTATTTTTAATGACCTAACATGAAAGCGAAGTGTTATTTTAATAATTAATAATCAAATTTCCCTTTCTATTTGTTTTGTTTTTTATTTTATTTTTATTTTCTTTCTTTCAGTACCATCTGTATTGAGGTTTCATGGATCCAGAAGCTTTGGCAGCTTCCACAGCTGCAGCTAAACCAACCAGGAAGGTTTAAACTCTCGTACCCTTGGTGCAGATAATTTTGAACACTTGTCATCATTATTTGTTTCAGAATCATTTAGGATTTGATTAAGTGCATTTTTTTATGTCATTGTTTTTTAAATAAATTTGATTTTTTTATTCTTATCTAATTTTGAAGTTATACTTTATTTTATTGTATCATTCTATGTGATTATACTAGAAATCTTTATTTTTGAGCTTATAGGTGAGATTTGCTCCGAAAGGTCCTCCCCGCAGAGCGCAGAAGCTTGTTTTGCCTAAACCGTAATTATTCTCTTGCATGGACAAATTAATTCACAAAAAGTATTATTCATAGTTAAGTTATGTTAAGTTAGGTCAATATTTTCAGGGAAAAGGTTGAAGATGATATTGATGGTGTGAAAGCAGGTGAATTGTTGCGCCGTTTCAATGTATTATCACTTTGTATTTGTTAATGATTTTATTATGTAGCGATGTTTTAATTGAGTTGTTTTCTTCATCTGTAAAAAAATCACCATCTCTTATACCATTAATTGAATTTAATTTAATTATAGGAATCTACTTCTTTTAGAACAACCAAAGCAGATAAGAAAGGTTGGTTCTCTTTGAAGTCTTCTAGTATATGTTCTCAGGAGATATTGTTATTGATCCTATGTATTTATCTACTAATGTGATCGTTTACTATTGATGTTTATGGGGTTCTGTGATGAGGTTAGAATCAATACAGTTTGTTTCTGGAGATTCCTCAGTCCTATGGATCACATCTTCATCCCAAGGGTGCTGACAAATCTTCTAACGGCAAGTAGCTTTTCCATCCTATTTTTATGATCTAAATATTAATTAATTATTTTTTTAGAAAGTCCATAGAGACTTTCTTGATCGATTCAATTGGGATCATTAGCTTTCTTCTCTTAGCACTGATATCATGGATTGATCCATGTTAGCCGACCCCAAATTATGGGATTAAGGCTTGGATGTTGTTGTTGTTGTCTTAGAAAGTCCATAGAGAATGCTTGGATATTTAGTTGACTAGGCAATGTTTTCGCAGGTGTTATCCCGGGGCAGGAACCTGAGAAGGAATACAAAGAGCCTTGGGTTGGTGAAAACTCTAAAGCAGACATCCATGAAATGACTCTTTATTCCAACCTTTTGAATAGGTATGTATGAGCCTTATAAAGTAATCATATATCTTTGTTAATTTGATGCTTAAAATGGTTCAGTTTTGTTAATTAGTGATTGGCTATTTTTTTTTGCAGGTATCCTATTTTCAAATAAAACCTGGGAAAATGAGGAATATATACACGTGTGTGTGTATGATATATACTCCTATTACACTAGAATGAGGCCACATAGTATATTGGCATAAGAATATTTTGTGTGTGTGTATGATATGATTGGCTTAAGCATATTTCGAGTAATATATATGTATATACACGTATAACATGTGTGTGTGTGTGTGATACACAAATGTGTGTGTGAGTGTATACACACACACATATTACACTAGAAGCATAATTTATAAAACCTTTATTTAAAACCTTAGATTCAATATATATATATATATAATATTTCAGGAATGAAAAATACATTTATTATATATGATTTGGAGTTATCAAATGTTCTATTAAATTATATTCATGTTTTAGTGTTAGATGATTAGCCTAAAAGACAAACATATATGCAACAAATAAGAGATACTGAAATAATAAAATGATATTGTAATGAGATTCACACCTGCCTTTGAAGCTGGCAAACTTTGAACCTGCAATTCCTATTTTAACCTAATTAATAAATACATGTAGGAATGACTCACAATGTGTTTCCAGAGATATCATAGCAAGATAGTTAGAGCATTTACAAATAGATAGTCATATGACTATCCTGGATTAGGGTTTATTACAGCTTCATGATCACAAGCAAACGGACTGCCAGACCACTGATAGATACCTCCAAAATTCCAGACAATTACAGAAAATTAACGAGAAATCAACCACGCAGTTCCAAAGGCCATTTCGGTGGCTGGCAGGGAATCTAGCAGTCCTAGGGGATGGGCCATTGTAAACATAATTTGAAAAGTTTTAAACATGAGGAAGTTGAAAAGTTTGAAGACTGTTTTAAAAGAAATACATGTATTGTATGTATATTGTATACAAAAAATGTAATTAAAATCCTATTTATATGTAATTACGTTTTTTGACAAAAAATTTGATCAAAATGTTCATAAAATTATGTGGCCTCATCAATTTTGCGAGCTAACTGACCATATCATCAATGTTGTTTATAAAGAAGTTTTTCAGAATGTATAGATTGTAGAAATCTTATATAACATTTATTTATTTCTAATTATTCCAAAGCATACTTATTACCAATCTATGAGTTCTCATTATCATTTTTTTAATTATAATTTATTATGAATAATTGAATATATATTACATCTTTACTAATTTGGATTCATTCACACACGAACAAGTAATATTTACAAATTATATCATATCGCTATCAAATCTTTTTATCCCGTGCATCGCACGGGTGAGAATCTAGTTTGGTTCAAACGCGAGAAATTCCATGAAGATATTTTTCTACTTTTAAAATTGCATTCATACTCGACTTAAATAATAATGTAGTAATACATGAGACATAGATCATTATCTTATTTAAAATGATGTAGCAAAATAGGAGATAAAGTCTACGTACTAGTCATTTCCACACGCATATATACTTTGGATCAAATTAAATGTGTGTTTATTTGTATAAGGTAACGTGGGTATATTTTTTATTGTTTGATTTAATATTATGTTGAATTCATACAGTATTGTTTTTTCGACAGAATTCATATAGTATTGTTAATTTATAAGATATGTGTATATCTTAGAATATCTAAAGTTTAAGAAATTTCTCTAAACAGGAGTAAAAAGATATGGAATTTCAAAGTAAGAATGTTGTGTTTTCTCTAAATAGAAATAATTATTGTCAAGAGTGTTTGAAAAATATAGCCAATTAATTATGACAATATATAATATAGTCATTTTCATGTTTGATGATGCAAAAGTAAGCTAGTATAATTTCAGAATGACGGTAATTAACTCATATTTTGGAAGAGTAAAATGCTGCGATCTTAGCTTATTTTTAAATTTCTCATCATTTTTGTTCCTGGTTTGAAAAGGTCTCCTTCTGAATTTTAATACTAATGAAAAGGGTATTTAAATATAAACCTGGAAAAACTAAAATCATTATACTTTAATCTTAAATATAACATGTGCTTATATATGATTTTAACGTTACTTTATAGGAGAATAATTTAATATTTTAATTGGTGTTTAGTGCCGATTTTTTATATCACTTGATAGTTTACAAATTGTGTATTATTTTTATCTACTAGATACAGGGGCGGATCCAGAAATGAGGGGTGGGTGGGCTAAGCAACTTTTTTTTGGCTACTGCGCACAAAAGGTTTAGCCGTTTAGCTTAGGACTGTTATTAAACTTAGATTTTTTCGAATTACTCGAGTTCAAACGTGATTTCCAATTTAATTAATGACCCGCGCTTAACTAACGAGCTTTGAACTCAAACACATGCTACATTTTGAGTTTGAGTAGTTATTCAAACCAAATTCGAGCATAGTCGATCGTGTTCAGTTCGATCTGAATTTGAGCATATCGATAACTTATAAATCTCTGCTTATATAATAAGAGCCAATAAACGTTAACATGGTGCTTTTTCCGTCCAACTCCGTCTTATTCATTCCTTTGCCGTCCATGTCGTTCAAACAGCCACCTTAACCGTTTTTGCAAACCTCAAACGACTCGTAAGCATCTATTCCCTTCACCCGTTGCATTCCTTGATTCTACAATTGTTCAACGACAACAAAATTGAAGAGTATAGATCGATATTTATTAGCGGATGACATGACATGACGACATACATGATCTCCTCCTCTTCGAATTTGCTGCAGCTCCATTCCTCCAACAAGGTACACATTTCAATTTCTTTTCAATTCTCCGTCAACTTGCAAGTTGCAACACGAAACGCAGCTGGGGCCGGACACTTTACCATCACAATGCCAGACGGTGTAATCCACATCAGCAGTTTAATTCCACTCGTCCATCTTCTTCCTTTTATGATGAGAGGCAACAAGTTAGGACTGTGGTGAGCAAAGGCCAACTTGTCCCCTCAAAAATGGCTAAGTACATGAGTACATCTGTGATGAATCAACTTTGGAGCCAGAAAAAAGTAACAGCATAATCTTATATGTGCCCAGTGCAACCAGCGGCCATGCATGGAGTTCTTCAATCAAGGAAGCAAGTGATACTCCATGTTCTCTTCAAACGAAGGCACAATACGTACCTGAGCTTTGTGCTCTTTTTCTTCTGTCAGCTCCTAAATTCATTTCAAGTGGTAACAACAGGAATGCAGACCGGAGCAGCTATCCTGAGGCAATGCTGCAGGAGATCGATCATCCCTCATCAGCTCAGATCATAATGCCTCTTGCCTCATCAGAGTGAGTACTACTGCCAGTGGCAGCAGCAGCAGCCTTCGACCAATCTCCATGCCTCTTGCTCCCAACTCTAACAACAATATTCATCTCTACCCAGAAACTCAGCTCTTCAAAGCTCCTTGTGACACATACTTTGCGTTCAAATGAGATCCTAAAATCATCTTCTTATTCCCCTTTCTTTTTTTAATCTCTCCCTCTCTCTCTCTCTCCAGTATTATGAAGTGACTGTATTACTAAGAGGTGGCTGAGCATTTTGAAATTTGGGTTTTTAGTGTTTCGGAAACTGGGGATCCCCAGGAGGTTATGAGTGGATATAAAAATCCTTAGATATTGAACTTCCAAATTCAGAAGTTATAGTTTGAATTTCTCGAAGGCTTGGTTCTAAAAAAAATAGTCCCTGTTTTACTTTTTTATTTCCTTATATTTTCCAATTACATATGACCCTTACTAAATGAATGCATCTATCTTTCTTTTCTAATGTGTTGGCCGCATTGTTACTCTTTACACAAGAAATTAACAAAAAAGTTTCAAAACATTTTGTAAAGTTTGTAGATGTAGACATGTGAATAAAAAAATTAAAAATTAGCACACACTAATCAAGTAAAAGAACATGTAAATGTTTTTAATCATTTGTTGGGCATAAGTCGCACGTAGTGCATACTCCGCTAGTTATAGAAACCAATTGTATACTACCACCATCCACTATATTTAGTCAAATTTGACTTTTCAAGTCAAATAAGTTAAACTTTGAATGATTATATATTTATACAGTATATTGATAATGTGAAAATGATGCAAAAATGTTCTTTGTTAGCAATTTTATCATATAAAGTATAAATTTATTAAGTTTCACATTAATATACTAGTATTAGTTAAAATAATGGATCAAGGTTTATCATATTTGACTGAAAATGTCTTAACATTTCAACGTTTCTAGTGTGATTTTATAAGTTTATTAATGATTATTAAAGATTTTAGTATTTATTGATATGAATTAAAATACTTCTAAAGGTATAAAATTAATAGGTAAAACAATCGTTATACATAAAACTAATAAGTATTCCCAATTTTAAAATTGAATTGAGATTTTTAATCATTTCTTACATATCTAAACATTAAATAAATCATTCTCTAATCTTTTATTGTATAATTAATAAATCATTCTCCAATCTTTAGTTCTTTCTTTAATCATTATAAATAAATTTATGATTAATGATCACTATATTAGTATCTACTGAAAAATTCAATTAATAATCAAATTTGATTCCCTAACCCTATAAGGCGAAAAATTATAGGGTAAGAATAATAGTACTGTTAGCAGTGTTAAATTAATAATCTAAAATAATCAAATTGATTTTCTAACCCTAAAAGACTAACAAAATAATAGATTAAGAATATAAAAGACTAAACTGTTAAAAACTTAAATTATACCTGGACTGAGCGGATCCCTGGAGCAGTGGAGCTGGGGGCAGAGGCCGCAGAGCCGCAGTCCGCGGGCAGGGCCGGATCCAGAGAGAGGAAGAACGGCCGACACAGGGCCCTAGAGTTCGCGTCTTTGTCGCTTGGTCGTAGCCACAGGCGGCACTCCGTCTTCGTCAATCGTTCTTCAACCTTCCTACTATTCTTCGCAGTCCTGACTCCGGAGCTCCACGTTCTTCCAGTTTGCGTGAGAGGAGGCGCAGGTAAGTTGAAAGGTTTGGGCTGTGGTGGGTTGGGATTTACTCCCTCTGTTCCCAAAAATACTTCTCACTTTCCTTTTTGGGTTGTTCCCAAAAATACTTCTCACTTTCCCATTTTTCACAATTTGTGTGGCTCACATTCATTTTACCTTTTTCTTACACAACAACAACCATACATTTCCACTTTATTCCACTTTCTTAATAAGCGTGTCAAGTCAAACCGAGAAAAATTTTTAGGAACGGAGGGAGTAATTTTGAGGTGGACCGATAATTAAACTATACCTATACTAAATTAAAAAAATAAATTTGGGCTGGGCTGAAGCCCACCCTTCCTCACAGACATCCGCCCCTGACTAGATAAATATTGAAATATTGTTCTAAAATGGACTAAATTATTGGTGAAACTTTTTGATAGGACTAATCATATTTTTTTGCCCTAAATGGGACTGTATTACTCATTTATCCATATTCTCTCTTTCCCCTCTTCCTTTTCTTTTTCTCCCCTGCGGCGCATCTTCTCCCCCTTCTCCCCTGCACATCTCCCCCTTGCGCAATACACCTTCTTCTCCTTCCCCTTCGCACTGGAACAACCAAAGCGTCGAGTCTGCCGCCGCTGACGTGAAGTTCTCCGCCGCTGCCCTGTCATAGCCATCACCGCCGACGTCGCCGTCGTCATCAGAGATCTTTTCTTCTTCGAAGGTAGGATCTCTCCTTCCTCCCCTCTTCTCCAGTTCTCTCCCTCTTCTATTTCGTTGCAGATGCTCGATTTCTTCTTTGATTGGTAAAAAATATCAAGTTCAACACTGAAAATGCCATCAAAATGGCATTCTTATTTTACAAAAATTTTGTATTTTCCTTTGAAAATGTCATTACAATAGTATCTCTTATTCATCTTTTCGTTGCATGACCAAAGCTTTGTTTCATATTTGGTTGTTAAAAAATTCCATATCTCGTTTGAAAATGCCATAAAAATGGCATTCATCCTCTTCAAAAAAATCATGTTTTCCTTTGAAAATGCCATTTAGATGCCATTCTCAATTTATGATGGCATTTTGATAAAATGTTGGCATAATCGGCATCGTTGGCCGGATCTGCAACGGTGGAGGCCGGGTGTGCATTGGCGGAGGTCGGATTTGTAGTGGCAGCGGCCAAATCTGTAGGGGCGGCCGGGGGCTGGTGGCGGTGGCCTGATCTATGGTGTCGGCGGCCAGATCTGCGGCGGACAAAGCCAAATTTGCGGCGGACGCAGGCAGATATGCAGCGGCGACCATTCTGCAGCAGTGGCCGTCAGCGGCGGCCGGCAACCTGAGGCGGTCCGGAGTTCTGTCGGTGGCAATACGATTTTCCAAGCTTCAGGGGTGTTTTTGTTCAATTACAATTAATAACTCCTATTTTGGGAATTTCTAAACTTTAGTCCTATTTTGGCAATTAAAGGTGTATTTACTCCCATTTAGGTAATTACCTCATAAATATTGCAACGTAATTATTGGTTTAAATGAGTTTTATAGATTATATTGGTTTAAATGAAATAATTACTTTATGTTGACGAAGAAAACATAAAACAACAATACTAAACATGAAACTGAACTAAATTAATTTTATTTTTTCTCTCCTTAAAGCTTGTCTATATTAATTAATATCGACCTCTTTATTTTGGATGCGCCAACTTTCGACCTAATTGCTTTTTCAATTTTATTATTTTAAAAAATTAAGAACTTCTTAAAGGATAAACATTTTCATTAATCTACTCTATTTTATGGGGGTGTTTGGATCTGATTCTTAAAACTGCTTCTGCTCCTGCAGAGAGCAGAAGCAGAAGTTGGGGTGTTTGGGTGAAAGTGCAGAAGTGATTCTGGTGCTCTAATTTACTCCTAGAATCAGTTTTTTTAGAAGTTGGGGGTGACCAGCTTCTGAAAACTAATTCTGATTCTGCTTCTGCTTTAAAAATGAAGCAGAATTAGAATTAGTTCCAAACAATAGAAAAGTTTCAAGAAAAAATAGTTGATGAGTCATTGTCATGAAAAGCGGCAGATGAGCATTTATTTTCTCCCCTGTTAGCAATTTAAAGTACTGATTCTTTTTTCTAATTTCAAATAAACTAGCCGGCCAGGAGCTTAAATTAGGTCACATGTATGTGGATAAGATCACATAAAAATCAGTAGGTGGATCCATTCATCCATTTGACTTAGAGATGTTTCCTTCATTGGCTTTCAACAATGAAAATAAATAGATAAATACTAGTTACATATAATTACATAATAGTGACACTAATTAAAATGTAAAAGTAAGTTTATTTAAGATAACAGGAGTACAAGATAGTTAAGTTTCTCAAAAAGATAATTATTGTTTTATTTCTAAAGTATGATTCAATAATTAATAATCATCTCGCCCACGATATGAGAACGTCTAAATGGAATATTTAGGGGTGTTTTGCAATAGCTTTTGCTTAAAAAACACTTTTTAAAGTGATTTTGGAAAAAGTGCTTAATAATAAAAGTAGATAGTGTTTCAGAAAAAATTGATTTTGAAAAGTAAAAGTTGGTAGTGTTTGGTAAATAAATATGTATTTTTTGTGCAATAGAAAAAATAAAAACAGATTATAGCTTTTAGCTTTTAAATGTTTAATAATTAATTTAAATAAAAGTTGTCTTTTGAAAACACTTTTTTGATTTTTTTTAAGACAAAAGGTGAAAATGACGTTTTTTTAAAAACATACCCTTATCGAGTAATGCAAAGAGTAAACCCTTTTTTTAAAAAATGAAAAGAGTAAAACCTAAGAAAGTATAAAAGAATTAAAATTATGATAACATAGAAAGCAAAAATAGATTCCTTCGAAAATTTGAGAAAGAAAGATTGTTATAGATGAAAAAAGAAATATCACAAACAAATGAATTAATGGTCGGAATTATGATCAAGATAATTTGATGTAAATACTAAATAGCTGATTTCAATCAAAGGTGTTCTTTTTTACATACTTAACCTAAATAGCTGTGAGCTCTCGACTAGAGTTTGAGACTCTGGTCTCGGGAACCTACCAGATCCGCTCCCGACTGGTGATGGAGTATATGGCCCGGGAACCCTCGGCCCACAGACTCCTACTACTCCAATCAAGGCCCAACAGGCCCAGAGTACCAAGCAGCCCACAATGCGCATCAAGGGTGCCTTCGGCCCCCTGGCCGAAGGCTCTAACTCTCAGAGGAGGGCCAACACAGCAAAACAAAGTTACTGGGAAAACGGCGAAAATCAGTAGCCCTCGGCACCTGGAGCCCTCGGCACCAAGGGGGTCCCCGGTACTCAGAGCCCTCGGCTAGTCCTCTACAGCCGAGGGCACCTTCCCCGACATGATATCCGCGCCACATGCGTACAGATCACCGTACCCTGTACAACGTCCCATCCAACAGCCGCAAAAATGCGGCCACATGCGGTTGCCAGCGCCAACCAGTTGAGGTGACCTCTCGGCCAATGGACGCTTGACACGTGTCCCTGTCCGGCATTTATTGCTACTATAAATAGCACCCCATTTTCCCATTTGTAACCAAGTCATAAACGCTGCATACTTTCTAAATATATTTTCTCTCTCTATACTTACTTGCTCTGACTTCTCTCTTATTATTCCCCGTAATAACCCCTCGGATAAGCTACCCCCCGGGTACACTATCCATCATTTGGTGCTTTCATTGAGAGGTCGAACAATCAAGTAAGAAACCCTCCCCCTCGACCAAACACAAAAACACCCATCTAAAATGGTGAGAACAACTCGTGCCAAGTCCAAGAATGTAGAGGACAGGAACTTGGCCCTCGGCGAGGTCGACGTCCCCGAAGCCTCCAACAGGGCTCCCGGGGGCGGTGTCATCGTCGGGATAGACCAGACGGCTGTCGACCTACGCCAGCAGATCCAGCAAAATGCCCCCGATGCTCGCCTCGGCATCGAGGCCAAGAAAAAGGACCGGAGCGAAAATCAAATTAGCCCCCCGGTCATCACCATCGACGTTCAATCGGCGCTCTCCGCCTTCATCCAGACGCTCACTCAGAACCCGGGTGCCTTCGGCACTTTGGTCCCCCACCAGCCTCAGGTTGGGGAGAACATTATGTCTCCCCCTCATCCACGACCCCTCGGTAACCCGGTCCTCCGGATGGGGAACTTCGAGGGGGTCGTGGTCCAAGATACGGCCTCCCAGGAAGTCCAGTCCCGGGACCGCCACGACGTGAACAAGGAGCACCCCCGGACCTCCGCCCTCGAGAGGCTCGGAGGGGCGCAAGACCGCCGAGGGGTCCAAGACCGCCTCGGGGGAAGGGCGTTCCAAAGGCCTCAGGAAAGTGGCGGTTCCGTTTCCAGGGCCAATGAGAGACGTTCCCCTCAGGACAAGGGCAAGGCACCTCTCCATGCCGACGACGCACGCCATCAAATCAATCAAGCCCACTCGGCCCGGGTCCATTCGCAGGGGGCAGAGGCCCTCAAGAAAGGACCCCCGGGACGAAATCATTGTGGCCCTCCAGCGGCGGCTTGACGAGATGGAGGCCACCAAAGCCCACACCACCACTTCCGCCCCTCATACAGACCTCAAGTATAAGGCGATGATGGCGAAGATGGAAGAAATGCAGAAGAAGATAGCCGAGGGCTCCGGGGAACCCACCATACAGCTCCGGACCCGGACGCCATTTACCCCAAGGGTATTGGCGGCCCGGATCCCGGAGAAATACCGAGGGCAGCTCATCAAGCCCTATGACGGAAAGACTGACCCCTAAGAGCACTACAGCAGGTATCAAAACAGCATGATGATGGTGGGGGCATCAGATGAATATTTGTGCCGTTGGTTCCTCTCCACCCTAGAGGGGCCAGCTTACGAATGGTTCAACCGATTGCCCGAGGGCTGTATTGACTCATGGCAAGAACTCGCCCAGCGATTCTTGACGCAATTTGCGGGAAGACGCCGCACAAGAAAACACTTCTCCCACTTGCTAACAGTGAGGCAGAAGAAGGAAGAGACCCTTCGGGACTTCCTGGAGCGCTGGAGGACGGAGGCTGATAAAGTTGACGGCGCTGATGATGGGACCCTCCTGGCCCTCCTACAAACAGTACTCCGCCCCGGGAACTTCTCCAGAAGCCTCATCATCGAACCCCCCCGCGATTATATAAGGGCCCTACAGCGGGGGGACCGGTACGCCGAGGCCGAGGAGGTGGAGAAATGACACCATGTCCCAGACCAGCAACGCCCTCGGCCAGAAGACAGAGGTAACCGAGGGTCGGGGGCTCCCCGCAATCATCCCAGGGATCCTGCCCCCTCCGGTGATCGCCCCCGGCATGGCCAAGCCAAGCCCGGGGGAGGCTACAAGGGGAATCCGAGGGCTTGGGCACAGCCTGTCCTCCTGGAGCACCCTCGGACACCATTGACGCATCCCGTCAGCGTTATTCTTGATTTTGCTGAAGAAAGGGGCCTTATGGAGCGAGATTCACGCGCGCCCTCGGAAGTATTTGCCATCAATCCAAACTACCCCTACTATCGTTTCCACCGACACCAGGGGCACAGGACCGATGATTGCCATCAGCTGAAGACGGCCATCGAGAAATTGATACAAGCGGGCCATCTGTCCCAGTTTGTCCAGGGCCCTCAGCAATAGGCCCCCCTCATCAGGGGCCATCCCGAGGGCAAACTGCGAGAGGGAATGCATGGGTCAACCCCAACACCATCCCCCTCGGCAAGAAGAGGGAGATTGGAAATCTGGAGGAGGAGGAGGAGTACCCCCGGTACCAAGAAAAGAAACGCCACATCCTCATGATTACGGGGGGAAATATCGGGGGTGACTCTGCAAGTCAACGAAAGAAGTGGGCTCAATCACTTTACGTGGGGGAAGTCACTCATATGCCCCCAGTAAAACGGTTGAGGGAGGAACCCATTGTCTTCACTAACGCTGATCTCCCCCCAGTATCCTCCCCCCACAGGGATGCCCTCGTCATCCGCATAGAGATCAACGACACCATTATCCACAGAACTTACATTGACATGGGCAGCTCCGTCAATGTAATGTACCTCAACACCTTCAAAGAGCTGCATCTGGAGAGGGGGTCCCTTCGGCCCATCAAGACCCCTCTTGTCGGCTTCACCGGCGACACCATTGATTCCGATGGGGTCATAACCCTCTCGGTCATCATAGAGCCAAGCTCGAAGTGGAGTTCGTCGTCGTCAACATAGACTGCGCCCACAACATCATCCTCGGCCGGCCAGCCCTCGAGGATCTCGAGGCCGTCATCTCCATGAGGCACCTCTGCCTCAAGTTCCCAGCCGAAGGGGGATTGGTTACTCAAGGGGAAACCAAAAGCTCGCCTGTGCTTGCTACCTTCAAGTTACAAAGAAGGTTAGCAAGACGGAGTTCCGCGTTGACACCATCACCGGAACTGTGGAAGTGGAAGAAATGAGACCGAGGGCTGAACCAGCCGAGGAGGTAGAAGACTTCGCGCTCGATCCGGCCAAGCCGGAGAGAGTCGTGAAGATTGGAGCCAAGCTCCCCGAAGATTTGAAGACCGGCATCATCAGCGCCCTCCGAACCTACTCCATTGTTTTTGCATGGGGACCGGACGACATGTCGGGGATCAGCCGAAGGGTCATCACCCACCGCCTCTCGGTGGACCCTTCGGCCAAACCAGTACAGCAGCAAAGGAGACCCCTCTCGGCCGAGAGGAGGGAATTTGTGAAGAAGGAGGTCGCCATGCTCCTCTCTATCAGGCACATCAAGGAGGTAAAGTACCCCTCATGGCTGGCGAACGTAGTCCTCGCACAGAAACCGCCCTCATTCCGCATGTGCGTGGACTACACAGATCTCAACAAGGCGTGTCCTATGGACCCCTTTCCTTTGCCAAATATTGATCAACTTGTCGATGAAACCGCGGGGTGTGAAATCATGTCATTCCTCGACGCATTCCGCGGATATCACCAAATATTCATGCATGAAGAAGACGCCGAAAAAACAGCCTTCATGACTCCCGAGGGCATCTTCTGCTACCTTGTCATGGCCTTCGGCCTGAAGAACTCAGGTGCCACCTACACCCGGATGGTGGCCAGGGTATTTCAAGCTGTCTTAGGGCGCACCATGGAGGCATATGTTGACGATATGATCGTCAAAAGCAAGTAGTCAGCAAAACCATGCTGACGACCTGAGGGAGATCTTCGCCATCATGCAGAAGTTTAGCCTTCGGCTGAACCCGAAGAAGTGTACCTTCGGCGTCCAGGGGGGAAATTCCTGGGCTACATGGTTAGCCGAAGGGGCATTGAGGCCAACCCCGAGAAAATCCAGGCCATCATCAACATGGAGCCCCCACGCAACGTGAAGGAGGTCCAACGGTTGACGGGCCGCCTGGCAGCCCTCAACCGCTTCTTATCAAAATCGGCGGAGAAGTCCTTACCTTTCTTCCAGATCATGAGGAAAACTGTCGGTTTCCAGTGGACTTCAGAATGTCAGGGGGCATTCGAGGAGCTGAAACGATACTTATCTTCACCCCATGTGCTCTCTAAACCCAAGGTGGGGGAAATCCTGTACCTCTACTTGGGTGTTAGCCCGGCTGCCATCAGCTCTGTACTCATCCGGGAAGAGGATGGCATCCAACATGCCATTTTTTATGTTAGCAAGACCCTCAGGGAAGCGGAGCTCCAATACTCCCCCGCGGAAAAAACAGTGTTGGGTATCGTGTGGACCGTCAAGAAGTTGGGCCATTACTTCCAGGCTCACCCGGTCCAGGTCCTCACTCACCAACCCATCGGCGCCTTGATGAGGAGCCCAACTAGCTCCTCCCGAATGGTAAAATGGGCTGTCTTCTTGAGCCAATACAACATCGACATCCGTCCTAGGCCCGCCATCAAGGGCCAAGCCCTAGCGGACTTCGTGACGGAGTGCACGGCAAGGGCAGCCACGGACGAGGAGCCCTCGGCCCCTTCAGATGACTGGTGGACCCTCTACACCGACGGCTCCTCCGCCATCAAGGCATGCGGAGGAGGGGTGATTCTCATCTCACCCGAGGGCTTCCGGGCCTATTATGCAGTCTGTTTCTCCTTCAAAGTCTCCAACAATGAAGCCGAATACGAGGCTCTCCTATGTGGCCTTCGGCTGGCAGCTAACATGAGGGCCCGACAAATCCACGTCAAGTGCGACTCCAAGTTAGTCGTCGGCCAAATCTCCGGGGAGTACGAAGCCAAGGAAGGGAGAATGAAGCAATACAAGGAGGCGGCCAAGGAGTTGCTTAAGGTATTTGAGGCACACTCTCTTACTCAAATACCGATGGCTCAAAACTCCGAGGCCGACATTTTATCAAAGCTCTCAGCAGAATCCCCCGAGCATATCTCGAAGATTGCCAAAGTGGAAGAACTCAGCCTCTCCAGCATACATGTTAGCCCCGTTATGAGAATGCAACAAAGACAGGAGGACTGGATCTCAGACATTGTTGCCTTCATCACCACAGGGCAACTGCCCGAGGAAGAGGCCCGCGCCAAACTGACAAAACTGAGGGCTCCCAGCTACGTTATCGAGGACGGAAGGCTTTACACAAGATCCTACAACGGGACATTACTTCGGTGCCTTCATCAAGATGAAGCCGAAGTAGCAATGGAGGAAGTACACAGTGGCACTTGCTCAGCTCACCAGGGACCCTTCTCCATGTCTCGAAGGCTAATAGTCCAGGGCTACTTCTGGCCTACGATGGCCCGGGATTGTGCAGATCTTGCCAGGAGGTGTCCCGCATGCCAACACTTCCAGAAAGCCCCCGGCAGGCCAGCGGTCAACTATGCCCCCACCAGCACATCCATACCCTTCGCTCGATGGGGCATAGACCTTGTGGGCCCTCTGCCGAGGGGTACCTCCAACAACAGATACATAATCGTCGCCATCGATTACTTCACCAAATGGGTGGAGGTGGAGCCCCTCGCCAGCATCACTGAGGCCAGGTGCCGTCACTTTGTTCTCAAGAACATCCTCACCAGGTTTGGCGTCCCTCAGCAAATCATCTCCGACAATGGGACTCAGTTTGAGGCAGCCCCCTTCTGTGCCCTCCTAGAGGCACGAGGCATCAAACACACCTTCTCATCTGTTGCTTACCCCCAGGGCAACAGTCAAGTGAAGAACGCCAACAGGACCCTGCTTGAGGGCCTAAAGAAGAAGCTGGAGGCCGAAGGGGGTGGTTGGGTGGAAGAGCTCCACAACATCTTATGGGCCTACCGTACCACCCCTCGGCGGGCAACTGACGAGACACCCTTCTCCCTTTGCTACGGATTTGAAGCCAAAGCCCCCACTGAGGTAACTCTCCCAACCCGAAGGGTCACACAGTATGATCTGGAGGCCAACGACACCAGTATGGCCCTCGACCTCCACCTGATTTCAGAACGCCGAGAGCAAGCCTTCATACGCGCAGAAAACTACCGAAGGCAAGTGAAGAGTTACATTGACGCCAAGGTTCGCTCCTGGGAATTCCAAGTGGGGGACTATGTTCTCCAAAGAAGGGAAGCTAGCCAACCAACCGAGGGAGGAAAGATGGCACCAAAGTTCGAGGGCCCCTACATCGTGACAGCCATCATCAAACCCGGAACTTACAAGCTAAAACGCCCTAACGGGACTGAAGTCCCTAGGCACTGGAATGTACATCACTTAGTTAAATTTTATCAATAACATCAGAGCGGCCAAGCCCTCATAACTAGTGAATGTATTATTTTACGGCCCAAGGCCTAAAGAATTCTGAGGAATGAAGGCATTTTGAAGACACCGAGAACACGGAACAAGATTATCACAAGGGCCAAGCCCTCGTACCACCCCCAGGCCCAAGGCCTCACCACAATAGAAGAACCCTCGGCACCAAGTGCCGAGGGTAGAGGATACTATCACCTACAGCAAAGCACCACCTGTCCCCAAAAGAAGACCCCTCGGCACCTGGTGCCGGGGGACACATCACTAGCAGATGAGAAGAAACACCAAGTGTTTCCACAGAAGGCCCTTCGGTACCAAGTACCGAGGGTGGATAACATAATCCCCTTCAATAATCGAGGAGAAACACCAAATGTTTCCACAGAAGGCCCCTCGATACCAAGTACCGAGGGTAGATGACAAAATCACCTCCTCCAACAAGTAGGAAGAAACACCGAGTGTTCCCACAGAATACCCCTCGGTACCAAGTACCGAGGGTAGACACCACAGTCCCCTGCGACAAGTGAAGGAAAAACACCAATTATTTCTACAGAAGACCCCTCGGTACCAAGTGCCGGGGGCCGTACATCGGAACAAACACCAAGTGTTGTTTCTTAAGCCGTACCCCTCGAGGACGCCTATACCGAAGGCGCCACCTATCGGTGCCGGCAGCATGTAGCGCACCCGGCCATTTGCAACCAGTGTGCAAATGAAAACCCTTCCCTGAAACGCTTTCCGCGTCATCACCCCAAGGGTATGACAGGCATGAGAAATGCCCAGGATTCGACTTTCAAAAACGGAACGCTTTCCGCGTCATCACCCCAAGGGTATGACAGGCACGAGAAATGCCCAGGATTCGACTTCCAAACCGAAACGCTCCCCGCGCCACCACCCCAAGGGTGTGGCAGGCCACGGACTATGTCTAGCGCCGAGGGGGCGACTTTCAAAACTGAGGCGCTTTCCGCGCCGTCCCCCAAGGGGAGGCAGGTCATGGTGTATTCTACCCAGGAATCGACCCTTGATCCCCTCGGAACTCGGAAGGTCAACCCGAGGGGGGAGCTAATGGTGTATTCTGTCACCTCCCAATAGGCCAAGCCTTACCAAGAAACCAAGTTTCTTGAAGCCTTCCCTTCACTACTCAAAAAAAAAATGGGGTGGTGAAGGAGAGTAGACTCGGCGAGAAATCAATGAGTACATCACTCCAACAATTTACAAAAACATACCGAGGGCTCCCCACGGGAACACCTTCGGTACCTTGGAAGTTCACAAGTACGAAGGATACCATTCACAACAGACATCATCAACGAATGGCTGAGTCCACTCAAGGATTGCCTCCGGCTATACCTAAAACCGAAGGCTGCTTTATGACAAAGCTATCAGATGTTGGTCGAATCAAATCAAGAATAACCCTCGGCACCTCACCACACGCCGAGGGGACACATCCAGACAGTCCCCGAGGGAGTCTGCCTTCCTATGCTAGACTTGGACTACAAACTCTCTTATAGCAACATTGGGGGGACATAGCAAACTACCGAAGGCTTTTTGTTGCCACAAGCCAACATCACAGGGCAAAAGAAACTACCCTAAACCTACAACGCCTACGACCGAAGGGTCCTCCCCCGAAGGCCAGCACCAGGAAATACTTAGAAAACAATCTAAGTCCTAAATGCTTTGCCCCTTGTGGAGCCACCAGCCAACCGAGGGCATACCTCAAACAAGGTCCTCACAGTCATCCGAGGGCTCCTACTTCGCACATACTACACTTAGAAAAATGTTCTAAGTCCTACATATTTTGGCCCTCGGTCAAAACTCCATGCTGCCCGAGGGGCCACGCGGTTGAAGATTTGGTGAAGCTACACTTAGAAAATTTTTCTAAGTCCTACATACTTTGACCCTCGGTCAAATCTCCATGCTGCACGAGGGCTCCTACTTCATACATGCTACACTTAGAAAATTTTCTAAGTCCCAAAATTTCTAAGTCTCAAATCTCCATGCAGCCCGAGGGGGCACACGATTGAAGGCTTGGTAGGACTACACTTAGAAATATTTTCTAAGTCCTAACTATTGCTGGGCCCTCGGTCATATATTCAGCGAAGGGTGCCCAACTACCAAAGGCTAAAACTGTATTCAAACACTTAGAAACATTTTCTAAGTCCTAAACACCTCGCCTCCGGTCATCTCATGAAGGCTACATACTATCGGAGGGAAGGATTAGCCGGGGGCCAACAGATGAACAAACACTTAGAAATATTTTCTAAGTCCTGAACATTGTGCCCTCGGTGAAGGGTTCAACTGATTCAATATACTTAGTGTCCTAAACATACATTCAAAGGAAGGGTGAAGGCATACATAAAAAAAAGCGGGGGCATACACTCAGAGGAAAACGGTCAAGGGAAACGCATTGTATACCAAAAGCCCGAAGGCATGTATCCATTCATCAAAGAAAAGACATTCAAAATTACAGAGGGCCGAAGGCCGGGGGCATACAAGCATTCATTACAGAGGAATTGTTCAAAACATGTTAAATTAAGAAATTACAGATTAACATTCCCGGGGGCCGTCTCCTCCGAAGGCTTCGAAGTGACCTCTTTTCCGTCCTCAGGTTCGTCACCCTCGGCCTCCTTCATGAGCTCGGTGTCCTCCAAGTCTGGCCTCTCGACGTCGGAGGGGAGAGGAACACGAACGTCTGGCTGCAGGGGGAAGCCCGTATGCCGCCGGGTCGAAATCCTTTGGCTCAATCTTCAGGTGGCGGGCCATCCTCCGGTAGATAAGGGCTTGAGTGAAAAACTCGCCCCCATCATAATACTGTTTACCCTTTCGGGAAACCCACTCCACACCGGGCCCATCGCACCACTCGTCGACCGAGGACTCGACGACCGAGGACAGCCATTGCTTGTGCTCCTCAGCTCGCCACCCCCCTGCCAAGAACCCAGAGATGGCGTCCCCTCGGGCTCTCTCGATGGCCTCCACCTTGGCGGCCTCGGCCTCCCTAGCGGCTCTCTCAAGGGCCTCAGCTGCGGACCTTTCAGCTTCGGCCTTGCCCCGGTCTGCGGCCTTTGCCCGCAGGGTCATCTGCCGAAGGCTCTCCTCCAGCATAGCCATCTGCCGGATGGCATCAGAATTCTGTCGGATGAGCTCCCGCATCTTAGCATCCTGCTCGGCCTTGTGAAGACGCCACTCCTCTAGCCGCCGGGCCTTCTCTCCGAGGGCAATACAGGTCTACAAAAAAAAGGAGAAGTTAGGAAGGCCGTACATTATTTCCTAGCTCAAGGTAAAAACGGTAAACTGTCAAGTACTTACCGTGAGGGAAGACCGGAGGATCTTGTCCTCAAGGGCTTGGTCATCATCAGCCCCGAGGGCTGCTCTGTCAATCTCGAGGGTTATACCCCTCAGAAGCACCCTCATGTCAGTCGTGCCGTTCATCACGGCCGTACCAACCGGGAGGGAGACCGTCAGGACCTCGGAAGATGGCTCCCGGACACCCCCCGGCACTCCCACCACCGTCATCTCCTCGTGCACCCCGGAGGCGGGGCAATCGTCAACAATGACCACCGGGGGGCTTTTCTTCCCGGCATCCCCGGTCTTGGGCTTTTTGCTCTCGGGAGCCTTGCCCGCACCTTTCCTCTTGGTAGCGGCAACATCATCAGTATTTGGGGCCGCCGATGGTCCCTCCGGCTTCTTGAAGAAGTCACCGGCGGGTTTTGGGACACCAGCATCCGTTCCCCTCGGGGGCCTTGGAGGGTTTTTTCTTCTTCAAATCAGCGAGCCCCCTGACGTTCATCATGTTGACTGGGATACCTGCAAAACAGTGTGGGGTTAAAACCGAGGGGTTACTAACAGATGGCACAAAAAAGAAACGAACAAACAGATAAACTATCTGCTAAGATACAAAAATGAGGGTGCCCTCAGCCACTACCTCCGGAGGCTCCCTCAAACACCGGGAACTTCTCATCTGTTTCCCCCAGGAAGCGATACCGCCGGAACCCGAGGGTGTAGAGATCCTCCTCTTTGGTGCACTCCTTAATGGTTATGTTTTTGTCCCGGCCCTCCGGGATCTTGGCCAGGATCCTGCCGTCTTTCTCGAGGGCAGCTTCACATAGCACCACCGGTCTTTCCACCCCTTGTTCGAGGAGGGCGCCTCAGTAAAAAGCTTGAACAGGGCCACCTGCTGCAAGTTTGCGAAGTCCTCGGCATTCGCATGCCCCTCCCTCCTCCCCCCCGGCACAGGTTGAAGCTCTGGAAGAAGAGGTCCAGGCTAGGAGTTATCCCCCGGGACTTGCAGAGCTGGAGGAAGCCCGTGATGTAGGAATGACTGTTCGAGGTCAGCTGGCAGGGGACCAAACCTACGAACCGGAGGTACTCCCGGAGGAAGGGGTGTAGGGGGAACCGGAGCCCCATTGACATCGATAGGATGTGCACAGCAATGCAACCCTCGGGGCCCCGGGAAAGAACGTCATCGGGACCCGGTGCCACCACAACGGCCGAAGGGCCCACATGTAGTTGAGTGACGTACAGATCCGCCGCATCAGCCTTCGACCTTATTTCTAAGGCGGCGGTATTCAGGTAGGAATACCCCTCGGGCATATCGAGGGGCTTCCCTTGGTCTGCGACGCTGCCTTTCTTCTTGTGGGCAGCCACTTTCGCCTTCTTCTTTCCGGGGGCCACCCGGATGGGAACCGCGTTCAGCGGCCGAGAGGTGCTAGCCTCGCCGGTACCCCGAGGGGGGAGAACAACAACGGTGACCCTCGCGCCTTCTTTCTGCGCCTCTTCTTCAGCTGCTTGCCAGGCGAGGGCCAGCTCTTCATCCTCACATTCTTGTTCGAAGCCCTCGGCTTCCGCCTCAGCAACGAGGGCTTTCTGCAGCTCCAGGGCGACGACGACATCCTGTCCCACTGAGGACTGTTCGCTTGTGGACTCCACGTCTGAAAAGACTTCATCCCCTATCGAGGGCGCCCCCGAGATGTCCTGGGAATCACTTTGGGAAGACATCTTCGCACTGGTTCGAGGGCTCGGAAATACTAGAGTTCTCTAAAAGTTCTATCTCCTAGCCTAAGGTCACAAGGCACAGCTAACTACAATGAGAAGAGCAGGGGGGAACTGACCTTAAGGCAAGGATTGATTGAGGGCTGCTGTTTCTCTCTCTAGAAATTTTGGCAGAGCTTCGCTATAATGATTTCGCACAAGGGGAAGGAAGTCGGCCATGGGGTATTTATAGGCGCTGGGATCTGGGCTTGGGCCTGGAAACCGGGCCTCCGGTTGGACTGTCATCATTACCAACCGAGGTTCCACCCAATCGGTGACGCCCGCCCATGGGCAGCCAACGAGCACGCACCACGTGGCAACCCCCCCAACGGCTATATCCTGACGTTACATATTCCAACGGCTATATTTCCAACGGCTATATTCTGGGAGCCCCCGGGCTTTTTGCTTCACTCCACTTCATCAGGGAGAGCCCCCGGATACACTTACCCAGAGACGCTCCCGGGTTTGTGCCCCACACAGTACATAACAGATGCCTTCGGGATCACTCCTTCAGAAGCCCAAGGCTTCATATCAGGCCACCCCTCGGGGATCCCCCTCAGCACTTTGAGGGCGGGGTAGCCCCCGGGGAGTATGCCTCATTGACGGATAGCCTACGACACACAGGTGATGGGACCCCTCAGATATCCTCATCACCAACTAATCAACAAACAGGGGACCCCCGGTAACCATTCAACTACTACCCGCATTCATTACGCCCTCGATCCCCGGATTGAGGGACCCCCCTTCGGCACCTCCCAGGACATCAACAACAAGCCTCCGGCTAATCAACGCATGAGCCCTCAGAACAAGGAGAGCATTCGACATCATCATTATTCTCCATTTTGAACCAAGGTTTCACATTTTCGATTCATCGTTGGGGGAATTCGGTGCACTCTTTTTCCCTCATTAGGATTTTTTCCCACAAGGTTTTTCCTAATGAGGTTTTTAACGAGGCATCCCCCCAAAATGAAACGAAAAGCGTCAGCCTTCGGCCCAAAACAGCAACGCAACTACTCTACTCCTTTTCACCACTTTGCAAGTGCCTCAAGGAGTGGGGGACTGGAGGACCCCCTCGGGAAAAATCACAAAAATCACAAACATGACCCCTCAAGTCCCGATATGTGGGTAACTGAGGGACTACCCTCGGCAGAATAAACAAACAGCAAACTACTCACAACTCTACAAACTACAAACGGAACAACGGCAGAGGACTAACACAATTACTTCTTTTCCCTCAAGTACCTTTCGGCAAAAGGAGTGAGGGACTCCTGATGGAGTATATGGCCTGGGAACCCCCGGCCCACAGACTGCTACTACTCCAATCAAGGCCCAACAGGCCCAGAGTACCAAGCAGCCCACAATGCGCACCAGGGGTGCCTTCGCCCCCCTGGCCGAAGGCTCCAACTCTCACAGGAGGGCCAACACAGCAAAACAAAGTTACTGGGAAAACGGCGAAAATCAGTAGCCCTCGGCACCAAGGGGGTCCCCGGTACTCAGAGCCCTCGGCTAGTCCTCTACAGCCGAGGGCACCTTCCCCGACATGATATCCGTGCCACATGCGTACAGATCACCGTACCCTGTACAACGTCCCATCCAACAGCCGCATTAAATGCGGCCACATGCGGTTGCCAGCGCCAACCAGTTGAGGTGACCTCTCGGCCAATGGACGCTTGACACGTGTCCCTGTCCGGCATTTATTGCTACTATAAATAGCACCCCATTTCCCCATTTGTAACCAAGTAATAAACGCTGCATACTTTCTAAATATACTTTCTCTCTCTATACTTACTTGCTCTGACTTCTCTCTTATTATTCCCCGTAATAACCCCTCGGATAAGCTACCCCCGGTACACTATCCATCAACTGGTTTGAGACTCTGGTCGGGTCCAACTCTAGTTGACCTAGGGAAAAACGAAAAACGCACTTTTTAGGAACTTAATGAAAAGTTATGGTATTTTTAAGGGTCGTCCGGTCATGTTCAAATTAGTGATTGCAGTGTTCACTCATTGATACATTGATTGATGCAATTTCATGAGTGAGTTAACAAACGGTGGGCTGTAAAACAAAGTCACGATTTTGGAGATGAAAATGTGCAAATGCTACCAACTTTCCTAATTTTGTGATATGCAATCTAACATTACGTAAAAGACATGGTGGTTAGGCCTTAACATGAATAAATGAATGTGCTTCATTGCACTCTTTCATTTTGGAATCCCGCCCCTTTTCACTCCTTATCACAATTCACATTTAAGTGACAAAAACCCATAAACCAATATCATTTTTTGGAACTGCCTCTACGAAACTTTACATTGGATCAAGCAATTGAAAAGTAAATGAAGAATCAAAGAATCATAAAACTAAAACTCTTTAGGCTAGAACTCTAAAAGAGTTAGAAAGAATCACAACATAAACTCTTTAGCCATTCTTAGAAATTTAATCTGCGGACTACCCCCTTTCTAAAAAACCTGGAAAATGAAGCTGAGTTACAATAATCCAAAACTTAATTCAAAATTTAGATAATACTGTCCTTACCAACACTTCAAAATCGATGAGCCATACTTCAAAATCCAATCCAATAGCGAAAACTATGAATGAAAGAATTGAAAGAAAATTGGATTGTGATGCCCGTATCTTCAGTGGTAACGGAATTGAAGACTGAAGCTCTAGATTAATGAACCTGATGTTTCTAACGTAGTCGTATGTTAGAAATGATGATGATGGAGGAACGATGGGTTTGGGTGTTGGATCGATACACCCTCTTCGGATTCGACAAGCTACTTAGATGGATACGCCCTTTTTCGGATTCGACAAACTTCCCATTGGGACACTCATTCTTGGGCTTTCTTACCCCGGGCTCGCTTAACTGCACAGTTCTGTGGTTACATAGCAGTCATATCTTTCTTAAAACCAATTGGTGATAAAGAAGCGGACAACCTCTATTTAACACATTACTCTGTAGTCCCCAAGTTAAGGTAGATTCATGTGGGGCACCCCCACAGTTCACTACGGCAGTGCAAAGTCCCACTACTGAGCGGTGGATGCACATGAGGGGCTGCACCACATTGTGGTACCAACAGGTTGGGCGGTTAGTCTCTGAATCAAAGGGCGGTGTTGATCCCCCATAAGACCAACACTGGGCAATGGAAAGACTACGGGCAGATGGAGGAAAAATGCAAGAATAGGTGGGAACAGGATCTGATCAAGGAAAGAGGTGAATACACAGTCGGATGTATTTTGATCGAACGATTTGGTGAAAGGCGAGAATACTGTACAATGAACAGTAAAAAATGTTTTGCTTTTATGTATTAGATTAGTTCAAAATTGACAAGTGGATGTCGTTCAAGTGGATTTTAAGTTTCTCCTCTTGAGGAAGGTATTGAATTTAAAGTGTACATAAAACCCCATATTTACCTTTGTACACGGGCAATTCATTTAAAAAGGGAACATGATTTGATGTCAAAACTCTCCTAAACACATTTTGTATACAGTACACGAAAATGACCCAATTTTAAATTGCCAATGAGATGAGTTTGAGATTTTTATCAAATAATGGTTCTTTAAGAGGTGGTAGCTCAAATGATTGTTTAATCATTGTTTTGTCTCACCTCAAGCGATAATGTGGAGTTAACTTACTGCACGCAGAAATGCAGAATAGCAAGATTGCTTAGGCACAAAAGAATACGAATGATACTGAGAAAATGATTCTTAGGCAACATTTTATGAAGAAAACTGATTTTCATAAAGACACAAACAAAAATTTGTTTGTATCACATACAGTTTAAATGAGAATTTTTCTTAAAATATCTGTAATACAAACAATTTTAAATAGGAATTTTAAAATATTTGTGATACAGACAAATTTTTGATTTTGTCCGAATTGAAATCGATTTTCTTCCTAAAAAGTCGATCAAATTGTTGTACAAATGAGGTATAGTGCCGTGTAGAAAACATTTTTCTTGTTTTCATACTCACCGGCCAATTAACATTTTATTATTCATGGAGACTTTAGTCTTTTCAATGTACCGTTTTATTTCCAAAAATCAGCATAAACTGCGGGTGGTTCCCACTTTGATGAGTCATGACTCTCTCCTGCCTCATCAGTAAGCCTCTTTAGTTCGCTCATGCAATTTCTCTCTACTGTACCTATTTTGTCTCATGCACTCCTCTGCGTATATTCCGTTTGATTTTTTAAATGCTATAAACTCAATACGGATTGTACATCCACCGTCTTATTGCAGATAATAATTGAATTTTGTATACAGATTACAGACTTATACGGAGTACTACGCATAATAACTTTTTCAATGAATTATAGGGAGTTGTAAAATCTCAGGTTCTTATCTATATACAGAAAAGTCTGAACTTTCAAGTAATACTGAAAAAGTCTACTTTTTTCTCTCTATATATATACCCACCCGTATACAGACGCTCAAGAAATAGTGTGGGTTTGAGTTAGGAGGACCGAAAGCTGTAGCTGATATCATGGCCGGTTGGAGAATCACGTCATTTCTCACGCGTTCCTTGAACACTTGTTCCTCTCTTCGTCTAATCTCCGGCGGTATCAATTTCTGCTTAGATTTGTTTATTTGTGTGCATACACCTTTTTGCTGTAATGGAATCGATGGGTTGTTTTTTCCAGTTTCTCTTAAACTGTTTTTCAGAAAGCGTGAATTGTTCTTATAGATGTTGTGAGTTGTGACAGGTTCTTGAAATGTAGTAAAATCAGGTTTCTCTTCGCGGCGAGAAGAATTTGTAGTTTATGCGTGTTGCTGTTGTCATTAAGATTTATCCGGTTTATAATTAGGGTTATAATCCTTCTAATTTGGTCGATTACAAGAATCCAAGCTGTTCTGTTTAGGTGGGACTTCGAATTTTTGTGGAAGGATTCATAGATTAAGCACCGCTGCTGCTCTTGAAGAGCCAATTAAGCCTCATGTCTCTGTTGAGCACACACAACTCCTCATCAATGGACAATTTGTTGATTCAGCTTCGGGTGATTGTTGATTATAATTTGAGATCTTGTTTACTCATACACTTAATATATTGTACTGAACTAATTACCAAGAATTGTGCAGGCAAAACTTTTCCTACCTTAGACCCCAGGACGGGTGAGGTGATTGCGCATGTTGCCGAAGGGGAAGCAGAAGATATCAACAGAGCAGTCTCTGCTGCTCGAAAGGCTTTTGATGAAGGCCCTTGGCCAAAAATGACTGCTTATGTAAAACTATCCTTTCAATCTGCTTTTTATTACATTGCTTACTGTTCTTATATTTCTATATGCTAAATATGGGCCCCGGAAAATGCTTGGGAGGGGCTAATGCTATCCAAAGTTATTTTATTGTGATTATTTAATATGCAAATGAATGACTAATGTTTTTGAAGCATATTTTAGATTTCTTAGTCTTTATATAATAAAAGTAGATTAGTGAATGATTTTGAACAAATGTAAAAATATAGCCTTTCAGCTTGAAAAATTGTTTGATTGTTCCTCGTATTTTCTTTTCCTTCCAAATTCCTCTGTATTTTCTCAATGTATTATCTCCCTAGCTTTTCCATCATTTCCAATGGAGTCATAGACTCACTATTTTTTGGCTTGGGAATATCATGGAATACAGTAGAATGGCTCACTAAACAGTTAGTCCATGCAATTTTGTGATTTTCATCATGGGTCATTCAGAAACAGTCTCTCCCTGCTTTAGTACTGGGGTAAGGTTGTGTACATCCGACCCCCTTACCCCACCGTAGGTGGGAGCCTTTGCGGCACTGGGGGCAATGTTGTTGTTGTATTCTCACCCTAGCATTTTTAGAGTTCCAAACGGACCCTATTTGTTTTACGTGGGGGAGATGATCTTACCTAAGCTACTACTTCGATATGCAAATTCAGGAAAGATCAAAAGTAATGCTGCGATGTGCTGATCTGATTGAGAAGCACAAGGATGAAGTTGCAGCACTTGAAACTTGGGACAATGGAAAACCATTTCTACAGTCTTCTAATGATGAAGTTCCCATGCTTGTACGCTTAATCCGCTATTATGCTGGTAGGTCAATTGAATGAACTATATTATCTGTATTTGTTTCATTATAAGTCACTATTTTAAGATTTGGTGGTTTCCTAGGCTCTGCTTGGTAGCCCACTAGCCTAGTTTTGCTTATTCTGCTTATATCAGCATGATAATTAGAATCAATAGTTCTTATCTTAATTAGAGCTTGTTTGGCATCCATGAATTTTTCTTTTCCTTGTAAAGTTTAGCTGTTTACAAAAGTCATCGTGTTTGGGATGGTATAAATTAATTGAAAAAAATTATTTTCATCAAATTTTAGATGTTTTGGAGAAGTTAGGAATTTGTAACTTATGGTAATTTTTAATTGATTGCTTTTCTTTCATCTGTGTTCATACCTGTTTTATTACTATATAAGAACTAATTATTTGTTGCATCCAAACGGAATAATTTTTTTGCAAACCACTTTTTATTAAACTTAAGTAAACAAAAACTGCTTCTAATTATAATTTTTTATCAATTGCACCTATGGTCTGACACTCTGACTATTTAAATAATCTGATTTTTTCAGTTTTCCCGGAAACACTCTTATTTGGCTAAAAATTGGTATTGCTGAACGTTCTTTCAGAAAAATAAGCCATTTAAGCCAAATAAGCCTTGCCAAATGAGCTTCTTATGTGTTAATCATTTGTAGGATGGGCTGATAAAATTCACGGTATGACCGTCCCTGCTGATGGACAATATCATGTTCAAACTTTGCATGAGCCAATTGGTGTTGCTGGACAAATCATCCCTTGGAACTTTCCTCTTCTCATGTTTGCGTGGAAGGTTGGGCCTGCATTAGCATGCGGAAATACCATTGTTTTGAAGACAGCTGAAAAGACACCTTTGTCAGCTCTCTTCGTTGCGAAGCTCTTCCATGAGGTAGTGCTTAGAGAGTGTTTGGGATGACTTATTTAAAGGAATATACGCTTTTTGAGGAAGTAAGGTGCCTTGGCATATTAAAAAGCGCTTGCTAAGAAAGGGGGCATAATCCTTTTAACAGAAAACAAAAACCCCTTATTGCTTATTTAAGAAACCAACAAGTTGGTGGTTTTAAACAAAAACTGTAGGTGCTTGAATAAGAGAGAACTTATGATAAAATCACTTTTACCACAAGTTTACTTCCTTTATCTGTTAACCTTCTTATATATACTTTTAGGTTGCCTCACATAGTGTTACACTCTATACTATAGGCTGGACTGCCTCCGGGTGTTCTTAATGTCGTCTCTGGTTTTGGTACAAAAGCTGGTGCTGCTCTCTGCAGTCACATGGACGTGGATAAGGTAGTTTAAATGCTTTCTCTTCGGTCATTTGTGTGTCTTATCTTGATATATGAATCAAAATGAATTTATATATATTTCCAACTCTATACAAATGCCTCGTTTTCTCCTTCTCTCTCCACATTTTCTCTATCTTAGTCACATGCTGCCATACACTCCCTTTTCCTGTCTCTTTCTCTCACCTACCGGACTTCTCCAGTATGTTATCTCTCCATCCCATATTAAAGGGGAAAGTAATTTAAATACTCTAAAATTTTGAGGAGTCTGAGGTAAGCAACCCAAACTTGCATATTTAATATAATTACCCCGAAATTTATATAAAAATTTTGAGGAGTGTGAGGGAAACAAATTTATATTTATCTTAACATCATGATCATATGTTTTTTCCTTCACAAAATGTAGATTTATAGTGTTAAGTAAATAAATTAAATATTCTAAGCATTTTAAGTGTGCAATTAACAATATAAACTTATTTGTTAATGTTATTTTTTTCAAATATTGATGCTTAGATTAATAATTTCATCCTTATAAATGCCCAAAGTATCTTACATTTTATATTTTAACACTATAAATTTACATTTGTGGAAGAAAAAGCATATTACATATTATGATGGTGCTAAGATAAATTTTTATATAAACTTTGTTTTTTTTTTATTACATATGCAAATTTGGGGTGTTTACCTCACACCCCTTAAAACTTTGGGGTATTTAAATTATTTTCCCCCATATTAAAAGCTACACTTCCTTTTCAATGTGTCCCTCAAGGCCTCAATTATGTCGGCGTGCCTTTTAATGAAATAGAACATTCTACATTTTCCAATTTATCCCTTTATGAATTGGCATGCTGGCATATTTGGGTTAACTATTTATGAAGCTTGCCCTCCTTTAACAGCATAAAGGGGGCAGCCCGGTGCACATTGGCCTCCCCGCTGAATCCGTGACCTCTCACTTACTTGTATAAAGAGCAAGCTTTCATTTGTCATTTTTCATTTTGACAAGATGCCGCTCCCAAAACATGAACCCATGACCTCTCAGTTATTACCGCGAGCTGTGCGCCAAGGCTGCTTTTACAGTATAAAATTTGAAAATTGATCAAATGCGCTTTGTTTCCTTAAATATCCGGGCAAAAAGCAATGAGGGACTATATTTTGGGAGTATTTATTTTGTGTTGCTACTTCTGCAGCTTGCATTCACAGGTTCAACGTCAACTGGGAAGGTTGTGCTCGAATTAGCTGCCAAAAGCAATCTTAAACCTGTGACACTGGAACTTGGTGGAAAATCACCTTTTATTGTTTTTGAAGATGCTGATGTGGATAAGGCTGTTGAAGTGGCCCACACGGCTCTCTTCTTCAACCAGGTAGCTCATCATCCTTGAGGGTCTGTTTGGAACTCGGAAGATGTTGGGAAAAGAAAACAGAGAGGAAAATGGTTGGGAAATTTGAATGGAAAAAAGGGCTCCAAACACAGTTGCTTCCATCACATTTCCCCCTTTCATCTATGATTTTCTGGGTTCCAAACATAGCCGAAGTAAACAGTAGTTGTATTTGCTTAAGATAGGGCTCTCTACAAAAAGTCGTCTGCTTTTTAGGGACAATGTTGCTGTGCTGGGTCTCGGACATTTGTCCATGAGAGTCTCTATGACGAATTTGTAGAGAAAGCAAAGGAACGTGCTATGAATCGTACAGTTGGTGACCCATTCCATGCAGAAACGGAACAAGGTCCTCAGGTATATTTAATCATCAGTTTTGTTTATCAGCTTCTAGCTTCATTATTTTTTGCCTCTTCTCTGGAATGTAAAGAAATGCTTGCATAGAACAGGTTGATTCAGAACAGTTCGAAAAGATCCTGAAGTATATTAGATCAGGAATTGATGGTGGAGCAACCCTTGAAGCTGGAGGTGATAGGCATGGCACTAAGGGCTACTACATTAAGCCAACGGTTTTCTCCAATGTTACAGTAAGCCGTTTCACACATATTTTGTTGATTTTCAGGTAGAACATCTATTACTCCCTCCGTCCTGTAAATTTCTTCCCACTTTTCTGTTTGGGATGTCCCGGAAATATCTTAATTTCTTTTAAGTAAAGATGTGTCATGTGTGATTAATTTTACATCATGCACAACCATTGAATATCTCTTTATTACAAGTGTGTCAAGTCAAAGTGGGAAGGAAATTTTGGACGGAGGGAGTATAAGAGAAGTGTGTACACAGTACCTTGTGCTTTTGATAGTGGTATAGACTTCTAAAGTTTCTGGCATCATGTTGAATTGACTTATGTTTGTGTTTTCAGGACAACATGCTGATAGCAAAGGATGAGATATTTGGTCCCGTGCAATCAATCTTGAAATTCAAGTACGTTTTATAAAAAAAAGCACCTAAAAACAGTCTCACAGAACTAAGTTCATGAGACCTATAACTTCAGCAAAAACCTAATAATATTGTGCTGAAATGCATCACTTGTGAAACCGAAGTATTTTGAAGACTCATTCTTCTCGATTTTGTGTCATCTGGAATTAGGGAAAGCTGGGAGATGTTTTTTTAGATTTTTTGTACCTAACCATAGTATGATCAAGTAAAACCTGCATGTTTCAAAACTAAATCACAAGTCCTATTAAACAAAATTGACATAACTAGTTGTAGTTTGCCCAATGAATAGTAACTATAATGACGCATAAATTTAGGCAGAGGGAGCATTTTTTTACTAAAAAGGTTACATGTCTCTGCTAACAGGGATGTTCTTTCAGTTATATTTTTTTCGTTATTGTTTGTCTGTAGGGATATTGATGAAGTAATCAGGAGAGCAAATGCGTCTAAGTATGGTCTTGCTGCGGGGGTCTTTACACAAAACATTGACACTGCAAATACAATGATGAGAGCTTTGAGAGTTGGGACAGTATGGATTAATTGCTTTGATACCTTTGATGCTGCCATCCCTTTTGGAGGGTATAAGATGAGTGGACATGGAAGGGAGAAGGGAGAATACAGTCTCAAGAACTACTTACAGGTCAAGGCGGTTGTCACTGCATTGAAGGACCCAGCTTGGCTATGACCATCCTCTTCTCACATCAAGCTAGGGTTAATTCAATAGTGATGATGATGAAATATTGCCTTTTGTTTCAATAACACTTGTCATGTTGAGTATTCGTTATACTTTTGCTTTTAGTTTAAACATCCATTTGCTGTGCTGAACACATAAAGGTTCAGTTTGTGCAGCAATGTGGAAATAATACAGATTGTATTTATGCTCAATAAATATCCTCTCTCTCTCGTTCTGTTTTTGAAAGGTTTAATTTACACCTGTTATTACAAAAAAAGGATCACGACCCATCCCTCAGGGTCCCCCGACCTCGACCGGGCGGTACTTTTATTAGGCATGAGACTTAACCATATCCTTGTACTTTTTTCCTTCCTCGGACTAGCCACCTTGTCAGTGAACGCCTCCCGGGCCCGGTCCATCCCTAGGAGAAGGTGGCAGTGGGTGGGAGAAAAGAGACAAAGGATGTGGAGAACATTGAGGTGGTTCAAAAACTGGGGCACTTTTTGTGGAGGAGCATAACAGCAGACTTGAGGTTAACAGTGGTGCCGCCAACACTTTTGATGCCGTGATGGTCGATTGCCACGGTCTTCATAAATTTTCAGAAAATTGCACCCATGCAAAATTTGCTGCCAATCACTGGCAAATTTTCAGTAATTTATTGTCTAGAGTTAGAATTTCTACGCTTTCTAAAATCTAAAGTAAGGAATCCTAATTTAGACAGAAAGCAGAGTTGATTCTATTTTTAGAAACCCTTAATTCTAGTTCTGCACTTCTGCGTAGAGCAGCAAGACCAGTTAAGAGTTAAGACATTGTGATGAAACCTCCTCTCACATGCTTTCCTTTCAAGGGATGACTCAGTAAAGTAAATAGAATATAAACAAATAAAAACAGTTGTGTTTCATGTAATAAACAAGATCAAAAGCATCTCATTCATTCACATATAGCCATCTATATATACAAGGAGAAGGGAGCTAGGGTTACACTTGATATGGGCCAGAACATATGGGCTTGGGGGTTAATGGACATCCACATATTGCATAACACTCCCCCTTGGATGTACATTGCTAAATAAAATACATTACAAGAAAAATTTACATTATTATCTCTATACGCTATGGTAATACTGCCTCGTTAAAAACCTTGCCGAGGAAAACCCAGTGGGACAAAACCTTGGTCAAGGGAAAAAGAGTGCAGCGCGTAAGCCGCGTATATACTCCCCCTGTTGACTGCATCAGTTCAAAACTTCTTGTAGAATCCAATATAATCTGATGATCAACTCCTTGTAGCAAAAATTTAACTATGTGTATGCCTCATTAAAAACCTTGTTGGAAAAACCCTTTGGGAAAAAACCAATCAAGGATAAGAGTACATAATATATGTAAACCGATGTGTTGGATTGACTGCCTCGTTAAAACCTTTGACCAAGAAAACCCTATGGGACAAAACTTGGTTAAGGAAAAAGAGTACAGTTGCAAATGATCTTCCGGACCAATAAATTGTTCGATCTCACAAGGATCAATTAAGACCTTCAGGGTACTATCTTTCGAACTAATATTAGAATCACTCTTTTAGAGGATAATAGTCTTCTGGATGTTATGAATCTTTCTGATTTTTTAAAAATCACAAAATATCTTAAAACCTTTGGCCAAGAAAAACCCTTTGGGACAAAAACTTGGCTAAGGAAAAAGAATAGCACATGGTCTTCTGGACCAAATAATTGTTCCACTTCAACAACAACTCAATATGTTTAGGTGAAAGTATACGATAAGCGGAAGCAATTGTCTAAATTCATGATTCTGCAATGTGTATTTCAAGACCATCAAGTTTATTGTTATTATGCATGTCAAATATTCAATAATTGAGTATTCTCAAATATTGGTCCATAAAACTTAAATGAAACATGTTTTGATCCTTCTAGGATCTCAAATTAGTATACAAACACTTCAGGTGTTCACAATATAATGACTAGATATTTTATTTATTATATAATCAAACACCATTCAAATCAAAAGATTTTAATTCATGTGTTGTTTCTAGGTCTGTCTAGATGCTTAAAAGCATCCAACACCTTTATTTATACAATTTGGTTCATAGAATAATATATGTTTACTTCAGGTAAACAAATATAAGATTTATGAGTAATTGCAAATTCATTGCATAATGATTTCCTCATTCAACTCTTTCTGCAGGAAAGGTTGAGAAGTAGTATGAATATAGTTCACTTTAAATTAGTTTAAATTCTAGTCATGATATCATGTGAAAACAAATAAGAAAATTGTTCACATTAGATCCTCTCAGGAGGCACTCACTACAAGTGATATTTTGACATGATGCAAAAACCTTGTTCAATTACATAATATAATTTGCACCATGATATTCAAGCATAGTTCTTCTACAAAATAAATCATTTCGTCAAGACTTATTGTAGTCACCCAGGTTGTAATTAGGCACAAGCGTCCATTTTATATGTTTTTCAGCTATGCTTAGTATTTACTGCATTATTTATCATTGCAGTTATTCAATCAAATTCAAATTCCTTTTCAAGAATAATTCCAAATATATTTACCATAACTTAACACACAATCACCTTATCTAATTATTATAAACATAAAATAATTTATATTCATGTTGCATGTTGTGTGCACATATTTCTTTTCACTATTGTCCTTCAGGGACACAATTGATATTATAACAATGACATCCAATTTTCTCATCAACTGCCACATTACAGAACTTCAATCTATAACAGGAATGTAGTCTCAAAAATCATTCAATCTCAAGTATTGTCACCCCACGTACACAATATCTTGATTTATGGGACTTCAGGCCCAATATATAATATTTTCTCATCCATAAACATCGATCATAATTCACAAAATTTTAGGACTACAGGTCCATCATATTTCGTCTGGCCAGACTTTATTATTAATTATGGATTATGAATCGATAGTCTTGGAAAAATAAATCATTGACGTCAATATAATAACTATGATTCCTATTTCATCAAAGTTCTCTATATGAGCCATAAAAGAGGAACTCATGTTCTGTATCATAAAGTTTCTATAACTTATCAACTGCAGCATTTAACTTATATCATCCTCTTGTAGAGGCATAAGTGACTTCCTAAAATAAAAAGCAATTTTATTTGTATACACGTAATGACCGACTAACCATGCTTCATGCATTGGTTGAGCTCAATCTTTATAATCATTTCTTTCAATCACTTTGGCAGTTTACTTATCATATTTTACACGTTTCTCTTTTAATATCAATCGATCCTTCTGGGATATTTTCCTGACATTCCAAAATATAATTATGCGTATGCCTTTATATCTCCCCCTAATGTCGGCAAATGTGTCATAATATTTTTGAACAAGGATTTACGTATATATGGAGCCACTTCTGGGGTCCGAGTACATCATTTTTGTAGTGGGGTTTCAATGTTGGCACACTTTGACTCATTTTAACGTGTAAACTTTGGGGGTTAGTCGTTAACAAATGTTGAATTAATATAAACTAGAATTTATTCATATATTTAGGCATCTTTCTAGCAGTTTATCTCAGGCAAAACATACATCGTATAATGCTAGATATATTTTGTGGGTTACCTTATGCTCTTCACTATATTTCATAGAAGCCGGTAAAATGGTATTATACCACTCATTATATGTAGACATTTCAGGAGAGCATATCTTGAGACCAAACTTGATATTAACCCACATTGTGAAACTTCAAGTTCACTTAACTCCCATGGATCCACTTTTAAAATATTGGGAGAATAGACGGTCTTTCCATTTTCTTGTATTTATATACTGGATGTCTTATACGGCATTTGGTTTAAACCTGAGTTGACCTTAAATTGGTCATTTATTCAAAATTATTAGACTTCATGCAACACGTGTTTAAATTATTCAAATATATATAGTATAGTACGAGGAGAATTCTGCTACAGGCAGATATTTTGGAAACACAATTTACACTGCGTTGGTGTGGTCTCAAACTATCACCCAATAAGTATGATATCACTTTTCAAATTACTACTTCGCAGTGTTTGAGTAGCTTCTTTGAGCTTACACTCAATGCCTGAGATTTTATCAATATTATTTATGTGCACAACTTGTTTATAAATATAATGTGTGCTTCCGTTACTTTTTATCATTACAATATGATTAAATTTCTAATGTGTATGACTCTATCAAAAGTTAATATAAGTTGGACTCTATGTCACAAGTATATAAATGCTTCAGGCATTATATCATCATCTCTTAAGACAAAAACAATCTATCACTAAAATAATCATTAATCTATTGATTTGTTACTTTCATAGAAATAATACAAATCACCCATCTAGAGATGCATATAGAGAGTCTAACAATTAGTTAATGCTTCTCTTGAAGAAACATAAAAGTTATCAACTAATCATATTTTTGTAAGATTTATCTTGACGTATAATAATATATTGTCCGCTTGGGTACTTCAGGACCTCACGACTTTAAACACGTCCACATGAAGGGCTTCGGACCCTGCTTATAAACACACACACTGTCTTATCTGTGGGCGATGTGGGAACTTCGAGTTCACGGCACACCCACTTGTACGTCAAACATATTCTCTTAGTGACTTATGACACTTTGATAATTGTGAAATTTTGTTTGTTTTCTCCCCTCTCAAGTAGATTAACTTGAGAAAATCATTGTACATAATTACAATAATTTGAGGTTTACTAGGAATTATTTGTGTATTCATAGCAATATTTAACTATATTTTGTATAATGTTGAAGCTTATATCATGATTTGTAATCATGCGTTTTCTTAAAGTATATATCACTTACTGGAGTGTTTTATAAAATATTGGAGCTATACGAGTCACATTAACATATCGACTAATATTCAACAATCAAGTTTAACATATAAATGTAATCATATTATGTTCCAAGAATGATCAAATTATTAATAGAGATATGTGGAACGTACCTGTAACCTCCAATGCGTTTTTCTTAATGCTTAAATTAATTCAATGTAGAATAAATACCTTTTTATAGTAATACAAATAAGCATTAGAAATGCAATGAAATGCAAATGAATTGATAAAGATTTCCATCCCTCATACATTAAGAAAATAAACTTTAGGAAAATGCTATTGCGGGAGGGAGAATTAATTGATAGCTTACATGCAGCATAGATTATCACATAAGTTGGTTATGCACATTTACTAAATCCAAAAATGGACATATCAATTATAAATGGAAAGATTAAAGTGTACCTGGACTCTTCTTTCATATGCATTTTTCTCAATATTAGAAAGGTAATGATATGCTAATCAAGTAATAAAGTCATATATATGATCAAGATATGTGCTACTTCACCACATTAAACAACGTCAGAACAATTTTAGAAAAAATCTACTTAAGGAGCAAAATTTAAGAATCGTAATACTGTCGTAATATTGAGCTAAAATTATACGGAGTATCTAATATGCAAAATCACACAGAATATTATTTAAGAGTACTTCAATGTAGTGTAATTGAAAATAATCTATTAATATTAATAGATTAATATTTAAGAGTTCAAAATTCTTGTGGTGGTAAAGTATTCATATTAATTCCAAAAATACTTCAATAGCATATGATCTCAAGAAGATAACGGTTAGTTTAAGAATGCACAATAAACCGTATTCCTCAGAAATGTTAAAAAATGTAGCCGATTTTGATTACTAATTGTCATTAAATTCTTTATTTATTAAAAAAAGTCAGTTTCCTTATGGAAGTAATTATGCATTTAAACAAGCATTCAAAATTATTTAATAAGGAAACTCAAAATTATGTTCTCGTAATAAAGGTCATAGGCTGTTTTTCCTGATCATTATTATTCAAAGGTGTAAATAAAGAAAATCACATAATCATAATTCATAAAAAAAACATTATCAATGATTGATAATGTGATTGTTAAGAATAAATATATCATTCTTGAGAGAACTGAACAGATAACTTCTAAAACAGGCATATCATAGCATTTTATTGCATTTATCTCCAAAAATGACGGCGAGCATAAGGTTATTACAAATTAAAAAAATCTAAATCCGTTTATTTAAAAATAAGATTCACCAGAGCATTTTACGAGTGCATGTGCGCATTATACATTGAATATATAAATGTCATAAACGATAATAATGATGAGTATATATGCTAATTAAATTCATTATACACCATTAATTTAGAAAGTAAATGTCTTTCCCTAACCGTTATTGGCTAATATATACACAATAATTATACGTTTGAATTGACCCGACGAGTAAATGTTATTAAATAAATAATTAAAACTCAATTTCCTTCTCATTGCTTGAGCCATTGGGTTGATCCGATCCGCTTCTTCATCGTCACATTCATATTATTAATCATATTAAGAGGAATAATAGCAAATTGCTCGAGTTATTTATGGGGTTTCACCCTTAATTCTAAAATTATACTATGTATTATCATAAAGTAAAAAAAATGTTGATATAGATACTAACAAGCCTATGTATATTTTGAAAATAAACTACTGTTAAGATCCTTCTTATTTAAACAAATTCAAAAAAATTAAAAACTCCTCAAGCTGCGTTTTAATGAATCCATGTTTCTAACAAAAATATGATGAATATAAATCAATCACAACTATGTAAACACTATGTCCCCTTTACAGAAACTCAAAAATCATATCTTGAGATAAAGTAAGATCCATAGAAGACATTAGAATGTTATGTGAAAGCTTGTCATTTTCTTTTCTTGGTTCAATTCATTTGAATACGTACACATAGAGGCAACAATGCAGCAAGTAATGTTGATATTATATGATAGCAAATAAAAACTAATAGGCACCTTCACATACTAAGGGAGGCAGTCAAGCGGCAGAGAAACCATAACAATAATCATGAATATATATATATATATATATATATATATATATATATATATATATATATATATATATATATATATATATATATATATAAATGGAGAGAAACCACATTGGTAAAGTGGCCGGGCAAATCAATTAGGGTAGGATACATCCAAAAATTCATTCTTAAATGATGTACGCACTCAAAAGGGATTTTTGTTAATAGTAAGAAGATTACCTGATTTTTTTTAATAGGACGACATATATGATGCGACAGATCGATTGGCAGCGGAATGGAAAACCTGGAAATCACAGAAGTTACCAGGACAAAATCAATCGATCCTTCTTGTCGCACATGAGAGCGGGGAGGAAAGGGGCTGCGGCGAAGGAGAAGGGAGATGTCGCACGATCCGATTAAGAAGTGGACATTACTTTCTTTAGTAGCCGGAAAGAGCGGTGCTGATAACGTGTAATAAACAAGATCAAAAGCATCTCATTCATTCACATATAGCCATCTATATATACAAGGAGAAGGGAGCTAGGGTTACACTTGATATGGGCCAGAACATATGGACTTGGGGGTTAATGGACATCCACATATTACATAACATTTCAAACATAAATATATCCTAAAAATCGAAAAACCACTTCAGTTAGACAAAATCAACTATCCAACATTTTGTCATTGAATAACTAAGATAAACAATTAAAACCTATGTTGCACAGAAACGCGAAAGTTTCTGAAACGGAGATGTACTCTTTCACGAAAGTTTCATAACCACATAGGATAGGTTAGAACATAAACAATTTTTTAAGAACATCATGTCTAATGACCTACGACAGTGGAGAATCTTACCAAAATACAATATTATACATGGATCTCACAAGATCTTTTTATGCAAGGGAGGTGAGTCGGGGGACAATTTTTTCTGTACTTATCTTTTTATAGGTATTTGCATGCTACTATGTCAAAGCTTACGATGTCTAGAGGCACCCCATTTTGTACCCCATTTTGTACCACACCCTATGTTTGTGGCTCACAAAAACCCAACCCAATTAAATTAATTGTTCCATTTTAATGGAGTGCTTTTGGAACCACAAACATAGGGGTACAAAATGGGATAGCTTTAGCAAGAGAATAGGAAGGCCGTCAAATAATTTTTGGAAGTTAATTGTGTTTTATATATATATTTTGGCGCAAGTATCTTCCAAAAATCATTTCACGGCCTTCTCGATTGAATTTTTAGCTGAAATATTTTGTGGATAAACTAGACTTGATGAAGAAAATGTCATAAAACTTTCATCAAAAAATTCCACCAGGAAGGACCCCAAAGACCGTCGTTCGGACGGCGGTTCCGCTCAGGAAAACCTGACCGAAAGATTACTCATGTTAACAAACAATATAGTATAACTATTACTTAATTTATATTAATCCTTCCATGGAGCTTTGCAATGGAACAAGGTTAATTGTTACACGACTTGGAAAACACATTCTAGGAGCAAAAATTTAGGCAGAAAATATGTCGACCATGAATTGTCATTCCAAAGTTAAGATTAACTCCTTCGCATTCGAGAATACCATTCAAGTTTCAGATAAGACAATTTCCAGTCATGACCTCTAACGTGATGACTATAAATAAGAGTCAAGGACAATCTTTGTCTCATGTTGGACTCATATTGAAAAAGTCAGACTTCACGCATGATCAATTGTATGTTGCAATGTCAAAGGTAACAAAATCCTAAGGGTTTGAAGATATTGATCTGCTGTGAAGATGGCCAACCAAGTTACCAACTCACCATACCACCAATGTAATTTATAAGGAAGTATTTCCCAATGTATAGATTGTGAAACCTCAGATTACATTTCGTTATTTCTACTTATTCCAAAACATACTTACTACCTATCTCTGAGTTTTCACTATCCGTTCTTTAATTATAATTTATTATACATGTTAACTCTATGACAATTTGAATTCATTTCACATGACCAAGTAATATTTACAAATAACATCATATCGCTATTAGATTTTAATATCCCGCGCATCGCGCGGGTAAGAATCTAATACAGAACAATAGCATAATAACTTAATACATTAAGAGCGTGTTTGATGACATCGAAAATGACTGAACCGACTAATTCTGCTGAAATTTTGAAGTTCTATCTGAAGTGACTGAATTGGCTAATTCTGCTGATTTATGGGGGAAAATTAAAATATTTTTTATGAATAAAATAAAGAAACCATTATATGAAAAATAGTTAAAATGATCTTCTATAACTTCAATCAATAAAGCTAAAAAAGTAACTTCAACTTTACTTTCTTTTATTAATACATGTTTCGGTGCGTGAAATCAAAACTTATGTGTTTGATTAAAAATTGACTAATAAATCTGATAAACCAAAAACAGTGTTTCCAAATGGACATTAAGATAGTACTCCCTCTGTCCCTTAAAATTTTGTCAAGTTTGACCGGCACGGGAATTAATAAAGTAAAAATTGTATGGTTGAGGTTTGTGTAGAGGAGTGAGAATTAGCTGGAACCACAAATTCTTTACTTAAAAGAGAAAGTGGCAAAGTTAGTGGAACATCCAAAAAAGGAAAGTTGTCAAAATTTTAAGGGATCTATTGCTTTCTAGTTGTACTGCAACTTAAAAATACACACCAGACTGAATTTCAAGTGCCTTTTTTTACCTATGCAATTATGTAATTTTATTATTAAAACTAAATAAGTAATAACGCTTTAGAGAGATTTTTATATATCCTGAGTAGCACGTACAATGTGATTACATCTTTCTCGCACGCAGCATCCAGTATTCCAGTGCATTACTTTCTGTTTTGCTCCTTCACGCATCATATAGAGACCATAACCTACTACATTGGAGCCCATTTTTAGAGGGTTGCACATAGGGATAGACTTATGCCAGGTCAACCAGCCCAGACCGGTATTGTTTCAGCCCGGCCCAGTCCAGCCTGTGCCCGGTTCAGGTCACCTGGCCCGGTACTGTTTCGGAGCAGGCTCCAAGTCTCGGGGCAACGTATTTTGAAAAGGGTAAATGGGTTGGGTTTGTGTTTTGAACGGGTTAGGAGTACGGGTAAGAAGTAATTGGAAAATAAAAAAAAGGTAACGAGGCCGACCCGGCCCAAACTAAAAGCTACTCGGGCTGGTCCGAGCCTAAAGATTCCCAAAAAAAACCGGTCAGGCCAGGCCCCAGCCCAGGCCTAGTTGCACACATTTTGAAGTGAACAGATGAAAAATAATTCACTCCTCGAGCTGCAAGGAACCAAAAGTACTCCCACTGCTTTTTTTTGGGGGGGGGGGGGGGGGGGTGGGCTCAATACACGACTTGAGTACTCCACTAAGAAATTTCAAAAAGGACATCAAAAACGAACATAACAAAAAAGAACATTTTTTACCAATTTTTTCTCTGAATTTCACTTCTAACTTGCTTCTTCGGTTCTTCCCATTGAAGATGATATTGACTGATTATTACATTTAACTATTGAAGTTTACACGCAAATGGCAGCTAAACTGTCACATGTTTTTTTGAAAGAAATTGAAAGATTTAGAGAAAATCAAATGAAAATAATTCAGCATACACGCAATGTACTTGTACCACCGCCAAGACTAAAAGGATAAAAAAACACTGGTATCCATAACAGAAGGTGAAGTAGGTATACCTGATTGGCTGATTGCACAAAAAGAAATTACGTAGTGATCAACATGATTAATGAATATTATACGTAAGAAATATTAAGTCTTCTTGTTTGGCCTTCAAAATGCAAATGGCAGTAGTTCTTGTCCAATAAGAAATAAACTCAGATCCATAAAAAAAACAAGTCTACATAGAGTAATTTAAGACCATTGAAATAAAACTCGAAATGACTGATTAAAGCAAAAACACGATCTCCATAAGTAACCTAAATACGCTCAAGCTTCGGTTTTATCAGCAACAGTTTCTTCAATGGAGACATACTTGGCAGGGGGGGCGCCCAACAAGTAACTATACTCCTCAAAAGGAGATCTTATAAACCTGGTTTCAGCCCAGAAGTCTGGTGTGAGGAATCCGTACGTCTTCGAGAGACAATCGAAAGTTGCCTGTAACAAAGAGAAAACACAAAAAACAAGAATCAAAATCCAACAGATTTTCTCTTCCATACACTGCAAATATGCAGTCAAGATAAATCACGTACTGTTAAATTAAAAGATCACTTTAGTGGTAAATTGTACATCTAAGGAAACCCTTAGAACTGGAAGCTATTCCAAATGAGGACATTCTAATTTAAGTCAGTTTATAGGAAGCCTTAATCCAAGTATAATGTGAAAATGTGTGAATTTACACCTCTTAACTCTATCTTTTTATCAGGCTGATCTTTTAACAAAACACAAATTCCTTAAATCAGCTAACTAAAATTGTTGATGACAAAATATTTCTCCCTCCGATCCTAAAACAAATTCAATGTTTGACTTCACACAAATTAAGGAAATAAATTTGACTGTACTATAGAGTACACGGTTGTGATAATGTTTGACACTGTTCGACACTGTTTTGCATTGTTTGCCAATGTTTTGATGTATGTAATTTGCCAAATAAGGAAGGTAGAAGTGTGAAGTTTATTTTGGACGTACCTAAAAAAGAAAGTGTTAATTTGATTTGGGACCGGAGGGAGTACAATGTATATTTCATCAAAAGTAAAATTTCTTATGGACACATTTAAGAAAATGACAAAAACATTTTAGCACTAGTATTTCTGCTAGTTTAATTTTATTTAATTTTTTTATAATACAAACGACTTCACCATTCAAAGACTAAATGCAAGCCATAGGAGCATTAATAGTTTCAAACAAATCTGCAACTAATAAACTACAATTCTTAAAGAAGAGAGTTAAAACAAACTTCCATGAATGCATATTCCAATTTATAGTGACCAATGAGGCAAAACTTATAAATCTGAACGAGCAAGGCTATATTAATCAACAAACATATTGAAATGTATTATAGGGACTTTACGGAATGTAAATCATGCTAAGTTAAAACACCACACACATACTGATACGTCACAATATTATTGATATATCATAACAAGTAGGCTCTTTGGTTTAAAAATACAGCCTTTACTATTTTCAGGCCACATGAGATGTGATAAATTCAGATTAAAACATCATGTATATTATACAGTTATAAATACCTTAACGAAATTTCCGAGCGTCTTTGTGGAACCACGGGAGGATGTGTAGACATCATCAATACCAGCGAACTGGAGAACCTTCTTGGGAACCCTGGCGGCCACGATTCCAGCACCTCGCGGAGCTGGTACCAAGCGGACAGTGACAGATCCACACTTTCCGGTTACTTTGCAGGGAACAGTGTGCGGCTTACCGATCTTGTTACCCCAGTAGCCTCTCCTGACAGGAATCACAGAAAGCTTCGCCAAAATGATAGCGCCGCGAATGGCAGTGGCGACTTCCTTGGAGCACTTAACCCCCAAACCGACGTGACCGTTTGAATCGCCGACAACCACGAAGGCCTTGAACCGAGTCCTCTGACCAGCCCTGGTCTGTTTCTGGACCGGCATAATCTTCATCACCTCGTCCTTCAAAGATGGGCCGATGAGTTGATCAATGATTTGATACTCCTTAACAGGCAACGAATGCAGGTAAATCTGCTCCAATGATTTGATCATATTATCCTTCACGAGCCGGCCGAGCTTGGTACATGGAACCCATTTTTCTTCCTCGGTGGGACGGCGGCGGCCACCGCGCCCTCCTCTCCCACGATCGCCGCGCCCACGTCCTCTATCTCCGCGCCCTCGGTCGCCGAAGCCACGTCCGAAACCTCCTCTGTCAGCCATGACTGCGTACAGGTTCTTGCGCAACAAAAGAAGGGAGCTAGGGTTTGGTAATGGAAGTGATAATACTTCCCGCAGATTTAAATACTAGTTAGGGTTTGCGAGTAATTGGGCCTGCAGCACTACATCGAATTGGACACCTATTTTTCGAAGTCAATTTATTCCATAGTCCATACCATAGCCTGTGTTCCGAAATTGGCTTTTTTACAAATCTTATTTTTTGAAAAAATTATTATCAAATAAACCCATTTAAAGTAGTCTTGATATTTAAAAAAATACAAATTCTAAAGTACATATCATATCCGTGCGGATGAGTTAGAATACACCAATAGAGAGTATTTGGTTGATTAAAATATTATACATCCTTGCATAATTGTGAGCAAAACAAATTTTGATATAGAAATGTAACTCAGTTATACTTTTGTATAAGGCATGTTTTATATTTATGTAGATGTTGTTATAAAAGATGAAAATATATGCAAACAATGTGTTAGAAATTTTAATATAAATAGTTTGTTTCTTATGTAAATATTACTACGTCTATTTTAAATAATTAATGAATGTTTTAAGAACTTGAGATAACTTGTAAATGTAATATTCTTTATTGTTAATAATTTAAATGCTTGGTGTAAAAGAATTATTCGAAAATGTAAAATGTGTGTTTCAAATACTCATGTCACATTATGCAAAATATAAATAGTGTGTCAAATATATATAAATCATGCTATACGAAATGTAAATTGTGTCACATATGAAAATCACTTTATATAAAATGTAAAGTGCATGTGCGGAATATGTAAATCACGTTATACAAAATGTAAATCATGTGTGTCATTTAAGTAAATCATGATATACAAAATGTAAAGTGCATGTGTTAAATGTGTAAGGCTATATTAAATTTTAAATATGAATCACACAAACAAAAAAATAGGAAAAATTGAAAATAATAATCTCAACTATTGTCAGTCCGCTAACAATAATCTCAACTATTGATTATTTTTGTATAATCCCAACTATATAGACCGTCCGTAAATAATAGTCCATGACTAGATATTACCTCCTATAACAAGTGAATTTTAAATAGAAATTAAGCGTAAAATATAAATTTGGGATTATTTATTTATAGACGGTCACATCGGACCATTATTGGCGGAAGGTACCTAAAGTTGGGATTATTCTGAAATAATCGATAGTTGAGATTATTATGAGCGAACGTCAATAGTTGGGATTATTACTATCAATTTTTCCAAAAAAAAATATAAGGTAGAGTTTGAAGAAGAATTGCAAACTTATGAAAATGAAGAAGGGCAAATTCATCATCAGATTCTTAGTATTCTAATGATGAAGAAAAAGACTAGAAATAATTCCAAATATATAATTAAAATAAAAATAGTGAACAAAAATGTGACTTAATAACTTTTAGTAACTATAATTATATTCAAAAATAACATCATAGATTCATAGTGGCTAGAAAACTTACTATAATAACTAACAGTCACATTTTTTCTTAAATTTTTTATTAGTAATATTTTAGGGAAAAACTCAAAATAAACTTATTTTTTTCAAATAAGCAAAATTACACCGTAACGAGATCGTTATATCATGTGCATGGTATAACAATCACACAGTATAATTTGCATTCGTGTGTTAAACGAATCGAACCGAATACTTGACATTACTATTTATATGTATAAATTACTGAATTTTCATATTTGTTAATAATAGAATCTTGTTTTATAGTCATATTTGCTTCATTTGCTCTACTTGAATATATTCCAATCATATTCGAATATTCAAAAGTAACTAAATATCAAATTTGTCAAAATAATTAAAGCCATAATGTAAAGTGTCCTGCTGCCATTTTATCTACCATTTTTCTCAAGTTTTCCTTTTTATTTTCTTCATTTTCCGTTTTCTCTTCTTTTGTTCTTTTTTTCTTCCTAAAGTCCTGAAATAAGTTTTACATTTCAGAACTGGTGAGTGGCGTTTCAAGATCTAGAATATTGATGGACTCGGGCCGGGTCGGGCCCGAGCCGGGCCTAGGCCTGGTCGGGCCGCCGGGTAGTATGACATGGGCCCGGGACCGGCCCGAGGGTTGGACGGGTCCGGTCCGGGCCGGGCCACCCGCCCAGGTCACAGGTCGGGTCCGGTTCGGGCCGGTTAAATTTTTTTATATATATAATTTATATTTTATAGTTTATAGTTTTATACGAGTATTAAAAACAAACTTCAATTGCATTTATTTGAAATGAAATAGGAACTACATTTGAAAATTAAAACAAACTTTAAGAGATAAACATTTTGAAAATTGTAATCAATCGGAACTTCCTGCACCTCCCGATCCTTTGGCTTTGTCACATGACTTCATATGCTTGATTGTCATCCCGAATCCGCCAGAAACCCCCATGCTACATTTTTTCTCGCACCATTTGCAAATTGCGTACCACATCCCGGTCTTCGGGTCTTTCTGTTTATCAAAATTATACCGTATAATGGCATCTTGATTTTCCATCTTAACTTCTTAAGTATAAACTATAAAATAGATATATAAATAATAAATATAATATATTGGAGAATAAGAGAATTAGAGAGTAGAGAGTTAAGAATAGGATTTAGGAAGAATTGGAGAAGAGATATGAAAAAATGTTTAAGATTAGGAGTATTTATAGGTTTTTTTACCCCCCACCCCCCCCCACCACCACCACCCCCACCAGCCAACCCCCCCGGACCCCCCCCCCCCTTTACCCCACCCAACGACTATATAGCCGTTTGGGTTGTCCCCAGCCCCACCCCCAACGGCTAGTAGCCCAAGAGCCCACCAAACAAAAAAAAAAATTTTAAAATAAGACCGGACCCGGGCCCGGGCCCGACCCGGCCGGGTCAAATTAATCCAGCACCGAGCCCGCCCCGCACAGTACCGGGCCGGGTCACGGGCCAGGTGGCCCGAACCGAATCCAACCCTAATCTAGAACAATGGTTTGTACTAGTACTTCGTAGGATATGTGGTGAAGATGAATGTTTCGAGTTAATTTCGGCAAAGGCTAATATGAGATGTCAGACGTACCGTTGCATTTTAGTAACGAGTCGTAAGGAATTGTAGGACAACTCTCATTCAATTGGTCAAACTAGTGCGACTGCTCCTCCCTCTAAAAACATATTTAAGCATTTAACTTCACACTACATAAAAATTAAACAACTCCCATTTGAATAGGTAAATAAGTAAATAACAGTCGAGAGTGGTATGAAAATTATAGTGAAGCTTCTTGTAATGCTGCACGAAATTGGGAAGGGACCCGTAGCAACGGGGCCCGTATGTCCCCGGGCTTGCCAAGCTGACCACAAGCCGCCATTTGATCATCGCCTCTGCTCAGCCGTAGAAAAACAACACACCCAGCTTCCGCGAGAATGTTCCGGAACTCAACCATTGTCTCCTCCTTTGTTGGTCTGAATAGAGATCCGGAATGAGGGTTAAAGGTTATGAGGTTAATCTTGCAAGGAATGCCATCAACCAGATCAATTAGTCTCTTTGCATCTTCCACACTGGTCAAAGAACTCTCAGCAAATGAGGAATGCAACGTGTAATTGTATGATATGAAGTTGAGCAATTATACTTGCAGCATCAAAGTCTTAAAAGGAGAGAATGACAATAAGCCATCTAATATAGAAGGTTTTTGGTTCATGGGTGGAAAGAGTTACCACTTACCAGGTGTAGTAGGATCACCTAATGCAAGGTATGTGAGATTACAGGAATGAAAGATCATCTTAAGTTTTTCAATTCACAGAATGCACGCAAGTATGCAACACTACTTATTATCTCGTTAAATTGTTAAGCATAACCAAGGTAATCTTAAATTTTGTAAGATGCATTTTTTTGTGCATGACTGTCTTCCCCAATGATTTTAATTTTTCAAATTTATCCCTTCATCTATCATTACATTTTCTTCCTTTAAAAGGCCATAACAAATATATCTGTAATTTTCTTAAAGCCCGTGCTACACCGCCTACACCTAAAGTATCTTATATTTTGGGACAGATGGAGTAATAACCAACAAAACCCAAGGTAATCATTATCAAATTATGCCCAACATTACCTAATTTTCGTATTTGGAGGTGATCTCAGAGTTACCAGGGTATCTACAAGCCTGAACCAAACAAGGTAATGATCTCACCTTACCTTTCTTAAATTACTATGGTAATGTGAGATTACTCGAAGGCTTAGCACCTAAACTAGACATAAGCAGGGTCAGCCGTAGCACAGTATGGGAGAATTACCCAGTGTTTGGTATATTGTATACTTCCTCCATCCCAATTTGATTTGCAAAAAATGATTTTCCACTCACTATTTTAGGTTGTAAAAATGAATAAAGTGACAAATTTAACCTTACTTTTACCCCTACTCTATTTACTTAAATGCCTCTACTTTTGGGGATTCATTATTTTTTCGCTTGAGATTATGATGGAATAAAGCAAAATGGCTCACTAAACTGTGTGCGCTTCTTTGTTATGGAGCAGCAGTCAGTCCATGCAATTTTGGACGCGATTTTCACTATGGGTCATCTGGAAACAGTCTCTCAGTGCTTTAGTACAGAGGTAAGACTAGACTGCGTACATCCGACCCACCCTTACCCCACCGTAGGTGGGAGCCTTTGCGGCACTGGGGTAAATGAAAATGATGAAAATGATGCCTCTACTTTTGGGGGAAAGGACAAAATAGTAAAGGCAAATCTAATTTATTACCTTCCTTGGTTCTTGTGTCGGTCAACTTTTGCAAACCAAATTGGGATGGAGTGAGTATAAAAAACATAGAATGCCAATCATACACCAAGAGGCTAGGCGGGGGTTGGGAACAGAAAAGTAATGACGTGGTCAAAATTGTACTAATTTTTTGTTGAATTAAGTCTATTATTAATTATTATTATGTATGCTAAAATGCAGATAATCAAGAAAAACTACTTGCCTGTCATTAATTCCAGCAAGCATAACATATTCGAAAAAAACTTTGTAGTTGTGCTTCATACTAAGCTCCTCTTTAAGAGTCCCAAGAAGCAATTTCAGGTTATATTTCCGGTTTATAGGCATGATCCAATTTCTAACCTGCAATGTTTTCAACAATAGTAACATTTCAAGTTGTATACAGATTTATTTGCACCAGACCTCAATATGAAGTGTTCTTTAAAAAACCTCATCAGTGGTGGCATTCAGGCTGACTGCCAAAGCACAATTAGATTGGCGAAGAAAACGCTTTAGCTGGGGAACAAGACCGCTGGTTGAGATGGTGACCTTGCGAGGACTGAAATGGAGCCCTTGCTCATCAACCAATATGTCTGCAGCTCTTATCACATTTTCTGTGTTATGGAGTGGTTCCCCCATCCCCTATACAATCATCATTCACTAATTGTTACTTCCGTGAGAGAGAATGGGATATTTTCCGAAATAGGAGTTAAAACAATGTGATTTCTCAGAATAGAAGTACTATGTTTTCCCCTAGATAAGAGCAAGTTATGGCCATCTTGAAATCATACTACCACAATTTGGCATTATCACGCACTAATGTGCCCGTAATAATCTCATAAATGGCAGTATCATCCAAACATTGCAATAATAACTCAGGGAAAAACATGGTATCCTGTTTCGGAAAATCATATTGTTCTAACTCCCTGTTTAGAGCAATTTCTGATAGGTATTGCAAATAAATGGTTGTTCACTTGTGATTTAAAAATTGAACACACACAAAAGCTGTTGTAGTCTAGCTCAATTTAGCTAGAGAAATGTGGGCTAAAAACTGCTTAGCGGGATGTGGAGTACATCTTTGTCAAACCCAACCTGTCAGCCTACTAATGTGATGAATTAAAATATATCGTACGCTTAACAAAACAGTCTCTCCGCTTCATTAATTTTCGTTTTAGGAATGAGCAACCATTCTAAAAACACTCATTGAATATCCAAGAATCGTGAAAAAAGTACTACTCAATTCCAAAAAAACAAGTGTAAAAAATGACTCCAAGGAAAAAAGACATTTGAAAAAACAGTCACAAAAAAATCTAGTTAATCAAACAAATCTTCCAGAAATTTCCCACAAATAAGAGTTACAAACAAGATGAATATGAAAATTAAACCAATAAATGAATTCTAAAATTATAAGTATGATATCATGAAATTTAGGGATTTTTTTAGGTTGCTTCTACAGTTCTACTTTTAAAAAAGTGATTTTAAAGAAAATGATTAATAGTAAAAGTTGGTAATGTTCGAGAGAAAAATGATTTGGCAAAAGTAAAAGTTGGTAGTTTTTGGTAAAACCGTAAAAGGGTACTATTGGGGTAATGGAAAACGTGAAACGCAGTTTAAAAGCACTCCTCCACTGGCTTACAGCTTTTAGCTTTAAAATGTTTAATTTAAGCCGAAGTTGTCACTTGAAAACACCAACTTCAGCTTTTTTTAAGCACAAAACTGAAAAACACTTTTTTAGTCTTTTGCAAACACTCCCTTAATATTTGTACCTAGTAAAAACTAAAAGTGTGCACTTTAACCAAAGTCACCAAAGTCATAGAAATTCCCTTTTGGAGGACTGAGAGAGTAGAATACATAACTTCCCTTACCTAATATCCTTCTTGTAAGTTGGTACTGTTAGAAGTTTTTATAATTGGAGAACTGAGACAGAGAAGAATAGTGAAAAAGGAAAACTGGTATACACAGACACTTATCGGGAAACAAAAATTAATTGACCTAAACCAACAGACAAACTGACTGAAACCAACCCAACCGAAACCGACAAAAAACGAACAAATCATAGGCTCAAGTTACACGGTAAGATTCTTGGTTATACACTTATACATCAATCAAAACCGACCAACTAAGTGACTAACACCTCTAGTATGCACTATTACCAGGAAACTAGTTCAGAGCTGGAATAAATAGGTAGTTATCAGCTTATATGTTAGTCAAATCGCCATCGAATTGTGAAAAAACGAAAACCAGACCACACATAGCCTTGCAAACACGGGTAAAAGATTATAAAATATGATTTGGGCTGAGACAGCATATATAGAGCTGTTCACTTACTCAGTCTTGTTCATTGAAATGGCAACACTGAAGATAGAAGGAAGGTTGAATGAATTGAATCCATTAGATCTACAACGTACCATGAATACAACATTTGAAATTGGACCAACTTCACTTGACAGCAAACGCCGTGCAAGAACTGCCTGCTCAACTATCTCCGCAGTAGATAAGTGTCTCTTTAATCCCATTCTGCAAATAATAACAATAAGTAATAATAATAATAATAATAATAATAATTAATAATAATAATAATAATAAAATAATAGCAATATTTATACCAATAAAAGTAATACTAATAAAAACAATGTTGTCACTTACTAATTAGGACCAAGTAAACTCACCACTTCCACTTTTAGTTTACACCTTTATGGCTCTTTTGAAATGATTTTTTAAGAATTTTAAAGAGGGCAAAAAGAAGCACAATTAATATTCTAGGTGCCACATCATTTTTTTGTAAATGAAGGTTGAGGAGAAGGAGGACTACAAAGGAAATAGTGTGACGTGAAAAATTGATACTTTGTTTATGACTTCAAAAATCAGTAAAAATACTATTTTCAAAGTAATATATTGCTGCTATTAAAAAACTAAAGGGTGCAAATAATTCATTTTAGCTTTAATAGGGTTAAAATAACTTTTTCACAAACAAAAAATATTACATAGGTGATTTTTTTAAAAAGTACTTTTTGAGAGAGTGCTTTTTATAAGACTTCCTAGACAGTCACTATATTTGACGTGAAAAATAATGTTATATTTGCAGGGATGAAAAACAGTGAAGTGAGCTTCCAGTTAACTAGTTAAATTCATGGAGAGGCAAGGATAATAATAGTAGTCTAGAACTTGCCTGCCAGTGTAGCAGAACTGGCAATTCATGGCGCAACCAACTTGACTAGAAATGCAGACAGTATTTCTGCCCCGTTCACACGGTATAACTACAGTTTCTATTATCAAGCTGTCCTCCAACGCAAATAACATCTGCAACCCCCTGCGAGTTCTACATAAATGTGATGATTCTCAAAGAAGAGAACATTAAACTGCATTGTTATAGATGCTTCTGGGTAATAAAGGTATAGCGTTATTACATTTACCTTTTTAGTACCATCAGATGCTGTCACAATATCTTTCAAATCTAATGCTTTGAATTCAGCACGCTGACTTAACATTTTTCTGAATTCTTTATTCAAACCTGAAAGAGAAATATACAAATGCTCTTCAGTACCAGATATGAAATAAAGTGGTCAAATAGTATTTATAACATCAAACTGTCCAATAAAAACACGACCTTTACGAATAGATATTGGGCAATCGTTCAGATGATTAAAATTACAGTAAATAGTAATCAACAATGGACCTTCTAACTCTTCACTAGACTGTGCCCAAATATTATTTGCATAAAGGCGCTTCCACAGCATCAATGCCTGAGCAGGCCTAAAACCTTGTGACTGAACCCATTTCTGCAAGAAGAATTCCAGAGAAATAATTGAGAGGTTCAAAAGGGAAACATAAGTGCATATATTAATCACAATATCCAAATAGGAAATATACTAGAAGCCTCATCAATATTCGAAATATCAAATAAGAATGCACAAACTCTTTATGTGGATGCAGTGTAACCCTAACTTAAATCTGAAGAGTAGAAGACAGCATAGAATCATAGATATAACTCATAACATGCATGCACATACCTGTAAGCTCCCAGGCTTAAGCATCACTGTGTTGTCTAGAGGCGTAAGCATCACATGCATGAGACATAAGCTTCATGAAGCGGTGGAGGTTTAAGCCTCATTGTATCGAGCAAATGGTCCAGAAAATCTTTAGAATCAGGCTTTATTTGACATATCGGGTCCAATAAGGCTTTATTTTGTCTGGGCTCCATTGAGTTTATTAAAAAATCCAATATTTGAATATGGAAAATCCCAAGGTCCCCAGTTAGATACTCTTTTCTTAGGTTTACTATTTCTCTCTTCATATGGCAGTCTCCTACTCTTCTACTTGGAGCTGCATTAGTGCATTGTACATGGACACTAGTATTTATAACTTCATATAACAAGGAAAGCTTAATCATCCATGCATGATGCTAGTTCAGTAGCATTAGTTCAGCAGCAGTTCCTTTAACGTTCTGTGCGGCTGCTTTTAAGTGTTTCTAAACTACTTCTCTTAAACATTTGGTTATATAACAAGGAAAGCTTAAACATTTGCTTTTATTGTCACTTTTAGTCCTCCGACTATTATGTCATTGACCTTTTTGGTACTCGACTTTGATTTTATCCATTTTTAGTCCTCGACTATTGGGCTAGAGACACTTTTGGTACCCGTCTTTGAAAATATTCATATTTAGTCCTTCAACTTTCATAAAAGTGACACTTTTGGTCATTCAACTATTATAATAGTGACATTTTTAGTCCTCCATTTATTGTATCTAAATCATAATGAGAGGACTAAAAGTGTCAATTTGACAATAGTCAGGGACTAAATGGGGAAATCTTGAAGTCGGGGACTAAAAGCGTCTCTAACACAATAGTTGAGGATTAAAAATGAAAAAATTAGAAGTCGAGTACCAAAAGTGTCACTTACATAATAGTTGGGGGACCGAAAGTGGCAAAAACTCTTTAAATGAACTCTGGAGATTTACCAAGCAATTATATTTGCTACACTAAATAGTCATTTACACTATTAAGAACTTGTATATATTTCCTTGCACACAAATGGGCTACATAAAATTTTTATAAGGCTTTTCCTATTTGCAGGTGAAAATTGCGCTTCGGCTCACAGCTCATCTCTAGGATTATGTCTCATGAGGCTAAAGTAAAATAACATGAGGGGGTTCCGATAGGAAAGCAGTGTTATATTTTATTTTTCAATTACGAAAATATATATGACTTGATAAATAAGGACTGTGACCCTGAGGTTAAACTAATCTGTCATTTATATCTTGTATTTTGAAAAAAAATATCAAGGTATAGCACAACTTTTTACAAATATCAATATAAAAATAACTCCTTTCCTCCCTTTCACTCCGAAACCCCCTTCTTAAACGCACCCCTAAGGGTTTTAATAAAGAAATTGTTCCATATAGGAGTACAACATATAAAAAGTGCACAAATATGAGTAGTTATGGTTTATTCTCAAAACAGGACTTTTTTGGTTCTATTGACAGTTTAAAACTTCCCCAATTAAGAGTGAATAAGTCCTATTTTAGGAAGTAAACAATGATGATCCTATTTGTGAATTGTATCGATGTTTTTACTCTTATTTAAGGAATTTTCTCTTTTTAATAATATTACATGACTTATTGCACCAAGGAGGGAGGCATAGTCATATTATGATTGATATTGGCATATATGAGCCCCAAATACGCAGTATCTGATCTAACGGTGACCCCCAAATACCCAGTTTATATATGTAAAAGTCTACAACTAGATGCAACATGCAAGTGAAAAGACTCCAAACAGACATCTTAAATATTTCAATTCTACACCCCCCGCCCCCTTCCCTGGCAAAACCAATTACCTCTTTGCAACAAGTTATTTCATAAATAGGTTTGCACATATATAACTACAAGTATGCTTTCTTTCTCCTATGAATTGAGTCCATAAAGTCTATGAAAACATTTATACATATTTTTGCAGTTTTAATTCCAGGCACATGTATCCTAACTGGCGTCAGTATATGTTTAGATGCATTCTCTTAGCCCCATTCAAAGATAAATTATTTGTCATAAATTTCTTAACAATCCTAACTTTCTAATAAAAACACTTCTAAGCGCCCATTCAAGTTTCAACATTCCCTTCAACCCTTTAATCCTAGTCACACAAAGCTTCTGCAAACCTAATCATTGCATCAATCATGTATGAAAAGAAATACATACTTCAAGGTCAGCGTATCTCATTCCTTTCAAAATGACTTTGGAGCACTTTCCCAAAGCTCCATTATTGTCCGTTTCTCCTAGAAAATGGCATGAAAATTAAGGTATTGACGGTTTAAAAAGGACCAGAAAATGAATGTAAGTGCGTGCAAACAAACGTCATATTTACCGCTAGGGACATCGCTTTGAGTACGAAGGGATGGATTGACAGTGGGTTCAGAGGGGCGAATGGTGGCTGTAACCAGGCATCGCTGAGAGTAAAGAGAGCTAGGCGCCGGAGGTTGAAGGTATGAAAGCGATGGGGGTGAGCGTTTAACAGTATAACTGGCAAGCGTGAAAATATCGGCTGAACCGCGGAACGCAGCCGCCGCACCGGGGAGTTGAATTCTTCTCATCAGCACACTTCGGTTCATCTCAGTCTGAGAACTGGTTAAATACTGGGGTGTACAGTATTAGGAATTACCAAAATTTTAAAAGTTTATGTATTATACTCCCTAAAAGTTTAGCCGTATAAATTGTATTGGATTTAAATTTTTAAAAGTCTACAAAAGTATACGTGTATTCAATCGTATTCAATGCATTTTCTGTGTTTTTGTTTTGAGTAGTTACTCTACCCAAAAGTATAATGCCTTTTGTTTCTGTTTCTTTTCATTTGCTTTTTTTAAGGAACGCTGAATAGGAATCATAATGGAAAACTTCAAAATGAAAAACAAACACAAATAGTAGAAGAGAACCCAAATAGTCTTATAATTGAAGATAAGAAGGACATTTGAGCTCTTATCATTTATTTTTAATTTCATGTTGATTGTTTAGGTTTTGAATGAAATGCAGTTAAAAACAAAAAATAGTCTGTTACCACATTAACTTTCGGAAAGACCAACTTTAATAAACCAAAGCTTGAATAGACCAAAGCTTCGATAAGAATGGCAACAAAGACTCTGTTGGCTCTTTCATTGCCATTCACTTAATCAAAACATAAAATTCCGCAACCATAACTTTAATCAAAACTTCAAATTCAGTAGTTTATGCAAGAGAAGAAAAATGCAGAATTTTCTTCATAGATTCTGTCAGACAGAAATAACTAGAGTAGATGTAAAACCGTAGTTCTAAAAAAACAGAAACCAAACTCTATCAGCCACATTGAGATGGAGGGTATAATTGTAATTTGAATAGACAAGCCTGAACCTCTAGATTTTTCTTCTCCGGAAATTCCAGAACAGATTGGCTGAGATTGGGATATACAGCTAGGCTTACCATGTATAACACATCTCTCTCACTTTCCTGGGAGTGATAATGTCTGCCTTATAAACTCTAAATCAGGAAAGTAGGTTATTGCGCTCCTTTAATAATAGTACATTCTGCAAATGTTGTTTGTTTTCTGAAGGGATAGCACAATCATGAAAACCTAAACAAGTTGGAGGGGTGTACTTTTCTGAAAAATTTTCATAACCTAGCAAATGTGTTGGTTCGTTTCGTGTTTAGGTATTTTGCATTTTATTTTTAAAACTCTTAAAAGATCCGTAAAAGAAATATAGTATATCTCATTTCAACTACCTGAGTTCCAAGACGTCCAATACTTCAATTTTCCTGGAAATGATAGTTTCTGTCTTACAACTTTTACATCAGGATAATAAGAATTTAATTGATTTGCTAATATCAATACAAATTGACAGATTCAGTTTCAAACGTCTATAGTCTTCAATATAATCGTGTGGTGTTTTTTTAGACCCTTCGATATGGCACACAAGATAAACGCAATTGAAGAGATCAATCATCAATGATGCAAAGGAGACATGGAAGATTGTGGTTAGGGTGATATCACTTTGTTCTAATCTTCTTCTTCAAAATCCTAAGCGTTTTCTTCTCTGAAAAATTCTGAACAAATTGGCTAATATACCGCTACAGCTTGCCATGTACAATAGGGTCTCTCATCTCTCATATATTGCCTCTCTAATAACACAGTTACGCTGCCTCTTCTGCTAATTCCATCATCTTTCTACACATTTTTAATTATTGCCTGATTTATTTTTCCGGATAACCTTAGAGGTATTGAGTTGAATTATGTGACACACTTTTATTGTTGTATTCACTTTTTCGCGTTTAGTATTTGGCGATGTATTTATTTATCTGTTTTTACATGACTTTTAGGTGCATGTGCACGAAAGCATGTAAGGTAAAACATATAAGGTGTTTTATAATTCAGCCTATCAGTTTTAGTTTTTTAGTTTAGATGATAATGTCTTCTATAATCATCAAAAGAACTTTGATTTTTAAAAGTTCTTTTGAAAACCGCAAGACAACCTCATATGGCATTTCTATCTTGGCTTTTATCATCTCATATGGATAAACAATGTTTACTGCTAATTAATTAGTAGCAAACCTTGGTTTCAACTGGACAAGTATAGACACTTCTTTCCATTAACCAAAACATAGTCTACTTGGTCAAAAGGAATTCAATTTCATTCATGAAAACCATGTATGAATCAAACCCTGCCAAAAGAAAGTAATAGCTTGAAATTCTTTTGAAAAATTAATCAGACTATCTGACACGAATAAACCAATTCATTGTAAGAAGTGATAAATGTAGTTGTTACACTAGACGGAAAATTAAGTTATAGTTGTTGCTAATTTTTCTCCATTTTTACATGAGTTTTAGGTCTACCAAAGCATATAAGTTGTTCAATGAAATGTTCATATCAGGAAATTAGTAGCCAATGAACAATGTCTGCGGTTTTTAGTAACTTTAGACAATTTGAGCCGATTTGTGTTTTCAATCCTCTCATAAGTTTTCTAATTTAGTCAATGTAGTCAATTATAGGTTTCTCGCGATGCCTGTCATTTGAATTTTTCTATATCCCCATGTGCTTTTGACTTCGAAACTCATTAGATATTAATTGAAACCCAAATATGAATTTTCATACTAAAACATTCTGAACATTCTACCTCACAAGGTAATTCTAAGCTCCTTAATTAACTCTTTATTTGCAGATTTGGAAAGTAATGGGCACTCTTATTGTCACTCAACATGCCCCGCTTCATCCAGTCTTGAGTAAGTTTATAGTCACTGACTTAATAATATTAATTTGTTCTTAAAATGAACCTGTTCATCATTTTCACACAAGTTCTAGCACAAGTTGATGGATAGTGTATCCGGGGGTAGCTTATCCGAGGGGTTATTACGGAGAATAATAAGAGAGAAGTCGGAGCAAGTAAATATAGAGAGAGAAAGTATATTGCAAAGTGTTCAGCGTTTTCAGTGTGGTTACAAATGGGGAAATGGGGTGCTATTTATAGTAGCAATAAATGCCGGACAGGGGCACGTGTCAAGCGTTCATTGGCCGAGGGGTCACCTCAACTGGTTGGCGCTGGCAACCGCATGTGGCCGCATTTAATGCGGCTGTTGGATGGGACGTTGTACAGGGTACGGTGATCTGTACGCATGTGGAGCGGATATCGTGTCGGAAGAGGCGCCCTCGGCAGTAGATGACTAGCCGAGGGCTCTGTGTACCGGGGACCCCCTTAGTGCTGAGGGCTCCAACTGCCGAGGGCTACTGATTTTCGCCGTTTCCTCCAGTAACTTTGTTTTCCTGTCCTGGCCCTCTTGTGAGAGTTAGAGCCTTCGGCCAGGGGGCCGAAGGCACCCCTGGCGCGCGTTGTGGGCTGCTTGGTACTCTTAGCGCTGTGATTTGGGCCTGTTGTGCTTTCTGGGCCTGTTGGGCCTTTATTGGAGTAGTAGGAGTCTGTGGGCCGGGGGTTCCCGGGCCATATACTCCATCACAAGTCAAGTGCACAGTTACAGAAAGTTGGTGTGAAATAGATTAAAGATGAATTTATAAATTACTTGACATCCCATATTTAGCTAAAAGGTTAAAGAAGCAAAAAGATTTAAATCGTCTTCATAGAGATAACACCAATATATGTTCTGTTTCTGTTTTTCCTCTTTCACTTTTTCTAATTGTTATATTTTTACTTCATTAAAGCATGTTGATCATTCTGAAACAACCACACTATATGTCAATCTAATGTGTGCATTGTAGGAGCCTTTAATAGGAACCTATTACTAAATAATGTGCTTATCCTCCAAAGTAAGTTTAATAGCTACTTAATTGATTTCAATTGCAACATAAAACTCAAATAAAGCATTAAAAGTGCAGCAACAAAAAAGGTGGATAAGCTCTCAGTTCGTCCTCAATATTGTTCTGATACTTCAAAACTATTCCAGTGATGAGTTGCGTCTCTTGGCCACTACTCATAAAAGTTATTTGGGGAAATTAAACGTTTACATTTATTCATTTGTTGAACTAACATTGTTGGACATGCTACTCCTGTATACTTATTTTAGCATAGATTATACTCTCACATCTACTTTGATTATGACCATGTCATTGAGATAACCAAAATATGTGTCATACCAGGCATTTAATGGTGACTATCGTGTAAAACACTAAGTCCAGATTTAAATGTTATGTCCCACTAAATAATTCCCGATGTTTCCCCAAATTGCCACTTTTTTTGAACCATCATTATTTTCCCTTATCGCACGAATCTAATAACCTGTACAACATTATAGCCGCTCAACATGTGACGACTACCCAAGCACATCAAATCGCAAATTACTTTCTTGCAAACTGCTAAACGGTAATGCTGCTTACAATTTCCTTCAATTGGGGTTTCAATAAGTTTGACTCTTTAGTTCAGATTCTTCACTCGAAATTTATTTTTGTTCTGAATTTAAAAAACAATTTCCATTGTCTTCACTTCTCATCTGTACATTTCAAATATATCATATGTGCTTTCTAAACTTCGTACCTACACTGTCCGTTCGTCCTGAATGTTCAAGTAATGTAGATTTATCTGTTCAAAAGTTTTCATTTATGCACTTTCTTTCATTCCAACCACATCTCTTTCAAACCGTGTTCATACCTCTTTCTAGGTATGAGTCAAATCATGAACTTTCCAAATGTGCATAAAATCACATGGAATATCTCGCATGCAACTTAAGTTAATTAATGTATTCATCTAACATGATTTAAAAGTAATATCTACACCCATTCGTCATAATTGAATCAAAGCAATTTGGACTTTGTTTCTCCGAACACATATTCATAGGTATGCACTTCATCCTTTGCTACTATCAATTTGCACTTGCTTTGGTAATGCGATCCACACAGGTTCCTTCACTAGATCTTTCACTTATATTTTTTAGTTTCTAATACCTGAAACTAGAGTCTTTTACTTATTTGTCATTATGTATGTCAAAGAGTTTTTTTTTAAAAAAATTTATTTGCAATTCATTATAGCCCGTAGATTTAGACTTTCTGGGCATTTGTCACTGTGTTGATGCGGTGATGCCTCTGTAGTTTTCAGACGTCAAACAAAAAGCAAAATCACAAGTTCATGTCAATTTGCACTTGCTTTGGGTGTGTAAGAAATTAGAGGTAAAGTCTCCTGCATGTGTAAAGGTACTGTGATCCACACACAATTTCATTCTCACCATTTATGATTTTTTTAACAAAGATTTATTTTTTAGGTCTTTTATCATTACCGTGAAGAGTTTCCTCTTTCAAGCAAACACACAGCAAATTACTTTTTTTTCCCTTCCTTTTCTCATCTTCTTTTTTTTCTATAAATGTTTGATATGCTAGCAATGACAACCGTTTATAGTTTATGTGTGATGAAGTGTGCAAAACATGTGAGGTTTTGATAATTTAGTTACTCATCAAACTACTTCCCTGCCCTTTTTTTTGTTTTATGAGGGACATGTTTGACAAATTCTCAGTAGTGCATCTATGTACTTTTTCAGTTTTTCCAATATTAACTTTTGTAGTTTTACATTTTTGCAGTTTATCTAAGTTACTCGAAAGATATTTTTGTGCCCTCTCAAAATGTCTATTGCTTGAATGAGTAGTGTGAAATATTTATATTTCTAAATTCAATTTTGAGTTGCAGATGCATCCAAGCTAATTTTACTTCATCTCTCCTAGCATATATGTAAGACCTAAGAGGTATATATGCACCATCATCTCTGAGTTGATGGTCATATTACATGTATTGCATCAACACCCTGAGTTGCACCTCAGCCTGAACTACAAATCACTTTTTAAGGCTATAGAAGATCAACCTATCTTGCAATGTTTAAAACTTGGTTAAAGCACGTCAATCCCCGCTCAATCCCCTGAAAGTCTGCCAAAGCACGTCAAATCGCGACTTCCATTCTTACAAACAGTTTAAATGTAATGCTCCATGCAATTCTGTCCAATGATGTTCGTGTTATTTACCTCTTATATATAAAACATGAATTACATTTTCTGTTCATATTTTACAATTTAGCTGTGTGAGCATCTATACCACAACTTTCAATTTTATCATGTGATTGTATCTAATTTATTTGATTTCTATTTCCATTAGGTTTTTCCTTGATTTCGTCTCTAAATTGTCTGAACATTCCCAATGTGTACGTTATTAAAAATAGATTGTTTAGGGCAAATTATACCGTGCAACCGGCGCACCATGAGGATGGTGCGCTCGGTTGCAAAACGACGCAGCTTGCCTCCCCCTCCTTTTTTTTTGCTTTTGTTGTTAAAAAATGATAATAACTTTTTTACACGTAAAGTTACATATTTTTACACGTAAAGTTACATATTTATACACGCGAATTACATATTTATACACACGAGTTGCATTTGACCTATCTGAACGCGAGTTACATATTTTTTTACGTAAAGTTACATATTGTTACACGTAGAGATACATATTTATACACACGAGTTGCATTTGGCCTGACTGAACGTGAGTTACATATTTTAACACGTGAAGTTACATATTTTACACGCAAATGTTAATATGTTAAAATTACATAGGCAATATTGGTCTCATTTGAAAGATCATGAAAAATAAAAAATGTTGATATAAATTTTATAAAAATTGGATCAAAAATAAAAAAGTTATTACCATTTTTTAAAAACAAAAGAAAAAAAAATATAAATCCGTACCGGTATACGGTGCTCACCGTATACCGGTCGTACGGTATAGGTACTCTATTTGGAGGATGCTCAGTGTGTTGCATTTTGCATCTTTTAGATATGAAAAAAAAATCAAAGACAATTCTGATTTATTTTTAAAACATTCTAATTTATATTAGGAAAATACAAAAATGGTTGGAGAGAATGTTTATGAAATTATTAGTTCTATACAATGACCATTTATCTAGGAAGAAGAAAAACATAAGTTATCATCCTTATTTTTTTTTTAAAATAGTTATCATCCTTATTATAAAACGAAAAATAGAAAATAAAAAACTAATTTAGATATCAGACTCACTGATAGACCAGAGACAAGTTAAAGGAACCTTTAACTAGAATGAAATAAACTAAGTCTTAATAAAATGGAGAATATTCTGACATATGGGACAATAATAAAATTCAGACACAAAGTCTTAGGATTTACGTTGAAAGCCTAAATAAAAAAATTAAACTTGAACCCAAAACATCATCAAATTAAGGAGGTTAATATAAGAATGATTGAAGTAGAATTTGAGGTCATCAAGCCCGAGATTATGAATGGCTTTATGCTCCAATCCAAGGTTATAATTATTTCACACTACTCATTCAAGCAACGAACCTCTTGAAACTTGAGAGTATGAAATTATCATTTTTATTAGTTCACATTTTCATTAAACTCGCACCATGATTGAGACTATTATTAATGTCAACATACCATAATTTCATACTTGAGACTATAATTAATGCCAACATACCATTTGGAATATTTTAGAACATGAAATGGAGTAATTCTTTTTTGTGGTCAATTATGGTTAGTAGCCATTTTGAAATTGATTTAAAGTTCTATGGGTTTTTTTTATTTATTTTCTTCTCAGTTAGTTAAATGATTATGAAAATCACATTATTCAATTTTTTAACCAGAAAACAGAAAAGGAAAAAATTAAAAAGGAATAAGAAAAGGTGATAGGAAAAGAAAACTCAGAATAAAGTGAAGTTAAGTTTAATACTTCCTCTTCCCTTGATCTTCTACATTTTTATTTTTCCGTTCATTCCAAAATAATTTTCTTTCCCTTTTGGACAAAGAATTCATGGGTCTGCAGTGTTTCTTACACATGTTTACACATTAATCTCTCCTCTATACAACTCTTCATCACACAATTATCACTATCTTAATCCATGTGCAAAATCATATTTGAAAGATAATTCAGAGGGAGTATTTCACTAATAATTGTTACTTTTAATATTTACTGTGTTGGCTTATGACACTCACATATTGTGCTCACTTTTTTAGAATAATGTTTAGTTCTAAAATTAATTCAATCATAAAAACTAATTAGTAATAAATTCTAATGAGTGGTGTCGAAAAAAATTCTTTAATGCTCTCTTCATATAATATTTATTACATGAGCTTATACTTAATGATATTAGCTTATTGTCACTACTGCACGAATGACATACTGCGTAGCCTCTTTAACGTTGGTTTTTGAAAAACAGTCCTAATAGGTAATGAATTTATTTTTCACGACGGTTTTATTTAAAACCTATGTGGTACTATTTCAGCTTTTTCGTTTAGAGGTAGTAGTAAGCTCGCGGGTGACTTTTATGTTTTCCTATGACGTCGGTAATAAGAAAGCCGTAGTAAAAGTGATTTAGTTTTTTACTTTTAATCGCTCATATAGGAGTTGTTTATAATTGAAAAAAACAAAAAATGAAAGAATTTAAACCCTCTGTCCTCTTCTGAGCACGAAACCCTCTCCCATGTGCTCCTATTTTTATAAAACCTAAATCTCAAAAACTTATTTAATTTTAAAATTTAATTAGTTTATGAATAATTTAAAATATATGCACCAAATATTTTTCCCGTGCGTATGCACGGGTACTATACTAGTATACTCCCTAAAAGTTTAGCCGTATAAATTGTATTGGATTTAAATTTTTAAAAGTCTACAAAAGTATACGTGTATTCAATCGTATTCAATGTAACTTTTAAAGGTCTGTAAAAGTTTAGGCATATTTAAATTACCGTTCATTCTTATTGACTTCTAAAATCACAGATTTTTGTGGATTTTTAACTCATTCTTAATACATTATTTTTCTGCAATTGTCTCTTCTCTTCACCAAAGATTTCCGTGTACTTTTCTAGTTGTCTTCTACTCGTCACAAGTACACTTAGATCTGATTGAAGATTTCACTAATTATTTACCCGGGATCACAAACCGGCCAACAAGTCCTGAACAGTACCAGTCGGGAGGTGGGTATCAAGATGGTCTCAGTATGCAAGATTTGAATATCAAATTTCGATTTTTTCTGTCATTTTATGATAAATAAAGTTGAACAAAGAGATTCTACATTAATACTGATACACAAGATAAACTTATCTTTTTAATTTTTAAAAAATTAAAAAGTGATATTATATATGTCGTCTTACGATGAAAAATGTAGACGTGAGATCGGCTCAGTTCTTGAAAGAAAATTAGGAAGCATTTGAAGAACCGTTAATTCCATGTTGATTCGGTTCTAAAAGTTGGAGAAGAACCGATATAAGCATCGATAGTATTACATCAGTGCAATTATGGTACATTGTCAGTTAATCATTAAGAAAGAAAACTACCTACTAACGTGTTTCATCGTTAAACCGCTAACACATATAAATATAATTTGAAATTACTAAATATTTGACCGTAAATAAATATACAAATTTAACAAGCTAAAGATGAAAAGAAAACAATTATTAAAAAGAAAAACTCGATTGCACTTATACTTGTACCACATGGTTTAATGCACCAAACCCCCTCGTGATATAGAAATTCAGCGCATTAGCCTCCTGTGATTTGAAAAATGTGTCAAACCCCCTTGTGTTTTAATTAATCATGCACAGAACCCCTTTTATGAATAAATTTAACAATTTGGAAATCACTTTTCCTAATATTATGATTGAATATGCAAGTACATATGTCAAAATCTCTAAATCATACAAAAATGTTAATCATTTTTCTTTTATTTGATAATTGAATTTGTTCATAGAAGGGATTTTGCGCATAATTAATTAAAACACAGGAGGGTTTGACGCATTTTTTAAATCACAGGGGACTAATTCGTCGAATTTCCATATCACAGGGGGATTTGGTGCATTAAACCCTTGTACCACATGTAGCAACGAGTATAACACTTGTGTAATGATCAATACTCTTACTCATTGAGTTGTGTGATATAACAATTCAGTTTTTTTTTTAATAAAAATAAATTTGGATTATTTTCTTATGCTTCATTTATTCATTTATTTGTTTCATTTATTTATTTTATTGTTTTTTTATCATATTACACATAGGAAATTACTTACGGTAAGACTAAATATTATATTTCTACCCCTAATTTAATTAACTAATATAATTAATTGTCCTTATTTCCTTTGCATAATCAAAGTTTTTTTGTTGGTGGCGGATCAATCTGATGACGACGAGGGTGAACTCCGGTGACAGAGGCGGACAGGCAAATCGATAGCGGCGATCTAGGTGAAAATTTTGATGATCGGCATTGATAGTCCGAATTTAAAAGTCTATGGACTTTTTAAAAGTCTATAAACCTATCCATGGATTTATAAGTCAATAGAATTCACTCATAAACAAGTCTACGGATTTTAAATTCCATAGACTTTTTTAAAAGTCTGTGGATTAGTGAATCGTGTTGCTCTTTCAGGGGTGACTGTCTCAAAGTCTGATCATGGAGTTTACAGTCTTAGTTGTTGGATTTTAGTTGGTGTCAATTTTATTTTTCCTTTGATTGATGTAATGATCCTGAAACTTATGATATGAAAGAAGGCTAGTTGGCGGTAAAAAAAATACATGAATTAAAAAAGTCAACCACAATCCATATTCAATACACCCCTCTTAGCCGTGCTACTCTGGCACTTTTTTATACAATTTTGTTGTGCACAGTGCCTACTTGTTTGTGTACACAGGAGCTTCGGAACGAGCTTGCCTGTGTACACAGACAACTAGAGAGTGTGTACAAAAAGAGTGTCAAAATGATTTTTTCTAAATATTTTTATATGATTTTATCTACAATAAAAATTACCTACAAACTAAACCCACTAAAAAGAAATCAACCAACAAACCAACCGAAATTGAAAAATGACTATAACCGATTAATCATTGATGATTCGGTTGACAGTTTCACCTTATGGGTTAAAAACGATCAAATCAAAATCGATCGACACAAAAACCGACAAAAAAACATGCTAAATCGAGATTTTGATAGGAAAATATATAAATTACCCACGATTTGGTGACCTTCCTATATCCTCTTTTCTAGTAGTGTTTTAGGGTACATCTCCTATCAGGTTGACCTTTAAAGATGGAATTCCAGGTATTAACATGTATCAGAGCCAATTCCAGATGTGGTTTGACCGCCTGTTTAGCACTCATGATTACGGGTAGCTTGTTAAGGGTCTGTTTGACCCATTTATATTCCCCGATATTGTCCAGCTCGGTTTGGGTTGAGGGAGCGTGTTAAATTATTTATCCCACACCGGAAATTTGTAAAAAAAAGTAAAGCACAATATAAAGATTTGGGCTACACCTCATATCACTAAAAGATACTACCTCTGTTCCTATTATAACTTCCAAATAAGTTTGACAAACAATTTAAGATAGTGGGTATTGTGTGCTGGAGAGTTATGCAGGGGAGAGAGAAATGTGTAAGAAATGTTGTGAACCACAAATTCTTTACCAAAAAGGGAAAGTAGTAGTTTTAATTGGAACGGACGAAAAATGAAAGTTGGAAGTTATAATAGGAACGGAGGGAGTACATCTTTTACTTTTTAATGTATAAAATTCCCTTTAGTTTATAATGTTCATCACAAGCATGGGAAAATTCAAAATAGTTAAACTTTGATTTATTTTGAAATTATTATATACGGTAGAAAAATGAATGAATAGATAGAGAATATGATGTCACCTCCATCATCACCATGAGACTCCATTCTTGATAAAAAAAATAATGAAATAAACGACGGTCCTAGAAGACAGGGAGAGGAATGCTAAATATTACAAGTGGATACATAGTTGAGAAAAGAAACGATCAAGTTTAATAAAACAAAAGAAGTGAACCGTATGAAATTTCCATCATAAAAGGTCAACCTGATAGGTAGTTGACCTTTTAGGATGGAACCTAGATTTTAACATGGTATCAGAGCAAGTCCGATAATGGTTTCACTGCTTGTTTAACACCCATGATTAAGGCTAGCTTGTTAAGAGTATGTATGACCGATGTATACACATCAATATTGTCTAACCTGATTTAGACTGAGGGGGCGTGTTAAAGTATTTGTCCCACACTGAAAAATAATAAAACAATAACACATTATATAAGAATTTGGAGCGATTGTGATCAACATGAAACAATAATGATACGCAAACATGTGAATTAAGTGAATTGCTCCATTGCGAGAGCTAGTTTTGTAACCGTGCAGCTCTTGCAAGTTTCCTAACCACTAGTACAGTTGTCTTTTTAGTTGTCCCCAAATCTGTGCTCGACAGAACGATGGAAGCATATGCGGATGACATGATAGTCAAAAGCCGTAAAGCCAGCACACATGATGAGGATTTGGAGGAAATCTTCAAAATCATGGACAAAATCAACCTCCGAGAAATTGGCAGCCCTCAACCAATTCCTTTCGAAATTGGCAATCACAGTCAAACGAATTGGGAGAGAAAGTAGAATAAGAGAGACCATGATGAATGGTCTTATTTTTGAATGATTTAAATTGAATCGACTCAGATATCATTTGAATTAATACTATAATTACTCAGGTTATTGAAGAGTCCCTATCGGGATAATCATTTGTAGATGTTCCTAGAGTAGAAATGGATGAACGAAATTGTTCAGAACCTAACCAAACGTGTTATCTGAAGTTTCATCCTAAAAGATCACCCCGATAGGAGAAGTAGTCCAAAATCTTATATAGTATTTTATTGTTTTATAGATTTCCCGTATTCACAAATATTTTAACATACCCCTCAATCCGAACAAGGATGAACAATTTTGGGGTGTAAAATGGGCCAAACAGACCTTTAACAAGCTATCTTTAACCATGAGCGCTAAACAAGCAGCCGGATAACTACCAGACTTGGCTCTGATACCATGTTAACACTTGCAATTCCATCCTAAAAGATCAACCTCATAGGAGGAGTAGCTCAAAGTCTTATATATTATTTTATTGTTTTATAGATTTCTAAAATATTGTGAACATGGTTAACTAATTTAACCAAAAAATATTCCAACATGTCATCCACAACAGGTTTTAGCTTGCATTCAAAAAAACTCAGATGTTCACTGTGATGGAGAACATGTAAGTAATTTTTGATAAATTTATCATAGTTGTTTTTATCTTTTGACTCATGACAAAAAACAATCAAATCTAGAGGATTGTTTTGGGAAGTGAACGAAGATGAAGAGTTGCAGTGTTCTTTCCTGGAAGAAGAAGAAGGCTCAATGAACTTCGGAGGATTAAAATAAAGTAAAATGATAGGTCAACTGTAGCACCCCACCCCGTAAGGCCCGAGGTAGTTACAAGTGGTATCAGAGCAACCATGCAATTTCGGGTGGTATTGAAACTCATAAAACGGAGGAGGAGGAGGAGGAGGTGGTGGTGGAGGAAGGGGGAGGGAGGAGGAGGAGGAGGAGGAGGAGAGAGAATCCTGAAATATGGAGAATCAAGAATCGGAGAATCAAACCAGACTGAGCTGTTATAACCCGGTTCGGTTCGGTTCCAACATTTATTAGTTACTACCTCCATCACAAAATGATTAGCCAAATTCAAAACTTTGACCAATAATATATATATATATTTTGGAAATTATTTATAATATAAAAGTGGTATGAAAATGTTCTTTGTTAAAAGTATTTTCATAAAAGTATAAAATAAATAACTTCCATAATATTACACTAATCAAAATCATGGTCCAAATTTTGAGATTTGGTTAAACATTTTGTGATGGAGGTAGTACTTGTTAATGGTTCGGCTCCTTTTTCTATCAACGGTTCGGTTCTCGGTTCCTGAAAAAATATGTACCTGGAACCGTTTTATATAATAATTAAAATTTTAAATATATCTTATTACTCTGTAAAATTTAATGTATATTTACGTATATATTTTTATACTACACTAACTACCTTAGTTTAGTTATTTAAATATTCAAGATTATTATTTATTTTATTGAGTTTCTCCAAGGCTCTTAGGCCTCTTATTAGAGGCCCAAATGGTCGGAATTGAATGCTCTGCTCGTGAACCTTTGAGATGAATGTACTTTTTGCTGGCTAATTACGTTGCTGATTCAAAATAATAATATTGATTGTAGTGAATATGTTGTTTTTCTTTTATTTACTAAAATTTTCAGTTTGGTATGTGTATATGTTTTAAACTCAACTTTTGAGATTTGAAATTATGGTAAACATATTTGTATTTCCTTTAATTTCAAACGTTGAATGTTTTTTGGCACAAACTTAATTAACCATATTTTATAAGTTTTTTTTAAAACTATGAACCGTTAAATGACAAGAACAAAATCGTTAAAAATGGTTTGGTTCCATATCGGTTCTATAAAAAACTTGTATGAACCCAACCGTTATTAAGATTTGATATTTTTCAAATGATTCCATCTATTTTGCTTAGGAACCGAACTGATCTCAAGCATATGTTGGAGAATATGGCCAAATTCGAGGAAAAATGTTTATGACAATTATTTTCTTTATTATTTTTCACAAGTTGGACTACAACCCCAATTGAAAGGCCCCACACCCACCCAACTCATAATAAAACTATATATTGAACCTCTGTTCTTGAAGTGTTTACTAATTCATGTTATATGATATTGTGTACGTAGTATGAATGTAGATATATTAGTTATGTAAGACTACTTTAAATTAATAAACTAATATTTATTTGTGCTTGAATCCAACTTTCGAGTTTCAACTATTAACAATGTAAGTAATAAACTAATATTTTTATGTGCTTGAATCCAACTTTCAACTATTAACAATGGTAAGTTGTTATTGATTCCTTGAGAGGACAAAGCAGGGGTAGGTTGGCTAGAAAAGAAGTCAACTATTTAATTACATTTAAGTCATTTGATCCAAAAGGTGGAATCTCCCACCCCATGAACCCCCACCCCGACCCGACAGGATGGTGTGAAGTTAATCACGGTGACTCAGTCAGCAAAGCGGCGGTAGGTCTTATACACGTGCACTCTAGAGGCCCAGCCTTATTTCAGGTTCTGTAAAATCCACACGCCCCGCTGTTGGTTTCGAACCTTAATCACTTGGTCCAATTTTCCAGCACTCGACCAACTGAGTTACCCGTGCGGGTAAATACATTTAAGTTATTGTACTTCTTGCATGTGCACTAATTAAAATATACCACAATTGACCGATTCAAATACAAAAATTCACGGGCTCGCTTCTTAAATTTTGTAAACAAATCTTGAAAACACTTTTTACACGCATAATAAACCTTTACCAAATGTATAGTAGTATGTAATAGCAAGACTAACATTGAAAAATGCATTCACACATTAGCCCCATAGTGTTAATGAATATGACCAATTTAATTTTTATCGGTTTTCTATTATGTTCGCTTTGGAACGGTTGTAAGAATGGTCATCGGATAAAAATCATATTGCCTCCGTCCCGGTGGACTTTACCAAGTTCAAAGTAGGTGAGAAATAAGAATAGTAAAAATTGTGTGGTTAAGATTTGTGCAGAGAAGAGAGAAATGTTCAGAACAACAAATTAGTGGCTTTAATAGGAAATTTGCAAAGTGTTTTGGGACAACCAAAAAAGGAAAGTTGGCAAAATTCAATGGGACGGAGGGGGTACCATTTTATGATTTGTTTGGATTGGTTCAATCTTGTCCAATATGAAATTATTATTTTTTATAAATTTATTAAAATTTTATTGAATTTTATAGTAGCATTCACTCAAATCACACCAATATACTCCCTCCGTCCCAATTTAATTTGCGAAATTTCCTATTTTGGTTGTCCCAAAATGGTTTTCCACTTTCTATTTTAGGTATACAAATAAGAATAAAGTAAGAAATTTACCCTTACTTTTACTTTTTTTCATTAACTTAAAGACATCTACTTTTAGAAAGATGGGAAAAATGTAAAAAAAAACATCATTTATTGTCATTCCTTAATCCTTGTATCGGTTAAAGTTTGCAATTCAATTCGGGGCAGAGGGAGTATATATTAAGTTGTTAACCATAATATGATCGAACATGATCAGTTGTTTCATAAGCAGCCATGACGTGATATGATGACAAGATGTGAAAAAACAATGGAGGAAATATTGCTATCAATTGGGCTTGGGGTACACAAAACTCATACACACACCTACACACTATAAATAGGTCTAAAAATTACCATTTTTTACCCCTTCCTCCCTCACATGAAATTGCAACCCCAACCTCTCTCCTCTCTCCCCCTTCATCCTTTTTTCTTCTTCCAGCAGCACATCGACGGCAACACCTCCTCTCCTCAAAATCAATGGATTTTGGTGGCTTTGTGAAAGAAACGTTCATTACAACAGACGAATTTTGGGCTGAATTGGAGCAAACGACTGATGCTTCTCGAGCTCAAGGAGAAATTCTGGCGACTGAAGATGACAGAGAAGTGGTGGTGGCCGCCTTGGAGGACATCCCTGAGCTTCGTATGAGTGTGTGTTGATGTTAGATCGTTTATGTATTTGATTTCATTAGCTTAGCTTTGAACGTAAATACATGTTTGTTCTTCACAGACAATTCTCTGTATTTGTAGTGTTTGCGTGCAGTGTATAATATTGTCTATGTGTTAGGAATATTTTATGGTGTCCAATCTAATTAAATATCTTTGTATTTGTATAGTTATTAATTAAACGTGTAATACGGGCCACAAATGTGTATCAACCCGGGGGCTTCCTTGTAACCTGTAAGTTAGTTAACTTCTCCTATAAAAGGAGGCTAGCTTACGGGAACCCTAACGATCGATAGAGGCTTAGAGACGCAGAGGCGTAGAGATAGAAAGATTAGGGTTGCCGCTGCTCTCCTTCTCCAGGGAGAGCAGCGGCCGGTTCATACGGTGTACCAGATTCGCGTATAATATCGACATATCTTTCTATCTGCTTCTTCTATAACTGCTATGATTGTTTGATTCTTTATTTTTGGATTTATCAATTGGTATCAGAGCCGAGGCGTGAAATAGGTTGGATCTATCTGCGATTTTTTGGATCTGACGAAGAACTGCTCTGCTTTTCTTCTGTTTTTCTAATATGTAGAGATTTGCTCCTGTAATGTTGTTTGTGAACGAAATTTTGTAAAAATCATACTGTTGGACTCGCCTTTCAAAACCGATCCAGCAGCATACCTCTTTTTTCGTTTTCTGCAATTTTTATATTTTGAAGATCTCTACATTGAGATCTCGAAATCCTTATTTTTCACTGCTGCAGAAACGTTTTTGGCTTGAAACTGATACAGGAGAATCTCGACCTTCAGGGCTTTTCAGAACACGTTTCAGATTTTCAAAAATCGATGTTTTCATTTTGCAGGATTTTGACATTGAGGATCTCGACATCCAAATCTCGAGATCGAGGTTTCGATTTTAAGGTCTCGACTTCTGGTCTCGACATTTGACTTCTCGAAATAATATTTCGAGTTTCACTTCTCGACATCTCAAATCTCGAGATTTACTTCTCGACATTTGAAATCTCGAGATTTCAAAACTCGACATCCTAATCTCGATATCAAATCTCGAAACCGGGCCTCCTTTATCGAAATCCTAGATCTCGATATTCAGATCTCGACATCAGATTTTCAACTTTCTGCCTCTGAAAATCTTTTGGAATTTTGAGTTTTGGGATTTCGACATTTGGGATCTCGATATTTTGGATCTCGACATTCTGAAGATTTCGAGATTTTCAAAATTTCTCGATGTTTTGAATCTTTCAAAGTTTGCAGTTTCTTGGAACTCATAATTCGAATCTTGACATTCTTCGCAGTTCATCGAAGCTTTACATTATAGGATTTCTGAATAATTCCCTGCTTATAAATGTTTCAGGAGTTTTCGATGTTCTGATGTTTTTCAAACAGCAAGTTTTCGAGATTATGAGGTTTTCGAAACTCCAAAGTTTTCGATGTTCCAAACATTTTGAAATTCTGCAGATTTCGATATTCTGAGGTTTGTTTTGCAGGTGGATTTCGCCATTATTCTTCGAGGCAACCTCTAGATTGTAATCTCGAGATTTAAAACTCGAGATTGTAATCTCGAGATCTAAAACTCGAGATTGTAAGCTCGAGATCTAAACCTCGAGATTGTAATCTCGAGATTTAAACCTCGAGATTTGGATTTCGAGGTATTGCCTTAGAATTTTGTTTAAAATCCACCTGCTCTCGATATTCAACATCGAGAACCTCATCTTCGAAGAAATTCCTCAAAAACTCAAAAATTAGAGATTTTCTGCGACACCGCACTGTTTTGGCCATAACGTTTGACTCGGTGATCCGATTTGAGCAAACTTTTTTTTATTGGAAAGCTAACGAAAAGATCTACATTAATTATCGGGCTACGCCCCAGAACCCTTTCTCACGCGCCCTCACTCGCAGTCTTTGAGGGTCAAAACGTTAGTTTTCCAACAAACATTGTAAATCATCGATGTCCAGGTCAAAACTTAGGCAAATCTGTTCAAATTCTTTCAAAGTCAACCCTGAGGTCAAACATTTTCTCAACCTAACTGTAAAGGTCCGAAAGTCGTAGATAATTCAATCAACCTCGCATCAACGGTCATTCTACTACAATCAACAATCAACCACTGAAGCCTCCTCTGACTCATCGACATTATGTGATCATCAATATGCTGAAATTCTACATGATGAGCTCAGGGAAACCGTCATGTGTGGTACTTGTTCAGATTGCTCCACACACATGGCAGGTATGAAAAGCTGTGAGCAATCAAACCTTGCACATTCTGAGGGGGAGTTTCAGTTTTCTCCTCCTGGCGCCTTACACCGACAAAGCAAGGAATCTCTCAAAGGATGCAACATTTTAGGGGGAGTGTTCAATGTTATCCTTCCTGATGCCTAACAATGACAAAGCATACCGAGTACTCCAGTTAAGGGGGAGTACAGAGAGAAAATGAAGAAAGTAATGAGAGAACATGTCCCTATGGCTTAGTAAACCCAACTAAGCCTACCCAAGGGACAAAGCCGAGCGTAAGTGAGTGAGTGAGCGAGTGAGTGAGTGAACATTATGAGAGTTAGGAAGCAGAAGGCTCAAGTGAGAAGAAAAACAATAATCAATGATGAGTCTGCTACCTCAATTGTCTATTATCCATTGAACTTTTACTCCTAGCCATTTAAATACTCTGGACAATTCCCAAATAGGTTCAGGACTGATTTAATCAGATCCCGGGTAGAAGTCACTGCATCTTGTCCAACAGTGCATGTTGAACCCTATCCAAGACCACACACTTGTCTCCCAACAGACAGGTGTTTAATCATACTTCACGGGGAACCGCATCTCTCATTACTATCTCCTTCCGAGGCAAGTAATACTGACTACAGTGGCCTCAGCCCCATGCCACTGAACTTTCATTGATCACGTCGTGTCTAGTTACTCACTCCCAAATGTTTTGAAATTTTCTAGGACACAGACGCACTTTTAGAGTCAGTTGCAGGTCTACATGACCCGCGAGAACTTCCATAGGGCTCATCTATTACAGATGTAGACCAATAATTGGAAGGAAGTCCTGCTGTTGCAACATAAGAATCACCAACATTTTCAGGCCATTACTTTAGAGTTTATCTCTATAGTGATGAAAACGGGTGTCTTCACGACCCCCGGGGGCTTTTAACAATTACTCTTTCTGTTTGTTTCCTGTTTTATTTCTGCAGAATAAAAGAATAAAAGCATGACGCCCCGATTCATCGGATCGTCATGAGGGGGAGAGTGGTCCACATGCTGTTAACACTGAACAAATCATTCTGGGACACCTCACTCCTCCATCACAAAAATCATACCTTCTCTGCTATCTCTACAACTTAAATCAAATGGTCAGCTACACTCACAAATCAACAATCATTATGTTCCGCTGTGCCACCGACAAGTTCTCCTCAAATGCATTCATTCCAAATAGTCAAAAAGACTACACTGTGGAGGGGACAAAGGTCAGATACTCAATCTGTTGAAGATGAATTCCATGGGCGTCCCCTATTTTCCAAAGAACATTCATTCTAGAGGCGTCACCGAACTTCATCCAAGCTGATCAAGAGCAACTTCTGGAAGGCAAGGACTACAAGCAAGATACTGAAGGTCCCTCAACCCCCGGCATCAAAGATCAAATTGCCAAGAAGACATCAAAGGGGAGATTGCAAGGATTTCTTCAGATAGCCTTCCTCAGAAGTCAAGTTCAAAGACAAAGGAAGCTCAATAACAACAAAAACAAAGATATCTGCGCTGCAATGCTGATTCAACACGATTGAACACCAAGGGGGAGATTGTTAGGAATATTTTATGGTGTCCAATCTAATTAAATATCTTTGTATTTGTATAGTTATTAATTAAACGTGTAATACGGGCCACAAATGTGTATCAGCCCGGGGGCTTCCTTGTAACCCGTAAGTTAGCTAACTTCTCCTATAAAAGGAGGCTAACTTACGGGAACCCTAATGATCGATAGAGGCTTAGAGACGCAGAGGCGTAGAGATAGAAAGATTAGGGTTGCCGCTGCTCTCCTTCTCCAGGGAGAGCAGCGGCCGGTTCATACGGTATACCAGATTCGCGTATAATATCGACATATCTTTCTATCTGCTTCTTCTATAACTGCTATGGTTGTTTGATTCTTTATTTTTGGATTTATCACTATGTGTTTGTGATGTGTATATAGTCGTGTATGTGTTTAATATGTTTTAAATTTACTCATGTCTTTGTGTAAATAAACTTCTATTTGAAATGTCTGTGTAAATATAGTTCTGTCTCTGTGTATATATACTTCTGTCTGTGCATAAGTGTACCAGTGCCTGTGTATGCACATTTAGCCTGCATGTGTGTATATATACTTCTGAAATGTGCATATTTGGTGTGTGGGTTTTGACTAGAGCAGTTGACATTTTCTTTGTTGGAGGCATTTTCACTTGCTCAGTCATGGATTGCGTACATAATAATTTTCTAAATCAAATGGTTTTTTTAATTGAATTCTTTTCGTAGTTAGTCTAGTATATTTACTATTATCAACTTTCCATGTCTTCTTTTAACATAATTTGTGGAGAGGGGCACTCTTTATATAAATTATATATATAATACGTTATGAACTTGCATTTATATAAATATTGATAGTCCTGGTCATCAAGGGGCACTCGTAGGAGCTCTTATTCTGGATGTCCAATATGCAAAAACTATTTTCAGATTACATTCTTATTTCTTATAGTACTGAAAATCATGGGGACATTGCAAATACCTGAAAATGTGTTAACATAATTTGAGTAGTGAAACAACTAGCTAGTTTAGCTAATGTGTACCCCAACCATGCTGTAAAAATCATAAATGCCTGCTAGTAATTCATCACAAGAGATGAGTTCTTGAACATAGTAGGTGGCATTCAATGTATGGTTTGATATATTAATTAGTCGAATCATATCAATCAGTTTCTTTAATTCCCATCAACATCTGTTTCATATTTGTAGACTTTGATATAATACTTATAGTTGATTATTCGTGGTTATGTTAAATAATAACAAAATAAACCCTAAAACCCTTCTCGATCAATGAGAAGAATAACACTCAATAGTTGATTTTTCATTAATGTTACCAAACTAAAAATATCTTAAGTGGATGTAAGAGCGCATACATACCACAAACAACAACGACACAAAGCACAATAGCACATACAAAGTCGTATTACAGCAAAAACAAGGTTTTTCTTCTTCACAGGCAAAGACATCCTCCGTATATATTAACACCATTAAAAGTAAGTGTTTGCCACAAAACGAAAAGGCATACCAAATTATTGAATATTTGGGAGTACATTCTAGGACATTGTACAACATTGTTAGTGTAACATTGTACAACCTCCTACATTTAACAACCAAACACATCCAACATTAAACATGGAGTCCCAAAGTAGTCTAAGTGGATCGCTTCCTCAAAGTTCAGTGCCTCATTGCGAATTCACATCTTTTCGCTGCCATGTTCTCATATGCACACTCGGGCTGCAATGGCAAGTTCTGCATCTGTGACTCGGCAAAGGCCATTACCATCATGCCGCAAACACCGGATCTGGACATAAAAGATTGCATATAGACAATAATCATCGGTTGGAGAAGTGAACCACAATTGTACAATACATTGGAAAATTCATTACTTCTCCAAAGTCCTACACATTTTTCAATTGGACCTGTTTTAGTAGAGTCACACAAACAAGCATATTACTCACACAGACATATGTAGACTCATACAGACAATCATTTAAGTCTTCATAGACAAATGGAGCCACAACCAATTACATATAAGTTCAAACAGATAAATAACTACACATATGTATGATGGAGTATATGGCGGCGGGAACCCCCGGCCCACAGACTCCTACTGCTCCAATAAAGGCCCAACACGCCCAGAAAGCACAGCAGGCCCAAGTCACAGCGCCCAGAATACCAAGCATCCCACAATGCGCACCAGGGGTGCCTTCGCCCCCCTGGCCGAAGGCTCTAACTATCACAGGAGGACCAACACAGCAAAACAAAGTTACTGGGGAAAAACGGCGAAAATCAGTAGCCCTCGGCAACTGGAGCCCTCGGCACCCAGGGGATCCCCGGTACTCAGAGCCCTCGGCTAGTCCTCTACAGCCGAGGGCACCTTTCCCGACATGATATCCGCGCCACATGCGTACAGATCACCGTACTATGTACAACGTCCCATCCAACAACCGCATTAAATGCGGCCACATGCGACTGCCAGCGCCAACCAGTTGAGGTGACCTCTCGGCCAACGGACGCTTGACACGTGTCCCTGTCCGGCATTTATTGCTACTATAAATAGCACCACATCTCCCCATTTGTAACCAAGCCATAACACGCTGAATACTTTCTAATAAACTTTCTCTCTCTATACTTACTTGCTCTGACTTCTCTCTTATTATTCCCCGTAATAATCCCTCAGATAAGCTACCCCTCGGGTACACTATCCATCAATGTAACTTCACACAGACAATACATATGTCCTTCCACAGTCATCAAATTAACCTTAAACAGACAATACATAGAAAGTAATGACATATCCCCAAAATGAACTTGAGTTACTACCTAATAGATCGGGAGATGGAGTCCAATTTCTTAATGCAGTTTAACCCAAGTTCTTTTGACCCACTTGAATTTTGTTAATAGCATAGAGTGTCTATTAGTGTTGTGCCAAGTGGTGTTTAAACAATATATCATAGACTTGTCTAAGATTTTAATGACCGAGTAAAAGGTCTCTTAACATTTTTAATAAAACTACAAAATAAATAATCCGCATTATTTTAAGGTACCCGAGGTCCAAATTAAATCAAGCTATTTTAAGGAATTTGATCCTCTACATTCCACAATCCTAAAATAAATTGGAAAAATCATCACTTTTCCAAAAGACCTAGAAATTTTTCATTTGGACCTGTTTTAGTAGTCACACAGACAATCATATAACACACAGACATATGTGGAGTCATATAGACAATCATATAACTCTTCACAGACTATGGAGGCACATCCTTTTACATATAACTTCACACAGACAAATAACTACACAAAATCTTCACACAGATAATATATATGTCCTTCATCAGGCATAAAATCAACCTTACACAGACAATGCATATCCCCACATGACATATCCCCACACAAAGCACAAATAAATTGATATTTGTGTATTGTTCAAAATCCAAGCACTAGATGGGGTTCCAAAACATGCTAAACAAAACAATCTTGCTTCACCCTCCAAATAAACATCATCAACTATATCTACACTAAAAATTTCAAGAATAGAGGATGATGGATAGTGTACCCGGGGGGTAGCTTATCCGAGGGGTTATTTCGGGAAGTAATAAGAGAGAAGTCAGAGCAAGTAAATATAGAGAGAGAAAGTATGTTATAAAGTGTGGAGTGTTTTCAGCGTGGTTACAAATGGGGAAATGGGGTGCTATTTATAGTAGCAATAAATGCCGGACAGGGACACGTGTCAAGTGTCCATTGGCCGAGAGGTCACCTCAACTGGTTGGCGCTGGCAGCTGCATGTGGCCGCATTTATTGCGGCTGTTGGATGGGACGTTGTACAGGGTACGGTGATCTTGTACGCATGTGGCGCGGATATTATGTCGGGAGAGGTGCCCCCGGCTGCAGAGGGCTAGCCGAGGGCTCTGAGTGCCGGGGACCCTCTTGGTGCCGAGGGCTCCAGGTGCCGAGGGCTAGTGATTTTCGCCGTTTTCCCCAGTCATCTTGTTTTCCTGTTTTGGCCCTCCTGTGAGAGTTAGAGCCTTCGGCCAGGGGGCCGAAGGCACCCCTGGTGCGCATTGTGGGCTGCTTGGTACTCTGGGCGCTGTGATTTGGGCATGTTGGGCCTTCTGGGCCTTGTTTGGAGTAGTAGGAGTCTGTGGGCCGGGGGTTCCCGGGCCATATACTCCATCAGAGGACCATACCTTTCAACCATTGAAGAAAGTGGGGTTCGCACCATTCTGTGTCAATTAAGCAGCGCCGGTTGCACAGGACGACTGGCTGGGGAAGAACGCTCGTTTCACCGCCTGTTGCACCGCCTATTCTTCGACCGCTTCATTCAGAGACGTACATCGCCGGGTGGGGGGACGTTCTCCGCCGAGTGGGGGGACGCCGCCGGGTTGGTGAGGGCTTGGCAGGGGCTCGCCGGTTGTAGAGATGAAGGGAAGGGAGCGGAATCGTCAACAAGGGATGCGCGCAAGGGGGAGTTTTTTTTTTTTTTTGAGATCAGATTTGGGTTTTTTTTAGCTACGTACGTGTGATTGGGAAGAGGAAAGAGGGGTAAATTTTTTTAGGGAGTATTTATAGTGTGTATGTGTGTGTAACAATAGACTTTTTGATATTGTTATAGCAATTCATCATAGTTCATATGGCTGCTAAGCTGCTTCTCTTGAGGGTTTTTAGAACAATAAACATTCAGTAAACATACCAAAATATCTCAAATGTTATTAATTATTTTCCTCAAAATAGATATCATCGCCTATCAATGTGTATTTGATTCATAAGCACGAGCTTTATTTTCCAGCAACATTCTCAAAAAATTTAAGTTAGAATACTTTGAATTGCGGTGAACTTTCTAACAATTAGAATTGATCTATTTAAATTGGTCTGAATTGGCCGGTCTAGCATCGTAAAGATCTCTATTATGTGTACTTTACTAACAATTTGATATGTTTAATTATGAGTACAAATATGAGAAATGTTCCTTTGTCGACAGAGTTCTTTGCGTAAATTGGACGGTAAAAAGGGAGAAGCGTCGCAGGGTCGTCTAAATGATAAATTGAGCCCCCTAAAACGAGAAGCAATACATAATTTAATAATGAAATACAAATAGATTAGATAGTTTAATGAAATATTATTTTTATGATGTTTAAAGTACATAAATTAGAGAATCTAAAAGTTATATCTACCCTCCGTCCCGGTGAGTTATTCCTAAATTGACTTGGTTTGCAAATTTAGACAGTGAGAATAAAGTGAAAATGTATGGTTGTAGTTGTATAAGAAAAATGTGAATGAATGTGAACCACATATTTTTTCCAAAAGTGAAAGTTGGAATAATTAATTTGGACGATTCAAAAAGAAAAGTTGAAAGAAATGACCGAAGGAAGTATATCTTTTGGATTCTTGAATAATGCATAACACTAGAAAAGTCAACATATAACTAATACTACATTCTAAATTTTTGGAGCCCTCCTACAAGAGTGGGTCCCGGTGCCAAACACATATTCCTAAAAAACGACTCTAAGAAGCAGAGCTTTGAACACAACAAAAATCGAATCTAACGATCTAAATTCATAATGAGGCGACCAGACCTAGATCCATACAAACATAGTCACTCTAGATCATCTAGTATTGTTGTACTGTTCAACTAATTTTCTTGGCCACCCAATAAATGTTCCAAGAAAAAGAACATTATCTTATATCGGCCCCCAAACTCAAATCAAATGTATTCGTGCATAATTACGTACACATTGGTCATAAAGTCATAACCCCTCAAAAAAAATGTACATACAACATTAATCACAAATACAAATTGTCACTTGCTTATTAAAGATATATAGTTAATGTTTACCGTAAACCATAAATAATCAATTGAATAATCATCCTGCTTAAAAAGGATGTACGTTCCTCGTTAGCCCGCCGTTGACATTAGTGAAAAGTCCGACGAGTTCCGGCCGGTAAGGCAGGTACGACCGCCGCCGACCACGACCGTCACTCGCCTTACTTCTCAAGAAACGCTCGTGGGCCAACGCGCTTTCACTCTTCTTTTTCTTCTTTTGCGCAACTTTGACTTCGCCCGGAACTTTGACTTTGACTTCCCCGTCGGTACCCCTGTTCTCCGTCGCCGGTTTCTTCTCCGATCCCTTCGCCGGGGCCGGAGGTTTAAAGAACACGAATGCGTCCCTGCCTTCGCTGTTACTCCGGTGAATGAATTCCTTAAACCTCAAGAACTTCGAAAACCCGGTCGAGTTGCTCTTCTTACAAACATCCGCCGCCGGCGTCTCCTCGGCAGCTATCTTTTTCTCCGGCGACGACCACTGGCAGTACGGCCCGGCGATTTCCTCTTTCCCCGCAGAAGAAGAAGACGTCTTCAAAGAAGGGTCGCAATTTGCCTCCACGTAAACCTGCGGCGTTGCCGGCAACCTCTGTTTTAGGCGATTTAGCTTCAAATCCTCCAAACCACCGTCGACGGCGGCCAAGAAAAGATCCCGGTTAAACAAAGGGAATACCGGCCGGATTTCCCCGTCACGGAACACGTCCTCCGCCGCGATCGGCGATAACAGCGCCCCGTCATTGCAGACGAAAGAGAATTCTTCATCTTCATCCTCGTCCTCCTCGTCGATTTCATCATCATCATAACATTCCTCTTCATCTTCTTCATCATCCAAGAAACAACTCAGTTGTGAGAGTTTCACGGAAAGATCTTGATCGTCTCTCCGGCGGGGATCTTCGAAGCTGAAGCTTTCCATTTCGTTTTGAACTTCTTCTTCCATTAATGTGAAAGAGTCTTGTTTTTGAGGGAGTGTGGGTTGAGAGGAGAGGACAATTGTGGACATGAATGGGGAGTTGGTTGTGAATGGGGGGAAAGTGTGTATATTGGATATATATAACTTCCAGCTGGCCGGCGAGAAAGTTAACCAAAGTTTATAAAAGAAAATATTTTTGTTTGGTAAGGAAGTAATGATATGCAATAAATAAATGACAAGAAAGTGAGAGGAAGCTTATATGTGAAGAGGATATTTAGGTACGGTGTACAAAAAGATACTGTAAGTAGTCCTTTGATGACCTTAATCATATTGTTCAAAATGATTAATCTTTCCCCAAGTTAAACTAGGTTTTATTGGTGCATCTACAATGCTTCATTTTGAGGCTAATAGTTTAGAATTGGAGCATTGTTTTACATTTTAATAGAGAAATCTAATTAGCCAAAATGAGCTACTACCTTGATTAAAAGGAATTGTTAAATACCCCGTATAACACTATTAATAATGAATGAAGAGGAAGAAGTTATGGTTAACCATTATAGAACATTTTAATTTTGCTATAAATGTTTATATGGGTAGTCAAACTAATGCTCTCACTTGAATCCAAATTTTCTGATCTAACCAGGTTTGATTTTATGTTGTTTATTCATATATATATATATATATATATATATATATATATATATATAAGTCTCATTTTTAATAGTTTTAATTTTCTTATATCTAGGTCTCATTTTTAATAGTTTTAATTTTCTTATATCTAGGTCTCATATGTTCCGTCTAAATTAATATGATAAGTCTGATATTATTCGATATCACGACATGTTTAACAGTTTAAAAGGGTGTTTGGGGGAGATCAACTTCTTAAAACATGCGTCTGAAGCAATTTGGAGCATCCATAAGTACTTCTAGACTTTCATTCAAACACTTCAATGTCTGCTTCTGTTCTCTGAAAACAGAAGCAGTTAAGAATTAGATTCAAATACCCCTAAATTTAGTAGGAAGTATGATTTGAGATTCAAATTAGTCCAAGTTTAAGCATCCCTTTTTTTAGAAGAGATAATTCCCTAAGTAAGACTAAAAGAAGGTATAATTGCAAAAACAAGATTACTATGTTTTATTGGACAAGAATAGGACTAAAAAGACCTAATCTGACAAAAATACCCTTAGTCGTGTGTGGATGCAAGGGTCTGTGTTGCACAGATGGAGTTCCCCTTTGATGCGCAGGTTTCCGTGTGCCGTTGCGTATGCGGCCTCCAAGAGGTCAATGCATCCAATGGTGCCTTTGCCACCATCCATCAAATTTTACACCATCCCCACCCCTCAGCGAATACACTATCATCATTCTCCAACAAAGATATGTCTTCCAGTGAGTCTGTGCAGACCTCAATGAGGAATGTCACTTCATATACGAGAATGCCACTTAATATGCATTATGATACAATAATGATAGGTGCGTATAGAAACATGACATTTTCAATATGACATTTTCAAATACTATATATAATGATATAGAAGTGACATTTTTAAAAATGACCAATAATGACACAATAATGACAATTTCGTATAGAAACGTGACATTCTCAATATGACATTTTCAAATATTGTAATGACATAAAAGTGACATTTTTTAAAAATACCCAATAATTATGACATTCTCTTATTCAAAAAGTGACATTTTCTAGAATCAGTAGTCAGAGCATTTTGGGATTCAAATTTATCAAAATTGATAACAAGAAATTCAAGTTCAGATATATCTTCATTTGAAAACTTTCAAAATTCAAAATTTTATTTAAAATTTGTTGATAAAATACTAAAAAGAAAGAAAGCAGAGAACTAGGGTGTTGTGAGGAAGAAGAAGAAGAGTACATACCTGATAAAAAACTAAAAAAAAGCAGAGAACAAGGGTGCTATGAGGAAGAAGAAAGAAGAAGAAGAAGAAGAAGAAGAAGAAGAAGAAGAAGAGTACATACCTGTTGTCGACGACGGAGCTAGGGTGCTGTGAGGCTACGATCTATGGCAGAGTGCGGCCATGGTAGAATAAAGATGAATTGCGGCGAGGATATGAATGGCGGAGTGCGGCCATGGCATACTCCATAAGGCAGAGGATATGAGCCGGTTAGGTCAATGAGGGGTAAAAATGTAATCTTTAGTCCTATTTAGGAAATAATAAACTTAAAATCTTATCGTGGAATTTAGACAATGTTTTAGACTCCATTTAGGACAATTTTTTCTTTTTATAAACGGTCCGTACTTCTCACACTGCATTTGGGTAAACTACGAGAATATGCATATTAGCTTTTGGGGTTTATACTCCGTAATATTTTCAACCACCACTCATAAAATACAAATGAATGATTGCTCTTCAATGAAACCTTCCAACGCTGGTTTCCGGTTTCCACCAAGATTTAGAGCCATAAATTATACTCCTTACTTTTCAATTTATTAACTTTATTTTCAAAATAAGTAAGGTTGAATTTAGATTCTGTCTCAATTTGTACTATAAAGGCTCATTTCAATTATTTCTAATATAACTATTGTCTTCATTTTAAATATGGAGTATATTTTTTCATAATTCAAACTTATTTAGTCAATTCAACTACTTCAATCAGAATTTCAAATCAATATTAATAGATTTGACGGATTCAGTCAATTTGGAATCGGCTTCTACGTTGATTCCCCGTGTTAATTCGAAATGATTGTTCTTATTGTCTCTTACATTAGAACCCGAGTAAACTTCGTTTTTAGTAATCATGGATATTCAGTATCGATAAAAAAAAGTTTTGTTGATACATAGATTGGTATGAATAATTGTAATTTACACGATCAGAAAACAAAATAAAATAATTAACTGAACTGTAAAATTCAAATTTGTGTATGGGTATGGCAAAGTATGCCGCGTAAAGAGCTCGTTCGGTGATTTTGGTTTTTAGTTTATTAGCCTTATCAACAAACTTTTTCACGTTGAATTTGTATCAATAAAAAAGTAAGGTCGATATTACTTTTGTGACTGTATTGGCTGAAGTTACTGCAGATGATAATTTTAACTACTTTTTCATATAGATATATTTTCTTAATTAAATTAAAAAACTATATTTTAATTTGTTTTCATAAATCAACAAAATCAGCTAATCAAGCACTTCAGCTAGAATTTCATAAATTTCAGCAGAATCGACCGATTCAACTGATCTTGATATTATCAAACGGGCTCAAAATGCAAGTAGAAACGAAAACTAGTGATCTCATAAATAATACTTTTCTTGAACATTCACACTTTATATTTATGTATATATCATTTATCATTTACTTCATATGGACACATATTACTTTTCTTACTTTTGAGTGTTAGTGTAAAAGATCGAATAACTAACTTTAATTTTCGTAAAAATTGTGTCATGCCATATGTATCATGCACTCGGGGATGAAAGGGTAATTGTAAAGTTCATTAATAATTCATAATATTCCGTAGTAATCATTACAATAGTTATACTTTTAAAAACGTAAAAGACACTACTACTATGTAATACGGAGTAGTTGATATACTTTTTATAAACAACCTTTTCAATGACTTAAGTACTTAACGTTTCGGTGTGTTTATTGTATCTCATTGATCATGCACGCATGGATATACCCATGCATAGAGCCATACATACACATATATTCCTTCCGTCCCATAAAATTCTTCCCAATTTTTTTTGGGCCGTCCCAAAAAAATCTTCCCTCTTATCATTTTTGGACAATTTGTGTGATTAACATTCATTTTACATTTTTCTTACACAACTACAATCACACATTTCCACTTTATTCCACTTTCTTAATGTCCGTGTCAAGTCAAAGTGAGAAGAATTTTCTGGAACGGAGGTAGTATATAATAATATGAGGCTAAATTAAGAAATAACGCAAACAATGAGCTTTTCGAGGCTTCCGCATACAAAAATGAGACGAAGATCCTATTTTGGACAAATATGGGATTAAGAACGAGCTTGGTGACCCTTTTTCGCAGGGGCGGGCCTAGGAAAGTCATCTTGGGGGGCGAAAATATTTTTTTAGGGTTCAAAATATTTTTTTGGAGGGAGAAAATTATTTTTCATATATATAAGAAGTATATATATACACTAAAAAAATTGTTGTTGGGGGCGATAACCCCTCTGGATCTGTACTACGGTCCGCCCTTGCTTTTTCGGCTTATGATCTTATTTCAAACACGTTTCACAAGCTGAATTGTGTAAGGTTATAGGTGTCAATTACTTTTTTCCCTCCAGCTCGTCACCACAATGATTTTTTTTATTGAGTAATCGGCCGAGACTGCATCAGGCAACCGGTGTCCGCCGCACTATCAGACGAGGGACGACTGGAAGACAACTTAACCGGCGTCCTCCGCAGCTCTGAGACCCATCCACCGGATATCGTTGAACGACTGCCGCCCAGCGTGACTGCGTCCGTTCGCCGCGCCTGTACGCCGCAAAGTTCCGGTTTCTGACTCACTACTCAGCCAGGTTTATATATACGGAGTATATATTTAACATGGGTTGCACAAAGACAAAGTGATGGTGGAAGATCCTCATTCAGTAAATAGTCCTCGGAGAATTCTCAGTTTTACAAAAAACAAGAGGGCAACTGTTGTCTTCCCAGATTCAAATCAAAAGGCTTCAGAATTTGCTCTTCCTGGGGATCACGGACCCAATCCTTCTGAAGTTTATGGATTCGTTGGGTCTATTTCTACCGTTGTTGCTGCAGTTATCTTTCTTGTGTGGGCGTATGTCCCTGAGAATGGGTTGCATTCAGTCGGGGGCGGACCCAAGAAAGTGGGGCGAAAATATTTTTTGGGTTCAAAATATTTTGTGGAAGAGTAAAAATTATCTTTCGTATATATATACACTAAAAGAAATTGTTTGTACTGGGCATGTTGCTACCGCTCCCTGAGTCTCTACTACGGTCCGCGCCTGATTCAGACGGGATCTTCTACTATCCAAGCAGGTACTGGGCATTGGTTGTGCCAGCATATAGCCGTAGTTCTATCAGTAACATTGGTCTCAACTTCATGTCCACACCTCCCCCACTTCTTTCACCAACATGTTTGATGATTTCAGTAGAGAACCATTGCTGAGCAGTACTTTTATAGACGATGAAGATGATGAGAGACCCATTGATCCGATCTCTGATATCGGCATTGATCAAATTAATAAAATAATGTTTCAGAATTTTGATTAACATTTTTTTGCTAGTCACCACCACTACCATGCATGCAACCTTATAACATTGCTTTGTATGTCGCCATATTTGGTAATTGTAATCGATGGAAAAATTAAAGAAAACAGATTTATGCAGAAGGAAATCATGAGATGAACACCGTCCACATAAAAAAAAATCATATAAAATTCTTGCAACATTGTGATTTTTGCACTATTCATGGGGCGAAGACATATAAATAAATTAAATGACAAAAGTATAGATCATGAATAAAATCGTGACTTGTTCTACAAAGTGACCTTACTAGTAACTTTTAGTAACTACATTTATGTTTACCATGAAGTTAAATACGAAGTACGCAGTACATAGTACCTTTGATCATATTTTGTCAATAATTTTTATATTAGTAATATTATAACAAAAGGATCTAAGGTAATATCTACTCAAGTCATGAGTGGGAAATTTTTCAAATAGGACTTAAATAGTGCATATTTTCTCGATCATAAAACTATTTTATTCCTAAAATAGGACTCGCGCACTCCTGTGTATTTTTGAAATTTTTTATTCATGTGTTCTTTTAATATGATTAAATAAGACTTGTTTTAGGAAGAAAATATACCCGGTCATACTTGACTGGAAATTATACGTATGTCACAACAACACATGCATGAGCAATAGCAACAATTTGTTTGCCAAGATGCCAATAGGAGTGATAATGGGATTCTACTAGGGGTGGGAAAACCCGGATCTAAATCAAGAAACTGATCCTAGCCTGATCCGAATAATGCTCCCGATCGATCCGAGTTTTTTCTTTTTAACCGGACTGAATAAAAAGAACGGACCAAACCCAAAAAAACGGGCTCATAAACATGCCCCAAAATCTATAACCCGGCCCGAACCGATAAAAACCCGAAACAAATAGATTTAATATAGAATTAATATATTAAACACGGATTTTGTCACGGATAAATCCGTGACAAATCATTTTCGTGACAAATCCCAAAATTCCGTGACACAGCCCGTGACAACTTTGTCACGGCCGGAATCCGTGACAAACGGCGTGTTTTTTTGTAGTGATAATTTATAAATAATTCCTAATTTATTATTATAATCATGGTGGGTGAAAAAATGACTTGGTAATTAACTTTTAATGACTACGAATATGTTCGATTTGTATACCTTAATGACCATAAACATATAACTATAGTAACTTTAGTCACGTTTTTATCCATAAGTTTTATTTAGTACTCTGTAATATTCTTAGAAAACATATACTGTATTATTTATATGCATCTTAAAAAAATAGTAAAATAATTATCTTCTTTGGATTTGAATTGTTAGTATTTTTGAAGACTAATTTTATTTTATTATTTGCGGTTTGTATTTGATTAATTTTATTTGAAAATATGTTTTAAATTATAAAAGGACAATGAGATGATTTCACGTTCGGGCTTTAGCCGGCCCAACTGAACCCGGACAGAACCCGGGCTACCAAAGATCCGTCTCGGACCGAATATTATGGGCTTTATTCCGGTCCCTAATTTTCATAACCCGAGACCTTACAAGTAATTTCGAGTTTAGCAAAAACCCCGACCCAGATCGGACCGATCCCGCCCCTTGATTCTACGGGTGACTTTCTTAAAGAATTTATCACGTTTGAAACTACAATTATTTAAAAATTAACCAGCCCATATATATACATAATACATGTCATGTTCTATATCAATTTTTGGCAGTCTACTACGATTCTTCGATTCATAATAATGTAAATAATAAAATAATATGAGATATTTGCAATTATTGTCTCGTAACTTTCGGTTATTATCATTATTGGTCATGTAATTCTATTCACTTGCAAATATGGTCATATAACTGATAAATCTTTGCAATATAAGGACCTTTCCACTAGAAAATACACGTTCCACTGGAAAATACACAATCTGATGTCGGCGACACCTTTTCATATATACTTTCGCCGGAAAGTGTACTTTTCAGGGGGAGTCCTTAAACCGCAAAGCTTTGTTAGTTATTAGACCAAATTTACAAACGACTAAAGTTACGCGACTAATAATGAAAAGGATCAAAAATTATTGGACGAAAATTGCAAAACTTCTAAATAATATTAATGTATGTATAAACAATAAAGCAATGTCGGACACTAAATTCTAAAACTTTTGTATAAAGTGCAGTAAATGTCGTGCAATGACGCCTACATAAAGTGCATTATTTTTAATAGGACGAAAGTAGTGCAAGATGCACCTTTTTTAACTAGGGTATTTTCATCCTTCGACATTTGATTATGGCAAGATTTCTCCCTAGTTTTAGCTATACGAATGTCTACAAACAAAACTAGTCCTATTTTGAAACTGTCAATATGATTTAGTCATGTCCTGGGAAATTTCCCTTTAATATAAGCTTATGCTCAATTGAATGGCCAATTTCCCATACTTTTGGGAATAAACACATATTTATGTCCTTTAGGATCATTTGTTAGTGTGCACACAATTAATCAGGAGTGATGACTTAAAGTGTTGAAGTTTGTGTAGTTTCATTTTAAGCAATCATTCCTGATTAATTGTGTGCACGGTAACAAAGGATCTTAAACTGCAAATATTAATTGAATAATTTTTTTTATACATGCAACACTCATATCGTATGAAAGATAATAAAAAGGTATGAATTTTGATATATTTTGTGTAATAATCAGAGTACAAATGAAAAAGATATAGCACGTTAAAAAGTAGATATTTTTAAAGTGTCAAATTGCTTTTTTATTTTTATATATTCAATATTGATGTCATATGAAAGATAATAAAAAGTTATGAATTTTGATATACTTTTTCTAACAATCGGAGTACAATTAAAAAAGTTACACCACTTCAAAAGAAACATGAGATTTTATTTGGCAATTTTCCAACTCTGGTTTTTCGAGCAGCATTTTGGGAAATACTTTTAACCTAACACTATTTTCGGAAATAATTATTTACATTATGTAGGAAAAATACTTAGTTATAAGAGGTGAGGCCGTGAGAATTACATTTTGGCAATGTACAATGAAGAGGGTCAAAAAATATACTTTTGCGACATCTTTAAGAGCCCGTTTGGTATCACGAAAGTCGGCTGATTCGGCTTATTCTACTGAAATTTATGAAGTTTTGACTGATGTGGTTGCATTGGCTGATTCTGGTGATATAAGAAACAATTATTTTAAAAATAAATTATAATAATAAAATAAAGAAAAAGTTATATATAAAAGTAGCTAAAATAGTCATCTAAAGTAACTTCAACCAATACAGCCAGAAAATAAACTCAATCTTACTTTTTCTTATTATTACACAATTGAACGCACGAAAAAATAGTTACGTGTTTGATGAAATATTTGGCTCATAAGCTTGATAAGCCGAAAAACAGTGTTACCAAACGGGCTCCAGTAATGTCTTTGAAACAGTTAATTAAAGACACAATGCATTAATTCATTTGATTAAAAAGTACTTCCCATTTTTTTGAAGTAATATTAATTTTTTCGATTAAAAAGTAATTCCCATTATCTTTGAAGTAATGAACTGGATGCACAATTTGACAATATCATTCTAGTGATTAAAAGGCGCATGAGCGGATCTTTAAAGGTAACTCAATAAACTACAACGTACAGCGTGGGCTCAAAACCACGAAAAGTACGGAGCGGGAATTTCAACACGCGTCGAGGCGTGACCTTATTCTGGTCAAAGTCGAGCCACTAGTCAACTTCATCGGCGCCGTGCAAGATCAAACCCTCCCGAAGTTCCGGGATAGTCCCGTCCGGGGTGAACCAATTTGGTCTCCAATTCAAGCCATTTCAATTAACATGATTTTTCTAAAATATTAATGATAAAAATTATAGAGAGAAATGTGACTATAAATTATACGGAGTAATGATTAAGCTTTAGAGCAGTAGTCGCATTTTTTCCCACTACTTTTATTTTGGTTATATATTTGAAATTAATTTTTTAAATTAAAAACATACTTATAATTTTAAATATAGGACCTCAACGATGGAAAACTATCAATTTAGGATCTCCATGGTTAAAATTATCAATTTAGGATCTGAGTTGTCGTGAATTTTGTTCTTTTTTTTATTTTAAAAAATTTAGATATTATTTAGTTTAACTAAACAAATAAAGTTTTGTTCAAAGTTTATCAAATATTAGCAAAAGAATTAATAAAAATTAAATAAATAAAACCTATGAAATGCTAGATTCTAGATTGATAGTTTTTCATCATTCGGTCCTATATTATACAGTCATACTGATACATTTCATCTTTGGAGTTCTGGATTGATAATTCATCTATCTTTCAGGTCTTCAATTAATAAAGGTCAATAAGAGAAATTTTTAGTGTGCCTGATAAATGAAAGACAAAATTAAAAAAACATTTAAGAGCTTTTGGGAGTAGGTTCGCCAAAAAACACTAAAACCCCGTTTGTTAAAATGAAAATATGCTAATTCGACCGTAATCAAAACCTTGATTTTGATAGAGACACATCTTGTTATAAATGTTCCTCTCAGCCGCCTAGCTATCAATTCTCTAATCCTCTACCCTTCTTTGCATTTAATTAAAAAAGGATTACGTCCTATCCCTGAGGGCCCCCCAACCTTGACCGGACGGTATGTTGGGAGGATGTAATTGGACTATAATCCCGATCTGACAGATAAAGAGTGAGGCTCTGTCCCCGGTACTTGTATATGCTATATGCATTTTTAGCATAGTAACCTTTAATCGCAGTTGCTGAGATTCGAACCCGGGTCTAAAGAATAAAAGATTGGGCTGTTTCCTTTTTTATATTGGGCCTGTTATTTTAGCCCATCTTATATTACATTAGAATAGCCTTTTAGCCTTTAGTATATAAACTGTATTTCCAGACCTAACACTCACTAATTCATATTTTCGATCATCTTCTTCCTGAGATTACTGCTTCCGCATTCTCCTCTGTAAATCTTTCTGTAAATTCACATGGTATCAGATTAAGGTCGATCCTTATTGATTCTCTTCGTTTTTCTTTGCTTCATCTTGAATCGATTTCTATAATCGATTTTACTCCTGAATCGATTTCATCTTGGATCGATTTTCTTTCAAAACCCTAGACTAATGGCTCTGCCTCTTAATCCACTTGAGGATCCTTCGTCGCCCTATTACCTTCATCCGAGCGACCATGCTGGGCTTCACATCATCTACGAGACTCTCACTGGCGATAATTTCGGTGCATGGAAGAAATCGGTTTCTATGGCTATGGTGGTCAAAAATAAAATGGGCTTCCTCGACGGATCTATCACTCAGCCAAGCTCAGATAATGCTCTCTGTTCTACCTGGTATCGTATCAATGCACTTCTTCTCTCTTGGTTGATATACTCTATTTCTCCTAGTCTTCGCACTACGTTTCTTTATTTTACCAATGCTAAGGAACTTTGGGATGAAGTTCAACTTAGGTATGGTAAAAGTGATGGACCTAGGCTATTTCAACTCGAAAAATCTCTAGGTAGTCTTTCTCAAGGTTCTCGCACTATTATTGACTATTACAATTCCTTCAAAGAACTTTGGGATGAATATTCTAATTTTCGTGCTATTCCTTCTTGTACTTGTGGTCACTCTACTTGTAATATCTCTGAAACATATCAAAAACTAATCCAAAAAGAGGCTATTCTCAAATTCCTTGTTGGTATTGAATGAATCTTATGCTCATTTAAGAAGTCAAGTTCTTCTTAATACTAAAAAATCTACTCTATCCAACGTCTACTCTATATTCCTGCAAGAAGAGTCTCAAAGATCTCTTCAATCTTCTGTTTCTTTTACTAGTTATGTTTCAGAGTCTTCTAATTCTAAACAATTTAATCATGATGTTACTGCTTTTCTTGTTAAAAACTACAAGAAAAAGAATTCTATCATCTGTACTCACTGTGGATACCAAGGTCACTCTTCTGAAAAATGTTTTCAACTAATTGGTTATCCTGATAACTGGAAAGGTCCTAAAGGACATAGAGTTGCTCCTGATTTTAAACCTCACTTTAACCCAAACAAAAATCCTCAAGCTAATATGGTTACCAACCACACTGAATCAACACCCATATCTCCAACTTCTGCTACCACTGATTTTCTTGATCCAAGTCTTTATGAAAAGTTCCTTCAGTTCATGCAAAATCAAAAAGTTAAGATTGCCTCTGCTAATGTGGTTACTGTGGCTCCCAATGCTTCCTCTCCTGCTTCTCAAAATGATACTCATTTTGTAGGTAATCACTTTGCTTTTAATGTTTTTACAACTTCTAATTGGATATTGGATACTGGAGCATGTGACCATATGGTTTATGATGCTTCATTATACACTACTCCAACAAAACCTATCTCTATTAATATTCAGTTACCCACTGGTAGTTTTATTTCTGCCACTAAAATTGGTGATATCAAATTAAATTCTTATCTTACTTTACATAATGTCTTATATGTTCCTAAATTCACTTATAACCTTATATCTATCTCCAGCCTAACTTCTCATGATAAATTTTTTGTTCATTTCACTTCTAAACATGCTATATTGCAGGACCAACTTACTCACAAAATGATTGACTCTGCTGATTTACAAAATGGCTTATATCACTATAAATCTGATGCTTCTATTACTCATACTCCTACTGCATATTTTGCAAACAATCAACACTCTTCACATGATACTTCTTCAACTGTTCTCTGGCACTTTAGATTAGGACATTTACCTGTTAATAAACTTTCCTTTCTGTCTAATTGTAATATGTCTAACAATGAAAAACACTCCTTTCCTTGTGATATATGTCATTTTGCTAAACAGAAAAGACTTCCTTTTCCTATTAGTTCTTCTCGTGCTTCTAATGCTTTTAATTTACTTCATATGGATGTTTGGGGTCCTTATAAAGTTACTTCTTATTCTGGTTTTATATATTTTCTCACTGTTGTTGATGATTATACAAGATGCACTTGGGTTTTCTTACTTAAAAAAAATCTGAAGTTAAATTTCATTTGTTAAATTTTTATACTTTCATTGAAACTCAATTTCAAAAGAAGATTAAAATCATTAGACTGATAATGGAACTGAATTTTTATATCCTGATTTTTATACTTCAAAAGGTATCCTGCATCAATTATCTTGTGTTGAAACTCCTTAACAAAATGGTAGAGTTGAAAGAAAACATCAACATATTTTACAAATTGCTAGAGCTTTATTATTTCAATCCTGTTTACCCATATCTTTTTGGTCTGATTGTATTCTTACTGCTGTTCATATTATTAATAGATTACCTACTTCAGTTCTTCAAAATAAATCTCTTTGTGAACTGTTATATAATCATCCTCCTGATTATAGTCATTTAAAGATTTTTGGTTGCTTGGATTTTGCTTCTACTATATGCTCTAATAGAACAAAATTTGATTCTAGAGCTCATAAATGTATCTTTATTGGTTATTCTTTAGGATCTAAAGGATACAAGTTATATGACTTAAATACTCATAAAACTTTCATTTCAAGAAATGTAAAGTTTTATGAGATGATTTTTCCTTACAAAACTCCAGATTCTAAAAACAAAACTGTTTCTGATACCTTTTATCATCCTGATCATAATTCTATTACTGATTATCTAAATACTCTTCCTCATACTTATTCTCATAACTATATTGACAATGCAATCAATGATGAAATCCATCTTTTTCAATCTGGTAATATACATTCTACCACTAATGATTCTGTCACTAATAATTCTTCAAGTATTATGCAGACAAGTATTGATCACATTGATCACATTGATCACAATACTGATAATAATTCTCCAAGGAAATCTACCAGAGTAAGATATGTTCCTATTCATTCAAAAGTCTTTGAATATAATTTACCTGCTTCTATTATTCCTAATGTTTCTGATTCCTCTTGTAACTTTGTTAGGTATCCTATACAAAACTATATTTCTTACAAAAATTTAAGCTCTTCTCATCACTGTTTTACTGCATCCCTTTCAAATATTATTGAACCCAAAACTTATAAACAAGCCATTAAATCTTCTGAATGAAAAAATGCTATGAACACTGAAATTAAAGCTCTTGAAGATAATAACACCTGGATTCTGGTTGATCTTCCTAAAGATCAACATATTATTGGTTGTAAATGGGTTTTTAAAACTAAACTTAAATCTGATGGTTCTCTGGATAGGTATAAAGCCAGATTAGTGGCTAAGGGCTATACTCAAGAAGAGGGCCTTGACTATTTTGATACTTTTTCTCCAGTTGTTAAATTAACTACTTTCAGAATTCTTTTAGCTGTTGCTAGTTCCAAACATTGGTATTTACATCAATTAGATGTAAATAATGCTTTTTTACATGGAGTTTTAAATGAAACAATTTATATGCAACCTCCTCCCGGTTATTTAGCTGATAATGATAATAGAGTTTGTAAACTTCTTAAAAGTTTATATGGTTTAAAACAGGCATCCAGACAATGGTTTTTTAAACTCTCTGAATCTTTAAAGTCCTTTGGTTATAAACAATCTGAGGCTGATTTTTCCCTTTTTACTAAAACACATAATAATTCTTTTACTGTGATATTGCTTTATGGTGATGATCTTATTCTTGCAGGTAATGATATGATTGAAATTACTTCAGTCAAATCCTATTTACATCATAAATTTACCATTAATGATCTTGGTGAGCTAAAATACATACTAGGTATAGAAGTAGCTAGATCTGAAACTGGACTAGTTTTAAATCAAAGAAAACACACCCTTGATATTCTTTCTGATTTTGGTTATCTTACTTCTAAACCTTCTTCTACCCCTATGGATTCCAAAATAAAACTTTCAAAAAATGATGGTACTCTTTTAACTGACCCTGAAAGCTATAGAACCCTAATAGGCAAATTACTTTATGTTACTGTCACAAGGCCTGACATTGCTTATTCTGTGCAAACTCTTAGCTAGTTTCTTTCTTGTCCTACTAATATTCATATGATTGCTGCACATAGGGTGTTAAGGTATCTTAAAAGTTCTCCAGGAAAAGGTTTGTTCTATCCCTCTAAATCTACTTTTCAAATTCAAGCATACACTGATTCTGAGTGGGCATCTTGCATTGATACTAGAAGAAGTATATCTCGTTATTGTTTTTATTTAGGTGAATCTTTGATTTCTTGGAAATCAAAGAAACAAGCTGTTGTGAGTAGATCTTCTACTGAAGCAGAGTATAGGGCTGCTGCAAATGCAGTTTGTGAAGCTCAATGGCTTACTTACATTTTTCAAGATTTAAAAACTCCTATTTCCTTGCCTATTACTCTTTATACAGATAATAAATCTACTTACTATATTGCACATAATCCTGTTCAACATCAAAGAACTAAAACACATTGAATTAGACTGCCATTTAATAAGAGAAAAAATTAATTCAGGTCTTATTAATTTTGTACATATTCCTAACAACTTTCAACTTGCAGATATATACACCAAACCTCTTGGAAATCCTCTCTTCAATCAGTTTGCAAACAAGATGAACATGCTGGACATCCATGCTTATTTTGAGGGGGCGTCTAAAGAATAAAAGATTGGGATGTTTCCTTTTTTATATTGGGCCTGTTATTTTAGCCCATCTTATATTACATTAGAATAACCTTTTAGCCTTTAGTATATAAACTGTATTTCCAGACCTAATCCTCACTAATTCATATTTTCGATCATCTTCTTCCTGAGATTACTGCTTCCGCATTCTCCGATGCAAATCTTTCTGTAAATTCACACCGGGACATAACTCTTGTGGCACTCCCTTGCTACCCGTTGAGCTACGCCCACCGGTTTCTTTGCCTTTAATTTGATCTATGGATGGTTGCCATCCAAATTCGGAATTATTATATTCGGTAAATGATTCAATCTTTCTTAAATTGTCGAATTTGAGGAATTGTGAAAACTATATATACATTTCTACAATTAGAGTGAAGAAAAAGTGATTGAGCCGTAATTCAACCCCTTAATTAAAATGTTTGTGTCATGTCATTTTTGGCATTATTTGAATGATAAAACAGTTCACAGTTTTTGTAATATTTAAACCATTTTGGCTTGACAATTGTGCTAGTCACAAACATGTAGGAAAATGGGAAATATTTATTATATTAAACCTTTAAATTATTACAGCATTAGAACTTTGTCATTCTATAAGACCGTTTCAAAGCAGACTAACCTCTTAAATGTATTGACTTCTAAAGTTTCCCATTAAACTATGGGATTATATCGTGCTTTGCTTTAGCTACAAATACCCACTTTTTCCTTTTATTAGTTCACAAATCCTTTTAGATCTACAAATCATAAAGTCATTCGTTACTTGGCAAAATAGTCATAGAATAAATCTAGAAGTTCCAAAAGTCAGGTTGCCTCCAAGTCACCAAATCAATTGGAGAGTAAAACTTTATTTGTTCGTTTTCTTGCGTAATCCCCACTTTAAAAATGATCAACTGACACTTGACAAAAAATAATGAAGTATGAACTAAAAAGAAAATATGGTAGATGAAGTTCCTACTATTACTCAATACATTGCCCCCAAAAACATTTACATTCATCTGTTCATTTCATTATTAATTATATGATGTGTGAGTTATTTTAAAGAATATCGAGAGATGTTGTTATTAGAGCGATTTTTAAAATAAAATTTGGTACCAGTGTTTAAATGCTGGATAATTTTGGATTGCACTTAAAATATATTTAACGTATGTTCTAGAAAAAACTGATTACATGAATATCATTATTGATGAAAAAAATTGATCTTTGAAATTGTTTAAATTTCATTGCACAACAATGATGTGACAATTAGATGTAACCAAAAAGATCTTATTCTTAGAGCATCAATTAATACTCTGAATTCATCCCAAATATCCCACTCTTCTATCTTACTCATTTTCTCCTCAAATAAGTGTCATACGCTCATACTTAGCTTATTACTATGCTCTAACAATTTCCAACTTTAATTTTTTTGTTATACTATTTAACTTTACATAAAGGAATAAAAAGTTAAACGTAGAAGCTTGTTAAAATTAAAAGATGCAATTATTGTACTAATTGTAAATGTGGAATCATGAAATTTATTATTTAGAGATGAAAACATTGGGTATTTACAAATACACACAGTGAACGCACACTTTACATTTATATAATTTATATACTCGGCTTTTAATTTTTCCTAACACAAACCTTTTCCCTTGAACTGGTGTAACACTCTTATATTATGGGTGTAACTTTAAACTTGTCTCGTGGAGTTGAAGTAAATTGAAATTAATTATATTGGATATATAACAATAACAAAGTGAGCTAAATGGAAACGTAGAAAAAATTACATTAAGGAAGAGGTTTTTTCGCCCTCATCGTCTGGCTGTGATTCTGATCCTTTGTTTATAAAAACTACATTAAAATGATTAGTGCAGAATCATACATGAACATACAATTTCACATTAATGATAAGTACATTAAATATGTTTATTATAAGTATGAATATAGAATTTAATTTTTTTGAATAATAATACTCCGTCTCTAACTAGAATATTCACTTTTCTTTTATGAACGCCTCTAAATAAAGTCACATTTTCCTATTTGGCAAATAATTTTATATCAATTTACTCTACTACCATTAAATAATAATGATAGTACAATGCAAAATAAAGTTAAATAACGTCAAAACAGTGTACTCTACGATATAATTTGCCCCCTTAGTAAAGGGGATATTTCAGGAAGTGAAAATAAAAATTATTTTCTTAATATGCGAGCAATTCAAACCAAGACTTTAATTGTATAGGAAGAAGGGAGTATATTTTCTCACCAAGACTTACATATTCTCTTTCTTTATGGTGATGGGCTGATGGACGGATGGTAAATAATGTAAATCTTTACTATTTGTACAATACTATACAATTACTTAGTAAAAACGCATATTCCTATATACTTTCGCTTTGTTCAGTCGTGATTGTCCATGTTACTAAATATACATTGATCACCATATTCGTTCTTTTGAGTCTTCTCTTTGTAAAATGTTAAATAGAAAACCACATTAAGGTTTAGTCTTATTGTTTGTATTTTACTTATTGTAAGATGATAAAAAAACTACAAACTTTGCACAGAGAAGCCATCCTCACACCCCTCCTCCTGCGTTCTAAGTCCCGCGTAAATAATCAACTTATACCTATTCGATTTTTGAACCGGGTCCATGCGTACTTGAGATGAGTAGAGGGTGACATAAAAAAATCCACAAATTAAAATTTCTTGAGAGAGGAATGAAAAACAATAAATAATTGATCTAGGTAATAATGAATTAAAAGTAGACTACAATTTATAGATTTAAAAGTGCATATTTAGTACAATTAAACTTTAAAATTAATGAAATTCTAAAAAGTGGACCTTGGCCTTTTACATTAATAAAATTCTCATGAGCTGCTAATTAGGAGCAGCCTAAATGGTCAGTTTGTGCTAAAATTCCTAAATATTTGTCCATTAATTCTTACTAGCTATCAATCAATCTTTAGCATTTTCATATCCCTCGATATTAATTATTGGCACCGATCAAAGTAACCTTAGCCATCAAGATACTACCACGAAGTTGCATGACGAGATGGAGAGTGAACAAGTTTTAAGTGCTGAAGTAGGTCAGTGTGCATATGTCCTCCAGATGCTTGCACTCGAAGATAAGTGGCTACTGGTCAGGCAACATTCCTTCCTTGTCCTTGATCTTCCCCTTTAAATTTTTCAGACCCATCGAATGGTATAACCACCAAGGTGAATGTCTTGCCTGTCAGGAGTTTCACAGCTACTCCCCCCGTCCTGAAATAATTGTTCTGCTTTCCTTTTTGGTCCGTCCCAAAATAATTCTCCTTTCTTTATTTGGTAAACAAATCTATACAAAACAGTGTGAAACAGTGTTAAACAGTGCCAAACAGTGTCGCTACAGTGCCAAACAGTGTCGCTACAGTGCCAAACAGTGTCACTACAGTGTGAAGTCAACTTTGTTTTCTTAATCTGTGTGAAGGTCAAAACATGACGATTATTTCGGGACGGAGGGAGTATCTGTGAAACTATTAAACTGGTGAATGGTGATGTATATACTATGTACTATCCTCCGTATCTCATTAATTGCAACATTGAAATATATACACTATTCATGTACTTTACTTTGACTACATTTTCTTTATTAATGTATCTGAATTATTTTTTTTGAAAAATGTTGTTAAATTCGTCTCATTACTAAGTTTTATAATCAAATTTTTATTCTATTTTTTCTAATACAGAATTAAATATAATGACGGTCAAAGTTGTGCGTTGGCAAACGTGAAATGTTGACTGTTTCAACTAAAAAGAAACGGAGGAAGTATTACGTAGTTTTATACTAGTAATAAACTATTAAACCATTAATTTATTACAGAGGCGGATCATTGCAAGGGCGGGATGGGCTGAAGCCCAGCCCAATTTATTTATTTATTAATATAGGTATATATTTGATTAGCAGCCCAAAATTAATTCCCAGCCCATCCAAAGCGTGTCCAACTATTTCACTCACCTGCGGCGTCCTGAAGTCCTTATGCAATTGAAGAACGGAGGTCGAAGAGGAGCCTGGCAGCCTGCGACGAAACGACGAAGACTGAAGACGCTGTGAACTGCGAACACCAGCCGACCTGCAGCCACCAGCCGCGGCGCCGGAAGACGTCGCCCACTCGGCCGTCCTTTCTCTCCGGCTCTCCTCTCTGCCTGTAGCTCTTGAGCTCCGGCCTCTAGGTGACCAGATATACTCTAGCTCTGAATTTCTATACTCTCTTAGACTTTTATTAATTGATTTTTTCAGGGTTATTGTGTATCGTTATTTTTAGGGTTACATAGCGATTTGATTATTAATTGAATTTCTCAGTTCATAACAAAATACGAGTAGTGTTTATTCATTAATAATTTTTAATGATTAAAGATATAATTAAAGATTAGAGAATGATTTATTTATTATACAATTGAAGAATATAGATTGATTTATTTATTGTGTGGACATGTAAGAAAGAATTAAAATTTTCAATTGAATTTTGAAATTGGGAATACTTATTAGTCTTATATACAACTATTGCCTTTTCTTTTTAGTTTTATAATTTTATAGAAGTATTTTAATTCATACCAATATTCAAAATGTTTTTTAGAATGAATAATGATTAATGAGCATATTGACAAGAAAGGAAAGAAGTTGATTTCGTCATTCTTTCTCGTCAAAGTGGTGAAGGGAGTTCTGAAACTATACTTACTATAATGCAAGATCTACGAAATGAGGTTCCTCCACAAGACCAAATCCCTGAAATCCAAACTATCTCAAATTTGGGACTGCCTCCATCTTTTTGCATTAGTAGATATAGCTTTTATATTATTGATGAATTTTATACTTTGAAGTCGCGTAAGGCACAACTTAAATGATGTTTTGATGAATATTTAAAAGTGTTGACGACTTTACGTATTATTATGTACGTGTCTTCAAATTTTATTTCTCAACCCACCCCATTGTAGATTTTTGGATCCGCCCCTGATTTATTATATATTATACACAATATATGATTATATATATATATATATATTATACATATATAGTCGCCTAATTGTCACATAGGCGGGCGCCTTATCACCTAGGCGATATGGCGGTCGGCTGGCGCCGCGACTCGACTTACAGCCGTGACAAGTATGTTATATACGCACATATGTATGTAGAAGTATATTTGTAGTATGATTTAAAAAAGCATGTGTACTTATATATTGAGCGGGGCAGGGCGGCATGAGTCAATACTAATACCTGGACCCGCCCAAGAGTTGCCGAGGGCTCACATGTTTTTCTCATCTTTTGGAACTATATAACTAGATATAAGATTGTTTTACTTGTCGGCGTTTTCGCCAGAGTTCTGGTATAATTTTACTTTCCTAGAATACTTGGCATAAAGGTTAATTAGATAACATATCACATATGTTACACATGTATCTGTCATCTAACAAAAAACGGTTTTGTCTAGGATTTATCATCTTTGGATAGTACGAAGTATATCTTTTTGTATTAGAACTTTCCCAGCTTAGCATAAGTATAATTTTACCTTGTATTATTGACATAATTAGAAATATTTTAGGCTTTATTCATAGTCATTTAGAGTTTATGATAGTGGCTGAAGATACATACTTAGTGTGTAGCCTTCTCAATACTGAGAAAGAGATAGTTGTTTATAGAGATTGTAGAATAGCTTGTTTGACTTCTAACTCATGCTTGCATGCACCATGTGGTTTAGGATATATACAGTTTTAAATCATCATTGCATTTATTTAGGCATTAATGTTTTGATTTAAAGTGTCATATCGAGTTAGTGATAATGTCTAAGCACACACATACAACTTTTTATTATCATGTGTGATGTACATCACGATCTTTCGATCTGGCAGAGTGGCAAGTGTTTTAAAAGTTCTCCTCACCCCATTACAAGTGCTAGGCTGCTAGCATTACATATATAAAGATTAAAGAAGACTAAAAAACTATTGAAAACCATTACCACGACGTTTGGTGTTGTACATTTATTCTTATCCAATCCTATTTGCTAGAGCCTAGAAGATTATATCGATCCGGTAAACCCCCTTTTACCGTATAGAAAAATCTCTTTAGAAACCCCAATTTTTTCTATGCCGGACTCTACTGTAGAGGCACATTCATTTGAGGAAGTGGGAGTTTGGAAGTATACAATTTTCCTCATCTCGTTCTGATTCTCCGCATACCGTTCCTAGTATTATGCTCTGACATTACAAATATGTAACTTATTTGTTCTCGTGAGTCGTGACTATAGTGTACCTGATGATAGTACAAATATGTAAGGAGTAGGTCAATGAAAGTGTATAAAGAAGTAAGGAGCAGGTCACCTGTTACTTCTATCTACATTATGCCTTTAATTTATAAAGTACAAGAGCGCCTCTTATTTGTACACGTCCTTATACACGTTCTTATACACTTGTCTGTGATAGGTCATTTTTTTGTCTGTGAATCGACGTGTTTTGTCTGTCACAGACAAAAAAATATCCACAGACAAGTTTTGTCTGTGAATCTCGTTCACAGACAATAAAAATGACCTACACAGACAAGTGTATAAGAACGTGTATAAGAAAACGTGTACAAATAGGTTTTTTGTTGTTTCGTAACCTAGCCAATAGATCTAAGATAAGGACTACAGGGAATAATGGATGGTACCATTTTTTTCACTTGCTTTCAGAGTTATCATATCTAAACTTTGTAAACTATTAAAGAAGTTGGGAGTAAGTCACCTCATACTTTCTTTTTGCATTAGTCCTTCGTTTTATCAAGTGAAAGAAATGCATTTTATACTGTTTTCTAAGCCTATAGATCTAAGGTAAGGACAGCAGATGGGTTATGAATGATACGGAGTATTATTTAACTTTGTATCAATTGGCTAGTGGGGTTCAAGATCTTGTTTTCTGACCAAAACTTTTAACAAATATTAGCTGGGGAAGTTACTACATCATGTATAAAAACCTCAAATTGTAAGATAAAGTTCTTTGTTTGACAAAGTAATGTGGACACTGGACACAACACTGATAAAATATATCCAGCAAGTTTAACTATTAAGAGTCTCATTTGGGGCTCTTAAAGCTCTGCTTCTTATGGTGCCTCAAATAACATAATAAAATGCTATTAAAGTTCTTGTTTGGTACCACCATTATTGTTGCTTATTTGCTAATAATTTATTTAAGTCTTGTGCATTGTATATTTGGGATATGGGAAAATGGTTAGTTGTAGAAATGATTTTCCAGAAAAAGCTTGCCGAGTTTCCAAATAGACTTGTAGTTGATATCTTTTGCTTAGCAAAGTTAGCATTTTTTTAAATATAGTTTTTATGCTGGATTTGTAGTTTGTTGGATTCTTCTAGTCAACATAGTTATGTTTTATGTTTTGCTCTGCCACGTTTATATTATATTACTGGACTGACGAGTGCATCTTTATTGTCAGGGAAAAATAAGTGGTCCTGCAAGTTCATTCCGTAAATTTGTCTCTAGTGATGGCGTCATCTTCTTCTCGTCTGCTCCGTGGTAAGAGAGGTGCCATTTTAATGGCAAGTCCTTGATCTTGCAGTTATTTAGATTGTACTCCTTATTTGGATGGAGGGTTTTGTAGTTGGAAGTTCAAGGGTCAAGTCTATATATTGATATATGGGGTTTGACCATGGACAAATATAAGACCTCTTTTATTAATTTCCAAGAAAGAGACCATTCGGTAGTCTCATTTAAAAAATTGGGAAGCAAATATCCAAGTTTTTGAAAGGCGAAATCGGGCCTCGAGGCGTTCTGTGGTAGCCTCACGAGGCGTAAGCCTCGAGGCGTAACGAGGCGTAAGCCTCAAAATTAATTTCTTAAATGTTAAACAATATTGCACCTAAACAAAATCACAAGTAAAATGATTTGTTTACATGAATTTAAATAAACTAGATACACAAAATAGCCAATTAATTAATAATCAACTTAAAAAAAGAAGATATAACCAAACTGTAATGAAGTTATTTATAATATTTCTAATTAAATTGTAAATCTTGATCCAAGTAAAGTAGTAAACTAGTAAAGTACGTAATATTAAACAAATAAATAAGCTAAATGATAGTTTTATGATCACTTTAAAGTTTAAACCATAATAATACAGTAATAATATTGAATGGCAACCATAATATCTTATACCAAAACAACTAAGAAGTGGGGCGGTGGGATGTTTTATAGTTTGCTGGCTGAAAAAGCATTAATACGTAGTAGATACAATAAAAACTGAACTTTTAAATAATTAAAAATTTAAATAAATATTCCGGTACATTTAAACAATAAATACAATAAGAAACAAACTTCAGAAGCTGCGGTGGGATATTTTATACAAGTGGGCGGTGGGATATTTTACTCTATTTACTTGATAACACCTGGAATGGAAGCAACTCTGAAAGATCGAAGTCTATGTAGTATGTACTCAGCTTCTAGGCTTCGACTGACAGTTCTTCATGTCGCTCTTCGTAGTAGTGGAGCTAGGGCTGTCTTGTGTCGACTAAGAGATAAACATGCAGTAATTTTTTTATTTTTAAAAATCGAGGCCCCCAATAATTCAAAAAAAAGCCCAAGTTGCACTTAATTAAATGCGTACGCCTCAACTTCGCCTTGCGCATTGGACCGCATCACCGCCTCAGTAAAAAAAAGGCGTAAGCCTTGTTAGTGGAAGGCCAAGCTTAAGCCTTGCAGGCGACTTTTTAACGCATTAGCGCCTTTGCGCCTCAGAGGCGTAGATGCGAAATGCCTTTTAAAACCATGCAAATATCACATATGCCCCTGCTGGTCAACTTTGTACGTATAGATGCATTCCTTCGAGCCAACTTTGTACGTATGGATGCATTCCTTAGAGCCATTTCAGACGTTCTGCAGATGCTAGACCGATAAAAGAGATTTGTTTTGACTTTTATAACCCTCCGCCGTTTGTCATCGACCCGATTATGATTTACAATTATTTGACCCGATCAGTAACACATACCCGCCCGATCAGTTATAGTTACCCAATTTGACTAGTTGGGATGGAGGGAGTATTTGGATGGAGGGTTTTGTAGTTGGAAGTTCAAGGGTCAAGTCTATATATTGATATATGGGGTTTGGTCATGGACAAATATAAGACATCTTTTATTAATTTCCAAGAAAGAGACCATTCGGTAGTCTCATTTAAAAAATTGGGAAGCAAATATCACATATGCCCCTGCTGGTCAACTTTGTACGTATAGATGCATTCCTTCGAGCCAACTTTGTACGTATAGATGCATTCCTTAGAGCCATTTCAGACGTTCTGCAGATGCTAGACCGATAAAAGAGATTTGTTTTGACTTTTATAACCCTTCGCCGTTTGTCATCGACCCGATTATGGTTTACAATTATTTGACCCGATCAGTAACAATTACCCGCTCGATCAGTTATAGTTACCCGATTTGACTAGTTATAGTTACTCGATTTGACCAGTTATAATTACTCACTCAACCTGATCAGTTACAGGGTTACCCGATCCGACCAGTTACAGTTACTCGATTGACCAGTTACATTTATCCGATTCGGCCAATTATAGTTACCCGATTAGACCAGTTACAGTTACCTGACCCGATCACTTACAGTTACCCGATCTAACTAGTTACAGTCACCCAACCTGTCAATTACGGTTACCCGACCAATTAAAGTTACCTAATCCGACCAGTTACAATTACCTGATCAACCAATTACAGTTATCTGATCTGACCCGTTACAATTACCTAATCCGATAATGACCACCACTACCACCACCTCCGGCCACAACAGTTAATGACGGTAGCGTTGCCACCGTCGACGGCCACCACCGTCGGCAACCCCCCAGCACACTTGTCCGACGGCCAGCCTCCCCAGCCCCCTCTCCTGCCTCCCCCAACGCCCTCGCCTCCCTCTCCAGCTTTCCCCCTCTACAGCCACCTCCCCCCACCCAATCCACCTTCCCAATCCGTGCACCACCACTGCCACACTACTCCCCAACCCCGTTGCTGCCACACTCCAGTCACCACCCCCGCCCTCCTTCCCCACCATCCGCCGTAATTGCCTATTCCAGCTGCCGCACCACCGCTAATAAACCCTAGCCACCACATCTCTTCCTATATCCTTACCGAGCGCAGCCGCCTCCGTCGGATCTGACTGTTACAGGCATCGTCAGTCGCATCCCCAAAATCGGACAAAAGAAGAAGAAAAGACGAGGTAGACAGCGACGGCATACGATGGAGGAAGGAGGCGGCGTACGATGCGGGATGGAGACGGCGTCACTGCTGGCTCCAAGATCTACAACTAAAGGGTCCCAACTCTCTATTGTATACTGGGTTCGTTTCCTATTTTCGTGAATCGCGTTTTTCAAGTTTTCTTTTTTCTTTCTTTATCGGACAGGTGTATGCTGGAGAAGAATGATGCCTCCCCTTTTTTTTGCAAGAAGTGGAACTACAAGAAAACTTTCTTTATCTTTATGGATAACCAATTCATTTTCAAATATAGTTGGGAGACTTTACCCAAGAAATGGGTAAAAAAATTTGCAAACTGACGTTTCATCTCGAATTGCAAACTGGGAACAATGTTTGGACCTGTGGCGGTGTACGCTTTGCGGCGATGTTGGGACCTGTGGCGGCATACGCTGGGTGGTGATGCTGGGACACTGGACAGTGGACAGGAGTCTTCTTCACACGCAGATTAGAAAGAAGAGAACATGGATGCAGACGTCGACCAAATGCTTTTTTCTAATTTTTGTTATAAGGGTATTTTAGTCTTTTAACTGGATTTGAGTCTCTTTTTTTGTCTAAAGAGAGGTGCAGTCCCTTTTTTGTCCATCTCAAACTTGCAGGTAGTATGTATGCCATTCTTTCTTGATATATACTTGTGTGTGTGTATATATATATACACACACACACACACACACACACATATATATATATATATATATATATATATATATATATATATATATATATATATCAATCATTGTTGGTGTATACAAAAGGTGTACCATTTGGCACACTCTCATGTGTACACAGACAATTGTTGCCTTTTTCTAAACAAACTGTCTACACAAGCAACTAGAGGGTCTACACATTTTGTGTACATTTTGTATTGCCTGTGTACACAGACAATACAACTAGGGGGTGTACACGTTTCGTGTACCAATGGTATTTTTGTATATATAGAGAGAGACTTTGGATCAAATACAAAGTGTTCTTCCCATGAAAAGTAAGAATGAATATGTTGCATCGGATTTAGAAACTAATGGGCCTAATGGCTCTAATTATGTTGAAAATGCATTAAAATGGATGAAATATGTGATGACATTTTCATAAATATATCAGTTTTTTTATTCATTTCAAAAAGTGGACTTTCGAGATGCAATAGTGTAACGTATATGATCAAAACTGGATAGCAGAATCGTCCAAATGCAATAGTGCACCGAAAATGACCAAAAGTGGAGTCATTCGCACTGTCTACGAGAACGCCACTTAATATTGGAACCGAACCCTATATTTATATGGCAAAAAAGAGAATATCTATATCTATCTATATATATATATATATATGATCTGGTTTCAGTGATAATAGTTCTTCCCTTGAGAAATGAGAATGATTCAAAGAGGTTCATATCGAGGTTTTTGGAGTTGCACATTTCTGTTCTAAAATAATGCACATTTTTCAACAAAAAGCTCACTTTACAAATATGTCCCTACATTTTCTCATTTACGACACTGCACATTTTCAATTTGAAAAAATGACCAGATTCATTCTCATTTATCTCTGATCATATTTTCATTTGATCCAATATACATCCATACATACACACATATACATAACACTTCGTATATATAGATTTTGGATCACTCCCCAAACAAGCCTTTAGTAATGATAATGTCTTGCACGCTAGATTGTACAATATCATCATGAATCATGAAAAAGCAGTGACATTTGTGTGAATAATTTTAAAAAGTCTACAGACCCCAATTGCACTACTCACAATGGGGTCTGCACTGAAATGCACCGTATGTGCACCTTGGCACGTGAAGTGTGCTTTTTACAGGAATCACATCATTTTTTTCATTTTCATTTACCCCAGTGCCGCAAAGGCTCCCACATACGGTGGGGTAAGGGGGGGTCGGATGTACGCAGTCTTACCCCTATACTAAAGCACAGAGAGGATGTTTCCGGATGACCCATAGTGAAAATCGCGTCCAAAATTGCATGGACTGACTGCTGCTTCATTACAAAGAAGCGCAGACAGTTTAGTGAGCCATTTTGCTTTATTCCATCATAATCTCAAGCCAAAAAATAATGAATCTTTGGCTCCATTGCAAATGATGGAAATTTTACTGGAATCACATCTTATATAAATATTTATTTACTTATATAGAGTAAGGATCAATTGAGAATGCAGTTTAATGAGATAAATGATAATGAATCTGGTCCGCTAGATTTGAGAGTTGTGCATCTTTTTTGTTTTCTTACATTCTTTTGTTTTTTGGTAGAACATAGTATGATCCAATTATCCTTGATTATATCCTTGAAGTGTGATTTTTTGGACTAGTTGTTGAAGAAGACAGTCCATTTTGACTGCTAACGACAAAAGAACTCGGATAATGTTGAACTCTGCTACTAGTATATATGTTTCATTGTAATCAAAGCCATATGTCAGTCTGAACGCTTTTGCTACCAATCAAACTTTATATTGCTTAATTGTTCCATCAGCACTGTATTCACAGTAAACAACCACTTACACCCAACTGGTTTCTTTCCTCTATACAGGTTTATTAGATTCCATGTCTCATATTGCTCGAGAGCCTTCATTTCTTCCATAATAACTATTTTGAACTTGGGGACACTCGAAGCTTCTTGAATATTGTTAGGCATACTTGTGTTGTCAAGATTAGATGTCGTCATCATCATCATCATTACCCCTGTGACACAAAGGCTCCCAGTTACGGTGGGGTAAGGGGGGTCAGATGTACGCAGTCTTACCCCTATACTAAAGCAGATAGAGACTGTTTCCGGATGACTCATAGTGAAAATCGCGTCCAAAGTTGCATGAACTGACTGCTGCTTCATAACAAAAGAAGCGCAGACAGTTTAGTGAGCTATTTTGCTTTATTTCATCATATTCTCAAGCCTAAAAATAGTGAGAATCTTTGGCTCCATTGCAAATGATGGAAAATGTTGTCAAGATTAAATGTAAACACATGAAATCGAGTAGACAAGCGATTATAGGATATGTATTTAGTAAGACGATGGAGTGCATTTTCTGGGTTGTTTTTTAACAACAATAGGTAGATCAATGTCCAGGGAATGAGAGTACCTGATAGAGTAGGAAAATCCTCATCTCTTGGAGCTATCAACGGTTCTGATCCTTGGAGTGCATCCAGTGGGAGTAGCCGAGTAGCTTGTCAAAGAATGTAACATCCATAGTTCCATACTGACATAGACTTCAGTTGTTGGGTCATCACATTTATATTCCTTTTGTGTTGGTGAATAAGCAATGGACTCACATTTTCAAACACAAGGGTCAAACTTACTTCGGTTGTGAGGGAAATATTTATGTATTTCTGCTATAGGGGTCTCAAAAGAGAGAGCACTACTTGGCATTCGGTTGATGAGGTAGGCTGAAGGTAGTATTCCCTTTTAGTTACAAAAAGCGTGCCTGGGGCGCGATTAGGTCAAAAAGAGGTTTGAAAAGCAGAGGTTTAAATATGTAAATCAAAGGATTTTATTTGCTAAAACTTGTTGTTTTTACCGTGCTGCCACACCCACGCAGCCTAGACTTTGTTATTTTGTGTACTTGTGCATATTTATTAGTCCATACGAATCAATATGAAGTCTTTATGTTGTTTGGATGATGATAATAACCATTTTTACTGATAATTGATCATAAAGTTTTTATGTTGTTTAGATTTCACATATAAGTTTTGATTTTGGTATTCAACACGTCTCTTGCTACTGTTTGAATATTTATTTTGTTTCTTTTGTGGCTGATTTTTGTGTTTATTAAGCTTGGTTATTGGTTTAAATTATTTTTGTGACTTTGTCATAATTTTTGGTCTGATGGTTCATGTAGAAGTAGGATAAATATAGTTTAGCAAAGCTGTATGACTAAGTACTGTGAGGTGGTCAGATTTAACAAAAAATCCTAATGCCTTTTGAAACCAAGAGTCTAAGAGTATTGTGTCACCCTGAAATTGTTTGGGTATATTGGTCGTGAACATTATGACCCAGCGACTTTGAGGAGGTGCCAATTTTTCGTTCAGCTATACTTGTTTTGTTGGGGGAGACACAGAATCAAGCTCAGTTGGAGACATTTTTGTTGTTGCATGTTGGAGAGAAGACAAGAGCGGGGGAAATATTTATGTAATTTTGCAATAGGGGTCTCAAAAGAGAGAACACTACTTGGCAGTTGGCATTCGGTTGATGAGGAAAGCTGAAGTGGGTATTGCACGGTTGCACCACCCAAAAATTGTTCGGGTACATTGGTCATGAACATTATGGCTCGAGTGACTCGGAGGAGTTGATTTTTGTTGGAGGAACATGGAATGAAAAACAACCAAATTTCTAAAAGCCTTCGCCTGAGTCGGAATGAAGCTAAGGTTTTTGGACTTTGACACATCACCATATGAACCGACCACTAAACCAGTCAGTCCCACTGAACTTTTATCACAGAGCTCTTATACCATATGAAAGTTAAAGAGAAGTAAAGAGATACATTTGGGATGAATAATTTGTATTCAATTGATTCAGAAGTTTACAACAAAGGACCTATAAATAATGGTTGGAAAAAGAACAACAGCTAAATAGTGTCACATTCAATAAAACAATATAGGAATTTTATCAATTCAGGACCCGAAAGATAGATGAATTATCAATCGGGGGACCTGAAAGATGAAATGTATCGGTATAGGACCCGAATGATGGAAAACTATCTATTTAGGACTTGAATGATTGAAAGTTATCAATTTAAGACCTAAGTTGTCCGAAATTTTATTAATTTTTTTATCTTAAAATTTTTAAATATTATTTAGTTTTATGAAACTAATAAACTTTTGGGAAGAAAAGTTTATCAAAAATTAGCAATGGAATTAATAAAAAATTAAATAAATCAAAAGCTATGAAATATTAGATCCTGGATTGATAGTTTTTCATCATTCGGGTCCTATACCGATAGATTTCATCTTTCAGGTCCCGGATTGATAATTCATCTATCTTTCGGGTCCTGAATTGATAAAATTCCAACAATATAATATTCGTGTACCCTGAGAGACATCCAATAAAATTGGAATCAGTATATATTTGTTTTAGAAATATAATAATGATCAAGATGTAAATTGCGCCCTCTAAAGCCCCCAACCCTTACCCCAAAAAATGTGAGTGTGAAGCACAATCCCACTATTCAAGCACACCTATTTGAAACTTGAGGACCTATTTTAAGTGCATCTGAAAGGTTCATGGTCAGCTGCAAATTACTTCAAGGATCATGTTTCATTGAATACTTGAATATGAAATGTACAAATTAGTTTCTGCCAACTAAAGGGGCATCAAAACATAATTTCTCATACTGCTTCTTTCTCTGTTTAGTTTTTACTAGTTATCTGCATGTTGTTATCTTATGGTTTTATTGTTACACGTGTGATGTAACTACTTTAGCAGGCTGTTCACTGTTCGGTAACCTTTTTCACAACTCTGCTGGGTTCATGAGAGTGTCAAATAAGGTTATATCCAATGTTTTGTATGCACAGGTTCGTCTGCCGTACTGTAATACAGAGTATGATTTTGGGGGTTTGCGTGTTCATTGTTCCTGTTGATAACCATGTATCACAAATGACATGATAGTATTGGACTCTTTGGAGGATTTTTAGTTTCTTTATTTTTTATTTCTTTAACGGGTTTTGTTTCAAAAATATTTCTAAAATAAAGCTTATTTACACAAATATGTTATGGTAACTTATCTTTAAAAATTGAAAATAAGTTACTATGATTCCATTACTATTCATTCCATTACTGTTCTAGTCACTAGTCATATCTTTGTAAACAATCTTTATTGTAGTCATAAATGTGTAATCATTTCTTTAACATTTGACCTATTACCTGGTCGTGGTTAGAAATGTAAGATCACATAGTACTAGCACTTCCATTTATGGAGCAAGTTGAAGCAAACTGAGTAAATAATGACAAAATGATATGAAAAATATCTTCCAACCCCATTATTTTACATCATTTAACGGTTGAATTAAACTGTTTGATTACAATTTATAATGTCTCCAGTTTTCTGCACTTTATGATAACTGTGGGCGAACTTTTAGTTTCCTTTCCCCTTTTCAGCAACAAAGAACCTTTATACAAATGAGGACCAAGCTTAAAGTGGTTGACAATTCAGGTGCAAAAAAAGTGATGTGCATACAAGCATTGAAGGGAAAGAAAGGGGCACGATTGGGTGACACCATAGTTTGCTCAGTCAAGGAAGCACAGGCGGGCGGAAAAGTGAAGAAAGGAGAAGTCCACTATGGTGTGGTTGTTCGTGCTGCAATGCCAAAAGGCCGATGTGATGGGAGTGAGGTTAAGTTTGATGATAATGCTGTTGTTCTTATCAATAAGCACGGTGAGCCGATTGGGACCCGGGTTTCCGGACCGGTTCCACATGAGCTTAGGAGGAAGAAACACCTCAAGATTCTTAGCCTTGCTGAGCATATTGCTTGACCTAAGGAGGTCATGCTCATGCACTGTCTGCCCTTTCTGCCCAGATGTCCTTTTGAAGTTTAGGATTTTTTTACTTCCTGAATTAAAATGTTTCCGTTCTTCACAAACAATGCGGACACATTTAATCCAGGACATTAAATTATGCTAAACATGTGGTTTGTTGTGGGTTGACTGGCAAGATAACTATGTATAAGGTCTGAAATTGCATGAAGGAACATGCTACTAATCCATGAAATTTCAAAAGATGACTTTGAAGATGGTCTAGATGGTCTGAACTCTGAATGGAAATGTGAAACGCAGTGTTGAGAATCGGAAACAGAATTGGATCTGCATGCAAGGGATTTTCGGGTTGGTTCTCAATTCTCAAATCACTTCCGCTCTGGTTATGATATTGGTTCCAAACTGATCACATATGCTACTCAGCTACTCTCTTATAAGTCGGTATCACCAACTCTTAAAATTTGGAACAATTACATAAACATTTGTTTGGGTAATGTTTTACCATAATATTATACTATGTACTAGTATTATACCTGTGCGATGCACAAGAAAATTTTATCAATATAAAGAATTCAAGGAAAAGTGCGAAAAAGGTACTTGTGGTTGGGTCCGTTTTCAGATAGGGTGATGTGTTTTATTCTTTATCAAAGTAGTTCATGTTTTTGAATTCCGTTATCACAAGAGGGTCACGTTGTTAAAAACGTCCAAAAAGATCGTTAAAAGTAACTCTGATTTTCCAAAGTTCTCGAAAAATTAAAAGAAAAATATCGAAAAGGTGCACCTCGTCAAGATGACATCCAAACCACCTTCGCCTTTGGATTGTTCAGATATGTTTGAATTATTTTTTAAAAATGATTTCTCTAATATCACTTTTCTGATGGACTTACTCGTGACAAGGGTGGCTGAAAATAAAAAAGAAAGATGATTTAGCGGTCGTCTTATACTCTTATTGAGGTGTACCTTCTGATATTTTTCTTTTAATTTTTCGGACATTTTTGAAAATTGAATTTACTTTTAACGGTCTTTGTCAGACGTTTTTAACAGTGTGACCCTTTTGTGATAACGGAATTCAAACACATGAACCATTTTGATAAAGAATGAAACACATGACCTTATCTGAAAACGGGTTCAACCACAAGTACTTTTTCCGTACATTTCATAAGAATTTATTCATATAAGAACACATATTTTGTCATATTATATATGCGTGGATGATTTTTTTTTGCTTACAAAAAATAAACTCTCCGTCTATGATTGACAATTTACACTTTATAATATACAACAGTCATGACTGCATAGTTGATAATCATTATTATTTAAATTTGATTTTTTTTAGAAAATTGATTGCGAGGCATAACTATTAATATTACTACGTATAAAATTGGATTTTGAATAACATGGATCCAGTCTTTTAGGTCTTAATGACACCTTAGATGTCAATGGTATTTAATGAATTTAATACTTAAACGTAACTACTCAGTATGGGATAATAAGAGTTTTTTTTCCTTCAAAATAATGTTAAAGAAAAAATAATTTACCAAATTAGAATGGAGTTAAAAGTAGTTCTCAAAATACTACTAAAATGAACCCTGGTTAATAAATTAAAGTCCCTAACTCAGTTGTTGAGTTTCTCTTAAACACCAAATTAGGAAGCGAATGTTATGAAGCTAGCAACCGAAATCTAGCAAATCAAATCACTTAGAGACGTTTGGTGACCGAATGTTATGAAGCTAGCAATCGAAAGCTAGCAAATCAAATCACTTAGAGCCGTTTAGTGATCCAATTTTTTTATTTATCAGCCTCATCACTTATGCGAAAAGTTGTGTGATGATCAACATAAAGGGGTTATGTCTAAAATATTACAAAAAAAAGAGATAGACAAAAAAGTGACATTTTTCTTAATTTCCGAAAATGAGACTAAAAAGAGGCTAGGAGTCTAGGAGACCATTATACCCTTATACTAATATAATCTCACCAGTTAATGCTAGAGTAACGTAATCGTGACCAGTTTTGCGTCCATTTGAGTCTCTTTTGTGTCCACTTTTAAAATTGGTACTCCCTCCATTCCATTGAACTTTTAGCAACTTTCCCCTTTTGGTTATCCAATTAAATCAACTAATTTGTGGTTTTGCACATTTCTCTCTCTTCTGCACAAATCTCAACCACACAGTTTTTACTTTTCTTATTTCTCACCTACTTTGCAATTGGCAAAGTTCACCGGGACAGAGGTAGTACTGTTTTTGTCTAAGGAGATGTTGGAGGTATTATTTTTGTCATTCTTTCCAATACATAAATAAGGTTGAAGTTACTTTTATGACTGGATTGGCCGAAGCTAATGTAGAGGACTATTTTAGCTATATATATATATGTATATATATGTATATATATATATATGTACGTATATATATATATATATATGTACACATATATATATATATATATGTACACATATATATATATATATATATACACATATATATACATATATATACATATATATACATATATATATATACATAAATATATATATATATATAGATAGATTCCGGATCAAATAAAAACCTTTCTTCCCGTGAAAACTACAAACCAATCACTTTTCTCCCATTCTGATGCACTATTAGCTTTCTATATTGCACTTTTTCACGAAGGCATACAACTTTGACTTATCTACAAAAGTGCCACCGTTTTTTTTCTATTTGAAATGATTCGACCAAAGTTTAAAAAGTGCAAGAGACGAGCTTTAAAGTGAATCAAATTGAGTCAAAAGTGACGGTTTGCAGTTTGCACGATAAGGATGGTTTTTATCGGAACCGCACCCTATATATATATATATATATATATATATATATATATATATATATATATATATATATTATGAATAAAATATATTTTTTGTGTAATTTTTCACAATTCAACAGAATCAACCAATTCAGCCACAACTTCAAATATTGCATCTATAAAAATAAAAGTAAACCTAAAGATAAGGTTGGTGGAGTTTTTTAAGTTCAAAATTTTTCTTAATTGGATCCAAGTTCTAATATTAAGAGTCTGTTTGGTAACAATGAAATTGGTCGATTCTGCTGAAATTGATTAAGCTCGGGCTGAATTGACCGAATTTGCGTAATAAAGAAGTAATCATATTTAAAATATATATTATTAATAAAACAAAGAAAATTTATATGAAAAGTAGCTAAAATATTCATCTATAGTAACTTTAGTAAAAAAAGAAACTCAAAACTCACTTATTTTGATTATCATACAATTCATCCCACGAATAAAATCCTACGTGTTTGTGAAAATGATGACTTATAGAACTAATAAGCCGAATATAGGGGTCACCAAATGGGCTCTAAGATCTCATAATTGTACAATGCAACTTCATTCTTCAAAATGGGAACACTTTATTTATTGACTAAAAGAGTCAATGGAGAAAGCTACTGATTGTTATTTATTCTATTGATTAGATTTGAGTTGTTTTTAAATGTAATATTTTAGAATGTAATGTCCCCTTATTAACACTCCCGGCCAATAAATAAAATGTTCCCTAATTGCAGCATTAAATCACGCTATTCAATCATGATATCTTAATTTTAGAACTTAAATGTACTTAAAAATTATGAGTCTAAGACCCTCCACCTATTTGGTCTTCATATTTGTTTCTGTTTTTATATATGCAATATTTGTTTCATATGAAAAATGTTATGAATTTTGATTTTCTTTTTTTTCTTAAAAACTGAATTATATAAAAAAAAGTTATAGCAGTTTGAAAAGAGAGTTTTTTAAGGAATTTTATCAATTCAAGATCCGAAAGATAAATGAATTATCAATCCGGATCTGAAAGATGAAATGTATCAATATAGGACCCGAATGACGGAAAACTATCAATTTAGGACTTTAATGCTTGGAAATTATTAATTTAGGATCTAAGTTGTCCGAAATTTTATTAATTTTTTTATCTTAAAATTTTTAACACTACAAAATAACACCCAATCAGCTACGGCTAATCTGCGACGATAAAAACCGTCGCTAATCTGCGACAGATTTAGCGACCAATTAGCGACGGTACCGTTGCTAAACCGTATCAAAAACCATTGCAAATTTAAGATTTTTTTTTCGTCGCTAGGCCGTCTCAGTGATATTTGCTCTTCAAGTTTGGTCGCTATTCCGTTGTTTTCATCTTCTTCACATCTTCTGTATATACAATAATGCATACGACCACTCTGAAAGAAAACACATCCGAGAAGTCTAACAAAAATGTTTAATATAGATAGAAGTTGGATGTATGAAAGATATGACTCATTTACAAAAAAAGGCTCTCATAGATTTATTAGTGGTGTCAAGAGTTTTGTTGAATTTGCTAGAGTTCAACATGAATTTATGAGTGAAGAAAACATTCGTTGTCCATGCCGAAAGTGTAAAAATCGGCGTTTCTATGACACCGAAACCGTCAAACTTCATCTTTTTCGACATGGATTTCTCACAGATTATTATATTTGGACATCTCATGGTGAATTATTACAATTCCAACCACCACCATTACTAGAGAACCAATTTGGGGAAGGAGATGAAAGTCATGGTGCCCATATTTCTTCAGCTTCTAGGACTCAACCTGAAACTCCCTGGGATCAAAGAATGCTTGGAGATATTTTTGCAGGAAATGTGCCACCGGTGGACACCACAAACTGTGTTCCACAAACCACAGGTCATGATTATAATAATGTTTCTCCAAATGTAAATGATGTTTCTTATTTGGCAGACCAATTTCATAATGTTCTACAAGCAGCAGATCAACCTTTATATGATGGATGTGAAGAAGGTTCGCAGTTACAATTTGTTGATGAGGTAATGAGTATTAAATCTGACTTTAATGTGCCTAGGGATGAAGTAAATCGGTGGTTGGAATTATTTGGACGATACTTACCTCGTGACCACACTGCCCCACGGAATTACTATGAGACCAAAAAACTTACTTCTAACTTGGGTCTTCCGGTGATAAATATTGATGCTTGTCGTAACGGGTGTATGTTATTTTGGAAAGGTGATAAAGAGTTAACACATTGTTCATTTTGTGGTGAGCATCACTATAAGTTGCAGGAGGATGAACAATGCACATCAAAAAGAAAAATTTGGACGGCTGTTTCTGTATTGGGATATCTGCCCTTGACACCAAGACTGCAGAGGTTATATGCGTCACGACAAACAGCTGAAGAGATGAAGTGGCATGCAATGCATGAAGCAACTGGGACTTTGATGGGCCACCCTTGTGATAGTGAGGCATGGAAACACATTGACATGATGTATGTGGACTTCGCCTCGGAGCCTCGAAATGTACGACTTGGTTTATGCTCTGATGGTTTCACCGCACATGGACAATATGGTGCATCATACTCTTGTTGGCCCGTCATCCTAACGACATACAATCTGCCTCCTGGTATGTGTATGAAATATCCCTACATGTTTTTGTCTCTCATTATTCCGGGGCCAATATGTTCAAAAAAGAAAATTGATGTCTATTTACAACCCCTTGTTGATGAATTGCACCATTTGTGAGAAGAGGGTTCGGTGACATATGACGTTGCGTCAAATACCATGTTCTCAATGCGTGCCATTTTAATGTGGACGATAAGCGACTTTCCCGCATAAGGGATGTTGTCCGGTTGGAGTACAACACGTCTCTTGGGGTGCCCTATTTGTATGGAAAGTAACAATGCAATGTACCTTAAGAATGGACGTAAGCCATGTTACTTTGACTGTCATAGAAAATTCTTACCACGCAAGCACCCTTATCAAAGGGACATTCATTCTTTTATAAAAGGAAAACAGGAAAGTAGTCCACCCCCCCCCCCCCCCAGGTTATCCAGACAACAAATATTTGAACGTATACGTATGATACCGACAGCAATTCAAGAGCCTAATGAACTACCACAAGGTTATGGAGACAATCACAAATGGACAAAGAAGAGTATTTTCTGGCAACTGCCTTATTGGGGAAGTTTATTAGTTAGGCATAATTTAGATGTCATGCACATTGAGAAGAATGTGTTTGACAATTTATTTTATACTACAGTGAACGAAAAAGATAGGACAAAGGATAATTTGAAGGCTAGGAAAGATGTAGCATTGTATTGTGATCGTCCAGGGATAGGAGTTGCAGCAGATTACACTGATAAGATTAACAAGGCTGTGTACACGGTTTCTACGGCTAAAAATAATAATTCTGAATTGGTTGGCTTCAATTCGATTCCCCGACGGATATACGTCCAACTTTCGAAGATGCATTAGCTCTGATGGTCTAAGTTTAATACACATGAAAAGCCATGACTGTCATGTTTTCATGCAACGCCTTATACCAATTGCATTTCGAGAGATGTTACCGAGTACAGTGTGGCAAATAGTTGCTGAATTGAGTCAATTCTTCCAAACTCTATGTACTCGTGTTGTAGATTTTACATTACTTCGACAGTCAGAGAAAGTTTTTCCGCCTCGGTTCTTTGATGTAAGTGAACATTTAATCATCCACTTGCCATTTGAAGCTAGAGTTTGTGGTCCACCACAATATCGTTGGATGTATATGTTTGAGAGGTAGATATCATTTTAATATTTTAGGATATATTATTGCTTATATGTTCTATACATTTTTTAATATGACCATTGCAGGTTTCTTGGAACTCTAAAGAAGAAAATAACAAATAAAGCACATATTGAAGCATCAATATGTAGTGCATACATTGATGAAGAGTTGTCAACCTTTGCCTCATATTACTTCGACTCCTCTATACGATCCAAACGTGTGCGTCCGGCTCGACACGATAAAGCCGCCTCTGCTTCAGGGATGATGGCTATTTCGATTTTCAATAATCCAGGTCGTGGTAACGGGAAATCTAAGAAACGATTTATCGTAGGAGAAGAATTGAAACTTGCGTACACGTACATCTTACTCAACTGCGCAGAAGTTCGACCTTATTATGAGTATGTGTTCTCACTTACATGCGGTATTAGTTATACTTTTAGTGAGTGACACAACTTAATTAAAGTGTGACCTTTTAATTAAATGAAAGTGTGGCTTTAAGTATTTGTGAAAATGAAATAGGTGTAATTGAGATTGTGTTTGGTGTGCATTGAAATGGGTTTTGAACTGAAAAGCAGGATTAGAATAACCTCTTTCCGGTGATTTTTTTTGGGATTGGTCATTTTGCGACGGTAAAAACCGTCTCTAAGATGCTATTATTTTTTAAATAATTGTGCAGTTTAGTGACGGTAGAAACCGTCACTGATTGGGACGGAAATAACCCTTTCAAAATCCGTCGCTAAGAAAAAAAATCATCGAAACGTTCCGTAAGTAAGATTTCCGACCAACGTATTCCAACGGGTTTTATCCGTTTCAAAACCGTCCCTGTTTTTTTCAGCAACGGTTTTTCATTGTTTTCCCGTAGCTAAAACCGTAACTAATCAATTGTTTTTTTGTAGTGTAAATAGTATTTAGTTTTATGAAACTAATAAACTTTTGTGAAGAAAAGTTTATAAAAAATTAGCAATGGAATTAATAAAAATTAAATAAATCAAAACCTATGAAATTTAGGTCCTAGATTGATAGTTTTTCATCATTCGGTCCTATATCGATAGATCTCACTTTTAGGTCCCGAATTGATAATTCATCTATCTTTCGGGTCCTGAATTGATAAAATTTCTTTTTCTTAATTTGGGTCTCATTTACTGTTTTGAGATTGTTTGTCTCACTCCAATTAAAAGTTTGTATTATAACATAGCTTTGTGTAATAATAATGAAATACTCCCTCATCTAAGTCTAAGGTTCTCACGTGTCATTTTCACACGTTTATGCTCAATGTTCTCATTTATTTTCCAGAAAATAATTAAAATTTCTAAATGATAACTTAATCACCAAATACTAAAAATAATACATCTATAACATTACAACTATTATCAATGATATCATTATATTATATACTCATCAAAACTATTTTTTAAAATATACCCGCATACATGGAACGACTCATTTTATCATGGTAATATTTTTTGTATCAATATAATGAATAATGTTTTTAATTAATAATTTACATGCTATGATTTTTTAGTATGAATTAATATTTTTTTTCAAAAATTCATGACTTGACATCCCATTTTGATAAACTAAGAGCATCTCCGATGCAAAAACATGAACCATGCATACGTGGTATTGGAGATACCCAATTAAAAAATAACAAATAGAATATCTCTCTCCTTATTTGAACGATCTTATATGTTTTTGGTAAGTTTTTCTCTACAATGTCAAACACAATGTCTAGATGTAGACATTGTGGTTGACATTGTTGAGAAAAACTTACCAAAAACACATAAGGCCGTGGAAAGAAGTAGAGAAAAATGTCATTAATTTAATCTTTTCTGTCTATCTCTCTCATACCACATGTGCACCGTGCACATTAGAGCATTGAAGATGCTCTAATGCACACACTATATTGGATGATGTAGAACAATATTATCATATGCACATTTTCTTCATACTCATATGGTAAATTATTAATATTAATTAAGACTCCGTACGTCCCGCTAAGATTGTCTCATTTTACTTTTTCGGGATATCCTACTAAGATTGTCACATACCAAATTTGGTAAAATTTGTGTGGCTCTAAATTATTTTTACTTTATTTTTAATTTATCAATTTAATATCAACTACATAAACCCACTTTTCTTAATACTTGTATCACTCCCTCTTATCCCAATGTTAGTTGGATGGAGGTAGTAACAATTATTTTTAATTTATAGAAACATGGTAAAACATATGAAAGAGTAATGATATTCAATTTGATAGAAAAGTAATTAATAAGGCAATCAATAAGATATAACTAGAACTCATCATCAAATGACATGTGGCTATGCATTGTAATAGAATGACATGTGGCGAATATTTCCTTCAATGTGACTCTCAATTGTATAATATATAGATATAGGTATAAATACCAAATTTGGTAAAGTTTGTGTGGCTCTAAATTGTTTTTACTTTATTTTTAATTTATCAATTTAATATCAACCACATAAACCCACTTTTTTAATACCCGTATCAATCCCTCTTATCCCAATGTTAGTGGGAGGGAGGCAGTAACAATTATTTTATGGTGGAATTTAATAGTTATTTTTAATTTATAGACACATGGTAAAACATATGAAAGAGTAAGGATATTCAATTTGATAGAAAAGTAATTAATAAGACAATCAATAAGATATAACTAGAATTCATGAAATGAAATGTGGCTAAACATTGTAATAGAATGACATGTGGCAAATATTTCCTTCAATGTGACTCTCAGTTGTATAATACGAAGTATATAGATATAAATATAGATACCGAATTTGGTAAAGCTTGTGTGCCTCTAAATTATTTATACTTTATTCTTACTTATCAATTTAATATCAACCACATAAAGCCACTTTTCTTAATAACCGTATCACTCCCTCTTATCCCAATGTTAGTGAGACGGAGGTAGTAACAATCATTTTTTGGTGGAATTTATTAATTATTTTTAATTTATAGAAACATGGTAAAACATATGAGAGAGTAAGGATATTCAATTTGATAGAAAAGTAATTAATAAGGCCAGAGATAGAGCTATAGCCAAAGCCAAGGGGGCCATGACCCCTCCCAACTTTTCATTTTTTAATTAGTAGTGTAGTTAGGTTTTTATTTTTGCTCTCCAACCTATTATTCTTTATTACGGAGTACCCCATCTGCCCCCTATAATTGTCCCATTTTTTCATTTTTGGATGTCCTTTTATTATTGTTCCATACCATATTTGGTAACATTTGTGTGACTCTAATTCATTCTTACTTTATTTCCACTTTATCAACTCATTACCAACCACACAATTCTACTTTTCTTAAAAACCACATCACTCCCTTCTGTACCAATATTAGGGGGACGGAGGGAGTATTACTTAGTCCGTAAGTGTGCAGCTGTGCATCACTGCTACATAGCATCAAGTGGAGTAGTGCATCACTACTTCCTTATTATTTCTTGACTGTAATATCAAAGAAAAATAGGTTTGGGATATTATTTTAGAATAGTTGGATTCTAAATGATTCTTGATTCAATTAAAAATTTAGAATATTATTTTACAAGACTTCAACCTACTATTAGCAGTGTTGGGATATTATCTAGTATCTACTAATTAAAATTTAATGAAATATTATACAAATTTATTTTAGAGTCTGCATATTTTTGTGGCATGTAAGAGCCAAAAACAGAGAGAACGAACATTTTCCTACTAATTAAAATTTAATGAAAATCGATATACAAATTAAAATTTATATCGATACATTATTTAATGAAATATTATACAAATTTATTATACAATATTATCTTCAACCTACTAATTCACATCACGTGTGATCATGTGTTTTTGAATGTTTTAAATGAATATCGATACATTATTCAATATTTATTGTATTTTTATTTTATATGTTACTCCGTATTATTTTTTATTTCACCCCGGCCCCCCTCTCAATCGCATCCTGGCTCCGCCCCTTAATAAGGCAATCAATAAGATATAGCTAGAACTCATCTTCAAATGGCATGTGGCTATGCATTGTAATAGAATGACATGTGCCGAATATTTTCTTCAATAAATCGGGTTTAATGCATTAAAATCCATGTGATATGTAAGTTTGGCCTATTAAACCTATGCGATTTAAAAAATGTGTCAAACTCTGTCATAATTATTCATACGGCAAAACTGCCTCCAAGAACAAATTTAATAATTTAAAAATCACTCATCTTAATATTGTGATTAAATATGCATGCAAGTTTGTCAAAATCTTCACAAATATTATTCATTTTTTATTTGGCAATTAAATTTGTTCTTAGAGGGTTTTGCACATGAAGAATTATAACATGGGAGTGATGCAATTTTAAATAACATGAAATCAATGCGCCAAATTTTGTATATCACCAGGAAGTTTTGTGCATTAATTAATCTCATTTAAACTACTTCGTATTTATTCTTTTTAGTAAAGAAGATTCGCTCGAAGGAATAGTCATAACAAATTGAGTTTTGAAGATTCACTTTTTTCTTTTGTTAGTAAAGAAATCTTTTTAGATCTACAAGTCGTTACCAAAGATTTTTTTTACATGTAATAATTTTTAGAAGCTGCCGGTGAAGAAGTGACTTTCTAAGATAGATTAGGCAACTTAGCTTAAATTTGGTTTCTGCCTAATTATGTCCAAAATCACACACATCTACTTCTTGCAACCTCTATATATTAATCAAAATTCAGAACACATATAAAATCATTCTGTGTCCATTCTGGTCTAGTTTGAGACCAAATCGAACCAGAAAATTTTGAGAAGAATGTCGTCTCTACCGCTCCAACCTCTATACTATCCATATGACAATGTCCCAATTCTTCCGAGTGACAACAATTACACTGTCCCATCTCTATCAACGGCGTCGCCGCCGTCAGGGTGGTCGCTTTCTAACATCGGGTCGTTCCGGAAGGCGTATTTGGTGGTGGGGGTGATCTTGGTTTTGAGCTTTTTGTCCTGCATTGCCAATAGGATGTGCACCAAAAGAAGCATCACTCCTGTTAGTAATGAAGGAATGAATAACTTGGAGTTGGGGAAAGATGAAGCGGTCAACCATCAACCTACCTTCATGCATGCAGTCTAATAATTAATAATGTTATGGCAGGGTTGACGAGGAGCTCGTTTATTTGATTCATCTTATTTAATTTCTTAGAATTATTTAAAATTTAGTGGCATTGTTTAAGTAATATTGGCATTACTATAATTTCTATGTGATAGTCAACAAAGACAAGACCATTTGAGTATAAATGTTTGTCCTTCAATTCATCGGCTAAATTTAAATAAAAAAGAGCAACTTATACTAATATGGATGGAGTCCTATATATGTCAATATGGTCCAACTGTGGGTTTTTTAACATCTATAATTCTGAGTAAGACAGTTTAGAAAGATTTGGGCTATTTGTTCACTTCAAATTATTTAGCTTGGTTTAAGCCAATTACTAACTTAAAGATAATCGACCTTTTTAGAGCAACTCCAATAAACACCCAATTCCACACCAAAATGTGGAATATTATTAGTAGTTCCGTATGAATTACTAACTTAAGATAATCGACCTTTTTAGTAGTCAAATTATGAAAATCTCTAATTTTTTTATGGAGATTTATAAAACACTAAGGATGTTTTTATTTGGACTGTTTTCAATTCCAAATCAGACAGACTTAAACAGAACAGATCAGATCAGACTTAAACAAACAAGATCAGATCAGACATGACTTCCGTAGTTATAAGATACACATAGAGCAGACATTAATCAAATCAGACCATACCATATCAGTTCAAACCATACTAGATTTAAACAGAACAGATCAGATCAACAAATTTAAGTCTAAGTAAAAACATCCTAAGTGCCCAATAACCATGCAATGTAATTTAATTTGCATCGTTCTGTTCTTATACGTTCTGTTTTTGGATCACAAATGTATGGGTGGTGTGTTTTCATCGTATTAGTTCAAGATGGGACGACCGGACGACCATCAATGTATACCTTCATTGTCACCTCTAGTGGATTGTCCACGCAAATACCTTGTTTTTACCTTTTTGTAGTTCCCCGACTTTAACCAGGAGCCTGTTTGGTAACCCTCAAATAGCAAAATTGGTTAATTTGATGAAATTTATCAAGTTGTGGTTAAAGCGGTCAAATTCTGCTGATTTATGAAAAAAAATATATTTAAATTATACTGCACATTATATTAATAAAATAATGAAATGTTATATGAGAAATAACTAAAATGGTCATCTACCATAACATCAATCAAATCAGCTAGAAAAGTAACTTCAACCTTACATGATTTGATTATTACACATGTCAATACGTGAAATCAAAAGTTATGTGCTTAGTTAAAAAGTTGGTTGATAAAGCCGATAAGTCAAAAAACAGGATTAGCGAACCGCCTCTAGATTATACGTAGTATGTAGTACTATTTGTCAGCTTGATCTTCTAAGATGATCGACCTTGAGTGAACTTCTATGTCGTGTGAGTTTTTATGTATACATTGGTGTCAAAGTATACATACGCTAAGAGTATGTTTGTGAGTTTGAGGGTGGGGAAAGTTGAAGGCTTTGAATGGGAGTAGAGAGAAGGGAAGGAGTGGCCTGCAAATAGGAAGAAATTTCTTCCTCTTGTTGGGAGTTACAAATCTGAAAAGAGGGAGGTTTTGGGGGATTCATGTACCCTTTTTCATATACAAATCATGAAGTTCTTTTGTTAAAATATCATAATGTCTATTTAAATAATCACAATATTTAAAATCACATTCCAATGTACACATCATTAAATAGAAATTATTTCAATTAAAATAATTGAAGTTGAATATATCCATAAACTTAGGGAAAAGGTGCAAATAAGCCCTCGAACTAATCGAAAAGGTGCAAATCACCCCTTTTATATGAGGCTATGTCTGGCCGTCGCCATTTGGGGCGGTTCCGGTAGAATTTTTTGATGAATTGTTTTGAACATCTTCTTCAAATTTCAGCTCATTTCAGCTAAAATAAGAAGGTAGTCAAGTGATTTTCTGAAATATACTGTGTTGTTTAACTACGCAGTTATCTTCAAACATTTATTTGACTGCCTTCTCGATTGCATTTTTAGCTGAAATTTGGTATGGGTAAACTAGACTTAATGAAAAAGATGCTCAAAAAAATCGATTAAAAAATTCCACAGGGAACCGCCGCAAATGACGACGGCCGGACAAAGCCTCCTATAAAAGAGGTGATTTGCACTTTTTCGATTAGTTCGAGGGCTTATTTGCCCCTTTTCCCATAAACTTACTATATATCTACCCAAACTTTTGACAAAAAATTAAAGCGAAATGAAACATGAAGTATAAAAAAGAGATCATTAATTTCAATGATTGTAGGACAATATTATCTAAGTGTATTAAGATTCACATTTTATTTCAAGAAGTAACAATTACATTTATCTAGAACGTTCAAGTCAAAAACATAAGAAAATCAATGGCCTCCAAATAAGATTGACTTCCGCACACATTTCCCTTCACAATTGGCCTGCAACCAAAAAGAAAAATTCATAAATAGAATTTAAAAAAAAACATCAATAACATATCTAAAAGTTACATGTAATAATTACATAAATAAAATAAATTTATCATCACTTTTATCATTACGACCAAAACTAAAATTTTATAACTTAACAACATACAAAAATCTTAAACACCTTTATCAAATAATGTCATCATTACATTTATCATCATAACCAAAATTATCATTTTCATAAGTTAACAACAAATTTAAAATTTCAAACATCAAAATTATGTATCGGAGTACGGAGTATTAGATTAGTTGATTCTTAAATGGAATCAATCACGTGTTGCCTTTTTTGATAGCAAAACATTTATGTATATAGTTCAAAATATATACAAACAAGCAAGTTTTTGATGATCTCTTAACACCGACATCAAAGAAAAAATTCCCAAGAAAACATTAAAGGGGAATGCAAGAATTGCTTCATAAAGCCTTTCAAGAAGACAAAATTCAACACAAATACAAAGACACCCTCGCTGCAATGTTGATCGGACATGTTTGAACACCAGGGGGATTGTTAGAGCATTTTATTGTGTCCAATCTAGTCAAATATCTTTGAATTTGTGTAGCTATTCTGATTATAATTTAGAGTGTACCAACTTAATGTTATGGGCTTATTTTGTTGAAGATTGAGCCTTGTTTTGAATGCTAGAGCAGTTACCCGACCGGGTACGTTGGGTTACCCGATCGGGTATGAGGATGGATTTACCCGGGCAACTCTCTGGAAGTCATACCTGGCCAGGTATATATGATTTACCCGACCGGGTATGTTGAAAGTCTGAACCAGAGGAGATACCGCCTGGCTACCAGACCGGGTATCGTGGAGAAAGGCATCGAGATCATGATACCCGACTGGGTACAGGGGTTTACCCGACCGGGTATGCGGGAAAAATAGAAGTGCGTTTTTTATTTTTGGGCTTGCGGCTCTAATTTGTGTTTAGGTTTTCTAAGACCTATTTAAACGACTCTTATGTACTTGTAAACCCTGACGCGCCGACATAATAATATACTGCTCTCTCTCGTTCGTCGTGGACTACCACAATCACCGCGATTGTGTGAACCACGTAAATTCTTGTGTTCTAGTTCTTTAATTTATCGTTTTACTTAACCTTAATCGTAACACGTGGTATCGGAGCTATGGCTGATGAAGGGAAGGTTAAATCGATAAATTTGATGGTCAAGATTTCGCTTTCTGGAAGATGCAGATTGAAGATTATCTCTACCAGAAGAAGCTGCATCCACCCTTGTATGAGAACAAACCAGAAACGATGGCGGGGGCGGAGTGGAACTTGCTGGATCGACAGGCTCTTGGTGTGGTGAGGTTGTCATTGGCGAAAAATGTTGCTTACAACATCGTCAACGAGAAAACAACGTTTGGACTGCTCAAGGCGTTATCCAACATGTATGAGAAACGCTCAGTGGCGAAAAAGGTTTTCTTAATCAGAGAGTTGGTGGACACAAGGATGAAGGAAGGTGCAGCCCTGACAGATCATGTCAATGAGTTTTATTCAATCATATCCAGGTTAGGTTCAGTTGAGATTAAATTCAATGATGAAGTTCAAACATTACTTTTGTTATCATCTTTGCCCAATAGTTGGTCCGGTACAGTCACAGCAGTTAGTAGTTCGGCTGGAACTACTAAGCTTACCTTTGAAGGTATTCGTGATTTGATCCTTGGTGAGGATATCCAGAGGAAGAGTATGAGGGAGAGCTCCAACAGTTTGTTGAGTACTGAAGACAGGGGCAGAAAATCCAACAAAGGAGGTAACAGGAGAGGGAGGTCATAGTCGAGGAAGAGAGGTCAATCCAAGAACACGTAGGACATCAATTGTTGGAATTGCAAGGAGAATTGGACACTTCAGAAATCAGTGCCCAAAAAGCCTCTGCAGACAAAGGCAAAAAGGAGGTGAACGTGGAAGATGATTATGAAGATGTTCTAATTTGCAGCGTTGAGAATTCAATTGAGTCCTGGATCATGGATTCAGGTGCGTCGTTTCACGTCTGTCATTGCAGGGAATTGATGCAAAATTTCAGGCTCTACAACGAAAGAGTTCATTTGGCGGATGATAAATCCCTGGAAATCACGGGTATTGGGAATGTTGCCCTCAGTACCACCTTGGGTACGACCTGGAAGCTGAAACATGTGCAGTATATTCCAGACCTGAAGAAGATGTTGATCTCAGTAGGACAACTTGATGAGGAGGGCCATAACGTGAGTTTTGGCAAAAAACAATGGAAGGTAACAAAGGGAAAGGTGGTCATTGCTCGTGGACAGAAGCATGGTACACTGTACATGTTTGAAGTGTCCGCAGATGGAGCAAACGCAGTAGTTGAAGGTACAGGGTTCTCTACTTTGTGGCACCAAAGGCTTGGGCACATAAGTGAGAAACGAATGAAGATGTTGTCTTCAAAGGGCAAATTTCCAGATTTGAAGAATTCAAAGTTGAGCTTTTGTGAGCCATGTGTTCTTGGCAAACAAAAGAAGGTAACCTTTGTGAAGACATGACAATCTCCTAAGACAAAGAAGCTGGAGTTGATTCATTCAGATGTCTGCGAACCTACAAAGTTATCTTCAATTGGAGGTTCCCGCTACTATGTTACATTCATTGATGAATCTACATGGAAGGTATGGGATTATTTTCATAAGAATAAATGAGATGTCTTTAACACTATAAGAAGTTCAAAGCTGCAGTTGAGAATGAAACAAATCTTAAGATTAAGTGTTTAAAGAGTGTCAGTGGAGGTGAGTACAGTAGCACAGAGTTTGTAGAGTATTGTGCTCAACAGGGGATCATGATGCTGAAGACGGTTCCAGAAACACCACAACAAAATGGTGTTGCAGAGAGGATGAACAGAACACTGAATGAGAGGGTAAGGAGCATGAAGTTGCATGCAGGACTTCCAAAGATGTTCTGGCTGATGCAGTGAACACAACAACGTATCTGATCAACAGAGGACCCTCATCTCCCATAGGGTTCAAAATTCCAGAAGAGGAATGGAATGGTCGGGAGGTATCTCTTACTCACTTGAAAGTTTTTGGTTGTATTTCTTATGTCAAAGTTAAAGATGCAGATAGTGACAAACTCGAGGCAAAGGCAAATAAATGTATCTTTATTGGGTACAGGTTGGATGACATGGGCTACAGGTTCTGGGACAACCACAACAAGAAGGTTATCAGAAGTAGAGATGTTACCTTCAATGAGAATGCCCTGTATAAAGATGGTTTTGCAGAAGATACAAGCAAAGGCAAGCAACCAAAAAACAAACAACAAGTGGTGTTTGACGGGATGTGTAATACTTGAGATTTAATTTAAACGGATTAATAGTACTACTCATACCAACAAGGTGCATCTCCTTTTAAGGGAGCTCATTAGCCAAGAACTCCAAAGTTAAGCGTGTTTGCACAGGAGTAGTCTTGGGATGGGTGACCCCCTGGGAAGTTTCTCAGGGCGCACATGAGTGAGGACAAAGTGCGCAGAAAAGGCCGGTGGCGGTTTGTGAGGACAGTATTAGAGGTCAGAAGTAACTACCTTGGGGCCTACGGGGCCGGGGTGTTACAAATGGTATCAGAGCAATCCTGTGACAGTGTGCTGATCCGTTGGATATCGGGCAGACACTTAGCAGGGGAAAAGATTCTGGGATATGATTGAGATTGGTTTATGGATGCAACGAGGACGTTGCGTTCCTAAATGGGGGTGATTGTAATACTTGAGATTTAATTTAAACGGATTAATAGTACTACTCATACCAACAAGGTGCATCTCCTTTTAAGGGAGCTCATTAGTCAAGAACTTCCAAGCGTGTTTGCACGAGAGTAGTCTTGGGATGGTGACCTCCTGGGAAGTTTCTCAGGGCGCGCACGAGTGAGGACAAAGTGCGCGAAAAAGGCCGGTGGCGGTTTGTGAGGATAGTACTAGAGGTCCGAAGTAACTACCTCGGGGCCTACGGGGCCGGGGTGTTACAGGATGACTGAAGATAACATAGTACAAGCCGTCGATTGTGATGAAACGGCTGGAGGCTCAGGGAGCAGTGGGAGCTCAGGAGATTCAGGAATTTCAGAAAATAGTGGGGGTGATGAAGATAGTGGAAGTTCAGAGGCAGCTACTCCACACATTAGATAGTCCACTAGAAATCGAAGACCACTCCTAATAGATATTCTCCTTCGGCAAATTACCTGTTGTTGACTGAGAATGGAGAGCCAGAATCTTACTCAGAGGTGTTGACTGTGAAAGATTCCATACAGTGGAAGAAGGCCATGGATGATGAGTTAGATTCACTTAACAAGAACTAAACCTGGTCCTTAGTCAAGCTACCACCGGGAAAGAAAGCTTTGGAGAACAAGTGGGTGTTCAGAATCAAAGATGAAGTAGATGGGAGCAAGAGATACAAGGCCAGGCTAGTGGTCAAAGAGTTCCAACAGAAGAATAAGGATGATTACAATGAAATCTTCTCTTCGGTTGTGAAGATAACTACTATCAGGTTGATCCTTGGTATCGTTAGTTGCTGCTGAAAATTTGCATTTGGAGCAGCTGGATGTGAAGACTGATTTTCTTCATGACAACCTTGAAGAAGACATTTACATGGCTCAACCAGTAGGTTTCCCAGTGAATGGTAAGGAGAAGTTGGTGTGCAAACTCAAGAAAAGTCTATACGGACTAAAGCAAGCTCCTAGACAGTGGTACTTGAAGTTTGACAGTTTCATGCTGTGGAATGGGTACACTATATGCAAGATGGACCATTGATGTTACTTGAAGAAATTCAAGTCATCATACATTATTCTTCTTTTGTATGTTGATGACATGTTGCTGGCTAGATAAAAAATGCAGGAGATCAACAAGCTTAAGAAGAAGTAGTCCGAAGAATTTGAGATGAAGGATTTAGGGGATGCGAGACAGATTCTTGGGATGAGCATAGTCAGAGACAAGGTGAAAGGTACTTTAAAGCTTTCACAGTAGAAGTACATCCAGAAAGTCCTTGAGAAGTTGAGAATGACGGATTCCAAACAAGGGAGTACACCGTTAGCGAGTCATTTGAAACTCTCCAAGCAGCAATCTTCTAAGAGTGATAAAGACAAGGAAGAAATGGCTAAAGTTCCTTATGCATCAACAGTTGGTAGTTTGATGTATGTGTTGGACAGAATAATCTATTTTAGGTTATTGGACAAAATCATCTATTTTAGGCGCATAGTAATTGTAACTAATCGTAGAATTGTAGAATTATCTCTTGCCTTGATTAGAATTGTATTTAAGGTAGATTATCTTTTTGATATTGTAGATCCTTTTATTCTAGGGAATCAATTAATTCCCAGGATTTCCAGGATTCTCTCTGTACCTATTTAAATTCGGTAAATGAGAAGAAAATCTATTCCGCCTATTTTCTTCTTTTATGGTATCAGAGCCGTATCGCCAACTTCCATGGCAGGCCTGAACTTGAGCGATATCAGCACCAGCTCAACTGGTGACTCTGCCCGAACCAAACCCTGTATCGCTTTTGATTCTATGTAGAATTTGGCAATTACCTCCATCAAACTAAATGGAAGTAATTTCCTCCCTCGGTCAAAGTCAGTCAAGCTTTTCGTCCAAGGAAAAGGCAAATTTGGCTACATCTCAAGAGCAACAGTTCAGCCAGACCCCAACGATGATGGATACGAATGATGGGAGGCCGATAATTCCATGATTGTGTCATGGTTGGTGAACTCAATGGAACCAGAAATTGGCCGAACCTATTTGTTTCTGCCATCCGTGAATGCCATCTGGGATGCCCTAAAGGAAACCTACTCAAATTTGGGGAATGCTGGGCAATTATCTGAGATCAAGACACAATTGGGAAAGGCAAAACAAAGGGAGAAGAGTGTAACTCAGTACTACACTGATATCATGACTCTTTGGCAAGAGTATGATCTGTTTTGTGATTATAAATGGCACTGCCCGAAGGATGCTGCCCTCTGTCAGAAAATTGTTGAAAAGGAAAGAGTTTTCGACTTCCTTGCTGGCCTGAACAAAGAACTTGATGAAGTTCGAGGGAGACTTATTGGCCGAGACTCACTGCCAAGTGCACAAGAGGTGTTTGCTGAGGTTCGTCGCGAAGAGAGTCGTCGACATGTGATGCTCAGAGATGAATCCACCTCTTTACCCATTGAAACATCTGCACTGATGATCTCAAAACCAAATTTCAAGTCCACACATCCTTTGCAGTAGTCTAATAAGAATCAAGAATGGCCAATGTGTGATTTTTGTCACAAAATTGGGCACATCAAGGCAAAGTGCTGGAAGATTCACAGCAAGCCAGCTGATTTCACCCCTTCCAAGTTCCAACCGAGTCTCGCGCAATACCAAAGGAGGCTTCCTCGCTGCATCTGGAGATCAAGCAAACACATCAAGCGACACCTTCTCCTTCACCAAGGATAGCCTAGAACAATTGTTTCAGTCCTGGAATACTCATTGGTCTGCTAATACCAACATCAATACTCCATATACATCAGTTTCAAATACCCCAACCTCAAATATCTCAGCCAATCCTTCATCATCTCTGGCGCAAAAAGGTATCTTAGCAGCCGCCCTTAGTGTAAGTTTAGAAAAATCCAACCGTTGGATCATTGATTGAGGAGCTACTGATCACATGGCTAGGTCTTCCTACATGTTTTCTGATTACTTTCCTTGTTCGGGTAATCAAAAGGTAAAAATCGCACATGGTTCCCTATCCGCAATTGCCGGAAAAGGTTCTATCATTATATCTCCGTTTATTACCTTAAACAATGTCCTACATGTGCCCAACTTATTATGCAACCTTGTGTCAGTCAGTAAACTTGCTCACGATTCTGATTGTATTGTAAAATTGGGTGTCAAATGGTTGTGTGTTTCAGGACCAACGCTCTGGGAAGACGATTGGTGGTGCAAGAGAAAGTGGTGGACTCTACTATCTTGCTACTGAGAGCCTCTCAAGTAAACAAGTTCAGAAACCATGTTCTTCTAGTTTTTTATCCTTAGAGAATGAAATAATGTTATGGCACTATCGACTAGGCCATCCTAGCTTTGGTTATTTACGCCATGTGTTTCCTATTTTATTTAAAAACAAGGATGCTAATTCATTTCAATGTGAGATTTGTCAAATTGCTAAACATAAATGTTCCGTTTATCCTTCTTTGCCTTACATGTCATCTAAACCTTTCTCTCTTATTCATAGTGACATATGGGGACCATATAGGATTAAAAATCTTTCTGGCACTAGATGGTTCATAACCTTTATTGATGATCACACTAGAAACACTTGGATTTATCTTCTTAAAGAAAAATCAGAGGCTGCAGAAACACTCAAAAGTTTTAACTCTATGATTAAAACACAATTTGGAGCTCAAATACAAGTCCTTAGAACAGATAATGGTAGAGAATTTTTTAATTGCACTCTTGGTTCGTTTCTCGCAGCCCAAGGCATTCTCCATCATAGTTCTTGTGTTATTACACCTCAACAAAATGGAGTTGCCGAAAGAAAAAATAGACATCTACTAGAGGTTGCCCGAGCTCTTGTGTTTTCTATGAATGTTCCAAAACGTTTTTGGGGAGAAGCTATACTTCATGCAGCATACCTAATTAATAGGATGCCCAGCAAAGTGCTAAACTATCAAACCCCCTTGAAAACTTTACAATTATCATATCCTCTTAACAGGATTTTCACTAGTTTATCACCTAAAGTATTTGGCTGCACTAGTTTTGTCCACATTCATGATCTTAACAGAAATAAACTTGATCTGAGGGCAATAAAGTGTATTTTTTTAGATGTTTCACCAACTAAAAAAGGATATAAATGTTATGACCCAAGATCGGGAAAGATATTAGTTAGTATGGATGTCACATTTTTTGAAAACAAACCATTTTTTGATCAAACTTCTCTTCAGGGGGAGAAAGAAATAGGAGACCAATTTTGGGAAAATATTGTGTTACCGATTCCTCTTACAAATTATGATAATCAAAGTAGGGCAACTGATGTTGAACCTGTCATACCTATTATTTCTACACCTCACAAAGGATCTGAAATAATATAAAATGTGGATCCCACATCTGAACTACGTGTTTACTCGAGAAGAAAAAACAAGCAAGGTACTGATTCAGTACCAACTCTAGCCGACCTACCGTCTGACCAAAGTGTTGTTCCAGGTAACATCATTCCCACAACTTCTTTTCCACATTTCCTTGATCCTATTCTTGAGACTGAGACTGATTCCCATGACCATAATTCACCTCCTGATCCGAGCCTTAATGAACCTATAGCACTTAGGAAAGGAGTTCGTGAGTGCACCAAACATCCTATAAACCGTTATGTGTCATATCACCAATTATCTCCTACCTTTAGGGCCTTTACCACTAGCATAACCGATGATGAAATTCCAAGGACGATACAAGAAGCACTAAGCATTCCAAAGTGGAGAGATGCTGTCCTAGAAGAAATGTGAGCTTTAAAAAATGAAACGTGGGAGTTAACAAATCTGCCAAAAGGAAAGCATCTTGTAGGCAGCAAATGGGTGTTCACGATCAAGTATAATTCGGATGGATCAATAGAGAGGTACAAAGCTAGACTCGTAGCTAGAGGATTCACTCAAACCTATGGTCTAGACTAGGAGGAGACATTTTCCCCGGTTGCTAAACTCAACACAGTAAGAGTCTTGTTGTCACTTGCTGCTAACCTCGACTGACCTCTTCTACAGTTTGATGTGAAGAATGCCTTCGTTAATGGAGAGTTAATAGGAGAAGTTTTTATGCAAGTACCTCCGAGGTTTGATGATGAAAGTGTGGCAGGAAAGGTATGTCGACTGAAGAAATCTTTATACGGCTTGAAATAGTCACCTCGCGCTTGGTTCGAAAGGTTTACAAGGGCTGTAAAGGAAAAAGGAGTTCGTCAAGCTCACGCTGATCATACATTGTTCTACAAACACACGGTCGAAGGGAAAATTGTTATCTTAATTGTGTATGTAGATGATATTATAATGACAGGAGATGATGAAGAAGGACTGGAGAAACTGAAGCTATTTCTAGCTAGGCAATTTGAAAATTAAAGATTTGGAAAACCTCAAGTTCTTTCTTGGGATGGAAGTAGCTAGATCAAAGAAGGGAATTGCTCTGTCTCAACGAAAGTATGTGCTCGATTTACTCAAGGAAATAGGTCTTCTTGGATGTAAACCTACTTCCACTCCTATTGACCCTAACCATAAGTTAGGAAGGTCAGAGGACAGAGCTGCTGTTGATCAAAAGTTAATGGGAATTTATGCATAATCCGGCTGAAGAACATTTGAAAGCTGTCTACAGAATCCTACACTATCTAAAGGGAAGTCCCGGCAAGGGTATTCTATTCAAAAAAAAATCACAGTAGGAAAATTGAGGTCTTCATAGACGCAGATTATGCAGGAGCTGCGAACGATAGGAGATCTACATCAGCCTATTGTTCATTCGTTTGGGGAAATTTAGTAACCTGGAGAAGTAAAAAACAACATGTGGTGTCAAGAAGTAGCACAGAAGCCGAGTATAGAGAAATGGCACACGAAATCTGTGAAGCTATTTGGCTAAGGAGCATTCTCAATGAACTCAAGGTGAAGACAGAAATGCCAATGAAGTTGTTTTGTGACAATAAGTCAGCCATCAGTATTGCTCACAATCCTGTCCAACATGACAGGACCAAACATATGGAAGTTGATCGTTTCTTCATCAAAGAAAAGCTAGAAGGAGGAGAAATTTGTATACCTTATGTTCCCACATCAGAGCAACTCGCAGACATTCTGACCAAAGGGTTATACAAACAAACATTTGAAGATTTTCTAGTCAAGCTGGGCATGATTGACATTTTTTCCCCAGCTTGAGGGGGAGTGTTGGACAGAATAATCTATTTTAGGTTATTGGACAGAATCATCTATTTTAGGCGCATAGTAATTGTAACTAATTGTAGAATTGTAGAATTATCTCTTGCCTTGATTAGAATTGTATTTGAGGTAGATTATCTTTTTGATATTGTAGATCCTTTTATTCTAGGGAATCAATTAATTCCCAGGATTTCCAGGATTCTCTGTGTACCTATTTAAGTTCAGTAAATGAGAAGAAAATCTATTCCGCTTATTTTCTTCTTTTAGTATGCGATGGTGTCAACAAGGCTAGACATTGCTCATGTAGTGGGAGTTGTTAGCAGGTTCATGTCAAATCCGGGGAAGGAACACTGAGAAAGAGTCAAGTGGCTGTTGCGCTACTTGAAAGGCACTTCTGAAAACTGCCCTTGGTTTCAGGAGGAATGGTGTAATCCTAGAAGGATTTGCCGATGCTGATTTGGGGGGCTGTTATGATTCCGGGAAGAGCACTATGGGTTATGTGTTCACTATTGGAGGTACGGCGATCAGTTGGATGACCAGACTACAAAAGAGTGTGACTCTTTCAACCACAAAAGCAGAGTATATGGCCCTTGCTGAAGCGGACAAGGAGTTGATTTGGTTGAAGAACTTTCTTTCGGAGTTGGGCATGAAGCAGGAAGATTGCGTTCTGTATTGTGACAACAAGAGTGCTATTCATCTCGCAAAGAATTCGATGTTTCACAGCAGAACGGAACACATCAAGATGCGGTACCATTTCATTCGAGAGTTGATTGAAGATGGTATTATAAATTTGAAGAAGATCCTTGGTATGAAGAATCCAGCAGACATGCTTACCAAGGCGGTGACAACGGAGAAGTTGAAGATATGCATGGCTTCAACTGGCCTTCCAGATACTTGATGAGAAGGCGTGAACGGGAGAGAGATCAGGGGTTTTACAGAGGATACATGTTCTTGGATGGCGGATGATTGTTGAACAAGCCTCCAAGTGGGAGATTGTTGAAGATGGAGCCTTGTCCTGAATGCTAGAGCAGTTACCCGACCGGGTACGTTGGGTTACCCGATCAAGTATGATGATGGATTTACCCGGGCAACTCTCTGGAAGTCATACCCGGACGGGTATATATGGTTTACCCGACCGGGTATGTTGAAAGTCTGGACCAGAGGAGATACCCCGACTGGCTATCAGATCGGGTAGCGTGGAGAAAGGCCTCTGGATCAAGATACCCGACCGGGTACACGGGTTTACCCGACTGGGTATGCGGAAAAAATAGAAGTGCGTTTTTTTTTGGGCCCGCGGCTCTAATTTGTTTTTAGGTTTTCTATGACCTATTTAAACGACTCTTATGTACTTGTAAACCCTGACGCACCGACATAATAATATACTGCTCTCTATCGTTCGTCGTGGACTAACACAATCACCCCGATTGTGTGAACCACACAAATTCTTGTATTCTAGTTCTTTAATTTATCGTTTTACTTAACCTTAACCATAACACATTTATTAATGACTAAAGGATCAAATAGGCTCTTGTACCTTTCCCAATTGCTCAATTTGCCCCCTAAATTCAAAAAAGTTCCAATTGACATCATGAACTCGATAAAAAGATTCAAATTTCACTTTTTGCAGGTGATCCAATCACTGTCATGTCACCTGATAGGGTGACAACTGTGCATGTGACGTGGCAATTGAAGGGGTCAAATAAGCTCCTGAACCCGACTTAATTGTTCAATTCGCCCCCTCAACCCTTGAAAAAGTCAAGATTACGAAAATAGAAATAAAAATAAATATATATTTAAAATTACAAGTCAAAAATATAAAATATAAATATGAAATATTTATATATTTTTTGGTAAATGCAAAATAAAGAAATAAAATACTATCCTCTAATCTTTAATAGTTGCAACAGTTTGACTTTCACGTGCCAACACACAACTTTGACCATAATTAAATTTAATTACGTATTATCGAACATTTTAAAAGTTGATATCTTAGAAATCCACATTAATAGAAATTTAATAACATTTTATACCTAATAATTTGATGATGTATATTAGTAAAAAACGCGGTCAAAGTAAAAATGTGTGAATAGTGCAAAAAATCATAATGTTGCAGTAATTAAAGAACGAAAGAAGTATAAACTAAAAAGCAAAAATTCTTGAACTTTATTTCCAAATCATATATTTATGTATTTCCTAAAAAATGTAAAAGTTATGTGTACATACAACACACACAATACTGTTCGCTCTTTCCCATGCAAGATATAAACTATCGTCCTTTGATGGCATCTTTATTGTTCCATCGACAAAACTCAGCTTCTGCTTTAATATCAAGCTCATTTTCATCGATCTACACCAATGATGATAATTGTCTCCAGCGGGGACTGGAGAAACAAGAGAGATTGCAGGATTTTCGTTAGGATGCACATAATAAAGTGAACACGGATTTTGAGTTGGATCATCACTTATCGTGGTTGTTGTTGAGCTCGGAGTCATTGAAATGAATATGATGATGATTTGATTATTGAAGAATCTCTGATACCATCTTAGATAATATGCAAAGATCACAAAATGAATTGCAGAGAATTAAACCGTAAGAAACTTGAATATGCTACTGAGAGTAAGAAGAGGAAAATGTTCGTTCTCTCTGTTATTGGTGATCGTATCAACACACACACACACACACACACACACATATAGAGAGAGGAAAGTTCATGTCCGGAATTCCGGAGAGGAACCTCCGTTCGGACGGCCTTCCCGGTGAATTTTTTTGATAAAATTTTTATGTCATGTTCTTCATCAAGTCTAGTTTATCCACAAAAGTTCCGGTTCCGTTCCGAAATTGTCCCTTTAAATTCGGGACAAACTGTTTTTGTCCCGTTCCGGTCCCGAACCGTTTCAAAACAAAACGGGACCAGGACAAATAAAATATGTCCCGTTCCGTCCCGTTGTTTTGAATTCAAAATTGTATATAATTTTGGGTTAGTGAGTCTGCCATCAATTCAAATACTAATGAATATTAATTAGGTATTAGTTATCTAATATGTAAAACACCTAAAGGAGTTTAAATTATCAAGTATATGAACTATCTTCTACATACTAAAAGGAAACTCACGTACTCCACATGTTTCACTTCTAATAATATTGTTGTCTTTTTTTATTTTTGCAGTTTCTTAGTAGTATTGTGTGTGTTGGAGTTATTGTTGTTGTTACAGTTTGTGTCGTGTAACTATCTTATTAATCTACTATTTTTTGTGTTGCATTTAGCGTAAAAAAAATTATGTGTTGCATTTTTAGTGTTGTAGTTTTTTCACTTTTTGTCATGAAGTTTAGTTTTGGAGCTGTGTTTTTTCTTGGGATGTCCCGAACCGTCCCGTTCTGTTCCGGTACCAGTTTAAAAGGGACAATAGCGGGACAACGTCTTGTCCCGTCCCGTTCTGTCCTGTTATACTAAATCGGGTTCGATACCGTGATAGTCTAATTCTTGTCCCGTCCCGTCCCATCCCGTCCCGTGTCCACCCCTAAGGAAGGCCGTCAAATAATTTTTGGAAGTTAACTGCGTTTTATATGTATTTTCCGGCGCAGTGATATTTCAAAAATCATTTGACTGTCTTCCCGATTGTGTTTTTATCTGAGTTTTTGTGTGGATAAACTAGACTTGATAAAGAACATGTCATAAAAATTTCATAAAAAAATGCTACCGGGAAGGACCCCAAATGACTCCGTCCGGATAGCGCTTCCGGTCAGGAACTCCTGACCGGAACACTACTCTCTCTCTATATATATACACACACAATCACAATGCTAGAGAAGAAGGAAATAAGAATCTAGAAATATTATCTCAACTAATTAACTGTTGACTAAATCATAAGCTAGTTAAATATCAGTTTCAACAAACTAATCTATCTGCCTTGTTTCCTGTTGAGCTCTTTTCTTCCTTCAGTGTTGTTGAGCCTTTATCCTTTAGCGTTAATAATGCAGGTCATTATTTGCTACTCCCTCCGTTCCAATATTATCTTCAAACTTTTCTTTTTCGTCTGTTCCAAAATTATCCTGTATTTCTCTTTTTGACAATGAATTTGTTGTTCACAACATTTCTTACACATTTCTCTCTCTTGCACAATTCTCCACCACACAATACTCATTATTTTAATCTCTTGCCATATGTTTAGGAGATAATATGGGATGAAGGAGTGCTCTTTTTTTAGCGGGCCGGGGAAGAATGGTCATGGTGGCTTGCTCTTTTTTTGAGGGTTGATAGCTTGTTGTTTCGGTAACTTGAGTGAGAGGAAGTGGTGTGGCGAGGTTGAATTGCCTTCATAAGAAATATGGGGTGAGTGGAATTTAGTACTCCCTCAGTCCCACTAAAATTGTCCCATATCATATTTGGTAAAGTGTGTGTGACTTACGGGCGGGTGAGGATCAGCACTCTGCCACCTAGGACAGAGGTAGTATATGTTTGTTAAAAATATTTTATTTTGATAAGCAGAACAAATACTCTTTAGTGTAATTTTATATTTTCGAGTCTCATTTTTTAATCTGTTAGCCATACGATGTACTCCAACAAGTTAGCAACAGATCTGTCAGCTGTGATACAGACAGATCTGCCGAAGAAGCTTAAGGATCGAGGTTCATTTACTATTCTAGAGGATGGAATGATTAGTCTATGGTTTCAGTTGGGGGTGCAAAATATAATCTTAATCCACTAATCATGAATATAGTCATGTCAAAAGTGACCCTAAAAACCCAGAGTTCCCTTATACGTCTTATATTTTATAACATCAAATATACTCCCTAAGAAGCCAATCAAAATTTTGATTATTACTTTATCATCTTTTTGATTCAGTTAAACTTGTACTTTAGTTTTTCATTATCTGATCTAAATATCTCATGTGAGTCAATTCAAAATCATATATCTCATGTGATGTTTTTACTTGGACTGTAATTTGCTGGTCTGGTCTGGTCTGTTTTGATCTGGTCGGATCTGGTCTGGTTTGAAATTTTATTTTTTATGTTTTTTGCATAAATATATTAGTTTTTATAAATATTATAATACATAAATAATTATATTTTATTCATTTATAATTAAAAATAATAATATTCCTTCCAAATTATCGAATATTGTTATCGTTTTACTCGGACTGATTTCAATCCTAGACCGAAGCAGATCAGACCAGATTATACAAATACATAACAATAGTAATAATAGGTATAATACTAATAATACCAATAATAACAATAATAATAACAATAATAATAACAACAACAACAACAACAATAATAATAATAATAATAAAAATATAATTTGGTATGGTCTAATCTGGTCTGGTCTGGTCTGATCTATTTTAGTCTGGTCTGGTCTGATCTGGTCTGGGACGAATTACAGCCCAAGTAAAAACAACCTTACCCCAATCAACTATTTTTTTTCATTAAATGATTCCGTTGCAGTTTCTTTTGGAAGCGGGCGCGACCGGCTTTCGAGAAAAAAATCTTAGCCCAATCAACTAGTTTTCCACTAAACACTAAACTTTTAATTATAGGCATTGAGTTTTGTAATAATACAAAAATTAAAGTTTTAGTTACTTTTCTAATTGAATTAATTGAAGTTAATGTAGATGACGATTTTAACAATTTTGCCAGTAATTTTTTTCTTAATTATGTTAATAAAACATACCCTGTATATAAGTTTCTTGATGTCGAAACAAATTCAGTCACACCAACTAGATTTTTACTAATGTCTTAGATTCAACAATTTTTAGTGTTAACAAAGTGCTCTAATTATATACTCCCTCCGGGCTCCGTCCCATTAGACTTTACCAACTTTCTCTTTTTGGGTGTCCAAACAAACTTTGTCACTTTCCTATTAAAACAACTAATTTGCGTTTCTAGTCAATTCTTTCCTTTCTACACAAACCTCAACCACATAGTTTTTAGTTTTCTTATTTCTCACCCCCTTTGAAATTAGGGAAGTTCACCGTGACGAAGGTAGTACTCCCTCTGTCCCATTTAAACGTTTTCACGCGTTTTACGATGTTTGACTGACCATAAAGTTAACTGATCCCTATCATAGTAGAACTATTTTTAGTAAATAAAATTTACATATTCAGAAACTACATTAAAATCGCTACAAAGCTTGATCAAGAAAATTTAAATTTGATAAAAATTTGATATATAAAGTAAAAGGTTAACGATAATGCACATTGACTGGAGAATAGTGGAACACAACCTTTAAGTGGGAGGGATGAGGTAAAGATTTCTTAGAGGTTAAGGTAGTGAGCTGTAATGCAATACTCCCTAATAGTATCGTAATGTATAGTAGCTTAAAAAAGGAAATGGTGGTTAGATCACTTAGATGTGATTTGAGCCGCTTGAGGATAAATAGTACTCCGTACTGTGTAAATCAAGCATACCACCAAATTAATAGGCGGTTTGACAACATTTTTTTTCGGCTTATCAATCATCTTTTTTATCAAACACGTAATTTTTACTTTCGTACGCTGAATTATATAATAAGCAGAAAAAGTAAGGTTGAAGTTACTTTTTGGCTGTATTGGCTGAAGTTACTGTAGAAGATCATTTTAGCTATTTTTACATATATTTTTTCTTTTTTTTATTCATAAAATATATTTTAAAATTATGTTTTTCTTAAATGAGCAGAATCAACCAATGCAGTCACTTCAGCCAGAACTTCATAAATTTCAGCAGAATCAACTAAATCAGCCCATTTTCGTGCTACCCAACTAGCTCTAATTGCCGTGACGCTTAATTACGGCAGAAGTGGCGCGGCTGCAAGCGGTGGGTACAGTGTCTTCTCATTTTCCAAGTGAAATCTAATTATGACTAATTACCGGCGCGGGCCGCAGTCCCATACACATATACAGAGTAGAGGCCGCCGGCTGGCTTTTCATTCACTCATTCGAAATTACACAGTGAAAATTCAGAAAAGATCGAGTGACAGAAATGGGAGTTCCTTCGTTTTACAGATGGTTAGTGGGTAAATACCCCAAAATAGTTGTGAATGCAGTTGAAGAAGAAACGGATTCCAGCTTGCCCAACCCCAACGCAGGATTGCTTCACGAGTTCCATAACTTTTACGTGGACATGAATGGGGTCATTCATCACTGTTTTCACCCCGAGGAAGCGGTACCTGCCTGCCTTTCTTCTTCTCTTCGTCTTTCACTTTTCACCAAGAGAATCTTATACTCGTAAATTTCTACCAAGGCTGGTAAAAATTTGGAACGAACCTAAGATCGATCGAATCCCGTTAGCTAGTGACAGTTTGAGATCAATCTCTCAAAATTTATTACGGAGTAATAAATTTCAAAAAATATTCTTTGCTAGTTGTTTCTTGCTTGCTTCATAATTTTGTTGTTGGCTTAATGATTAATTAATTTTCATATATCATCAGCTCTTTCCTCCTACAACAAACGAGGAAGTGTTTGAGGCCATATTTGATTACCTTGACCGCCTCTTTAACATTGTACGCCCTCGGAACCTGCTTTACCTTGCAATAGGTCCGTTTTCACCTTAGCCTCAATTCCTTTTTTAAATTATATATAATTAAATTATATATAATTAAATACGAGTTAATCATATATATATAAGTAGGATTACAATTATGTACACAATTTTACCTTCTTTAATGTAAACTATAAACCATCATTTGATGTCATTTGCAGATGGAGTCGCCCCAAGGGCGAAGATGAACCAACAGCGGTCTCGGCGTTTTAGGACCGCTAAGGATAAGCAGATAATGGTAATTTATTTTTACACTTTTCTTTTTTTTTCTTCTTTTTTCTTTTTTTATTTACTTTTAATCTTTTTACCACGGGGCAGGGGAGGGTGTTGGAGGATCCTACGGTAATTGGGTAAACAAGACTTAAACTTCTTCCATAGAGTTTCAAATTCTAAACCTCCGTCATATGAGAGTGAGAGAGTGAGTGGGCGACCACTAAACTGGACTGCTTCCTCTTATCCTTGCACTTCTTTTTTGGAATGTATTTTAGTTTTTCATACGCCCTCTCAGCAAGTTTTCTTTTTAAAAAACCCAGTTACTCATACTTTTTTTATTTTTATCTTCTCTTTGATACTATATCATCTTGCACGTACTTTGTCTACACTATTCATTACACAAATAATAGAAACCACAAATTAATTGTCAAAAAAAGAAAAGTGATAATTTTTTCTGAATAATCAGAAATGAAAATTGTCAAAGTTATAAATTTTCTTGAGTGCATGTGGTAGTGAAAACATACATATGTATATATACAGGAAGAGGAGGAGATGAAGCTAAGGAAAAGGTTTGCAAGTGAGGGTAAGCAGGTGCTGGAGAAAGAGGAGTCTCAAGTGTCAGACTCGAATGTAATCACTCCTGGCACTGCCTTTATGTATACCCTCTCTCTCAAGCTACAAAGTTACATCCAAAACCAGATCAAATCTAACAAGGGATGGAATGATATCAAGGTTTGTGCTCATCTACAAAGTACATGTTTCGTTAAGTTAATCATATTTTTTAATTGGGCTGATTTCAGTCTTAGACCAGACTTAAAAAGACCATTTCGTTTCAGAGTTTCATATCAGATTTGAACAATTGTAAAATGCACATAGAACATACGTAGTACATCTATTAGACCATATTTGAACAGGCACGATCAATCTAGAAAATTACAGTCCAGCTAAAAACAAATCTCCAACGGCCCGACCACATTATGTAAACTAATCCCAGCCCAGTGTTTGATTTTCAATCTCCCATTTGATCAATAAGTCATACTTTCAATAGACCTGCACAAACAACAGCTGGCCCATCCACATAAATGGCCGGACTTGGACATATATATATTTACCCACCGGTCTAGGCCCTCCACACAATAGCATATGGGTGGGCTTGGAATAGGGTGTAGGAACGTTCATGCTGATCAGCCTAACCCGCTGCATTTAATATATATACATGTATATGTATATTTACTGATTTGTTTATGTATGTTTACATTGTCTATTTTATCTTTATATATAATTATGGTTCATTGTGTTTAATTATAAGGTTTTAGTTATAACAACTAGCTCAACCGATATAATATATATTTTTATACTTAAAGATAATACTTTGTGTTTGAATTTTAAGAATGATAGTTTTTCATTATTATTTTTGTGTAAGTATTTTTTGTATATGTGGTGAGAGAGGCCTATATACATTATAAGCATATTAATACTTTTTAAAATGTTATAACATTATTTTAAGTGTTAAAAATTGTTTATATGTTTTTTAAAATTTTTAAAGTTTTCCATGACAGGCGGCCCACTGATGGACTACCCAGCCAGCTCTTACGGGCGGGTATTGACATGTGGTTAGGCCCGTTTGTTGCGGGTTCGGTCTGGGCCTTCCCACATGAATGGGCAGAAAATTTAGAAAAAGCACGGGCCGACATGAACTCGAACCCGTTTTTGTGTAGGTCTACTTTTCAATTACCGCTGCGCCGATCCTCAAAAATGTGTTATGTTACATACTGTATTGCAATGTTAAAATGTAACTCATATTCAAAATATTAAGTACTCCAATATTCATCAAAATAGAAAAAGTATTATATTGGATTGTAATTCAACTTTTAATTTTTGCATATGTTTTCTTTAAGGCATGACAGCTACGTAGTATTAACTAATATTGGAACCCAATTGCATGTATTTAATCCACAAATTAATCACTCTCTCATACAAAGTATATTGTTTGCTAAGCCAATTCCTCGCTATTATTCTTATCAAGCCATATTTATTATTAATGGTCAATACTTTAATTCTGATATATTCATTCCAACCGCAAATATATACCAATATGTATGTCGCTAATAAATTCCTCTTTTTAATTAATTAATTTCTTCATTTGTTCGACTGTAAATAAGTACTTAAAAATTATAATTTTCAAAAACCAATTGCAAGTATTACCTCCGTCTCTGAAAAGAAGTTCTCACTTTCTTTTAATGGATATCCCAAAAAGAAATTCCCATTTCTATATATGGAAATCACTTTTTTTTACTCCAAGGGGCGTCTGGGGGAGGGGGCTGAGGGAGCCTGGAGTAAACTAAGCTGAAACTCACTCTATTGAGTTTCGAACCCGAGACCTCCCGTAAGGGAGAGAGTGAGTCGGTGAGCAGTGGACCGCTTCCTCTATATGGAAATCACTTTTAAGTAAGAAGTCACAATTATCCTTATTTTTTACCTACTTTTTGCTTGATTTTAAATAAAGTAAGGGTAAATATGGAAAGTCAAAACAAAATTTTTACGTAATTTTGTGTAGGTCAAACCGGTAACATCATCTTGGGACGGAGAGAGTACTAATTATTAAAGCTTGGTTGGTGTAACGCTTATATATAGGTAGAGCTGTCTAATAACTTATATTTAACAAGTTCGAATATTATCTTATACTCCCTCCGTCCCTTATAACTTTGCCAACTTTCCTTTTTTGGTTGTCCCAAAAACTTTGACACTTTCCCTTTTAATCAATCAATTTGTGGCCTCTGTTATTTCTCTCTCCTCTGCACAAATCTCTACCACACAGTTTTTACTTTATTATTCTACGTGCCGGTCAAACTTGGCAATCCTTTTAGGGACGGAGGGAGTATTTAATTTATCGTTTAACTTAAAAGAAGTAAAATCTACAACAACAAACATCAAGACAAGCTCATCAACTTAAACAAATAAACCTTGAATTATACTCCCTCCTTCCCAGTTTAAGGTTTCTATTTTCGTTTTCTGGACGTCCCAACTAAAGGTTTTCAATTGTATTTTAGGAAATAATTAGCACTCCTAAATAATAGTTTAATCACCAATTATTAAAACTAATACATATGTAACATCACAGTTATCATCAATGACCTCATTATATACCCATCAAAAATATTTTTTCAAAGTATACTGAAATTACCCTTATGACCTTATGTAATTATTGCCAAAATAACCATGTCGTCTTGCCATGGGAACCTTAAGCCGGGATGGAGGCAATATATGTTTACATGCAAGCATTTACTTAAGGTTCATCATTAACAATAGAAATAAAGGAACAATATCTTAAAATAAAAAATAAAAATGTCAACAATTAACTAGTTATTAAAACAAACAACAAATTCATAACCAGCAAGGCGAGATAACACTAAAAGTAGAGGATGAAGTAAACAATTAATTAATTTTATCGAGCAACAAATGCTTTTCTTGTATAGAATATTTATAAATCTAAGCTTACGGTAAAAATAATGTGTGGGCTTTAGGCCTAACTACTAACTAAAAACAATAGAGTAATTATAAAATTTAAGAAGGTATTTCCACAATAGAACTAAAGTAATAAATAAGTTTCTCATAGGTCAGAGTAAACAATTGAACATGAAACAAGTCCATAAATAGGACTAGTTATATTTTATTTCTCAGAATATGATTTATTTGGCTCTATTAAAAGAACAAACTCAATATTTTGAAGTGAATGAGTTTTATTTTGAGAATACAAATATATTGATCATGTTTAAGGAAATGTGGTGTGTTTTACTCCTCTAAGGTACCTTACTTTCTCAAACTAATACTTAAAAATGACTAAATGATCAGTGTCATTACAATTAGAGTTACTAGCTACACCACTTAAATAATATGTAATACGACATTTTTTTAAAACAAAACATTTATACATTGAATGTGCTCATGGCTGAGTTATTTGTGTTATTGGACTTGCTTAAATACTCATGTTTTTTTTTGCTTTGCTTTCCTGTTGGTTGGTTTTGAGCAGGTTATTCTGTCGGACTCTAATACTCCCGGGGAAGGAGAACACAAGATAAACTCTTTTATTCGTGCCCAACGAACTTTCCCAGATTATGATCCCAACACTCGGCATTGTCTGTATGGTTTGGTATGCATGTTGCTACTTAGGATTTTTTTTTCACCATTTGTGCCCCAGCCATTTGACACAGTAGTGGAGACCGGGAGGGCTGGAGGGAGCTTCGATCCCCCAAGAAAGAAATTCTAATGTGTATACATATCTATAAATATTTATAATCTATAAAAAATATGTTAACATTTTAAATTCTGGCCCTCGCAACATAATTTTATTCCCCTCCCCCTCACGTTGCTGTTGTATTCTATTTCGTTATTTTACTTGAAAAAATATATACTACGTATTAATACATTAATTACTGTACGTGCAGGATGCTGACCTGATAATGTTGGCATTAGCTTCCCACGAGCTTCACTTCTCTGTTTTGAGGGAGGTAACAGTCATTTTCTTGCAATCTTCATTGCATTCATAATGGATGTTTTGTTTATATTTTATCCATTCATCCTTCATCTGGCCCGTGCAGAATGTGTTGATTCAGGATGACATTTCGAGCGGGTTATCATCTCTTCAGCTTAGCCTCCACAAAGCTGAAAGTCATACTGTGAGTAGTAGAGGGTGGTTTAGAAAGGTGGTTGAACTGGACTACACTACCCGACCTTTTTACTTCTTTTTTACATTTTCCTTCAATATGCACCAAGTACTCGTATGTTTTTGGGGTTTATCTTATTATATTAATGAAATAGATCTTAATTATAGACATAAATGTGACTTAAGTTACTACGAGTACACTGTCATGTTCATTGCACTGTAAAATTGAATATGATCATGGTCCCTAAAAGTACGAATACAGGGTCACTGGCTATAAAACCTCACATTTTGTCCATCCACTATTTTAGTTTTAGTCGTATATTGATCATTTTTGTGTTTTACCTGTGAGAGATGTATTTTAAAGTTTAAATTACTATTTCCACGTCTCTATGGTAACTATTGTCACATTTTTTGATGATTCTGATAAGTTCAGCATGATGATGGTGTTGTTACATGTAATAAGGTGAAGCACTTCCGTGAAGCCAAGAATAAATTTCAGGTCATTTATTTTATAATAGACTTTATTTATTTGTTATTTGCTGCTTGCTTAAGTTTCTTTTTTGTATGTGCAGTTCCTCAATGTTTGGGTGCTTAGGGAGTATTTGGACCTTGAAATCTGCCCAAATCTTATAGAGGATGCTAAAGTTCATCCAAACAATAATAATGCTGGCGCTTACTTTCCAGAAGCTTCTAAATCCCAACTGGACAAAGAGAAAAGAGTGGAACCACTGGAACGTCCAAGTGGTTCTAAAGCTGATTTGGAAAGAGTTATTGATGATTTTGTTTTCATGTGTTTCTTTGCTGGGAATGATTTTCTTCCTCATATGCCAACCCTTGATATTCATGAGGTTTTTTTTTTGTTTGCATTGGCAATCAAAATTATGTTATGTAGCATCTTAATTAGTTATTGTTAACCTATTTATCTACTTTTTTACGCACTGCATGCAGGGGGCTATTGATCTTCTTTTATATGTATACAAGAAAGAGTTCAAGAATCTTGGTGGGTATTTGGTTGATATTGAAAGGGTATGTAAATAATTCTTTGTTATTTCAAAAGTTTCACACACAGTGGAAAGACTGGTTAAATTTCACTGTTGAGTTGTAAGAAAAAAGAAAGTGTATGAGCTGATCGAGCTTTCAAACAGGTTGATGCACCGAAAGGTGGCTGCATTAAGTTGTCCAGAGTTGAAAAGTTTATCCTCTCTGTTTCTGCATTTGAGGAGAAGATATTTATGAAAAGAATGAAAATCAGAGAAAAGAGAAATAGGCGGATTGTGTGTGCAAGTGAGGATGACGATGTGAGTTCATCAAATTTCAATTCTAGCTAGGATTTCTGAAGTTTTAGCATGTTTGTGGTGGCCTGCAACACTTGGATTTCAGAAGTTTTAGCCTGTTTGTTTGTTTGTTTGTTTATTTGTTTGTTTGTTTATTTGTTTGTTTTTACAGCTGCAGGACGAGGAGGGAAACAATGATGTAGTTTTTGATTCAAAAAAGGGCGTTGACATCTCCGCCCTAGATGTATAGTTCTTGTTTGTGTCATATGCATATAGTTCTTCTCACAGTATTAGTTGTTTTGTTTTTCCCGCACTAGATGTATATTTTTTTGATGGGGAGGATATCTCATGCATATGTATGTGTTTATTTAACGATCAGTACGTGCTTGTGATTGAGTGATGCATAACTTTTATTAATTTGTAGATTCTTGAAAATACAAAGGAATTGAAGCAGAAGTTGAAGGACAGCCTCCGTCATAATGCCGATACCTTCAAACATGGTGTAGTTGGAGATAAGGTTGGTTAATCAATGCCTATATATCCCCACTCGCTCATACTAGTACTACTACTACTACTACTATTGTTATTATTAATTTATTATTAATAGTTTATTTTTAAGTAGCACCCGGCCACAATACCATATTTTTTTAGGCTGGAGGGATTCTCAAGTATGTCTAAATCAATCTTACTACGTACTACATGAACTTAATTACTTTACTGTTTGGAACAGGTAAAGCTTGGTTTTCCTGGTTGGAGGGAGCGATATTACATGCAAAAATTCAAACTGCAAAGCCAAGCAGATGTGGAAAGAACTCGAAGGGATGTTGTATGTTTTCCCAATCAATAAAATTTATTGATAGTTAGCATTTGCTTAGGCTTTGTGTGTCCTTAACTTACTTAAGATTCTTTGTACCTTGCTTTATTTGTGGCAGGTTACACACTACACCAAGGGCCTTCTTTGGGTCCTATTATACTACTTTAAGGGGGTACCATCTTGGGGCTGGTAAGTAACTATTACCCATGCATATATAGTTTAGTTTGTCAATGGAAAATACAATAATCTATTGCGTCTGCATTGTAAATCTACACCAAGATACAGTCATCTAGATTGTTGCATTAAGGGGGGTGTGCTATGCAATGTTGGGACCTGAGCGTTGTGAATTGATGCATCTACACACACATATAGATGATGATGATGATGAATGGATTGGTGCTATATATATTAGGTACTACCCATATCATTATGGCCCGTTTGCTTCAGACATGAAAGGGATGGCACAGACAAATGTGAAATTTAAGATGGAAGAACCTTTTAAGCCCTTTGATCAGCTAATGTCGGTCCTTCCTCCTGGGAGGTAAGAACTGTGCACATGTGCACACTCTCTCGCACATGCATTCATTTCTTTAATTTATCTTTGGACCGAGCTGAGGGGCAGTGGCTCGGTATATATGTCTAACATGTAATTCCATTTTCTTCGGCCAGTGCTCATGCCCTCCCAAATGCATACCAAAGGCTCATGCAGGATGACAAGTCAAGCATAATTGATTTTTACCCTATGGGTAAGGCGGTAATTCTTGCCACATTTAGTAGCACCATATTAATTAGTTCACCATATTAATTAGTTTAGAGCTTATCACCACTTTTGGGATAGACCGATGTGCTCATTTGCTGTTTTTTCAGACTTTGAGACGGATATGGATGGGAAAAGATTTTTGTGGCAGGTTGCATTTCGTTCCCAGTTTTACACTCAATAAATCAAGCTTTTTCTTCCTTAATTACCAATGAAGTAAAAATTGCCAATGTTTGTGTCTTCAATCTTTACTGGCGAAGGGTATAACAAAATTGCCATTCATAGAGGAAATGCGTCTTATGGCGGAGACAAAGAAGCTTGATCTAAGCCTCACGGTACATATTTTGTTTGAAATGAAACCTTTGAAATTTCTTTTTCTATTCTTCCATGTTTGATTTTGAGAGGCATTAATTTACGTGCGGGCACAACGATAGAGTCAAAATTACTAACATCTTGATTTTTTATTTTATCCATTCATTTATAAAAGAACACGGAAAAGCAACTACTTTTAACAATGTTCTGTGGTTCTTGTAATTTTTTATGCTCGCTATATATGCTTTACACAAGGACTAGGAGGAGTTAGAATTTTTCATGAATAAAAGAGAAATGGTGTGTGCGTAGGAAGATGAGCGGAAGAGAAACGCAGAGATGAAGGAGCAGTTGTTCATGGATAAATCATGTGCACTGGCAGTGCATATTTTGTCTTGCTTCAAAGAAGGTAGCAGCAGTGGTCTATACGAGAGTAATCCCATAAAAGTTGATGGTTCGGCCTTGAGGTAGCAGCTTAGTCAAAGCTTTATGCATAAATAGTAGTGTATCAGCAAGCAAGCTAATGTTTTTCAGAACATATTATACATAAGCGTTTGGTAAACGGTTGGTTTTATCTATTAACTATTTTCTGTGCAATGAATTGATCTTCCAGGGGTGGCGGAATTTGCGGTATGGTATGGCAAAATAAAGACCATAGCAGTGATGCACCAGGAAACACTTTGTAAGACTGACTGTTTTTGCTATGAAATTGAAGGCGTGAGTGAGGTGCATAGCTGTGCTGTGTTGGTTAATTTTCCTTTTATTTACCCCCCAGGTGCGTGTTTTTTCATGTATCTCCAATCTCTCCTTTTATCCCCCGAGTATTAGCTGGTACGGACTACCCCGAAAAGGTAAGTTTCCAATATAAAACACATTTGATCCATGCATGATATGCAAAATAAATGTTCAAAAAGTTGAGAATAAATCATTCAGCTGCGGGGTGTTGTGCAGATGGTGAGTGAAGTTGATATTGATAAAACAGTAGTACTCTGGCATGAAGAATTCCATGGCAGAACTACAGCCAGTTGTTACAGGTGACTACATCAGCCACCAACCTTCGCTTTTGATCCTTCCTTCTTGTAGATAGATAGGTTGTACTAATCTAGATTACATTTTGCAGCAGCAACAGCAGGCCTCTTCCTCCTCCTAACTATCAAAGCTCCAAGGATATACCAAATGATGATGGTGGCAGAAAAGGTGCCGGGGGCTCTGGATGGAATAGCAGCGGGAAGACGCGTTGTCGACCCGAATTGCAGAAGCATAACAGATACACCCCGCTGCCACGACCCCAATGTGCACAACCCCCAACACCCATGCCAGTTTCTGCTCCAAGAAACCAATGGCAGCGGCATCAACCCCCTCCTGTCGCAATGCCATCCTATCAGGGCGGGCCGCGATACAACAATAATGTCATCAGTTCTCCGTGGCAGGGTTGCGGGGTGAATGATTCTAGTCCACCAATGTCAGTTCCTGGTCCAAGAAATCCATGGCAGCGGCATCAACCCCCTGCTGTCCCAACATCATATCAGGGCGGGACACGATACAACAGTAATGTCATCAATTCTTCGTGGCAGGGTTGCGGGGTGAATGATTCTAGTCCAAACACAATGTCAGCTTCTGCTACAAGAAATCAATGGCAGCGGCATCGCCCCCCCACTGATGCACCATCATCATATCAGGGCAGGGCACGATACAACAATAATGTCATCAGTTCTCCGTGGCGGGGTCAATGATTCTAGTCCCGCTGATTCATGTAGGTGGAAGGGGAAATGATCTAGTTGGCAGGCAACACAATAGATAATCAGTAAGGTCTAGGGCAGACTGGCCGGCTGCTCAACCGCCTCAACGTTTTGCTTTAGCTCGTCCTTTTGACCGATCTGCCAACGAGTCAGATATGTGTTCTGGCGTTTTTCTCTTTTTGAGTGCGAATGATGAAGATGAAGATTCTCTTGGGGCTTTACTTTATAGTAATAACTTTAAATATAAGATGTCCATTTTGTGACGACCTCTACTTTTGAATGCTAATCTAATGTAGTCAGTAGTCTAGTAATATGCATGGTCCTTTTGTGAAGCCTAATGAGAGTTGGACAGTATTCACCATAAGTATATTTGTGAGTACTATTGTTGGCTTAAATAGCCAGTCAGCAATACAAGAGTATATATACATTAGAGGTGGACTCGGGCTGGGTGGCCCGACCCGGAACCGGCCCGGGACCGGTACTGTTCCGTCCTGGGACCGGTTCGGGTAGGCCTGGCCAGGCTGGGCCCTTCGGACCTTTTATTTATTTTTTGTTTTTTCAATTTTTTTTTATTTTTCAGGGTTGGGCCATTTGGGGTGGTGAGGTGGAGGGCTATTAGGGGATTAATTAGAAAAAAATAAGAAGTGGCCCGACGCCCTACCCGGCCCGGACCCGGTGGCTACCCGGTCCGGTCCCGGGCCCAACTATTCTGAACCGGTGGCCCGCCCGGGCCTAGGCCCGACCCGGACCTGGCCTGGCCCGAGTCCACCCATAATATACATTTGGATACTCACAACAATATTCAATATAATATTACATGATACATGCGTATATAGTGTGAGTTCTGTGAAATGAGACATTATTTAGAGACATCCATAAAAAGAAAGTTTTAAGTTTTTAAGGGATGGTTGGAGTATAATGACAATATTAATATTTGTATGAATGTTATTATTTAATTTCAATGTCAAGAGGAAATCTAAGAGAAACTATATTGAATATGATGATGAGCTGGAAAGTGAGGTTGCTCCTTGAATATAATCAACCTGCCATGATTACAAGGCATGTGCTTGGAGAGGTAATTAAGTTGGCGGTTCATCTGATCTGACCTCCGGTTGTACTGGCGTCTCCAACTTTGGCAGAATGGTGAGTGTTTACGTTCTTCCCTAACTCCAAGTCCCCTGATTGATGATGCTGATCTGCAGGCGGCTTCGCGGGCTTGCCAAGAGGATGACGATGACCATTATTGTAAGTGTCATTATTATTGTGATGATTGCTTCTTTTGCTGCACAGCCTATTGGCAATGCAGGCCAACACGCCTAAAACCAAGATTGCCCCGAGGACCAAAAATGCCATCCCGTACGATCCGTTTGAGTGGGACGACGACGATGATGCTGAGGATTGAGATGGAAGGTTGCTGTCTGGATGAGTTGGGACATTGTTGTAGGGATAAATTTGGGGTTGGAATTGTTGAGACATTTATTCTTTTATCTTTCTAAGTTGGTTGAGAAATATTGGTTTGGTCTTGTTCTCTTTAAAGGGGCTTTGCCGCTTTGGGTTCTTTGAGTGGACACAAAGAGAGAGTTTTGATGAAGTAATAGGGAGGCAAAATGATCGAGGAGTTTTCCTCCCCCTATTGGTAATCTACTTTATGATAATGTTTGGTTTCTTATGTTCTCATCAATATATAGACTATTGGGATGCTGTTAGCCTAGTTAATTCATACATGTTACACGTTTTAAAGGTGTACTGTGTACATGCAATTTTTTAATAAAAATACGTTTAAAACAAAAAAATAAAGCTGACCTGTTTAAAGTGGAGTTTTCTGCTTCTTGAGTTTTACAAAAAACTGAGAAAAACATCTTCTCCCTGTACTTTATAAAAAGAGAAAATTGCTTCCGGTAAGACTAAATGATAGCAACTTTACAAAAGTAGAACTTAGTTATGTTTTTTCTATGCGTGTGACTTATTTGGTTCTGTTTTAAGAAATCATATTTTTACTTTCCATTTTTACCCTTGACTTGAGTACTCCATCTGAAAATTAAAAATACAGAGCGACTTCCCCAACTCCCGTTTACGTCTCTCCCGCCTCACCAGTACTAAAATGTTGCTCGCTAGATAGGGAAGCTTGAAATCGGTCAGATACATCGGCTACATTCCGTCAGATCTTCGATTCGGATTCTACCATTGCAGAATCAACACCTACGGCTCTAACGACACTCTGATTTTCGAAAACCATGCAAATAGAAGCCTTCCAGCTTTCCACGGGCACCATAAATGGCCACTGACAATCACACGATGGGAGTTCACCGTTGATCTGCACACCCTAACTCGGGTTGTGACATCCATTGTTCTATCAGTTGACCTTTTGATCAACAATTGCCTACGACTTCTCATCCCGGAGTTTCTGGACAGCCACTCGAGGTAATTTCATCATTGGAATTTGGAAATAATGAATGGTAGATATTGTGTTTTATTTTACCTGGTCTGCTATTATACTATAATAATTGGAATTTATTGTCTATTTATTGACTACTTATTGTCTATCTATTGTCTGTTGTTTTCCAAGTTTGCTTTTGGTCATACATTCTCTCTTAATGTCCGAGAAGCCCCCCACCCCCACCATGAAGCTACAATAAATATAGTTGTTGATATCATCAAACACCAAATGAAAATGCATATAGAAAATTAAAGTGTATGTTCTAAATGACATTTTATTCTATTAGTTCAACACTACATTCACTTTGTACTTACTCTTAATGTTGTGTATGCTATTTTAGGTTATATACTTAAAGAAAAGACTTGATCATGTTGTGAGTTTCAACTAGAGTAGTTCATATGTGTTCATGGTGTTGCTAATGTGGATCAACGTCAAGGACTAGTGTGTTATGATTGCATCTCCAATATTGGTTCTCGCTTTGAATCGGGGCTTGTTGACTATATGCAGTCCACAACGTGCAATCCACCTACATGTCTCACACGCCAATTCTGCAGACATAAAAGAAGTGTGTGTTTTACCTTCAGCTAGAGGCTTTGCTTCTTGACACCGGCAACGGTGTTCAAGTTGTAAGAAAGACGGGCACAATAAGAAGCATTGTAGGAATCATATTCCAATTCATAGCTCTTAAGTTCATAGTGTCCTATCACTTTCATTTTATTTAATCTAATAATTGTTGTAAGACCTTTAGTTTTGTTTTGCTCACAAATTTTAATTATCACGGTTTGTTGGGAATGGAGCTTATGTTAGTTGTAATGGTTTGGAGATAATGTTATTTTCTTTTTTGTACTCAATTTTAATGAATAATAGCCATTTCAAAAACAAAGTGAAATATTTGATCAAGATTGCATTCGATTTCTAAATATAACCTATGACTGTATATGTTTATTGTCTTCTTACTGTCTAGTTATTGACTTTTATTGTATAATTAATGTCTAACTTAGATAAACATTTTTGAATAATTACCATTTTTGACCAAGACATTCAAGTAGGAACTCCCTTTTATATACAATAGAAGTTTATTAATATAAGCAACAACTGATCTATAGATTTATTAAAAGATCAGACAATAGTTAATTTTCGACGTCTTTTTTGTATTTGAACTATTTAAGTTACCTTTAGATGATATAACTAAAGTCTTGATTTCTTAATTACCTACTTTTAAGACATCTTTCTTAAATAATTTGACTATAAAAGACATACGTGATTACTTTTTGGATATTGATTTGCACCACAAATAATATGTGACATTAAGTAGAATTTAATGTCTGCATTCTGGCATAAAATAGACATTAATATAGGTCTTAATACGGAGTATAAAAGGGATAATTGCATCTGTACAACTTAACCACTTAAATACGTTCAAACATGAAACAAATGTGCAAATAACACGTATTCAAGTGTCAAATTACGTATTAACCACCACAGATGTGCTTGTTTATGATACATATGACAAGAACCATTTAGTAAAGCTATTTTGTGTTGATACATATAAAAGTAGCTCCGTTGTCATCTTTTCTCGTCACATCTCCATGTCGTCATTTGAAACCTTAGTAGCTTCCATATCAAACATAGGGAATCATCAATTTTTACCACAAATATCCCCACAGTTCCACCTGCAACATGGCAACATATTAATTTCCCTAGCATTTTAACCGTTAAAAATGAATTGAAGCTATTAAGTTTATGTTGTACATTCCCATCTTGCTGTTATGGACGGTTGCGCACCATTTCAACACCACTTTTACTTTCACATTGAACAATGGTGTGATCTTAGCCAATTCCTAACTTAAAGTGTGACACCGCACCCGGATGTATTTGAATGTGAAAATTCAACATATATTTGAATTTCCTAGCGAATAAAAATTGTGCACGTAATGATTTATTTAATTAATGTGTAATTAATTAAATTATTTATCGGGCCCATAATATTGAGAATGAGCTACCAAATATTTAGTTGGGTCATCATAATAATTATAGGAGCCCAATATAATGTCAACTAAAGTTGAGAAAAATGTTTGGGCAACCCAAGTGCGATTTTGATTCAACCTGCCAGAAATAGCGGTAATAATTGGGAGGGACTTCCTATACCCACTTGGGGATTTTCTTACATGTCTTGTAGATTCCAAATAGTAGGATTTGGATAACTTAAAATGAATGAGTCGACATATGGATGAGGGGAGAAGTTGAAGGCACGTGCAAGCTTCCCAAATGGCCCTACCCTCCTTCCTATTATTGTGAGCAACTGGTTGTGAGGAGACTTCCTCTATCATTTTGCATCCTACGGATGATTTGAGAGAAGGGGGATCTCTAGAAGAGAGCAAGAAGGGAGCAAATCCAAAGAAAATTAGCAAGAACACAAGGTAAGAATCCAACTAGTACTCTTTCACTAGTATTTTATTCATATGATTTTCAAGAAATCATAGGGTGGATTAAACCATGAGTTCTACATGTTTAAAAGTGTAGAATATTGTTATAAAGTGGTGATATTTAACTTAGAAGAGTTGGTGAATCGATAGGAGTCGAAATCGCCGGAAACCGCCACTCAAAAGGAGATGCTCAAAACTGCAGAACCCGAAAGCCGCACAGCTTTCACGAAAGCCGCTCGGCTTTCACCCACTGTCCAGATTTTCCATTTCCGATCGGTCTAGAATGAGGACGGATCGAGGGATTTCGCTAAGGTAGCTAGTTGAGCACATCATAAGGTGAAGATGACTAACTATATTGCTTATAATTAGTGAGTTAATTTCATGAGATTACCTAAGGTAATGAAATGTGTTTTTATGGATTATTAATGATTAATAATGCCTAAGAATGAGGAGACTATTGTCTATAAGGAAAGGAGCATGATATACAAATTTAAGAGTAAATTGTGTATGATCATGTGTTATGAGTATGTTGACTTGATAGTGGAATTAACTATGAAACTTATGTTGAAATATACTTTTTACTTCATATAAGAATATATGAGTGATTAAAAGTGATATTTTGTATATTGATAAAAATGATACTTTCAATAGAAAATCAGTTTGGAATTGTCTATATGACTATGAACGGAGAACTTGGATTGTTGGAATTAGTCCGATTAGTATTGATATACTAGTCGTGCATTAAAGTGAAATATTGCTAGAATTGATCCTAGAGTTGGATTGTGAAATGTTATGCCTTAAGTAGTCTTAAGAGATGCTTTAAGGTAGGAAGGTATGAACTTTAAGTTATACTAGGGGTAGGCCTTAAGGGATACCCATGATAAATTGAATAATAAATTGATCCTAGATATAGGATTGGCCTACGGGTGTGTTCGGTAGTCTTTGAGGATAGCCGGTTGAATTATGGTAATAAGTAAGGACCATGTCTCTTCCCGACTCTAGAGAGCGGGGTTGGATAGCATGGACTTGCAACGTGATCACGGGTTAAGGTGGAATCCGAATCGGAGACCTAACTAGGCTCTGACAGCGGTAACACATAAGATAGGACCCTGAAGGGCCTTACCTTCCTACAGGATGATGGGTATGAGTCCAGGGGTGGGATGTTGGAATCCGAACCGATGACTTTATGAAGCCTCGGACAGCGGTAGCAAGTCCCGTAGAAATAATAAGACCTACGGGTTGTGTCGTGGGAACGATGAATGAAATGGAAAATAAGAAGGGGCCGTGTGCCGACCAATTAATGAATCAACTTATTATAAAGATAATAAGGGGAAATATAAATTATTATTTATATTATGATATCACCCTATTTTGAGGGTCTTAGAAATTAAAACATGGATTATATTCGGTGTAGTTGTCATTATACTTTTCAAATGCTTCAAAGTACTTACCTCCCCTTCACGGGGGAGGCCACCTCACAGTTTCAGGTAGAAGTTGAGCTTGCTACCAATACTCGTTGCTTCAAGGGAGGATCTAGGAGTGAACACGTGGTTCGTGCTTCCTCCGTTTCTGTTTTAAAAAACAATCACATTAATGCTCATGAATATTATTTTCTGAATAATTATTTGGGGGCTTGTATGCCTAATTATGTCAAGTGTGGATTGAACACTTGTATTAATGTTTCCGTTGCTTTAAATGAATATTTTACATTATGTTTGTTTATGGATGTACTATGTGTGAATGGTATTCAAGATGCCTTGTATAGTATGGATGTATTGGACTGCGGTTGACTATTCATACTGTACGACGGGTTGTTGACGTGTCTGAGGCGTGACAATTTAATTGGTATCAGAGTCTTAGTCTGTAAACATCATAATGAAGCTTCAAAATTATTTTTTGAAAATGAATTTGAAAACCATGAGCATAAAAAGTTTTGTACTTATAGAACTTTTGGTACTTGAGTTGCAATTTTTCTAATTGGCGGTGACTTGAGCCAAAAGATGTCTTTAAGTGCCTATCCGTCAATTGACATTTGATACGAGTCTAATGACTCATTCTTAATTTCTTTTAGAAATGGAACGTATCAGTAAAGTAACTCGAAGAAACTCGATTGGCTAGGCACCGGGGAGGTCCCAACATGGCAGTCGAGGGGCATCAAGGGTGTCTCAGGGGCAGGGTCGTGCATGCCACTCACTGACGGTGAGTGACGGTCATGTGGAGACGATTGATGAGCAATATGAATCCGAGGAGGATTCAACTTACCAACCAGGAACTGAACCGATTGAGGTCCCATATGATGGGGAAGATGATGACGTGAGTGAAGGGAGCGATGACAATGACGCTCTAGAGAGGATTGAGGAATTACTTCGTCAATACCAACAAGATCGCCAAAGGCGCCGAGCAAGGCGTGATTTGTAAGGGGCTTCGAGGAGAGGAAGCCGTGTGACTCCTAGGGAGAGCATAGAACCCTGAGGAGGACGAGGTACCGAGGTTCCTATAATAAGGATCTCGAAGTACCTCAAAGAGGCAAGGGACTTGGGATGTAAACCGTTTGATGGAACGGGAGACATCTCTGTTGCGGCCGAATGGATCAAGCGATTCAATGAAGCGGCCCTTGATATACAACTGCCACCCAACATGAATATGAGAGTGGCAACGAGATTGCTAGAAGACCTGGCGTCCACATGGTGGGACGGAGTTAAAGGGAAGTACGGTCATAAGTCCGTATTTAGACACACATTTGATGTGTGTTGGGACCGACTTGTGATGGTTTTCCTAGCTTTAAGGTGTTACAAGTCTTAATTTTAGCTCAAGTTATGTTACCAGACATTGGTTCGAGTTTTATGTCTTTTAGAGTCAAAATCATGGAATTTGAGCCCAACACCGACACTTGAGAAGAAATCGGGATGATTGATGATGCATTAGAGAGTGATTTGAGAGCTTTGGAGGTCACCGGGAGGTTCACGATGAAGATTTGAAGGAAAAAAGAGTTCTAAGATTGGCGACGGGATCAAAAGAAGATGAATTGAGCTTGAAATCGGCGATCAGAATGACCTTCTGTCAATCGTTCAAGCATATCTCTTCGTAGAAACATTTAATGTACACGATTCAAATTCCATATGAAAGATAACTCAAGAGCTATAAATCATATGAAGACACCTTTTCTAGAATCTGAGAGAAAGAAGGTGAAAACAGACGATGAAGTAAGATGATCTTTGCTGCGATTTCAGAATGACACCTTCCACCGTTTTGATCATATATGTTGATTGGATGATTGAAATCGCATTCGGTAAATTGGGATGGATAGAGGACTTCATTATCTACAACTTGTATGAAGGAAGAATTGCAAAATTCGGAAGTTAAGTAGGAACGATCGTGCCCTCAAAGTCAGGCACGATCGTGCGTTAAGAGAAAACATCGCGGAGCTACTGCCAGACAGGCATGATCGTGCCTGGAGGGAGGCACGATCGTGCCTGGAGGGAGGCACGATCATGCCTGCCCAAAATGCATGTTTTTGCTCCGGAGGCACGATCGTGCCTGCCTCCGGAAATCCCAATTCAGCTCAAATTTTACCCGATTTTTCTATTTAAACAGCCTGTAAACCCCCGTTTTCAGGGGGGTTTAGAGAGAGTGCCTAGTACGATTTTAGAGGGGTTTTCAGCTTTGTTCATCAATCTTTTGGGATTTTTTGCAAGCTTGACGTTTTTAATTAATGACAATTAATTCTTTTCTTCACAATTCTATTGATTCTTCAATTATGAATTGTGAGTAATTTTAATTAGGGGTTTGGGATTGATGAAGGGGTTGATCATGATGTATGGATAGATTCTTGATGGTTTAATTGCATGAATGTCGTTAAATTTGTGTTTGAATAATTTAACTGATATCTCTTGTAACCTGGAACCGCGGCTAGAATTACAATTGCTTGTAGAATAATATAAGAGATATCTAATTTATTCTAGGACATATTCACACACACTTAATCGCTCGCTAAGAGATTAGTAGCGATTCAGGGGCCGTAAGCCCGCTTGTCTTGGCAATAATTTAGGATCCTGTCGCATGAGAGACCAGTCTGCTCCCCTAAATTATTGTACTCTACGCCGCGAGAGCGGTAAGAACTTAATAATGATTAGCTAGGCTCAATTGAATTAATTTCATGTAATTAGACCTGATCTGTCAGAAATTTGGTTACCCCGGAATCAATCCATGTTCCCTTCGTCATTAATCAGAAAGAACCCCCTAGGTTAATCGTTTTATTCGCATTTTTATTTTCCAGCAACCAATCTCGCACGACACATTTTTTTTATTTGTTTTTAATCGTTGAATTTAGTTAATCTTTGATTCCCTTTTGTCCGTCCTTGTGGAGACGATACTCGTACTTACACCACTATATTACAATCTATTTTAAGTGCGAGAAAACATCACATCAGTTTTTGGCACCGTTGCCGGGGACGGTGTCGGTCTTAAGGGTTAATTTAACTCAGCGATCCGTTTTTAGTTTTTCGTAGGATTTTTGTCTGCTAACCTTGCAGGTCAAATCTGTTTATGCATACACGTTCTAAGAGGGGAGAACCGCTAATCCCTCTTAATCTTGAGATTGAAAAGCTCGCCAGACAAAACCGCAAGACCCAAAAAGAGAAAATCACCATGGACCATCAATCTTCATCTGGAACCGCAGGGATGTCAGATAACCCTAATCCCACATCTCAACAAGATTTCTATGTTAACACGTCACCCCAATCTTCACCACCAATTTCACCTAGAAACCCTCCTTGTTTTCAAAACTACCGTATTCCGATCTTTTCCCAAAATCACCCTTTACCGCAATTTAACACCCCTCCATTATATCAACTTTTTCAAAATACCCCTATTGCTCCTGAAACTAATTTTCAAAATCAAGTTTATGGTATGCAAGAAGCAGGGCCGAGTATTCCCGTCTTCCAGTCCAGACAGAATCCACCGCCAGTCACCCAAAACCTATTCCACAATCAGCCACAGTACCAACTTCCTTACTAGAACCAATAGCGTAATCCACCCCAAGTCCCACCTGCTCAACAACAACCAGCCTTCCAGCCTAGACAGCAGGCTCCTCCACAAAATGATTATGTACCGCACAATAATCCACTCTATCAACGCCAGACCATTGCAGAGTTCCTTACACCAGACGTTTCAGAGTATGATAGCATTCAAGTGCCGAGAATTACTGCCAACTATTACGAGATCAAACCGGTGGTGATAAGCATGGTGTCTAATAACCAATTTGGAGGAGGTCCTACAGAAGACCCAGTGGCGCATATTACCCGCTTTCTGAGGATGTGCCAGACTTTCAAGATACATGGGTTAACTGATGATCAGGTAAGAATGATGCTTTTCCCTTTCACATTGAGGGACGATGCGCAGAGGTGGTTGGACAGCAATCCTCACCACCACCTCCAGACTTGGGACCAACTGCATAGTGCCTTTATTAAAGAGTACTTCCCTACGTCAAAGGCCCTGAAGTTGAAGAAGAAACTACAAGAGTTCAAGTAGGGATCTCTAGAAACACCGGCTGAAGCATGGAAGAGATTCAAGGTGCTGAGAAGAGCTTGCCCTCAAGGAAATTTGACTAATTGTGAGGTTCTTTTCTACTTCTACAGCGGACTCAACAATGAAAGGAAGATGATGCTGGATGCTTCGGGTGGCGGAGCCTTTCCTGATTTACCATCTGAGGTTGGGGAAGAACTAGTGGAGAAGATTGTTTCAAATAATGCATCTTGGTACAACGACAGGAGTTCTCCTCAGCAAAAGGCTCCGGGCCTATACGAGATCAATGATAATTCTGCTCTCTCTGCACGAGTAGATACATTGGAAAGCATGGTGCAGAAGCTCACAGCCAGCGTGGATGCTATAGGGAAAAAAGTGGATCTTGCTCTCTCGGTGCCCAATGTTAATATGGTGGCTCCCGGTCCTATTAGTCCTTCTTTTACTACATGTGGGGGACTCCATTGACCGTATGAGTGCACTATGATGGCACACTCGGCAACCCCTAGAGTAGAGCAAGTTAATGTGATTTATTCTCAACGGCAGGGCTACTACAATCAGCCCTACGGACAGCAGCAGCAAGGGAATTACGAGCAAGGAAATCAGAAGCAGCAGCGGTCTAGGAACTATAATCAACAATAAGCACCTCAGCCGGTGCAAGGGAGTTTCAGGAGGGAGACTGAGCAAAAATTTTCTAGCTGGGAAGAAACGCTCAAACAATTAGCGCAGTTGATAGAAGAAACGCTCAAACAATTAGCGCAGAATCAACTGAGGGCGGACTCAAGGATGCAAAACATTGAAAATCAATTGGGGCAGCTTGCAAAGGCCATATATGAGAGGCCTCAGGGATCCCTCCCCAGCAACACCGAAAATAATCCAAGAGAGCAAGTTCACGCAATCACACTGAGGAGTGGACGGGTTCTGGAGCCTGCTGCCATGAAGACGAAAGTTGAAGACGTTGAACTTGCTGCAGTTGTTCGTGAGGAAAAGAAGGAAGAAGAAAAGAAGGAGGAGGGGGGCACAGTTCCAAAGCAACCCATTCCAGTCAAAGCTTACAATCTCCCCCTCCCATACCCGCAATGCTTAAAGGGGAAAAGTGACACTGAGGACTTCAACAAGTTTTTGAACATCTTCAAACAGGTTCAAGTAAACGTACCATTCATGGAGGCGCTGCAACAAATGCCAAAGTACGCCAAGTTTATGAAAGAACTCCTCTCTAACAAAAGAAAGTGGGGAGAACCGAAATCAGTGGTGGTGAATGAAGAGTGCTCGGCAGTGGTGCTAAAGGAGATGCCTAAAAAGCTCAAGGACCCAGGTAAGTTCACTATCCCTTGCTTCATAGGAAGTGAGTTTTTTCATAATGTTTTAGATGATTTGGGTGCAAGCATCAATTTGATGCCCTATACCTTGTACGAGAAGCTTGCACTCGGTCTGCTTAAACCAACACGTATGTGCATACAGCTGGCTGACTGATCGGTCAAATATCCTCAGGGGATTGCTGAAGACGTGTTGGTTAAAGTGGACAAGTTTCTTATTCCCGCTGATTTCGTTGTTTTGGATATGCCCCAAGATCTTGATGTGCCCTTAATTCTTGGAAGGCCTTTTCTGGCCACTGCTCGGGCCCTCATAGATGTTGGAGAAGGGAAATTGATTTTGAGAGTTGGGGATGAGAGAGTTACTTTTTGCATGACCAAACTGGCCAAACAGTCCTGTCAAGATGTTAATGAGTGTTTTTTGTTGGATATCATTGATCCCACCGGAGAGGAGGAGGGGAAACGCCCACCTGTTAAAGAGAATGAATTTGACTCGTTCGTTGATAAAGGGCCTGATAAAGGCTTAGACTCATCCTTGTGCTTTAGGAGTGGCCCTTAGATGCGCTATTGTCTTCATGAATTTAAGGTCTTACGCCATCTCAGGGCATTTGTTGATAGGAGGTTTAATTTGTGGAAGACTAGTTTTCGGAGCGGGAGTGTCTTTGACTGAGTTTTTGATGAGGTGGTTGCGTCGGGCAAACGACGTTAAAAATAGCGCTTCTTGGGAGGCAACCCAAGCTTATTTCTGCACTTTTGTTTTTGCATGTTTCTTTGTTTTTGTGTGTTTTTGTGTTTTTGTGTTTGTTTTGAAGCTCAGAGTCTTGCTTTGGGGATGATGTGTCGAGGATCATTTGACTCAGTTCTGATTCTCCACCGACCAGCGACTTAGGGAAGTTTCTGTGACTCTTATAATCGCCTATTTGTAATGTTGACTTGAGTTGAGATTGAGCACGCGTCACCCTTTCCTCTTTACCCCTTATGCATAGTGCATTTTTGGTCATCGAGGGCGATGCCAAAGTTTAAGTGTGGGGGAGTGAATTGGGTATTTGGGCAGTAGTTGTCACATGGGATTACTAGAGTTAGCATGCGCATGTGTTAGTTGTATATTCATAGGAAAGTCATGTCAAAACTTTTGAAAATGTTTCTTTAAACTGTGTCTTTGTGAGCTGGCTAGCTTTCTGACTATGCTTTTAGGACATCCTTGAAGTGTTTAGGCTTAAACTGCTTTCATGGTAATCTAGTTGTTGAAAGTATGAAGGCATTAGTCACTCATTGAATCGTTCCACAAATCATCCACCTGACCTGAAAAAAGTTTTTTAGGAAAAGCCACTTTGAGCCAGACCGTTTATTCTTTACCCAATTAATTGAACTCTATAGCCAAATGGCCTGTATCCTTACCCGTGAATAAGTCTGACGAAGTCTTGATGTTTAGGGAATTAGGGGATTAGTTTGTCAAGTTTAGGGAATTTAGTGTAAGGAGCCAATTTTGGCACTGTTCCTATGCTCCAAATGGGGTAAGAGCAGTCACTTTTTAGGAATTTGATATTTTCGAGGATTGCATTGTAGGCATGGATTCACTTTTAAATTAATGAACTTTAATTGCTATTTTTCTTTGTGAGGCCGAGATTAGAATGTGGTAATGTCTAGTGAGAATCTGAAAGGTGAAAAATTAATATAGCTAGACCTCTTACCTTGCAAAAAAGAGAATGGGAGCCTCAGTCAAAAAGCGTAAGTGTTTTGCACAATAAGATGAGACCTTGGGTATCTTTCGAAAGAAATGGTGTTCTCGTGCCAACATGACAAGGAAAACTGAACTTATTTAATGAACTTGGAGGCTTTAGCAAAATTAGTTTTAGTCCTCCGCGTACTTCAAGTATACGTCAAAGCACCAATGTGCCGCGGCGGTTTAGCTTATTTGTACACCATGTCTACTCTTTGCATATGTTTAGATGATTGTTCCTAAATTGTGGCCTATTGAATTCCTTGATCCTAAGAATAGCCCTGAAGTTCATGAATGCATTAAGTCTTTGTCAGGTTGTTCCAAAACTCTCAAAGGAAAGGGACTATTTATCACCATTCACCATTCACCATCACCTTCACAAGTCCTTCTCATCAACGACTAGTTTATTTGTATATGTTGTCATTACTTTAAGGGTGTTGTGAATAATTTTGTCAAATAGTTTAACATGAGTACAAAGATGTAGCTTAGGGAATAATTTTCTTAATTTAGTCTGTCTCATCTGTGAATATCCCTTTAACTACATGTGTGTGCTGATTGTTTTAATTTCGTGTGGTGATTATTGTAAGTCCCGATGTTCAGTTTGCTTGAGGACAAACAAATGCTTAAGTGTGGGGGAATCTGATAAGTCCGTATTTAGACATGCATTTGATGCGTGTTGGGATCGACTTGTGATGGTTTTCCTAGTTTTAAGGTGTTACAAGTCTCAATTTTAGCTCAAGTTATGTTACCAGGCATTGGTTCGAGTTTTATGTCTTTTGGAGTCAAAATCATGGAATTTGAGGCCAACACCGGCACTTGAGAAGAAATCGGGATGATTGATGATGCATTCGAGATTGATTTGAGAGCTTTGTAGGTCACCGGGAGGATCACGATGAAGATTTGAAGGAAAAAAGAGTTCTAGGATTGGCGACGGGATCAAAAGAAGATGAATGGAGCTTAAAATCGGCGATCAGAATGACCTTCTGTCAATCGTTCAAGCATATCTCTTTGTAGAAACATTAAATGTACACGATTCAAAGTCCATATGAAAGATAACTTCAAGCGCAACAAATCATATGCAGACCTTTTCGAGAATCTGAGAGAAAGAAGGTGAAAACAGACGATGAAGTAAGATGATCTCTGCTGCGATTTCAGAATGACACCTTCCACCGTTTTGATCATATCTCTTGATTGGATGATTGAAATCGCATTCGGTAAATATGGGTGGATAGAGTACTTATTATCTACAACTTTCATGAAGGAAGAATTGCCAATTTCGAAAGTTAAGTAGGAACGATCGTGCCCTCAAAGTCAGGCACGATCGTGTTAGTATATATGTCCTAGCGACAATCACTTTTTAGAGATGTATGTACTTGATCACATTTAGAGCCCGTTTGGTGCCCCTTTTTCGGCTTATCTTGCTTATTAGCCAGCTTTTTCACCAAACACGTAATTTTTTATTTCACACGCTGAATTTTGTAATAAGCAGAAAAAGTAAGGTTGGAGTTACTTTTCTGGCTGTATTGGCTGAAGTTACTGTAGAGGATCATTTTAGCTATTTTTTCATATAATTTTTTATTTATTTTATTAATAACAAATATTTTAAATATAATTTTTCATGAATCAGCAGAATCAGCCAATACAGCCAATTCGACCAGAACTTCATAAATTTCAGCAGAATCAGCCAATTCAGCCAATTTTAGTGTCACCAAACGGGCTCTTAGTTTTTATATTTGATATATACACGGTATTACACTTTATGAATGATTGTTTTCGATTGTCAATGTTTTATTCATAATTGTGTTCCCTTGGATTTATGTTGTCAATAAGTAAGTGGGAGCTTATATGATATAACATAAGGTCCTAAAATAGTCCCAATCAATGATCATCAAGAATGGGATATTGATGATATGCGATAAGATTGGTATGTGGACTGCATCATACTTTTAGAAAGTATAGTTGATCTCACGACTATGAGTTCCTGTAATTCATGATGGTCACATAGATATTTTAGAGAATATTGGCATACCCACCGAGAAACCATTTGATAAGTTCTATTCATGTGTCTATGGGATTATCGGCGTATAGAGTAGTGTAATAGTCCTCCGACTTGAGGTCAATACGTACTACATGTGCGGAGTGATGTACTTTGACCATGACCAACGCTTGCACTCCAATCGGGGTAGATACGGCATGTGTTGGGTGCATCACGAAGCACATGGAGTAGTAGTTGAGCCAATAAAGGATTCATTCCTCATAATAGATTAAGAGAGAACATTCTACTTCTCATATCTAGATGGATCATAAAGTCATTGGCCAATGCAAAGATATATTCGTTTTGGATATCGAATATGATCGTTATGGATCATCTAGAAAGATTGAGAGACAGAGACTGAGTTATTGGGATAGACACTATATCATATTCTAGACTTAGTTGAATGTTCGCTGAATGAAAGGACCGTATCACTATGAGCTCTATATTACAGGGAGTTTGTATAGTCCTCGCAAACGTCCTTATATATTAAGTTTGTCTGGAGAATCGTCTAGGGATTCGCTAAGACCTTAATTTGATTAGTGCTTAATATATAAGGCCCTATGGGTCACACAACAAGTGATTATACCTTCCGGTTGAATTGTTAGAAGGAATTAAATATTATTAATTGGATTAAATAATATTTAATTCGTAATACTGAAAATGAATTAAATATTAGTTAGATTAAACATATTTAATTCATGAAGCTGAAGGAGAGTTCTATTTGATAGAATTAATTAAGTAAGATAAATTAGATTTATCACACTTAAATAAGATGTATTTATTATTGAATAAAGTAGATATTTTCTTTTGTAATTTGAAATTAAAAGAAAAGTAAATAAAATAAATATTAATATATAATAATTAGAAAGTGGCGTGCAGCCACATCTCAATTATTATTATTATTATTTTGTTTTGTTTTATCTACTTATTTAATTAATTAGGAGTATTGGTCCTAGTAGGATTAGAACTCATTAATTAGAAAGACTTTCATTGTGATTGAGAAACTAGTTTCGAACTAGTATAAATACATCCTTCTCCTTCATAATTTGTAGACCAGTTTTCAGATTCAGTATTAACAGTTTATTTCCCTGCGAAGAGATTTCCTAGTCTTTCTCTTAGGGAGATCTGACCGTTCTTTCGGGAAGGAGAAATCACGTGGATACCAAAGGTCAAGGATTATCACCGCTAGGCTGGAAGATCTGTAAGTTCTAACTCAGATCTGTCATTATTATCATATTCGTTATTTTGTCATAATCAGGGAAGATCTGTTTGGGAAAATTTTAAACTTCCGCTGCCGTACTTTCGAGGTACGTTACATCAATTTCCTAACAGTGGTATCAGAGCCAAACTGATTCTAATGACATTATACGAATTTTTATAGATATATTCGTAGGTCAAAAATTTGTTTTTCTTTGTATTTAATTTTTTGTCGTAGTTTGATTTCTGAGATCAAACACTTTTTGAACAAACCTAAGGATTTAATTTTAGAAGTTAAAATCTGGAATTAAATTATCTCCGCCGTGATGAGGTTGATCTCTTCAGCAAACCAAAATCGATTTCTACGGCTGGACTGGAGTCCATCGTTTTTCTCTTCAAACACTTTTATCATATTTTGGGGCTGCGGTCTCTTTGAATAATTTAATGTTATTTGGTTAACTTTAAAATTTTTGAAAAATTTAAAGTAGCAGAAATTGTTGCACAGACCCATCGACACAGGGTGTTATGTTTTTGGCTTCTGGATTTTTTTAGATTTAACTTGAGTCCTTTTTCTTTGAAAATTCTCTAAAGTCCTAAGTTGTTATAAAAGCTTCAGCCGTAATGTTGCAGTGCATGACAGAGTAGTGTTTGCTATGGACTTGGTCTATTTGCAATATAATTAAGTATGGACTACGGCTCTTCTTTTGGTGACTTGGACTTGGGGTTAATTTTAGAAATTAGATAAACTGTGAGGTTTTCATGAAAATTCAAATAATAATTTTTAGTAGAGTTCAGTTAGCTACGGAATTTTCATGACCTACGTTTCATAGATTATCACTTTAATGAGTTAATCATGATAATAATTATTGGATTAAATTAATATTTTTAATTAGATTAACTATCTTTGAGATTGTGAAAGATTAATTTTAATTTAACCATTGATTACATCATTATTATTTTTTAGCATGCTAATATTAATTGTTGTTAATGTCTGTTTATAAATTAGATTTATATTGCATGCTTTAATTTATCTGTCTGAGTTAGATCTCGTTAACATACTATTTGATAATATGTTTTAAACATCTTGATTAAATAAATAATTTAATACCCCGCTAAATGTTCCCCATAAATTAAAATTTAAGTCTTATCTAGGATAACGACATCACTCATCATAATTAAATTAGTAGAAATATTTTTTCGTTGAAGAATATTTCACCCAAGTGTTTATTCCATTCGACAAAATATAGAACTAATTTATAGATACATATGTTTGTGATCGTGTGATGGTTTTGACTTACTTAAATCAGCTCGAGTCGCCCAAGCGTCAGTGTTAATTTAAGGATGTCGATCAATTTAAAAATTGATCAACCAAAAGTTGCTTGGACGCAATTGGTCTAGGGACCTACCCATTATATTATTGCAGTGATCAGCCCAAGCTGGGACTGTAATAGTATGAATGAGGATTTTGGCCACTATGATTGTAAAACATTTCATGTTCCTTTTATTGGGGTCAAAGAGCATGTAAAAATAGTGGGAGCTAAATAATTAAAAGTCCATATTATTTAGTTAACTAGATGTGATCATAGGAATTAATATATGATTTTAATTCCTGTTCTATTTAAACTTCTCTAGGATTTTAGGAATGTCGAATTTATCATTGAGAAGTATCTTGGATACATGCAAGCTCACTGGACCAAACTTTCTGGACTGGGAAAGAAATGTGCGTTTAGTTCTTAGACAAGAAAATATTGAGTATGTGTTAGACACACCGGTACCCAAGATTCCTGAGTTTGCCACGTTTGACCTGACTGCTCGAGAGAAACACGTCACTGATGCTAAAACTGTGCAATGTGTTATGTTGGCTGCAATGTCTATGGAGTTGCAAAGGCAACACGATAGGATGAGCGCCTTCGAGATGCTTGGACACTTGAAAAGTCTGTTTGATTCAGAAAGTCAGACTCTAGAGTATGAACTTCTGACAGACATTTTCAAGTGTAGGCTTCAAGAGGGTGGCAACGTGTCTGAGCACGTCCTCAAAATGATTGGCTTAATTGAAAGAGTTGCTACCACCGGAATTAAGTTTGAGGATCGTGTCTCAGCTGCTATCATCCTATATTCGCTTCCGAGTTCATTTACTAACTTCATTGTGAATTATAATTTGAACAAAACGAAAGCGATCATGCCTGAACTCCATAACATGCTCAAGTCTTATGAAGCCTCAACCTCTAAAGGAAAGACTGTTCTTATGGTAAGCTCTAATGCTAAGTCTCGTTCTAAGAACAAGAATAAGCAAAAGAAGAAAGGTAAGGTTGGACCTACTCCTACAGCTCTGAAGCCTAAAGGTGGAGGTCATATGAAGCCAAAGGTTGCAAAGGATGTTTGCCTCTACTGCAAAGAGAAGGGGCATTGGAAGAGAGATTGTGAGCTGTATAAGGCTAATCTAGCCAAAGCACCGGGTGCTTCAAGCTCAGGTATTTTTATCATTAAATAAATATGTCTATAACTAACTCTCATTGTTAAAGTATTAGATACAACTTATGGCTTACACATTTGTAAAAATGTGCAGAAGCCTGAGAAGCAGTGTAACAGTTGGACTGGGTAAAATTGACCTACGCGTGAAGGCTGGAGCAAAAGTTGCTGCTGAACGTGATAGGATCTTATAGTTTAGATTTGCCCAGTGGTTTTAGATTAGAATTAAATAATTGTTATTTTATTCCTTCTATTACCAAGAAGATTATTTCCATTCAAATGTTAGACATTAAAAGATTTCTGTTTCCATTTTGATAATAATAATTGTTATTTTCGTAAAATGGTGTTGTTGTGGAAATGGTTTTCTTATGAATGGTTAATTATCAATCGACATATTAGATATTAAATGAATAAAATAAAAGGATCTCGATTAAGTAATCAGAAAAATTACTACCTATCTATGACATTGCAAACTTGGTCAAATTAATGAAACAAGAATAGCAACGTTAAATAAATTAGATTATTTAACACCATTTGCTTTTGAGTCATATGGAAATTGTGAATCTTGTCTTTCAAGTAACTTGACTAATAAACCTTTTCTAGGAAAAAGGACAACAAGCCAAAGAGTACTTAAGTAAAATTTCTGATTTATTTAAAAGGTCAAAGAATTCGATCATAATGAACTCTTCTAGAACACCTTAGAAGTCTGGCGTTTCTGCAAGGAGAAATAGGGCTCTGTTAGACATGGCTAGATCTATGATGAATTCATTTTCTCTTCCAAACATTCTTTTGAGGTTACACGCTATAAATCTCAATATGCATTCTGAATAATTTCATTAGTGCAAAACGTACTATATGAGTTATAGTATAATAAAAGACATTCTTCACATATTAAATATGGGTTGCCCTACATATGTACAGAAATGTGAACTAATCAAATTGAAAGCTAAAGTAACATAGAGAATGAAGATTTGTTAGATTGTCTAACGAAGGATTCAGTGGGAGAATTAAGTTGAAGAATGTCTCTAGGAGGATATCCTTCAGCTAGTGGGAGTAATATAGGAAGCGCTTCGCACCAGCAAATGATTCTTATGAAGAAAGTAATGACATGATTGTCTTTCCTTCTGCACCTAACTCTCCCTCTCTGAGTATAGCACCAGAAAACTCTCTAAGCATTGGATAGTCCAATGAAAGAGAACATCTTCACGATCAGAATGAACAGCCTGAACAAAATGCAAAACATTCAACTCTGCGGGTCTACTAGGATTCTTCATGAACTAACTAGGTTAGGCTTCCTCATGGAGGATCATGATGATGTTAAGATTCCTGATACGGATGAACCTGAAACCTACATAGAAGCAATATTAGATGTTGATTCATAGAGGTGGCAAGAAGCCATAAAATCTAAAATGGACTCGATGTGTATCAATCAAGTATGGAACTTGGTTGACTTGCCTGTTGGGTTAGACCCATTGGATGCAAAATGATTTTCAGGGAGAAAATTAATGCTGAAGGAAAGGTGAAAACATACAAAGCTAGGCTAGTGGCTAAAGGTTATAGTCAAAGAAAAGGAATTGACTATAGTGATACCTATTCGCCAGTTGCAAAACTCGACTCCATTTGAATTTTGCTTGTTATAGCTGCTCAATATGATTATGAGATTTGACAAATGGATGTCAAAACCCCTTTCCTTAATGGAAACCTCAAGGAGGAGGTGTACAAGGTACAACCTGAAGGTTTTATATCCATATCAAATTCTAATTCAATATGTTAATTAGAGAAATCTATTTATGGGCTAGAACAAGCATCTAGGAGTTGAAATATTAATTTTGATGAAAAAGTCAAACCGTTTGACCTCATCAAATGAAATGAGGGTGCTTGCGTGTTTAGAGTGCGCAACAAGGATAGCATGGTCTTTATAATCATATATGTTGATCATAGAGAATGATATCCCCTCATTGAAGTCCGCGAAAGAATGGTCATCCAAAATCTTCATGAATATCTTTTGTCTATGGTAGACAGAAAGAACTAGTAGAATTTAACTATTTTAGCACTAGTTTCATGTATGATAAGAAACACTACGAGTCACAGTCAGTATATATTTTTAGTCTCAATGTAATAGTAATGCTAGTAAATTCGACAACTAGAGCCTAGTAAATTGTTGCATTTGATGCAACATAGGTAAGCGTTTAGATACGTTAGTTCCTTAAAGAAATAAGGGTAGTTCCTAGCGACAGTTATCCAATAATTGTTATTGTGACTGTACCGGTGCATTTGCACAAGCTAAGGAACTAAGATGCAAAGTAAGGAACTAAAAAATACCAGTATGCTATCATGTTTTTATAACAAATAGCAAGATGAGAAGTTGCAATAGAATGCCTTCCCGTAGAGGACAATTTGGCTGGCCCTTTCACCAAACCTTTAAGATTCGAGAAACACACTAAACTTTTGAGAGTCTAGGTGTTAGACGCATCGGTGATTGGCACTAGGCCAAGTGGGAGATTGTTAGTATATATGTCCTAGCGACAATCACTTTTTAGAGATGTATGTACTTGATCACATTTAGTTTTTATATTTGATATATACACGGTATTACACTTTATGAATGATTGTTTTCGATTGTCAATGTTTTATTCATAATTGTGTTCCCTTGGATTTATGTTGTCAATAAGTAAGTGGGAGCTTATATGATATAACATAAGGTCCTAAAATAGTCCCAATCAATGATCATCAAGAATGGGATATTGATGATATGCGATAAGATTGGTATGTGGACTGCATCATACTTTTAGAAAGTATAGTTGATCTCACGACTATGAGTTCCTGTAATTCATGATGGTCACATAGATATTTTAGAGAATATTGGCATACCCACCGAGAAACCATTTGATAAGTTCTATTCATGTGTCTATGGGATTATCGGCGTATAGAGTAGTGTAATAGTCCTCCGACTTGAGGTCAATACGTACTACATGTGCGGAGTGATGTACTTTGACCATGACCAACGCTTGCACTCCAATCGGGGTAGATACGGCATGTGTTGGGTGCATCACGAAGCACATGGAGTAGTAGTTGAGCCAATAAAGGATTCATTCCTCATAATAGATTAAGAGAGAACATTCTACTTCTCATATCTAGATGGATCATAAAGTCATTGGCCAATGCAAAGATATATTCGTTTTGGATATCGAATATGATCGTTATGGATCATCTAGAAAGATTGAGAGACAGAGACTGAGTTATTGGGATAGACACTATATCATATTCTAGACTTAGTTGAATGTTCGCTGAATGAAAGGACCGTATCACTATGAGCTCTATATTACAGGGAGTTTGTATAGTCCTCGCAAACGTCCTTATATATTAAGTTTGTCTGGAGAATCGTCTAGGGATTCGCTAAGACCTTAATTTGATTAGTGCTTAATATATAAGGCCCTATGGGTCACACAACAAGTGATTATACCTTCCGGTTGAATTGTTAGAAGGAATTAAATATTATTAATTGGATTAAATAATATTTAATTCGTAATACTGAAAATGAATTAAATATTAGTTAGATTAAACATATTTAATTCATGAAGCTGAAGGAGAGTTCTATTTGATAGAATTAATTAAGTAAGATAAATTAGATTTATCACACTTAAATAAGATGTATTTATTATTGAATAAAGTAGATATTTTCTTTTGTAATTTGAAATTAAAAGAAAAGTAAATAAAATAAATATTAATATATAATAATTAGAAAGTGGCGTGCAGCCACATCTCAATTATTATTATTATTATTTTGTTTTGTTTTATCTACTTATTTAATTAATTAGGAGTATTGGTCCTAGTAGGATTAGAACTCATTAATTAGAAAGACTTTCATTGTGATTGAGAAACTAGTTTCGAACTAGTATAAATACATCCTTCTCCTTCATAATTTGTAGACCAGTTTTCAGATTCAGTATTAACAGTTTATTTCCCTGCGAAGAGATTTCCTAGTCTTTCTCTTAGGGAGATCTGACCGTTCTTTCGGGAAGGAGAAATCACGTGGATACCAAAGGTCAAGGATTATCACCGCTAGGCTGGAAGATCTGTAAGTTCTAACTCAGATCTGTCATTATTATCATATTCGTTATTTTGTCATAATCAGGGAAGATCTGTTTGGGAAAATTTTAAACTTCCGCTGCCGTACTTTCGAGGTACGTTACATCAATTTCCTAACAGATCGTGCGTGAAGAGAAAGCACCGCGGAGCTACTGCCAGGCAGGCACGATCGTGCCTGGAGAGAGACACGATCGTGCCTGCCCAAAATGCATGTTTTTGCTCCAGAGGCACGATCGTGCCTGGCACCGTGCCTGCCTCCGGAAATCCCAATTCAGCTCAAATTTTACCCGATTTAGAGAGAGTGCCTAGTACGATTTTTAGAGGGCTTTTCAGCCTTGTTCATCAATCTTTTGGGATTCTTTGTGATGGAGTATATGGCCCGGGAACCCCCGATCCACAGACTCCTACTACTCCAATAAAGGCCCAATAGGCCCAGGAAGCACAACAGGCCCAAATCACGGCGCCCAGAGTACCAAGCAGCCCACAAATGCGCACCAGGGGTGCCTTCGGCCCCCTGGCCGAAGGCTCTAATTCTCACAGGAGGGTCGAAACAGGAAAACAAAGTTACTGGGAAAAACGGCGAAAATCAGTAGCCCTCGGCACCTAGAGCCCTCGGCACTAAAGAGGTCCCCGGTACTCAGAGCCCTCGGCTAGTCATCTACAACCGAGGGCACCTTTTCCGACATAATATCCGCTCCACATGCGTATGGATCACCGTACCCAGTACGACGTCCCATCCAACAGTCGCATTAAATGCGGCCACATGCGATTGCCAGCGCCAACCAGTTGAGGTGACCTCTCGGCCAATGGACGCTTGACACGTGTCCCTGTCTGGCATTTATTACTACTATAAATAGCACCCCATTTCCCCATTTGTAAAGAAGACAGAAGACGTTGAAAACGCTGAATACATTTCTAATATACTCTCTCTCTCTCTACTTACTTGCTCTGACTTCTCTCTAGTTATTCCCCGTAATAACCCCTCGGATAAGCTACCCCCCGGGTACACTATCCATCATTTGGTGCTCTCATTAAGAGGTCGAACAATCAAGTAAGAAACCCTCCCCCTCGACCAAACACAAAACACCTAGCTAAAATGGTGAGAACAACTCGTGCCAACTCCAGAAATGTTGAGGACAGGAACCTGGCCCTCGGCGAAGTCGACGTCCCCGAAGCCTCTAACAGGGCTCCCGGGGGCGGCGTCATCACCGGGTTGGACCAGACGGCTGTCGACGTACTTCAGCAGATTCAACAAAATGCCCCCGATGCCCGCCTCGGCATCGAGGCCAAGAAGAAGGACCGGAGCGAGAATCAAATTAGCCCTCCGGTCATCACCATCGACGTGCAATCAGCGCTCTCCGCCTTCATCCAGACGCTCACCCAGAACCCGGGTGCCTTCGGCACTTTGGTTCCCCACCAACCTCAGGTCGGGGAGAATATTATGCCTCCCCCTCATCCACGACCCCTCGGTAAACCGGTCCTCCGGATGGGGAACTCCGAGGGGGTTGTGGCCCAAGATACGGCCTCCCAGGAAGTCCAGTCCCGGGAGCGCCACAACGTGAACAAAGAACAGCTCCGGACCTCCGCCCTCGAGAGACTCGGAGGGGCGCAAGACCGCCGAGGGGGGAAGGCGTTCCAGAGGCCTCACGAAAGTGGCGGATCCGTCTCCAGGGCCAATGAAAGGCGTCCCCCTCAGGACAAAGGCAAGGCACCTCTCCATGCCAACGACGCCCGCCACCAAATCAACCAGGCCCACTCGGCCCGGGTCCATTCGCAGGGGGCGGAGGCCCTCCCGAAGGACCCCCGGGACGAAATCATTGCGGCCCTCCAACGCCGGCTTGACGAGATGGAGGCCACCAAGGCCCACGCCACCGCTTCTGCCCCTCATACAGACCTTAAGTATGAGGCAATGTTGGCCAAAATGGAGGAAATGCAGAAGAAGATAGCCGAGGGCTCCGGGGAACCCACCATACAGCTCCGGACCCGGACGCCGTTCACCCCAAGGTTATTGGCGGCCCGGATCCTGGAAAAATACCGAGGGCAGCTCATCAAGCCCTACGACGGAAAGACTGACCCCCAAGAGCACTACAACAGGTATCAAAACAGCATGATGATGGTGGGGGCATCAGATGAATATTTGTGCCGCTGGTTCCTCTCCACCTTAGAGGGGCCGACTTACGAATGGTTAAATCGATTGCTCGAGGGCTGCATTGAATCATGGCAAGAACTCGCCCATCGATTCTTGACGCAATTTGCGGGAAGGCGCCGCATAAGAAAACACTTCTCCCACTTGCTAACAGTGAGGCAGAGGAAGGAGGAGACCCTTCAAGACTTCCGGGAGCGCTGGAGAACGGAGGCTGATAAAGTTGATGGCGCTGACGACGGGACCCTCCTGGCCCTCCTCCAAACGGTACTCCGCCCCGGGAACTTCTCAAGGAGCCTCATCGTCGAACCCCCCCCCCCCCCCCCCCGATTATATAAGGGCCCTACAGCGGGGGGACCGGTACGCCGAAGCCGAGGAGGTGGAGAAATGCCACCACGTCCCAGATCAGCAACGCCCTCGGCCAGACGACAAAGGTAACCGGGGGTCGGGGGCTCCCCGCAATCATCCCAAGGATTCTGCCCCCTCCGGTGATCGCCCCCTGCATGGCCAAGCCAAGCCCGGGGGAGGCTACAAGGGGAACCCGAGGGCTTGGGCACAACCTGTCCTCCTGGAGCACCCTCGGACACCGTTGACGCACCACGTCAGCGTCATTCTGGATTTTGCTGAGGAGAGGGGTCTGGTGGAGCGAGATTCACACGCACCCCCGGAAGTATTTGCCATCAATCCCAACTACCCCTACTGTCGTTTCCACCGGCACCAGGGACACAAGACTGATGACTGCCATCAGCTGAAGACGGCCATCGAAAGGTTGATACAAGCGGGCCATCTGTCCCAGTTTATCCAGGGCCCGCAGCAACCGGGCCCCCCTCACCAAGGGCCAACCCGAGGGCAGACTGCGAGAGCAAATGCTTTGGTCAACCCCAACACCATCCCCCTCGGCAAAAAGAGGGAGATTGGGAATCTGGAAGAAGAGGAGGAGGAGTACCCCCGGTACCAAGAGAAGAAGCGCCACATCCTCATGATCACCGGGGGCAATACCGGGGGTGACTCTGCAAGTCAACGAAAGAAGTGGGCTCAATCACTTTACGTGGGGGAAGTCACTCACATGCCCCCATTAAAGAGGCTGAGGGAGGAACCCATCACCTTCACCAAGGCTGATCTCCCCCCAGTATCCTCCCCACACAGGGATGCCCTCGTCATCCGGACAGAAATAAATGACACTATTATTCACAGAACTTACATTGACACGGGCAGCTCCGTCAATGTGATGTACCTCAGCACCTTCATAGAGCTGCATCTGAAGAGGGGGTCCCTTCGGCCCATCAAGACCCCTCTTGCCGGCTTCACCGGCGACACCATTGATTCCGAGGGGGTCATAACCCTCCCGGTAATCTTCGGCGACGGCCTCCATAGAGCCAAGCTCGAAGTGGAGTTCGTCGTCGTCAACATCGACTGCGCCCACAACATCATCCTCGGCCGGCCAGCCCTCGAGGATCTCGAAGCCGTCATCTCCATGAGGCACCTCTGCCTCAAGTTCCCAGTCGAGGGGGGAATCGGTTACTCAAGGGGGAACCAAAAGCTTGCCCGCGCTTGCTACTTTCAAGTTACAAAGAAGGTTAGCAAGACGGAGTTCCGCGTTGACACGATCACCGGAACTGTGGAAGCGGAGGAAAGGAGGCCGAGGGCTGAACCAGCCGAGGAGGTAGAAGACTTCGCGCTCGATCCGTCCAAGACGGAGAGAGTCGTGAAGATTGGAGCCAAGCTCCCCGAAGACCTGAAGACCGGCATCATCAGCGCCCTCCGCGCCTACTCCATTGCTTTTGCATGGGGGCCGGAGGACATGCCGGGGATCAGCCGAAGGGTCATCACCCACCGCCTCTCGGTGGACCCTTCGGCCAAACCAGTACAACAGCGGAGGAGACCCCTCTCGGCCGAGAGGAGGGAATTTGTGAAGAAGGAGGTCGTCATGCTCCTCTCTATCAAGCACATCAAGGAGGTAAAATACCCCTTATGGCTGGCTAACGTAGTCCTCGCACAGAAACTGCCCTCATTCCGCATGTGCGTGGACTACACGGATCTCAACAAGGCGTGTCCCATGGACCCCTTTCCTTTGCCGAATATTGATCAACTTGTGGATGAAACCGCGGGTGTGAAATCATGTCATTCCTCGACGCATTCCGTGGATATCATCAAATATTCATGCACGAGGAAGATGCTGAAAAATGGCTTTCATGACTCCCGAGGGCATCTTCTACTACCTTGTCATGGCCTTCGGCCTGAAGAACTCAGGGGCACCTACACTCGGATGGTGGCCAGGATATTCCAAGCTGTCCTAGGGCGCACCATGGAGGCGTATGTTGACGACATGATCGTCAAGAGCAAGCAATCAGCAAGCCATGCTGACGATCTGAGGGAGATCTTCGCCATCATGCAGAAGTTTAGCCTTCGACTGAACCCGAAGAAGTGTACCTTCGGCGTCCAGGGGGCAAATTCTTGGGCTACATGGTGAGCCGAAGGGGTATCGAGGCCAACCCCGAGAAGATCCAGGCCATCATCAACATGGAGCCCCCACGCAACGTAAAGGAGGTCCAACGATTGACGGGCCGCCTGGCAGCCCTTAATCGCTTCTTATCAAAATCGGCGGAGAAGTCCTTACCCTTCTTCCAGATCATGAGGAGAACCGCCGGTTTCCAATGGACTTCGGAATGCCAGGGGGCCTTCGAGGAGCTGAAACGGTACTTATTTTCACCCCCTGTGCTCTCTAAACCCAAGGTGGGGGAGATCCTGTACCTTTACTTGGGTGTTAGCCCGGCAGCCATCAGCTCAGTACTCATCCGGGAAGAGGGTGACATCCAACATGCCATCTTCTATGTTAGCAAGACCCTCAGGGAAGCGGAGCTCCGGTACTCCCCCGTGGAAAAAACGGTATTGTCTATCGTGTGGACCGTCAAGAAATTGGGCCGTTACTTCCAAGCTCACCCGGTCCAGGTCCTCACTCACCAACCCCTCGGCGCCTTGATGAGGAGCCCCACCAGCTCCTCCCGAATGGTAAAATGGGCTGTCTTCTTGAGCCAATACAACATCGACATCCGTCCTAGGCCCGCCATCAAGGGCCAAGCCCTAACGGACTTCGTGACGGAATGTACGGCAAGATCAGCCGCGGACGAGGAGCCCTCGGCCCCTTCAGGTGATTGGTGGACCCTCTACACCGACGACTCCTCCGCCTTCAAAGCATGTGGGGGAGGGGTGGTTCTCATCTCACCCGAAGGCTTCCGGGCCTATTATGCAGGTTGTTTCTCCTTCAAAGTCTCCAACAATGAGGCCGAATACGAGGCCCTCCTCTGTGGCCTTCGGCTGGCAGCTAACATGAAGGCCCGACAAATTCACGTCAAGTGCGACTCCAAGTTAGTCGTCGGCCAAATCTCCGGGGAGTACGAAGCCAAGGAAGGGAGAATGAGACAATACAAGGAGGCGGCCAAGGAGTTGCTTAAAGTATTTGAGGCACACTCTCTTACTCAAATACCGAGGGCTCAAAACTCTGAGGCCGACATTTTATCCAAGCTCTCGGCCGAATCCCCTGAGCACATCTCAAAGATCGTCAAATTGGAAGAACTCAGCCTCTCTAGCATACATGCTAGCCCCATAATGCACATACAACAAAGGCAAGGTGACTGGATCTCGGACATTGTCGCCTTCATCACCACAGGGCAACTGCCCGAGGATGAGGCCCGCGCCAAGATGGCAAAACTGAGGGCTCCCAGCTACACTATCGAGGACGGAAGGCTTTACAAAAGGTCATACAACGGGACGTTACTTCGGTGCCTTCACCAAGATGAGGCCAAGGTGGCGATGGAGGAAGTGCATAGTGGCACTTGTTCAGCTCACCAGGGACCCTTCTCCATGTCCCGAAGGCTAATAATCCAGGGCTACTTCTGGCCCACAATGGCCCCGGATTGTGCAGATCTTGCCCGAAGGTGTTCCGCATGCCAACACTTCCAGAAAGCCCCCGGCAGGCCAGCGGTCAACTATGCCCCCATCAGCACATCCATACCCTTCGCTCGATGGGGCATAGAGCTTGTGGTCCCTCTGCCGAGGGGTACCTCCAACAACAGGTACATCATTGTCGCCATCGATTACTTCACCAAATGGGTGGAAGCGGAGCCCCTTGCCAGCATCACTGAGGCCAGGTGCCGTCATTTTGTTCTCAAAAACATCCTCACCAGGTTTGGCGTCCCTCAGCAAATCATCTCCGACAACGGGACTCAGTTCGAGGCAGCCCCCTTCTGTGCCCTCCTAGAGGCATGGGGCATCAAACACACCTTCTCATCCGTTGCCTACCCTCAGGGCAACGGTCAAGTGGAGAACGCCAACAGGACCCTGCTCGAAGGCCTAAAGAAGAAACTGGAGGCCGAGGGGGGTGGCTGGGTAGAAGAGCTCCACAACATCTTATGGGCCTACCGTACCACCCCTCAGCGGGCAACTGGCGAGACACCCTTCTCCCTTTGCTACGGATTTGAAGCTAAGGCCCCCACTGAGGTAATTCTTCCAACCCGAAGGGTCACACATAATGATCCAGAGGCCAACGACGCCAATATGGCCCTCGATCTCCACCTTATTTCAGAACGCCGAGAGCAAGCCTTCATACGCGCAGAGAACTACCGAAGGCAAGTGAAGAGTTACATTGACGCCAAGGTTCGCTTCCGGGAATTCCAAGTGGGGGACTATGTCCTTCGAAGAAGGGAAGCAAACCAACCAACCGAGGGCGGAAAGATGGCACTAAAGTTCGAGGGCCCCTACATCGTGGCAGCCATCATCAAACCAGGAACTTACAAGCTAAAACGCCCTAATGGGATTGAAGTCCCTAGGCACTGGAATCTACATCACTTAGTTAAATTTTATCAATAACATCAGAGCAGCCAAGCCCTCATAACTAGTGAATGTATTATTTTACGGCCCAAGGCCTAAAAATTCTGAAGAACGAAGGCATTTTGAAGACACCAAGAACATGGAACAGGGTTCTTACGAAGGGCCAAGCCCTCATATAACCCCCTGGCCCAAGGCCTTACCACAAGGAAGAACCCTCGGCACTTGATGCCGAGGGTAGACAATACTATCACCTACAACAAAAAAGTGCCAACTGTCCTCAAATGGAGACCCCTCGGCACCCGGTGCCGGGGGGACACACCACTGACAACTTCCAACAAATAAAGGAAAAACACCAAGTGTTCCCACAGAAGACCCCTCGGTACCAAGTACCGAGGGTAGACAGTACAATCACCTGCGACAAATGAAGAAAAAACATCAAGTGTTTTTCACAGAAGAGCCCTCTGTACCAAGTACCGGGGGCTGTACACCGAAACAAACACCAAGTGTTGTTTCTAAAGCCGTACCCCTCGAGGACGCCTATACTGAAGGCACCACCTCTCGGTGCCGGCAGCACGTAGTGCCCCCAGCCATTTGCAACCAGTGTGCAAATGAAAACCCTTCCCTGAAACGCTTTTAACGTCATTACCCCAAGGGTATGACACGCACGAGAAATGCCCAGGATTCGACTTTCAAAAACAGAACGCTTTCCGCGCCATTTCCCCAAGGGATTGGCAGGCATGTGAAAATGCCCAGGATTCGACTTCCAAATCGAAACGCTCCCCGCGCCACCACCCCAAGGGTGTGGCAGGCCACGGACTATGTCTAGCGCCGAGGGGACGACTTTCAAAACTGAGGCGCTTTCCGCGCCATCCCCCAAGGGGAGGCAGGCTACAGACCACCATATCTTGTACCCAGGAAACGACCCTCGATCCCTCGGAACTCGGAAGGTTAACCCGAGGGGGGAGCTAATGGTGTATTCTGTTACCTCTCGATAGGCCAAGCCTTACCAAGAAACCAAGTTTCTTGAAGCCTTCCCTTCACTACTCAAAAAAAAAAATTGGGTGGTGAAGGGGAGTAGACTCGGCGAGAAATCAATGAGTACATCACTCCAACAATGCACAGAAACATACCAAGGGCTCCCCACGGGAACACTTTCGGTACCTGGAAGCTCACAAGTACAAAGGATACCATTCACAACAGACATCATCAACAAAAGACTAAGTCCACTCAATGATTGCCTCCGGCTACACCAACAACAACTCAAAACGTCCCCGAAAGCTACTATATAACAAAGCTATCAGATGGTGGCTAAACAAAATCAAGAATCACATCCGGCACCTCACTACATGCCGAGGGGATACATCCAAACAGTTCCCGAGGGAGTCTGCCTTTTTATGCTAGACTTGGATTACAAACTCTCCTATATCAACATTGGGGGGACATAACAAACAACCGAAGGCTTTTTGTTGCCACAAGCCAACATTACAGGGCAAAGGAAACTATCCTAAACCTACAACGCATACAGCGAAGGGTCCCCTCCTGAAGGCCAGCAGCAGGAAATACTTAGAGAAAATAATCTAAGTCCTAAACACTTTGCCCCCTGTGGGGTCACCAGTCAACCGAAGGCATATCTGAGACAAGGTCCTCACATTCACCCGAGGGCTCCTACCTCACACAACTACACTTAGAAATATTTTCTAAGTCCTACATATTTTGACCCTCAGTCAAATCTCCATGCTGCCCGAGGGGCCATACGCTTGAAGGCTTGGTGAAGCTACACTTAGAAAATTTTTCCAAGTCCTAACTATTTCTGGGCCCTCGGTCATACATCCAGTCAGCGAAGGGTACCCAACTACCGAAGGCTAGACTGTATTCAAACACTTAGAAAAATTCTTCTAAGTCCTAAACACCTCGCCTCCGATTACCTCATGAAGGCTACACAGAACCAGAGGGAAAGAATTGGCCGGGGGCCAACAGATGAACAAACACTTAGAAATATTTCTAAGTCCTGAACATTGTGCCCTCGGTGAAATGTCCAGATGACTAAATAGGCCTAGTGGCCGAGGGCTACAAGAGGCACTATACTTGGAAGAATATATCCTAAGTCCTAACACACATTCAGAAAAACGAAGGCATGCATTCAGAAAGGACGAGGGCATACATTCAAGGAACAACAATTAAAGGGAACGAATTATATACAAAAAGCCTGAAGGCAAGCATTCATTCATTGAGGGGAGAAAAAAATTGAAGTGTACATTACAAAAGGGGCCGAAGGCCAAGGGCATACAATCATTCATTACAACCAGATTGTTCAGAATTTGTTGAATGCAAATTAGATATTAAAATCCCCGATGGCAGCCTCTTCCAAAGGCTTTGAAGTGACCTCTGTGCCGGCCTCAGTATCGCCCCCCTCGGCCTCCTTCATCAGCTCCGTATCTTCCAGGTCGGGCCTCTCGACATCCGAGGGGAGAGGAACACGGACATCTGGCTGCAGGGGGAAGTCTGTATGCCGCCAGGTCAAAGTCTTTCTGCTCGATCTTCAGATGACGGGCCATCCTCCGGTAGATGAGGGTTTGAGTAAAAAACTCACCCCCATCATAATATTGTTTGCCCTTTCGGGAAACCCATTCCACACCGGGCCCGTTACACCATTCGTCGACGGAGGACTCCATGACCGAGGACAGCCATTGTTTATGCTCCTCTGCTCTCCACCCCCTGCCAAAAATCCAGAGACGGCGTCCTCTCGGGCCTTCGCGACGGCATCCGCCTTGGCGGCCTCGGCCTCCTTAGGGGCTCTCTCGAGGGCTTCAGCTGCGAACCTCTCAGCCTCGGCCTTGCCCCGGTCTGCGGCGTCATCTGCCGAAGGCTCTCCTCCAGCATAGCCATCTGCCTTGCGCAGACGCCACTCCTCCAGCCTCCGGGCCTGTTCACCGAGGGCAATGCAAGTCTGCAAGTTATAAAGAAGTTAGGAAAGCCGTACATTATTTCCTAGCACAAAGAAAAACAGTAACCAGTCAAAAACTTACTGTGAGGGAAGACCGGAGGATCTTGTCCTCGAGGGCCAGGTCATCATCAGCCCCGAGGGCGACTCTGTCAATCTCGGGGGTCATGCCCCTCAGAAGTACCCTCGGGTCCGCCGTGCAGTTCATCACGGTTGTTCCTACCGGGAGAGAAACCATCAGGACCTCAGAGGATGGCTCCCGGACACCCCTCGGCACTTCCGCCACCGGCATCTCCACAGGTATCCCGGAGGCGGGGCAATCGTCTACAATGACCACCGGGGGATCCTTCTTCCCGACATCTCCCGTTTTTGGCCTTTTGCCTTCGGGAGCCTTGCCCGCAGCCTTTCTCTTCGCAGCGGCGGCAGTGTCAGCATTTGGGACCGCCGACGGCCCCTCCGGCTTCTTAAAGAAGTCACCGGCGGGTTTAGGGACGCCAGCATCCGTCCCCTTCGGGACCTTGGAAGATTTCTTCTTCTTAAGGTCAGCAAGCCCTCTGACGTTCATCATATTGACCGGGATACCTGCAACACAAGACGGGGTTAGGCCGATGGGTCATTAACAGATGGCATGAAAGTACAAAAAAAAAACTATGTGCTAAAATACGAAAGTAAGGGTGCCCCCAGCTGCTACCTCCGGAAGCTCCCTCAAATGCCGGGTACTTTTCATCCGTTTCCCCAGGAAGCGATACCGCCGGAACCCGAGGGTGTAGAGGTCCTCCTCTTGAGTGCACTCCTTGATGGCTATATTCTTATCTCGGCCCTCCGGGATCTTGGCCAGAATCCTCTCATTCTTCTCGAAGGCGGCGCTCCTCACTTTCTCGTGCCTCCTGAACCAGTCACGCAGTTCCCTCGGGAAGGGGCTCTCAGCTAACTTTACGTAGCACCATCGGTCTTTCCACCCTTTGTTTGAGGAGGGCGCATCAGTAAACAGCTTGAACAAGGCCACCTGCTGCAAGTTTGCGAAGCCCTCGGCATTCGCATGCCCCCCGACACAGATTAAAACTTTGAAAGAAGAGGTCCAGGCTAGGCGTTACCCCCCGGGATTTGCAGAGATGGAGGAAGCCCGCGATATATGAGTGGCTGTTCGGCGTCAGCTGGCAGGGGACCAAACCCATGAACCGAAGGTATTCCCGAAGGAATGGGTGTAGGGGGAACCGGAGCCCCATCGATACGGAAATGATGTGCACTGCAATACAGCCCTCGGCAGCCCGGGAGAGGACGTCATCGGGACCCGGCGCCACCACTACGGCTGAGGGACCCACGTGTAACTGGGTGACATAGAGGCCCGCCTCATCAGCTTTCGACCTTATCTCTAAGGCGGCGGTATTCAAGTAGGAATACCCCTCGGGCATATCGAGGGGCTTTCCTTGGTCTGCAATGCTGCCTTTCTTCTTGGAAGCAGCACCCTTCGCCTTCTTTTTCCCGGGGCCACCCGGATGGGAATCGCATTCAACGGCCGAGAGGTGCTGGCCTCATCAGTGCCCCGAGGGGGGAGAACAGCGACGGTGACCCTCACGCCCTCTTTCTGCGCTTCTTCCTCAGCTACTTGCCAGGCGAGGGCCAGCTCTTCGTCCTCGCATTCCTGTTCGAAGCCCTCGGCTTCCACCTCGGCGACGAGGGCTTTCTGCAGCTCCATCGCGACAACGGCATCTTGTCCCACTGAGGGCTGTTTGCTTGTGGACTCCACGTCCGAGATGATTTCCTCCTCCATCGAGGGCGCCCCCGAGATATCTTGAGAGTCGCTTTGTGAAGATATCGTCTGTGCTAGCTCAAGGGCTCGGATATACTAAGTGCTCTAAGCTAAAATTCCTAAGTATAGGTCTTAAGTCCGCTAAGCACAGCTAGGTAAAAAGGGTGGAGGACAAGTGAGGAACTGACCTTGAAACGGGAGTTAGATCGAAGGCTGCTGTTTCTCTCTCTAGGAATTTGGGCAGAGCTTCGCTACAATAATATCGCACAGGGTAAAGCGGCCTGGCCATGGGGTATTTATAGGCGCGTTGATCCGGGCTTGGGCCTGAAAACCGGGCCTCCGGTCACCAGGCCATCATTACAAACCGTGGTTTCGCCCAATCGGTGACACCCGCCCACGGGCAGCCAACGAGCACGCGCCACGTGGAAGCCCCCCCAACGGCTATATTTTGACGTTAGGTATTCCAACGGCTATATTCACAACGACTATATTTCCAACGGCTATATCCTAGGAGCTCCCGGCTATATTTAGCAGCCCACTCCTTCATCAACCAGGGAACTAGCCCCCGGGCTTTTTGCTTCACTCCGCTTCCTCAAGAAGAGCCCCCGGGTACATTTACCCAGAGACGCTCCCGGTTTGTGCCCCACACACTACATGACAAATGCCTTCGGGCCCACCCCCTCAGAAGTCCACGGCTTCATAACAGGCACACCTCTCGGGGATCCCCCCTCAGCGCTTTGAGGGCCGGGTAGCCCCCGGGGAGTACGCCTCATTGACAGATAGCCTACGGCACATAGGTAATGGGAGCCCTCGGATACACTCCTCACCAACTAATCAACAAACAGGGGACACCCCGGTAACACTTCAACTACTACTCACATTCATCACACCCTCGATCCCCAGATTGAGGGACTCCCCTTCGGCACCTCCCAGGATATCAACAGCACGCCTCCGGCTAATCAACACATGCGCCCTCAGAACAAGGATAGCCTTCGGCATCAGCATTGTACTCCATTTCGAACCAGTGCTTCACGTTTTCGATTCATCATTGGGGGAATTCGTTGCACTCTTTTTCCCTCATTAGGATTTTTTCCCACAGGGTTTTTCCTAATGAGGTTTTTAACGAGGCATCCCCCCAAAATGAAACGAAAAGTGTCAGCCTTCGGCCCAAAACAGCAACATGATTACTCTACTCCTTTTCACCACTTTGCAAGTGCCTCAAGGAGTGGGGGACTGGAGAACCCCCTCGGGAAAAATCACAAAAATCACAAACATGACCCCTCCAGTTCCGACATGTGGGTAACTGAGGGACTACCCTCGGCAGAATAAACAAACAGCAAACTACCCACAACTCTACAAACTACAACGGAACAACGGCAGAGGTCAAACACAATTACTCCTTTTCCCTCAAGTACCTTTCGGCAAAAGGAGCCATATACTCCTGATGGAGTATATGGCTCGGGAACCCCCGGTCCACAGACTCCTACTACTCCAATAAAGGCCCAATAGGCCCAGGAAGCACAACAGGCCCAATAAGCCCAGGAAGCACAACAGGCCCAAATCACGGCACCCAGAGTACCAAGCAGCCCACAAATGCGCACCAGGGGTGCCTTCGGCCCCCTGGCCGAAGGCTCTAATTCTCACAGGAGGATCGAAACAGAAAAACAAAGTTACTGGAAAAAACGGCGAAAATCAGTAGCCCTCGGCACCTAGAGCTCTCGGCACTAAGGAGGTCCCCGGTACTCAGAACCCTCGGCTAGTCATCTACAGCCGAGGGCACCTTTTCCGACATAATATCCGCTCCACATGCGTATGGATCACCGTACCCAGTACGACATCCCATCCAACAGCCGCATTAAATGCGGCCACATGCGATTGCCAGCGCCAACCAGTTGAGGTGACCTCTCGGCCAATGGACGCTTGACACGTGTCCCTATCTGGCATTTATTACTACTATAAATAGCACCCCATTTCCCCATTTGTAAAGAAGACAGAAGACGCTGAAAACGCTGAATACATTTCTAATATACTCTCTCTCTCTCTCTACTTACTTGCTATGACTTCTCTCTAGTTATTCCCCGCAATAACCCCTCGGATAAGCTACCCCCTGGGTACACTATCCATCACTTTGTAAGTTCCACCTTTTTAATTAATGACAATTAATTCTTTTCTTCCCAATTCTATTGATTATTCAATTATGAATTGTGAGTAATTTTAATTAGGGATTTGGGATTGATGAAGGGATTGATCATGATGTATGTATAGATTCTTGATGGTTTAATTGCATGAATGTCGTTTAATTTGTGTTTGAATAATTTAACTGATATCTCTTGTAACCTGGAACCGCGGTTAGAATTACAATTGCATGTAGAATAAGTTAAGAAAGATCTAATTTATTCTAGGACATATTCACACACTTAATCGCTCGCTAAGTGATTAGTAGCGATTAAGGGGCCCTAATCTCGCTCGTCTTGGCAATAATTTAGGATCCTGTCGCATGAGAGATCAGTCTGGTCCCCCAAATTATTGCACTCTACGCTGCGAGAGCGGTAAGAATTTAGTAATGATTAGCTAGGCTCAATTGAATTAATTTCATGTAATTAGGCCTGATCTGCCAGAAATCTGGTTACCCCGGAATCAATCCATGTTCCCTTCGTCATTAATTATAAAGAACCCCCTAGGTTAATCGTTTTATTCGCATTTTTATTTTCCAGCAACCAATCTCGCACGACGCATTTTTATTTATTTCTTTTTAATCGCTGAATTTAGTTAATCTTTGATTCCCTTTTGTCCGTCCCTGTGGAGATGATACTCGTACTTACACCACTATATTACAATCTATTTTAAGTGCGAGAAAACATCACATAATACGGCGAGGCCGTTACTTGGGAGAATTTCCGGCATGAATTCTTTAGACAATACTACTCCGACTTTGAGGTGAACTTGAAGAGGAGGGAGTACACAAACTTGATGCAAGGAGATGGATGCACGGTGAAGGAACTTGAGCACAAGTTCACAAAACTTGCTGAGTTTATACCGAAATACATTTGTGACGAGAACCGGATGGTGAACCACTTCTGGGATGCCTTGAACCTTGACATATGTGAGAGGGCAACATAATTGCCTAATATGACGTTTAGTCAAGTGGTTTAAAAAGGTTTGAAGGGGGAGAAAGAGTGTGAAGAAAGAAAACGAAGAAATTCCGAGGAGGCCAAGAAAAGAAAATGGGAGAACCAAGGCCCTCAAGGTTCTAACAAAAAGGGGAACCACGGAGAAGGCGGATCTTTTAGAACCCCTGCACCCTCGGCGAAAGGAAATCAAGGCCCAAGCGGGCAAAGCTCAATGTCACAAGGCTCAGGCATGAAAAGATGTAGCAACTGTAAGAAGAACCACCTAGGCAAGTGTCGTGATCCCCCGAGATGTTATCAATGCGGGGAGGTTGGGCATTTGAAGGTGAGCTGCCCACAACTCGGACGAACCATGGGTGCCGGGCCAAGTAGTGGGACAACAATGAGTAGGAATCGAACGGGGGCACCCAATGCAAGCTTGGGGCATGGTGGAGCGAGTGCAAGCAACAACGTGCCATCCGTAAACCAAGGGAAGACCCAGGCTAGGGTCTATGCAATGAAGAAGACGGATGCTTGTGCTAACCCGGACTCCATTGCGGGTAATTTCATAACTCATGATATTTGATTCCACTGTATGTATTAAATTCAAGAGGTTGCATGATACATGAACCCTGGCCAACTATGCCGGTTTGAGTAAAAAGAGAGAAGGGTAAAATCGCCTTGGGCGAACGCCGCCCAGCGTTGACGAAAGCTGCCCGGCTTTCGTCTTGAATTAAATGGGAAATACTATGGCGCTGAACGCCGGCCGGTGTGTGTGAAACCCGGCCGACACACGGTAATGAGTCCCGCGTAACAACGTCCAAAGGCGAAAACTGCCCAGCGTTGACCAATGCCGCCCGACTTTCATCTGGATTAAATATGAAATATACTATGGCGCTGGATACCGGCCATCTTTCACCAGAAACCGGCCGGTTTTTGGAATTAAATTCCGGAATAAAACTTCGCGGATGAAAACCGGCCGGCTTTCGTGGAAACCGGCCGGCATTTGGCTTGTTGGGGAAATCCTTCGCGGCCCAAAACCGACCGGCTTTGGCAAAGCCCGACCGGGTTTTAGAATTAATTGTGGAATTAAACTACGGTGCCCAAAACCGGCCGGCTTTTGGCAAAGACCGTCCGACTTACGAAACGAGAGCGGCCTAAGGCATGAAAGCCATCCGGCTTTCATGAAAAGCGTTCAGCTTTCACCAAGGTTGGTCTTAGGGCAATTCTAAGGTATGGAAACCGGGAAATTTTGGTAGGGTGTCAGATAGTCTCCATCCGAACCATGACCAATGTACTCTACGACCTAAGAAACAAGTCTATTAGTTAGAAAGTGTATCTTACATCACTTATGAATGTAGGAATACTAAAGATAAACGGGAGAGACGCAAGAATCCTTTTCGATACCGGGGCACAACGATCATTTGTGAGTAAGGCATTCGCCAATGAATTCAATGAACCACTTGTACCGATGACTCCAAACCTATTGGTATCCACACCTTTGGGGGATGACATCGAATGAGATAGCCATTATCCATCATGCGAGGTAGAAGTGGAGGGCCAAACCTTGACGTGTGACCTTGTACCGCTGAGTATCATTGAGTTCGATGCAAACCTCAGAATGGATTGGCTTGAGAAGCATCATGCCAGGGTTGATTGCTACACGAAAGTCCTTGAACTCGAAGGAGGTGAAGGGTTGACCTTACGCTTTGATGGAGATAGAGGCAAATCAAATAGTTGTATTATATCCGCTGTGAGAGCAATGAATATGATGAGAAAAGGATGCCACGCGTATCTAGTTTTGTGGTAGACAAAACCAAAGAAGAGTCAGACATCAATGATGTGAGAGTAGTGTGCAAGTATCCAGACGTCTTCCCAAAAGACTTACCGGGACTTCCACAGAATAGAGAGATTGAGTTCGTGATCGAGGTTGAGCCCGACACCAAACCAATCTCGATACCGCCATACCGAATGGCACCCGCCGAACTTAATGAGTTGAAAACCAAATTGCAAGAGATATTGGATAACGGTTTCATAAGACCGAGCTACTCCCCGTGGGGAGCGCCAGTTCTATTTATGAAAAAGAAAGATGGGACACTGCGAATGTGTATTGACTATCGTCAACTGAACAAGGTCACAATCAAGAATAGGTACCCTTTACCTAGGATTGATGACTTGTTTGATCAGCTCTGAGGAGCAACAATGTTTTTGAATATTGACTTGAGGTCGAGGTACCATCAATTGAAGATAAAGGAGGATGACATACCGAAGAGTGCTTTCCGCACGAGGTATGGTCACTTCGAGTTCCTAGTCATGTCATTTGGGCTAACAAACGCCCTGACGGCATTTATAGACTTGATGAACCGGGTATTTCATAAATACTTGGACTGGTTTGTGATTGTGTTCAGAGATGACATCTTGATTTACTCGAAGAGTGAAGAGGAGCATGAGGAACACTTAGTACTTGTTCTTGAGACACCTCGAGAGAAGCAACTCTATGTGAAATTTTCCAAATGTGAATTTTGGCTAAGGGAGATTGGCTTTCTCGGGCATGTGGTTTCAGGGTCGGGAATTGCCGTGGATAACAAGAAGATTGAGGCCATTACCGAATGGGAGAGGCTAAAGAATGTCAAGGAAATTCGTAGTTTCCTCGGATTGGCAGGGTACTACAGGAAGTTCGTGGAGAAGTTCTCAGTTTTGGCATCGCTGTTGACAAAGCTCACTCGAAAGGGGGCTAAGTTCGTATGGGATGACCGATGTGAGAAGGGATTCCTAGAATTAAAGGAAGAGATTGACCGAGGCACCGATACTTGCATTACCCAAACAGGGTATGGGGTACGATGTCTATAGCGATGCAAACATCCAAGGGCTTGGATGTGTGTTGATGCAGAATGGGAGGGTGATTGCCTATGCTTCACGACAGTTGAAGAAGCATGAGGTAAATTATCCTACTCATTACCTAGAGCTGGGGGCAGTTGTATTTACACTGAAGATTTGGAGACATTATCTCTACGAGGAGACGTGTCACATATACACTGACCACAAAAGCTTGAAGTACGTGTTTACTCAGAAAGAGTTAAACATGAGATAGAGGCGATGAATGGAGTTGATAAAAGACTACCATCTAATCATTAAGTACCACCCCGGTAAAGCCAACTTGGTAGCGGATGCCTTGAGCCAAAAGAGCTCATCGGGGGCATTGTTGACTAGCCTGAGGGCATTGAGAACTAAATTGGAGGTATCTAGTGATGGTGCCTTGTTAGCCAGATTCGAGGTGAGTCCCACATTACTTGATGAGATCAAGAAGGGACAAGAAACTGACGAAGAGCTTATGAAGGTCCGTGAACGCATGCTAGCGGGACCGGTTGAGGATTTCAGGGAAAGAGATGATGGTCTCTTATTGTTTCGTGACCGAATGTGTGTACCGTCGGATGACGAGCTCTGAAAGTCCATCTTAGAGGAGGCTCATTCATCGGCGTATGCCATGCACCCGGGAGGTACGAAAATGTACCGTGATTTGAAAGAAAGTTACTGGTGGTCTAGTATGAAGAGGGAAATAGCCGAGTACATCAGTAGATGTCTTACTTGTCAGCAAGTTAAGGCAGAACATCAACATCCAGCTGGGTTATTACAGTCACTTTCCATTCCTGAATGGAAATGGGAGCACGTGACTATGGACTTCATGGTAGGGCCAGTGGTGGAACCAAATTGGGAATCTTTAATACAAGTGTTTTTTAATACACATGTATTATTGAGAATCTTTAATAATTATTTGGGGGCTTGTTTACATTATGTTTGTTTATGGATGTATGTTAAAGAATGAATTTATCGATTGCTTCGTGTTTACTTTTTAATAAATAAACATAGCTATAGCGAGTACTATCATCGATAAAAGTAATAAAATATTTATTACCGCCACGTGTTTGTATTGATTTAAAATCACAAACGTCACTATGAATTAATTCAAGTGGTTCCGTTTTTCTTTCAACCGGTTTGAAAGACGTTTTCGTTAGTTTTGCCTCTACACAAACTTCACATTTGTGATTCACATCAATTGTGAATTTAGGAATGTGTTCCATGTTAATTAATCTATGTATAGAATTAAAATTAACATGTCCTAGTCTACCATGCCACATATTGGAAGACTCAAGCAAGTAAGCAGAAGGGATTTTATTATTATTATTAATAATAGTCATTACATTGAGCTTAAACAGCCCATCACATGTATACCCCTTGCCCACATACATTCCCGACTTAGACAAAACCAGTTTGTCCGACTCAAAGACTATGCGAAAGCCATGCTTGTTCAACAACGAGCCAGAGATCAGGTTTTTGCGTATCTCCGGAACGAACATCACTTGGTTGAGAGTCAGCTCCTTGCCCGAAGTCATCTTCAGGACCACCTTGCCCACGCCTTCAACCGCGGAATGAGCCGAGTTTCCCATCCACACCTTCTGACCATTTGATGGCTCAAAAGTAGTGAATAGCTCTCGGTTTGAGAAAATATGCTGGGTTGCACCGGTGTCCATGAACCACTCCTTGGAATTGGATCCAATGAGGTTGACCTCGGTCACCACAGCCGCAAGGATGATGTCTTCATCCTTTTGCCCACCTTGCACCAAGTTGACTTGAGAGTCCCTCTTCTTCTTGGGTGCCTTGCAATCCGCGGACTTGTGTCCATTTTTATTGCAATTGAAACATTTTCCGTTGAACTTTTTCTTGGAAACGCCTCCCTTGGGACCGAGCTTGCTCTTCCCAGTATTTTTATTTTTGGAGCCTTTAGCATGCTCCACCACGTTGGCCTTGGTGCTGGTAACGATTGGGAGTTTCCCATCGTTCTTCTGGTTATCCTCTTCAATCCGCAGACGGAGGATCAATTGCTCCAAGTTCATTTCCTTTCGCTTGTGCTTAAGGTAGTTCTTGAAATCCTTCCAAGCCGGCGGCAATAAATGGATAATTGACGCCACTTAGAAAGACTCACTAACTGTCATTCCTTCATCTCGAATTTCGTTGAAGATCATTTGCATTTCCTCAACTTGACTCAAGACCGTCTTCGAATCCACCATTTTAAAATCAAGGAATCGACCAACAACAAATTTCTTTGCGTCGGCATCCTCGCTTTTATATTTGTGGTCCAAAGCTTTCCATAGCTCCGTAGCCGTAGCTAATTTGCTATACACGTCGTACAAAGCATCATGCAGCCCGTTCAACACATAGTTTCAGCAAAGGAAGTCAGAATGCTTCCATGCTTCAACCGCGTTGAAAGATTGCGCATCCACCTCACCTCCGATTGCTATCGGCGCATCTTCGGTCAAGAACCTTGCAAGACCGAGAGTAGTGAGATAGAATAGCATCTTTTGCTGACACCTCTTGAAGTATAACCCATTAAATTTTTCGGGTTTCTCCACATAGTTGCTTGGCATGGTAACCATAGGGATTGTCCCTTGGTTGTCCAAAGTAGATGCACCGCGTTGTGAACCATTGTTCACCGGTGCTCCACTTTCAGAGTGAGTGTCGTTTGGCACGTTCTGCCAACCAACATTTCCAATTTCTTGTGAAGTCGTTTTAACGTTTTCTTACGTTTACGAAATCACAAAAAAATAAGTTCGTTCACCAAAGTGACAAACTACGATTTTAAGATTGTTTACCTCAGTAGAACAATCACGGAATACGTTTTAAGATTGTATCCGTATGATACAAGCTTATGCGAATACGTTTTAAGATTGTTGGCTGCGTCTCGGAAAAATGAAGAAATATTAATTAATAAAAAATAGATTAATAAATAAAATAGCCCAAGAAAACCCAGAATATAGATGGAACAGAGTTTAGCCAGAGCTCGTGCTATGCACGATGTCCTTAAAACGTATTCGTCGCCTCCCACGGTGCTAGGAGCGTTGCAACGACTGTTTCCCAGGATACGGTGGCTAACGAACTAACGTTTGAGCACACAAACGAGAGTTCCGGCGAACGGGAACAAAGTAGAACACTCAGGAATTTTTTCAGAGTAGCTGGAAAAGTTTTAGAGCTCAAAATATGTGCAGATAGTGTATGATTGCATGTGTTGTTGCAAAGCACCTGCCAGCTATTTATAGGAGGATTTGTTGTGTGTTAATTGGGTGTTAACCCCCCATCAGTTCTGGTGCACGATCAGAATACCCCCCATCAGAGTGGGAGCAACTCTGATTCTACAAGAATACCTCCACCAGAGGTGGAGCATCTCTGGTACGAAGCCAACAGAATACCCCTACCAGAGTTGGAACACCTCTGGTACGAAGCCACCAGAGTTCGAGCAGTTCTGTCCGAGAACCTCTGGTCCTGGGAAAAATAAAACGTTACGGGAAGAAATAAAAATTAAACCGTATCTTTGAATGATAGATTTTCGGACGGCATTCGTGTCCGCAGGTCGCCCGCGCACACGAGTCGCGGTTTTTCTTCTCCATTTCGAGACTTGATCGGCACCCCCCCCCCCCTGCGCGTAAGAGAGAGCCTCTACCTTTAGGAATCTTAACTCCTTAAAAGAGGCTTCCCTTTACAAGGAGGTGAAAATCCATTTAGTTTTCCGGTGTGGTATAAAACACACTAGAAACCCATCATTTTCCCAGTTTTTCCATTTCAACGAATGAACTTCGAGAATCAATTTTTCTCATTCACCCGTTTATCCGTTTTGAGCGTACCATATATCGAATTGTATCCCTTAACAAGGACAATCCGAAACCACTTTGACCCGACCCAAATCGGAAGTGGACCCAACTCAAATAATTGCCCCAAAATGACCATTTAATGCAATGTTTAACACATTTTTCCAACACTATGTGTGAATGGTATTCAAGACGCCTTGTATAGTATGGATGTGTTGGACTGTAGTTGACTATTCATACTGTACGGAAGGTTGTTGACGTGTCCGTGTAGATCCGGGGCGTGACATAAAGTCTCAGACTGATTAGTTGCTCATTATAAGCTCTTTTGAAACACTTAGCATGATTCTGCTTTGGTTTCATCCTCTATTTTGAGTTTCTTAATTTCAGTAAAGCTTCATTTAACTTCTCATCTCATGCACCCATTCCTCCCATATAATGATGCTCCATATATATTGAGAATACACAGTAATTTGTCTTTGAATTTACCCGGCCTCCACCTGCTCAACTACAAGCCAATTATAGTCAAGAGACATAAACAAGCACTAGAAGCACTCCCTCAATTCTCTATACGTGGTTTTTAGTCTTTTTTCAAATAAATGAAATTGCATTAATAGAAATTTGATTGTAAAAGGCAATAAACCAGAGACATTACATAATCAACTTTAGTATCATGAAATAGATTAGGGGAAAGTGAGTATACTTAGATAGTGATTGCACATACCTGTAATTGACACAAATTGGACAATAGAAGGCAGATTAGGTTTTTCACATATATTGCATCTGCATTTTTCCTTTACATCATCCGAACATTCACTCACACAATCTTTTAGCTATAATCGTGTATGAAGCACACATGCGCCAAAGACATGAGAAGAGAACGCCCAGCAAACACAGAGACTAAGGGGCACTCAACGTGGCGAATGGTTAACCAAGCACAAGCTAGGTCGGAATCCTTGAATATAGCCGGCGCACGAAGAATTTGGTACCTCATCGACGTCGAAGGTGTCTTCCAGAAAGAGCTCTTCGTCTGGCTTTTGGTCAAAGGCGATAGGGATTGGGGATGTGGAAATTGAGGTGACAGAGTGGCTCTCAGACTCTCTAAGGAGGAGAGAGTGTGTTGAAGGAGCGCTGCCGGACTCTCTTGGGCTTGTTGTTTGAAAGGTATTGGTTTGGTCTGTTTGGCAATTTAAAAGTAAGGATAAAATGGTCGAATGAGTTGTAGTTATGTGCTACGCATAGTTGTAGTCCTAATTTTGGCAATTTCATATGTTTGTGTCTTATTTGTAAAAAATTTCCCTGATAAAAAATAGAGAAAAATGTTGTTCTTTGAAAAAATAGGAAAATGACTTGGTGAGTTGAATGAGTGGTTTGAATGTATAGGAGTATTGTAAAAACAAAAAGAAAAACCTTCTCCCCTTTACCGATCGTAGCCTTGTAGTTTGTATTGCATGACAGTCAAAGCTTCTGGTATGTACTTCTAAGGGTGTGTTTGGGAGTTGGGTTTTGGAGGGGAGGGGAAGGTTAATAGAGGTTTATGACCCCCTTTTCATGTTTGGGAGTTTAAAAAATTGGAGGGGATGCTTTTGGAGGGCTTTTGTAATCCTTCAAAGCCCTCCAAATGCTTAACTTTTAAGTTCCTCCAATTTGGAAGGTTTTGGTGAATAATTAACAAGATGGTCATTTAAGCTAAATTAAAAATGCATATCAACTCAATGATTTGAATTCATCATATATATCTCAAAGTGATTTAATTATAATTCCTTCAAAAATCTTCTACTTCCAATTTTATTACTCCCAAATACAAAGAAGGGCTTCATCACCCTCCCTTCCCTTACCCCTCCAACAACATACCTCCAAAGCCTTCTCCTTTCATTCCCTCCAAACTCCCAAACATAACTTAAATAAATGTAGCAACCGTGAGCTTTCTTGCAAGTCATCCATTTTGATAAAGTAGTCTTACTTTATCATTATTATACGTTATTTTCTTGATATAATTTTGTCCGAATTATGTTTTGGACTTAATTGCTACGTACCATTCCATATTTTTTTCTGCCACGAACTTTTATGTACTATTATGAATTATTCTTTGATATAGTAATGTGAATTGCTATTTGAATACACGTATAATTTGATTCTTTTTTATTATATATATGTTGTTTTGTGATCTATACAAATTATATGTTCAAAATTAAACACTAGTATTTTTTGTCCGATTATTTTTAAAAGAGAAAAGGGTCAGATAGGGACTCGAACTTACAAAAAAATGTCAAATAAGGTCTTATGTAGAACATTCTGTCCAGCCGACGCCATTTGGGGCGGTTCTCGGTAAAATGTTTCGATGAAATTTTGTGAGAATGTTATTCATTAAGTCTAGTTTAATCATACCAAATTTCAGCTAAAACTTCAATCGGGAAGACATTCAAATAAATTTTTGAAGGTAACTGCGCTTTTAACTGCGCACTTATCTTCAAGAATTTATTTGAATGCCTTCTCGATTGAAGTTTTAGTTCAAAATTGACATGAGTAAACAAGACTTAATGAATAAGATGCTCAAAAACTTTCGTTGAAAAATTCCACCGGGGTCTACCCCAAATGGCGTCGGCCGGACAGAACCTCCTATATAAGACCTTATCTGACATTTTTTTGTAAGTTCGATGCCATATCTGACCTTTTTCCCTTTTTAAAAATACTGCATTCTACACGTATTCGTATTTGCACATTTTTTAATAGTCAATTTTTTCAACAATTTTTTGACCATTTTTAGTTAACATTATATTAGCGAATAAAGCGTATAAAACATCGATTAAATTGAAAATCAATTTGGGACGAGGGAATATGCAATAGAAAAACAAACATATAATAATGGTAATTTAAGTTAAAATACTACACCTAATTTAAATAAGAAAACCAGTACTTCACCCCTTTAAAATAGGTTTTTATTTATCGTGTTTTTGTTAGTGCTCAAAATTAAATCATTAATAAAATTAAAATTGTGTCCATTACAATTTATTTAGGCTTTTGAAACTCTAAAAGGAATAAACTTTTCATGGGATCAAAGTCTCAATTCAAGGAGGTTTAACATATATCCCAATGAGACCGGCTTAGATGAGACAATGATAAAGCCATTCTTTTCTTCTACTTTTAATAATTCTTAAATTAGCTCCCAAGCAGAGAATTACAAACCGTATAAAGCCGTTCATTAGCTGCTTCCCATCCAACAATTCATTACATACATTTCAACAACTTGAGTAAATTTATAATCCGGCCGCCGTGAATCGAGCATTTTACACAGCGCAACCGTATAATAATGAGCTACTCTTCGTCTTCTTCCGCCGTCCAACGGCGGCAGCCTGGCCCACCACCACCACTTCGTACATCAATGCATGCACTCCTTGGCGGTGGAAACGGTACGTGCATGTACATACTTTAATTCTTTGTTAGAGCTAAAATATACGGAGTATTAATGTATTATTTAATTAATTGATTTTAAAGATGTGTTTGGTCGATCTAATGCGCGTTTGAATTGGAGGAAAATTCCCCCAACTTCTATATAATAAGGAGTAGCTCAAAATTTTCCCATTTCATTTTTTTTTGTTTCACATTTTTATATTAAAAGACTTCCATTTTTTTAATGAAATGAGTTTCATCCTGATTACTCCAAGTCCCCTCCCCCAGACCCCTAGAGTAAAAAAAAATAAAAATAAAAAGTTCTTTATTTTCCAAGGAATATTTAATTCTTTTATTTTCAATTAATGGAACAACCTTATCAAATAAATATTCCATCCCTTTTATTTTATACGCCTACTAGCTCGTGCAACGCACGTGAGGAAATTAGAGTTTTCATGGATCATTCAGCGTCAGTAATTAATACGAAGTATCTACTAGTACTAAGTATTTAGTATGTACAAAAATATTTCGGAGTGTGTGTGTGTGTGTGTGTGTATATATATATATATATATATATATATATATATATATATATATATATATATATATATATATATATATATATATATAGTCATTCTTCTGTCCAGCACTTTTCTATCCGAACACCGTTGTTTGGGGTGATTCCCGGCTGAATTTTTTGATGAAACTTTTTTGAGCATGTTCTTCATCAAGTCTAGTTTATTCATACCAAATTTCAGCTCAAAATTCGATCAGGAACATGCTCAAAAACTTTCATCAAAAAAGTCCACCGGGAACCACCCCAAAAGGCGGTGTTCGGACGGCGTTCGGACCGGGAGGTGCTGGACCTCAGAATTTTCCTATATATATATATATATATATATATATATATATATATATATATATATATATATATATATATATATATATATATATATATATATATAGGGGTTCAAATACAAAGAGGTCTTCCCATGCAAAGTGAGAATTAATCTTGTGCATTCATTTCTAGATCTAATGGCTCAAAATGAGCCCAAAGTGAACTAAATTTGATCAAAAATGCGGTGGCAATTACGTAATTAAAATGAAGTTTTTTGCCACCGCGAACAAATGCATCAGAAACACGCAAAAGTGAAACTATTCGCACTTTACACGGGATGGAGAATCTCTTTTTATTTGATCTCTTCCCTATATATATATATATATATATATATATATATATATATATATATATATATATATAGGGAGCGGATCAGGTGAGAATTGAGAAGTGCCCTTAGACTGAGAATTGTGAAGTTTAACTTATAGACTAAAAACACGAACTTTTAACTACTAAATCATAACCTATAGACCCCCTCGAAAATAATTACGACAATGCCACCGCAAAAAATAAGCCTGGAAAGCTTGGATTTTTTTGAACGCGGTGACATTTTCGTAATTATGATGGAGAGCTTTATAAGTTATGATTTATTGGTTATAAGTTCTTATATTCAGTGTATAAGTTTACTGCGTTGCAAGATCACATGCAAATCCAAGTGTTGAGATTACTTCTCACTTCTCATTTTAAGGGGCACTTCTCATCTAATCTTCTCTATATTCAAACTATATCAAAGTTGTGTTGAAAACACGGATATATTCAAACACGTAGTACTTGTATATATTATGGAGTATAATAAATTAAGTTGTGAAATAAATGCAATGTGATGATGATAATAATAATAATATTGATTAGTGTCATTAATTACTGAAATTCGAGTAAAATTTGAACATATATTACTATGAATGATTAACTATTATAATGTACCAGTGGTACCACTACAGATAAGAAATTACATTTTTATATATAAAATTTTTTTATTTTAATGATAAATATGTAATAATTTGTGGTTTAATTTGTGCGAGCATCCAGTGGCTGATATATTATTGTGGGAGAAGAAGCATGTGTCGGCAACAATATTGATTGGATTCACTCTCATATGGTTTCTTTTGGAAGTGGTGGAGTACACTTTTGTTACCCTTTTGTGCCATATTTCCATTTTAGCCATGGCATTTCTTTTCGTCTGGTCTACCGCTTCTGGATTTCTTGAATCCTGGTAATTAATATATATATATATATATATATATATATATATATATATATATATATATATATATATATATATATATATATATATATATATATTTACACACACATGCATATTTGCATCTTGTTGAAATTAAACGTTAGTTTTAAATTCTTATAATAACATAAATTATTATTATACGTATGTATGTAAGTAATGATTTAAAATGGAGGACTAGAGGCGTCATTTCCATTTCTTTTTATAATTTAAAATGATATATATGTCATATACTTCCTCCGTTCTTAAATAAGTGCAACAATCAACATTTCACACTTGCCGAGACACAACTTTGACCATTAATATATATAATTCTCCATTAGTAAAAAATTTTAAAAAAAAATTAAATAAAAAATATTAATACATCAATAAATAAAATGTAGTCAAAGTAGAACATGTGAATAGTGTAAAATTTCACATGTTGCACTTATTTAAATATTAAAATTTCACATAATTAAATAAAAACGAAGGTAGTATATTTGTACTTATTTAGTTGTTTGACGACGTTCTGTCTGCATTATATTATATAGGAGCCCTCCTGATTCTAAAGCTCTTGCAATATCAGAATCAACATTCAGATGGTTATTTGGGAAGATAAATAATTTCCTATTGACATTCTACGAAGTCTCTTCGGGATCTGATTTCAAAAGATTTATCTTGGTATCATTTTAGCTTATTGATCATGCTGTTACTTTATTATTATTATTATAATTATTATTGTTATTATTAATTTATTATTGTTATTATTAAACTCTGCGGGCACGGCATGAGTTTATTAATTTTGATCTTTTATTGAAATTCTTTGCAAGATATCCCGTACGTAGTATTTTATTTAATGGCTTTCTATCTTCATGCAGGCAATAACTGTCCTCTGGCTACTATCAATAATTGGGAATTTTTTCAATTTTTTAAATCTTATATACGCAGGTAAGAAGTGAAACTCATATTATATTGTCGTTTAATTATTTATATGGGTTATTCTAATATGACTACGTTTTTTATTTATTAATGTATTAATATATATATATATTGAAAAAAATATTGTTAAATTTGTCTGATTTTAATTTCTTGTGTACGTGATGTTAATGAGGACTATATATTTATATACACTTGCATGTTATTACTGTACTGTTTTAGGATTTCTGTGCATGGCGACGTTGCCCGTAATTTATGAAAGGTATCACACTGAGGTGGATCGTCTAGCAAGTCGAGGATTTCAAGATTTGAAGAGACTTTACAAAAAAAGTGGGGTGGAAGCAAAATTTAGCAAGATTCCCAAAGGACCGGTCAAGGACAGAAAGATTTATTAAATTCTCAATATACTCAAAGCTAGGATCGATATATATACATACATGTAATTATACATGCACTAATAAAAATCAGAGTTATGTACTCGAACATGCACTAAAATATTGTTTTTTTTTATTTTTATAATTATTATTTTTATCATAATTATTATGCACAGTTCATAAACTGTCGGCCGCAACATGAATACTAATTATACTACATTTTAAAATTAATTAATTAACTATAAGTAATTAATGAATTATTCCCACAATGAAAACATAACAATATCATACTTTTCGTTTTGTCCGGAAATCATTATTATATTTATTTAAAGACAAAACTTTGAAGTGGATGAAAATGTAAATTTTTAGACACGAATATAAATCCCACAATTTAATTTGTATATACAACCAACCACATATAGAGCTTAGCTAGAAATTTTAAACTAGTTTAAAGCTTTAAAAAGTGCAAAAGTTATACTACCTTCCTCCTACTAACGTTGATTGGTTGATGTAATTGTAAGTTCCTAATCGTAAGCTTTAAAATTCAATATGTATTTGAATTTCCTAATTAATAATTGTGTGTAAAAGGATGATAGATTTAATTAATAGAAGATTAACTAAATTATTTATCGGGCCCATAATATTGAGAATGAACTACCAAATATTTAGTTTGGTCATCATAATAATTATATAAACCCAATAAAATACAAACTAAAGACAAGAAAAATGATTGTGCAACCCAAGTGTCATTTTAACCCAACTTGCAAAAAAATAGCAATAATAATGAGAGACATCTTACACCCACTTGAGATATTCTACAAGCTAATTAGCCTCAAATAAATGGGGAGGGGGGACAAAATTGAGGGGGGGGCGTGCAAGAGGGGTTGAAGTCTCCTAGAGACAAATACCCATCCATGCATACCCCCATGTCCTACCTTTGGCATTATTCTCTGATTGATTGAGAGGTCAGAAGAGATGCCTCCCCACCTATCATTTGCTTCATTCGACCAACCCAAGAGAGAGGAGCTCAAGGAAAACAAAAACTCTCACAAAGTCATAGTTGGGGAAGAAGAAGAGAGGAAAATGCAAAGAGAAAAGGCTAGAGTTGAGGTAAGAACACAACTATTATTCTTTAACTAGTACTCCTTCCGGTCCTAAATAAACTTCATACTTTGACTTAACACAAATTAAGGAAATAAATTTGACTTTACTGTAGAGTACACTGTTGTGACACTGTTTGGCACTATTTTGCATTGTTTTGATGTAGATAATTTGCCAAATAAGGAAGGGAGAAGAAGTGTGAAGTTTATTTTGGACCTACCCAAAAAGGATAGTGTGAAGTTTATTTTGGACCGGAGGGAGTAAATATTTTGTTAATATGATTTTTAGGAAATCATATGGTGGATTAAACAAGAGGTTCCTACACGCTTGAAAGTGTAGAATGTTGATATAAAGTGTTGGTATTTAACTTAGAAGAGTCGTTGACTCGATAGGAGTTAAAATCATCGGAAACCGCCATTGAAGGAGAGATGTCTCGAGCTCCAGGGGGCAAATGCCGTCCACCTTTTGGTAAAAGCCGTCCGGCTTTTACCTGCTGTCCAACTTGTTCATTTTCAATCGGCCTAGATCGGGAATTGATCAAAGGGCTTTACAAAGGTAACTAGTTAAACACATCATAAGGTGATGATGACTGACTATATTGCTTATAATTAGTGAGTTGATTTCATAAGATTACCTAAGATAATTAAATGTGTTTTTCATGGATTATTAATGATTAATAATGCCAAAAATGAGGGGACTATGGTCTATAAAGAATAGGAGCATGATATCCAAATTTAGGAATAAATTGTGTATGATAATGTGTTGTGAATATGATGACATCCTAGTTAAATTAACTACGAAGCCTTATGATAAAATATACTTTTTACTTCATGTAAGATTATATGAATAAGTGAAAGTGATATTTTGAGTATTGAGAATAAATTATATTTTGGTTGGAAATGAGTTTGAATTGACTATATGAAATGAATTGAGAACTTGATTGTACTAGAATTAATCCGGCTAGTACTAAGATACTAGCCGTGATGTTAATATGAGATTATGATAGAATTTATCCTAAGGTTGGATTGTGAGAAGTTATGCCTTAAGTAGCCCTAAGAGATACTTTAAGGTGAAAATGTATGAACTCTGAGTTATATTAGGGGTAGATCTTAAAGGCTACTCAAGATGATTTGATTTATGAACTGATCCTAGATATAGGATTGGCCTACGGGTATTTTCGGTAGTCCTTGAGGATAGCCGGGTGAATTTTGGTAATAAGTAAGGACCATGACCCTTCTCGACTCTAGAGTGTGTGGTTGGATAACATGGACTTACAACGTGATCACGTGTAGGGGTGAAGTCCGAACCGGAGATCTTACGAGACTCCCAACAACGGTAACACTTAAGATAGGACCCCGAATGGACCATACCTTCCCACAGTACAATGGTTATGAGTCCAAGGTTAAGATATATATTGAACGTCGACCCGAGGACCCGATGAGGCCTCCGACAGCGGTGACAAGTCCCGTATGATTGATAAGACCTACGGATTGTATCGTATGAACGATGAATGAAAAGAAATATTAAAGGGGGCCGAGTGCCGACAAATTAATAAATTAACTTATTATAAAGATAATAAGGGGTAAAGATGAATTATCATTATTTAATGATATCACCCTATTTGAGGATCTTAAAAATTGAAACATTGATTATATACAGTAAAGTTGTAATTGTACTTTTCAAATGCTTCAAAGTAGTGACCCTCCCTTCGTGGGGGAGGCCACCTCGCAGTTTCAGGTAGAAGTTGAGCTTGCTACCAGTACTCATTTCTTCGGGAAGGATCTTGTAGTGAAGACATGGTTCATGCTTCCTCCATTCTTGTTTTCAAATTATGTGAATCCTAAAATATGATTTAATCTATTCCGATTGAACTATCTTTCAACTAACAGTTTTTGTTGTTACTTTTTTGCCTTATTTTTTTCATAAGTCAGTTTGAACTATATATTATGCCCATCATGTGTTTGTTAGAATGTTTCAATGGTAATAGAATTCGTTCGAGTCTAGAGTGTAATTTTATGAATAACGAATGAAACTCATTGACTACTTGTTTATTAAAACTTTCTCTATATAGTTATAGTTTTGTCCTCTTAAATTTACATTTTTATTAAAATTTAAACCTTCTAACCTTTAGACCAGAGTATGTATTTTTATTTAATAGTTATTGTTATTTGAGTAAAAGTTTTTTAGTTGATAGAGAACCTCAAATTCCAATCACTATGTATAGTACTTTGAATTGATGTAGGAAACCCAAACAATTGATTTGGGAACTCAAACCAAGGGCCTTGAAATAGAATAGTACTAGGGGTGAATAACAGTTGTTTTGTTGACTGAGTTTTCTTTGCCTTAATGTTTATTGCTTTTCAGTATAATGGATCAAGTTGATGATGTTGATGTTGTTGATGTGAACTCAACTCCATTCTTGAGCACTCTTTTTTTCAAACAATGGATTTCAAGTTGCCCTCCTGATTGTAAACCCGTTGTTGGTATGACTTTCTCTTCCTTAGGAGATGGTTTTCTCTTTTACAATGAGTATGCTTCGATGTGTCGATTTGAAGTGCGGTTAGGAGCAGATAATAAGCATCGAGATGGTACTGTTTTAAGGAAGTATTTTCTATGCAACAAACATGGTTTTAAAGAGGATAGTGTCAGTAACCAAAAGTGTGTGCTTAAATCTGAAAAAATGAAATCTGGTCAAAGTACATCTCGCCGAACTGCCCTAAAGAGAACCGGCTGTAGTGCTTATAAGAGAGTCCATTTTTATTCTTTTGGTTCATATGCAGTATACTATTTTCATGAGGCACATACACATGAGTTTACTACTCCCAAGAGTCAAATGTTTCAAAAGCAAAACCGTAATCTGACTATGGTTCATAAGAAATTTATTTTTGACAATGCAAAGCTTAATAAGGGAGCAAGTTTGTCTTTTCATATGATGAAAGAGCATGTTGGTGGGTATGCAAATGTTGGTGCTTCGTTGGTTGATTTTAAGAACTGTTATCGTGATTTGAAGACATATGTTAAATATGGAGATGTGCATATGTTTATAGACTGTTTTAAGCAAAAGATTGCTCATTCGAGTGGGTTCTTTTTTGATTTTGTGGTTGATGAGAATCAGAGATTGACTAGGTTTTTTTGGGCAGATGCATTATGTAGGAAACATTATGCTTTGTTTGGTGATATGATTATGTTTGATTCCACATTTAGCACCAAAATATATTCTATGATTTTTGCACCTTTTACTGGGGTAGATAACCATCGAAGATGCATTACATTTGGTTGTGCCCTAATTGAAAATGAAGATGTTGATTCATATACATGGGTTTTTGATACATTCTTGCGTTGTATGGGTGGTTGTCAGCCTGTAAGTATAGTGACAGATCAAGACCCTACATGGGTTTCATATAAATTCAAATATTTTTACTTACTGTTTGTGACAGGCAAAAATAGAACCGCTTCCCATATTGCTGGTCCGTTTTAACTCCTCTACATTGAGATAATATGCCCAACAATTTACAATTGCAGAAGGAATAAATTTTCTAGAAGCTAAGAGGAGCATATCTTCCCTTGTCAGAGAAAGACTCTCATTGAATCTCACTATAAACTCTCTATAAAAACGATGTCAAAAAATATTTCAACTTATTTCAAACTATATTGTAACCACTATAAAAAAATGGAAAGTGTGTAGCTATTATAATAATCAGTTTATAATCTAAAATAATGTAAGGTTATGGATTCTTACGCTTTCTCCATTGAATTCTCATAAAAGCAGTAATCAAGAAAATGCTTGTCGTACTGTTCTGTATTTTTGAAAAGATGAGAACTTGTGTCTTGCATGAACTTTGACAGGAATGTCATGCACTCTTCAGTTGCTCTTTTTTCCCTGTGCGTATCTTTCACTTCTGTTTCCACATTCCCCATTTCTATGTTTTCTGCATCTCTTACTTTTTCATGATTTTCCACTTCATTGGCTTTTGTAGTGTTGTCTTCATGTGTGCTTGCCTTCATATCCATTAGCCAATCAACAACAACATCCACAATTTCATAAGTTTTTGGATCATTAAAAATTTTATCAAAATTTTTTGTTGATTGTGAGCTTTGTTGTTGGTTGGCTTGTTCCTGTGAGTCCATGTCTTGTATTGGAGATATATGAGCCCTGAACACTACTTCAACATCCCTCTTTACAAGCATAAGAGTTTTATTTTTTTCCTAAAGCAATATAAGGACAAAAGGTAACATTAATAACTAATATTTATCTTTGTAATCAACATATCGCTTATTAGTTATTATCATGTACATTTACAACACATGATAACTTTTAAATAAACTTTACTCACATCTTTTGCTTGTCTCTCAATTTCACTATCTATTGGCATACTCTCTCGTATTTCAAATTTAATGTACTTCTCTCTGCTTACAACTATTTCACCCCCTCTCCTTACTCTTTCATCTTCTTTTTCAAAAAGACTTACTCTTTCTCTTGAGATTGGATAGTCATTATCTACTGGTATCTACTGGACAAAAGGTAACATTAATAACTAATATTTATCTTTGTAATCAACATATCGCTTATTAGTTATTATCATGTACATTTACAACACATGATAACTTTTAAATAAACTTTACTCACATCTTTTGTTTGTCTCTCAATTTCACTATCTGTTGGCATACCCTCTGGTATTTCAAATTTAATGTACTTCTCTCTGCTTACAACTATTTCATCCCTCTCCTTACTCTTTCATCTTCTTTTTCAAAAAGACTCTCTTTCCCAAACTCTAAAGCAATGGCCTGAAAATGCTGGTGATTCTTATGTTGCAACAACAAGACTTCCTTCCGATTATTGGTCTACATCTGTAATAGATGAGCCCTATGGAAGTTCTTGCGGGTCATGTTGACCTGCAACTGACTCAAAAAGTGCGTCGGTGTCCTAGAAAAATTCAAAAACGTTGGGAGTGATGTTACTAGACACGACGTGATCAAATGAAAGTTCAGTGGCATGGGGTTGAGGCCACTGTAGTCAGTATCACTTGCCTCAGAAAGAGACAGTAATGAGAGACGCGGTTCCTCGTGAAATATGATTAAACACCTGTCTGTTGGGAGACACGTGAGTGGTCTTGGGTAGGATTAAGCATGCACTGTTGGACAAGATGCAGCGACTTCTACTCGGGATCTGATTAAATCAGTCCTGAACCTATTTGGGAATTGTCCAGAGTATTTGAGCGGCTAGGAGTAAATGTTCAAGACATAGCAGACAGTTGAGGTGGCAGACTCATCATTGATTATTGTTTTCCTTCTCACTTGAGCCTTCTGCTTCCTAACTCTCATAATGATTACTCACTCACTCACTCACTTACTCTCGGCTTTGTCCCTTGGGTAGGCTTAGTTGGGTTTACTAAGCCATAGGAACATGTTCTCTCATTGATTTTCTCTCTGTACTCCCCCTCAACTGGAGCACTCGGTATGCTTTGTCATTGTTAGGCACCGGGGAGGATAACATTGAACACTCCCCCCTAGAATGTTGCATCCGTTGAGAGATTCCTTGCTTTGTCGGTGTAAGGCGCCAGGAGGAGAAAACTGAAACTCCCCCTCAAAATGTGCAAGGATTGATTGCTCACAGCTCGTCATACCCGCCATGTATGTGGAGCAATCTGAACAGGTACCACACATGACGGTTTCTCAAAGCTCATCATTTGGAATTTCAGCATGTTTGAGGATCACACAATGTTGATGAGTTAGAGGAGGCTTCAGTAGTTGATTGTTGATTGTTGTAAGATGACCATTGACGCGAGGTTGATTGAATTATCTACGATTTTCGGACCTCTACAGTGCAGCTTAGACCTTAGGTTTGATTTTGGAAGAATTTGAACAGATTTGCCTAAGTTTTGACCTTGACATCGGTGATTTACAAAGTTTGTCGGAAAACTAACGTTTTGACCCTCAAGGACTGCGCGTGAGGGAGCGTGAGAATGGGTTCTGGGGCATAAATCTTTTAGCCACATATTCCTTACTTTAAATGGAAATGGTAAATCTTTTTGGGACATCCAAAAAAAGAAATTTGGCCAACCTTTTCGGGACGGAGAGATTATTATTTGTAGAACCGATAATGAACTAAACTAAACATTAATAGTTTAGTTCTCCAACAAATCATAGCTAAAATCGTTGTCACATAAAGACATTCAATGTAGCACTCCGGCCCCACACAACCCGAGGTAGTTACTTGATGAGCCTTTTCCGCGCACTTTGTCCTCACTCGTGCGCACCCTGAGAAACATCTCAAGGGGTCACTCATCCCAAAACTACTCTCGTGTAAGTACGCTTAACTTGAAGTTCTTAGCGAATGAGCTCCCTTAAAAGTAGATGCATCTTGTTGGTATGTGTAGTAGTATTAATCTTTTTAAATTAATCTCAGGTGTTACATTCAACTTCAATGTTTAAAATTATAAGAAATATAAACACTCTCAATGTTGTCATCCTTAATTTCAAACTTCAAAAGTTAAGTTTCAAGCATATATACCTAACAAACTGAAAAATTAGTAAAAGGAAAAAAGACATTACTACAAGAGGAACCAATTATCAAGTTATCAACTCTATTAACCAAACTAATTTAGTGAATTTAATATATAAAAATAAGTAATTAAATGCGTAGTACTTTATATATACTATTAAGTAATAAATTTAAACTTAATTACTACGTACGGAGTAGTATATAACGATTCATTAACGTTTTACATGTTTTTTTATATGAACAGAAAACTGAACCGTTAATAAAAATAGGAACCGAATCGTTAATAAATACGGAGTAACTAATTAATGTTGGAATGGATTTGTTAATTCTTGATTTCAAAATCCTAACCCTCTTGTAGGATATACGATAGGGATTGAGATCCTATGTCGCAAGGTAGAGGTGTCTTGCAGCGACGGCCGGCCGAATGACGAAGAAGGCGTCTCGAGATGCGGTTCTTCAAGATCTGATTTTTTGATCGGACGAGTCTAATAGGCCAGGCACCCTACCTTGTAAGAAAGAGTTTCTGAGTTCGATAGTACTCATTCTTTTAGAAATATACTACTCCCTCCGTCCCAATTTAATTTGCAAAATTTCTAATTTTGGTTGTCCCAAAATGGTTTTCCATTTTCTATTTTAGGTATGTAAATAAGAATAAAGTTACAAATTTACCCTTACATTTACTTTTTCACCATTAACCTAAAGACATCTACTTTTAGAAAGATGGGCAAAAGTGTAAAAAACAAGCATCATTTATTGTCATTCCTTAATCTTGTGTCGGTTAAAGTTTGTAATTCAATTCGGGATGGAGGGAGTATCGTATATACCGTGTGGGCCCTTGGCAAAAATATGCACATGTGGTCAATATTGGAATTCTTTTGGTCAAACACCCAATAGAATATGAGGGGGGGGGGGGGTCCAGTCCGCGTCACTTCTACGTGGACTTGTAAATGTTGTTTCTTCAGCGTTTATATTGTTCCGTCCAATTCTTTCACGATTTCCACTTCCCACAGCTCAGTACTGCTCTAGTCAGGTAAAAACGAGGGGGGAAAGCTCATTTGTGATGGCGGAACGACACTTCGACGTAGACGGCCTCGAATCTCTCCTATTTTCTCCAGACAGAGATTATCTGATCCGAAACAACGGTGATCAGGTCAGTATTTGCGTTTTTTCTAACAAAACAATTCTTTTCTACATTAAAACATGCTGTTTAGCTAGGATTATTGATTTGTAATGTTTGATTTTTTGATCTGGAATGCTTTTGAATTTAGTGATTAATTCCTTTGAGAAAAAGGGTTTTGCTAATCACATGAAATGAGGATATTCTTCATTCAGCATAAATTTACAATATTTTCATGTAAATTTAATGTTTCATAAAACTACATAATCATAAGGGTTGCGGTTAAAATTTACTTTTAGAAAACTACTCTGTGTTTGCAGTGTTTGCACATGTGACTAATTGTTATTGACTAATTCAGTAGAGTGAAGTGGATCTACTGCTGTTGGTATACGGACTAGTAACTTTGCTGCTAAGAAGTCAGAATCTTTATTCTTTAGTAGCTTCTTGGTGTGTGATTGAGAATGAAAAATCTAAGAACATGGTTAACCAATTGTTTTATTACAGGTTAGCAGTAGCCCGGTCAGAATGAGACTACCTGTATTTTATTGAGAATGTTATACTAACTCCTTACCCCCCAAATATGATTCTTAGATCGGTGAGTTGCATCCTTAAAACTTTATTGATTTTATCAGGTCAAATCTGAATACTTGAATGGGAAGACGGTTGGAGTGTATTTCTCCGCATCATGGTGTGGTCCTTGTCGGCGTTTTACCCCAAAGTTAATTCAAGTGTACAATGAAATCCTTTCAAAAGGAGATTTTGAAATCGTATTTGTTTCTGCTGATGAGGATGAGGAGTCTTTCAAGGGATACTTTTCTGAAATGCCTTGGACTGCAATCCCATTCTCTGATTCTGTTACTCGTGACCATCTGGATGGTTTATTCACTGTAAGGGGAATACCCCACCTTGTGATCCTAAATGGAAGTGGAGAGGTATTAACAGAAGATGGTGTTGATGTTATAGTTGAACATGGTGTGGAAGGTTACCCTTTTACTAGAGAGAAGGTCAGAGAACTGAAAGAAGCTGAAGAAGCAGCTAAGAGGGAACAATCATTGAAAAGCATTCTAGTTTCTCCATCACGTGACTATGTGATTGCAGCTGATGGGAAGCAGGTCCGGCTTTTAAAATGCTCTCCTTTTTTTAGGTTGTCAAAGAAAGTGATCCTATAATTATTCTTTAATAGATACTAGTAAGTGTTTTGTGACTTTTGTCCATTAGAATACAGTTTTTTTTGTTTTGGTTTAGTTCCTTGTGAATTTCTTTTATGTTTTTCATCCATATAGCTTATGTTGTTTTACGCGTATCCAGCTCTCTGGAAATAAATTACTAAGTATTTAAATCGAATTGATGTGAAAATGCTAGATTGAAGAACAGTCAGCGATGTTATTTTGTAAATGGAGGTTGATGGAAAGTCGGATAGGGACTAAAAAGAAAACACGAAAACTACAAGTTGAACAACAAAAAATATATATTATAACCCAAAACCAAAAACACTATGTGCATGGACGATAACATATTTAGACCGTTATTTTATTATATTTTATTATGAAGTGATTCCTATGCTGATTTTATATTTATTTTGTCTTTATTAGGTACCTATTGATGGTCTTGTAGGCAAGACCGTTGGCCTGTATTTTTTTCTGTCAACATTCAGCGGATCCTCTGCTTTTACTCAAAAGCTGGTTGAAGCTTATCAGAAATTGAAAGAAAATAAAGATTTTGAGATTGTGATGATTCCCCTAGATGAGAATGCAGAGTCATTCAAGGAAGCTTTTAAAAGCTTACCTTGGCTTTCTGTTCCTTCAGGAGATAGAAGCTGTGAGAAGCTAGTGAGATACTTTGAGATCTCTTCACTACCCACCTTAGTCATCATTGGTCCAGATGGGAAGACCCTTCAGTCTGATGTTGCTGAAGCTGTGGAAGAGCATGGGTTCCTGGCCTATCCTTTTACCCCTGAGAGGTTTGCTGAGCTTGAAGAGATTGAGAAGACTAAAAAAGAATCACAGACACTAGAGTCAATTTTGGTTAAAGGAGATGCCGATTTTGTTATTGGAAAAGATGGAGCAAAGGTGAGGTACCTAAGACACTTGTACTTCATAGGTCTTACTAATCATCCCTGCATGGAACTACTGCATAAATTGGACTACATTTGTTAGATAGTTAAGCAATTCATAAATTTTTATACCAATAAAAGTTAATCTATTGACTCATTAGTATTGAAATGGTGTATAACAACTTTATCTTGGTATATATAAACTAATTATAGATATTGCAAATACCAGGTCAATGATATTAGGAAGGGCTCATTTATGAATATTATACTGTGGCACAGTGCCCCTAAATAAGTTAGTTAAGTTCATTTATGTTAATCAAAACTGCATAACATTGTCTTAGATGTGTCTAATATATACGCAGTATAATTTTCGTCAGAGCAATTCTTTTTATCGAAATACAATCCAGGCCACTACTCATTTTGGAGCAGTTATGCAAATGTCACACATAAACACACACACACAACACAGACACACTAGTCTCTAATATTTATAATTTGTTCAGTATCCAATATTTTCTCCAACCTCGTAGAGTTTTGTTGCATCAAGGAACACCTTTTAAATTTTAGTAGTTTTTCAAAATTTTATTTGTTGGTTTAACTACTCCGTATTACTTGTTTGGGACATCTTTTTGAAAAAGTACAATAATATACGGAGTAATAAATTAGCATTTCTTTTGTCACAATGCCTCTTTTGGGACCAAAAATACAAGGTTCTAAATACTCCCTCAGTCCCATTTTGTAAGATAATTTTTCTATTCATTCGGCCAACACAAATCACTCTTAATCTCTTACTTTATATATCAAATTTTTATCAAATTTGATTCTGGTTTTTGTGACTTTGTAAAGCTTTTAATGTAGTTTCTGAATATGTAATTCTTTTTTTCTAAAAATAATTTGAGTGCGGACAGGGATCTGTTTGCTTTATCGTCGGTCAAACATCGTAAACCGTAAAGTGCCTTATAATTCAGGATGAGGGAGTATTAATTTTTTGAATGAATAGTATTATAATAGGATACGGGCTTACGAAAAGCTTCAAAGTTATAGTTAGAATAGTTTATGAGTTTCATACTTTCATAAACGACCCAAATTATCAAAGAATATTCTTCATGTTTAGCATTGTAAAAGAAAAAATCATAAAAGAGCCCCATTATCATTCAAAAAGCCAATGTTTCCTGATAATTGAATAAAATGTCCTATCATCATTCATAATATAGTCCTAAAGGCCACGTTAATAAAAGTTAGCATTTGCCATTTTATACTCATCATTTGATTTTAATACGGAGTCCTTATTTCCAATATAATTCTTGAGAAATGCAATTTTTGGAAAGAAACAGTTTGGGAAACGGGTTCTTTAATCACAGGAGTTGCTTCGTATCGTTTCAATATGTTAAAAAACGTGTCCAAGGGAGTGGCTGACTACCTGCGCAACATAGGATATTCATGTGAATACATATTTACCATATACTAATTCTGACAAGTAATGGGAATGTTACACAGATTCCAGTGTCTGGTCTTGTTGGAAAGAATATACTCATTTACTTCTCTGCTCATTGGTGCCCTCCTTGCCGTGCTTTTCTACCTAAACTCATAAAAGCATACCACAAGATCAAAGCAAAGGATGATGCATTCGATGTGATTTTCGTCTCAAGTGACCAAGATCAAACCTCCTTTGATGACTTCTTTTCAAAGATGCCATGGTTGGCCCTTCCTTTTGGTGATGAGAGGAAAGGGATTCTAAGTCGCCTTTTCAAAGTTCGCGGAATCCCGATGTTAGTTGCTATTGGGAAAACAGGCCAGACAATAACAACCGAAGCTAGAGATTTGGTGATGAGTCATGGTGCTGATGCATACCCCTTCACCGAAGAGCGTCTGAAGGAGATTGAAGCAGAGTATGAAGAGATGTCAAAGGGGTGGCCTGAGAAACTCAAACATGCCCTTCATGAAGAGCATGAGCTTTTGCTCACGAGGCGTATGGTGTATAATTGTGATGCTTGCCATGATGAGGGACAAGGATGGTCATTTTATTGTGATGACTGTGATTTTGACCTCCACCCCAAATGTGCTCTGGAGGAAAACATGGAGGCGGAGGCCACAGAAGAGAACACAAAAGAGGGGTGGGTTTGTGATGGTGAAGTTTGCAGGAGAGCTTAAACAACTTTCTATGCGTTACTAGACGGGTGATGTTGCCATATATTCCAAATGTTGGTCGGATATATGCGATGTTCTACTTCGATTATCACTATATATGTGTGGTTTTCATGTATGTTATTACATGGAGTATATGTGGTTTGAATGTATGTTAGGTTTTCAGATTATCAGAGTCAGGGCTATAAATTTAGCCCTTATGTAATTATTATTTGAAATATCAATAAGATTGGATCTTTTATTGTTTCCTAGTTTTCCGGCGTGCAGTGTGAGTGTATTGTCTGGAGCACGGCTGGTCCCGGGGGGAACAGGGTCGACGTCCTAGGCCCAAAAAAATAGAGAAAAAATACTTAAAATAAGTCCAATTTTTTTAAGTTATAGTGTGATTGTGAGAGTAAGCTTCTTGATGTGAAAGTAAGCTTCTTTTTTCTATTTTTAAGTTAATTAATTAGGCTTAATGTTTACTCACTCCATCCCAATATGATGGTCTCATTTCTTTTGAGCACAAATTTTAATAAAGTTGTTGAAAAGGTAAAAGTTGTGGTTGAGATTTGAGTATAATAAAGTGAAATGATATGGACCACATCTTTCTTTCCAAAAAGGGAAACATGACCATCATTTTGGAACATCCCAAAAAGAAAATACATGATCATCATTTTGGGACGGAGGTAGTACTTTTTATTGATAACTTGAAAAAATTATAATATAAATTAAAAGTTTTAAACAAAACCAAGTTTAGAAAAAAGAATATGCATTAGTTTTAGGTAAGTCCAGTTGTAGTTTTTAAAGCAACACAATCGTTGTTGAATCAATAAAAGACACGTATCTTCTGTCTTCACATCTATTTAGCTTTTAATGATTTTTATTCCTTTTAAGAGATTATTATTGCTGGATAATTACTGTTAACCCCTGAGGTTAGTTTAAAATCACTAATTCAACCTTGCATTTTAAATATCAATTATTTACCCCTTGTGTTTTGGTTATTAACACTATTTAGCTCTCCAATCAACTTAATCATATTTAACTTCATATATTGTTAAATTAATTAAAAGCTTTCTAAAGTATATGCTTTTATCATTCTAGACAATGTTCTAAAAGGCAGCGAAAAGCGCCGCCTAGGCGAGAATAGGCACAACGCGTCTCTCAAACGCCTCGCACACCGATTATGCGTGCCAAAAGGCGGCCGACTAAGTCAAGGTCTCGATTTGGGCCGTTTAATCCAGTATTTGGTCGAAAAGCCCACAAGTGCCTTATCAACACAACCTTGTGGGAGAAGCCTAATTTATAGAGATATGTTATTGAGTAGTTCATCTCCCCTCCGGTGTGGGAAAACTGAATGCCTTGAGTAAGCAGTTGTGTGGGAGAAGCATAATTTATACAAAAATGTTATAGAATAGTTCAGCTGCCCTCCGGTGTGGGAGAAATGTTATACAGAGTACTTCGTACATCCAGCAAGTGAGCAAACCAACTAGTCCATTTGTTATTAAATTGAAATTTGTTTGATAATATACTATTATCCTAAATAATAATGATAATAAGAAGAAGAAATGATTTTATATTTATAACTAAAACAGTGATTGATTATAAAAATGTAATTTTTAAGAGAAAGTGACTATAGTGGTAACTTTATTTTAAGTTACTTGTGTTTAACTTTTATGATGTTTTTGCATATCTTTATTTTAATATTAAATTTAAATATTTATAAAAACTCTAGGAAAACTAAAATAAAGGATAAAAAATCAAAACGCTTTATCACGCCTAAATCCCGCCTAAACCCGCATAGGCTCCAAAGGCTTAAGACTTGACCGTGTCGCCTCGGGACGTCTTACGCCTTTTAGAACATTGATTCTAGATGATCCCTCATCATGAATATAATTATATTTGTCAATTTCTTGGTATTTCTTCCTGGCTGCACGCAGAAGAAATGTCATTGAAATTAATTGAGCTGGATGAATTACAAATAAAACTTTATATTCATGATGAAGATATATCTATAGTTTTAATAAAACGCTTTCTAAAGTATATGCTTTTATAATTCTAGATGATCCCTCATCAATCATCATGAATATAATTATATTTGTCAATTTCTTGTTATTTCTTCATGACTGCACACGGAAGAAATGTCATTGAGATTAATTGAGCTGGATGAATTACAAATAAAACTTTATATTCGTGATGAAGAAATGTCTATAGTTTTAATAACACATTTTAAATAACATACATTAGTGTATCTCATGAGTATTACTTGTAAGTCTTCTCTCTTAACGGTGCCAAACAGTGTACTCTACAGTAAAATCAAATTTATTTCCTTAATACTACCTCCGTCCCTTAAAACTTTGCCAATGTTGACCGGTACGAAGAATAATAAAGTAAAAACTGTGTGGTTGAGATTTGTGCAGAGGAGATGATTAACAGAAACCACAAAATAATTGATTAAAAGGGAAAGTGGCATAATTTTTTGGGACGTCCCAAAAAGGAAAGAAGGCAAAGTTTTAAGGGATGGAGGAGGTATGTGTGAAGTCAAAGTGTCAATTTCTTTTATGTAATACTTGTGTTGTTAGTTTTTCCAAATATGTAATTTAAATAATAATAAAGTGATTTTTGCTTTTATTTTATGACCTTTATTGTATATTTTTGTTATAATTCATATTTTAAATAGGGAAAATGGAAAGTAATACTCCATCATTTTAACGGTCTTCTTACAATAGTCTCACCTTTTGATTACTCATAAATAATTCAACCTTTGCCCCTCATTTTCATTCACTGGTTCCTGACCGGTTTATGACCTGTTATTCCAAGTTATTTTCTTATCTTTGTAAAACATTATACCATAATTCTCACCTTATGATCACATAATGTTTTGCAAAGATAAAAAAATAATTTGGAATAACATGTCATAAATCAATCAGAGAGCATTGAATGACGATGGGATGCAAAGGTTTGATTATTCATGAATAATGAAAAGACGGGACTATTGTAAGAAGACCGTTAAAAGGTTGAATTATTAGTTTCCATTTTCCCTTTTAAATATGTATAGTTTACAATTTATCTTGAGTATAAGCCCAATATATTATATTGTCCATAGACTCAAAAATGAATATGACAGCCCGTGGCCCGTGGGCCGTGGATTTTGACCTTCTAAATCCTAGGAGTAACCGGATTTCAAAACCAACCCTTAAGCATAGTCGCCTACCACAGAACATCTGCGCGACCCACCACCACAAATCTCATCGACGGAAACCTCATGTGCCATTAGCAAAGCAAGGTATACAAACTGCACAACAAGTGCACAACTCCTCCCTAAATCTACCGTTCTCTGCTCCACAATTTTTTGTCACTGCCTGGCAGCCCGGCACTACACTGAACTAGGGGTGGACTCGGGCCAGGCCAACCGGCCCGGAACCGGACCGGTCCACCACTGTGCGGGCCCGGACCAGCCCGGTGAACCGGTTGATTGGCCGGTTCGGACCACCCGGCCCGGTGGATTCTCGGTTCGGGCTCGGGCCCTTCAAAAGGTGAACCGGCCCGGCCAGTTCGGGCCCGGGCCGGGCCAATTTTAATTTTTTTTGAATTTTTTTTTGAGTTTTTGGGTTGAGCTGGGTATTTTGGACCATTTGAGGTGGTTAGGGTTGGTTTGGAGTGAGGGGGAGGGGTGGGGGTTAACTAGGAAAAGTCCAAAAAAAAAAATATACCCGAGGCCCGGCCCAGCCAGGCCCGGACCCAGGGGTTACCCGGGCCGGTTCCGGGCCTCCCATACCTTGAACCGAGGCCCGGTCGGTTCAAGGCCCGAACCGGGCCCGGCCCGAACCGAGTCCATCCCTAACTGAACCCACGCACAGGTACTGTTTCTACTATGTACGGAGTATAATAATACGTACAAGAAACAAGGTGCGCAACCACGACCAGAAATACAAGTAATTCTCAGCACACCGTGGATGATAACAAAACATCAGAATCCCTTAAAAACCATGTTAATGTAAACAACAAAATCAATAATCCTTTTTCAAATTAATACACCATTGTATTCAAATCTAGACATGACATTGCATATATCCAACTCTTATAGTCTTATACTACTTCAAAATGACCCTCAAAGGGGATGATGATGTTCATAACCACACAAGACTTGGGTAAAGAAAGCAGATAATAGCGCCACCTGCATCCAGCAATAGACAGAGAGAGCGAGAGAGAGCGACAGAGTACTCAACTCTTCTAACGGTTTAGGCCTGCAAGTAAATTAAAGAACATTGCAACATCATACAAGGAAACACAATTTTTAAGAAAATATTTCACTTTCTACGGACTGAAGGCTGTATTTTCCACTTTTGGTGCACGACTATGGATTTCTTACTACTTTTGGCCAATTTTCCAATCACTTTACATAAGTTAACATTGTGCGTGTTGCACAAATAGTGGGAAAATGACATAAGATTAATGGGATGAGAAATGAAAATGACATCAGCTGTGGGACCAAAAGTGGAACATTCTCTAGTTATAATGGATGAGACCATAAACTGTTTACCAAGCATCACTTTCTAGTGATTACCTTGTTGGCGATGTTGTTGGAGAGCCAATCAAGCCCTTCATAGAGCCCCTCTCCAGAGGTTGCACAGGTGCTCTGTATGTACCTGCAAAAAAACACCAAAATAACTAACTATAAAATGATAAAACTATTTAGGTCAGAGGGATCCGTCTGAAAACTATTATACCAGTGGCGCTGCCTGAGAGAGTGGAGACCAAGCTTATCAGTTATCTCAGCAGCATTCATTGCGTTTGGAAGATCCTGTTTGTTAGCAAACACAAGCAGCACAGCATCACGAAGCTCATCCTGCATCAATACCAGAGGATCAACATCATTAGCCAAACAAACTTCACACTTCAAAGCTGGGCTGGGTCCATTAACATTAAGCTCAGGTTAAGGTCGAGTTTCTATGAATAGATACTCTTCCATATGCGTATATGTGAGAGAGAGATCAAGGGATACAACAAGATATACCCATTCATGCAGACTCAATCTCAACTGTTAGATTCAAGTTCAAATGGTTAAGATCTTTTTACCTGTACATTAAATGCTCACTCACAAAACATTGAGCATTTGTGATTTGGTATGGAGTAATAAAAAAAGTATCCATCGATGGAGAGAACCCATTGAAAACTCTTTGTTTTAGAAAAATTATTTGTTCCTTATTTTGAAGATAGATTTGAGGGGAAAGGGGACTGAAACAGTGATCGCATACCTAAAGTGAAACTAGACAAAAGTTTTTTTAGCTTTTTAAAAATAATAATGAATAAAACAATTACTACTGATACTACTGATATTATTTGAAAAAATAAAAAAAAAACAAGATTTAAGGATATGATCCGTAAAAAAGTAATGGAGGTGAGTAAATCCCCAGTTTTTTCAGGTGTTAGTGTGTCAAAACTTCTTATATGCAACAGACAACAAGAGGCGGAGTTTCAAAAGCTCAATAAATCTCTCACATATGCACATAAAGGCAGTTTTGAAAGCTTAAGGGTACTTCTGGAGTTCTGGGTAAAAAGTGCAATCATCCACAGGCATAAAAGAGGAATCTTACTTCATTCAACATCCTATGCAACTCATCCCTTGCCTCCACCACACGGTCTCTGTCATTACTATCAACAACAAAAATGAGACCTTGTGTGTTTTGGAAATAGTGCCTCCACAATGGGCGGATCTGCCAGAAATGGGAAGAGGTGGACATTAAACAACAGATTGCAATGTAAGCAAATCGATGCAGTTTTATGGAAATAGAGCAAAAAGAATTGTTCACTAACTTCATAAGTTGATTTTCAATTCATTTATTATATAGAAGTCAAGAAATCAACAATTGATAAGAGAAGTAGAGGAAATCAACACAGTTGATAAGAGATGACATAATTCAGATTTCAGCATACCTTGTCCTGGCCCCCAACATCCCAAACAGTGAAGCTAATGTTCTTGTACTCAACAGTCTCCACATTGAAACCTGCAGGTATTTGATTAATATGAGATACATCAATTATTAAAACCTGCCAAGTAAGGCGTGATAATAAAAACGGACCCTATATGAAGCCAATGATGATGTAAGATGGTAAAAGAAAGCAAGAGAGAAGTTAGTCCTGAGCATATTAGGCTTCTGAAGTGTATTATAGATGATAAGATCATAACAATATTTCATAACCAGGTATGAAGAGATCAAAGCAATATTTCATAAAAACTATTAGGCTTCAAAGACAGAGTTATTACAAGTTTTTAAGAACGATCAAAGGTGTCTTGGTGAAAAGATCATATCAATATTTCATAACCAGGTATGTTGTCATTAAAGCCAACACAACTGGAAAACAGTAAATCCTATAAACAATTTCATGATTTCTATGTGTATTATGGATAAGTATGTCAAACCCACGCGTCCACACTTTATACAATGAAAAAACATCAAAACTGATTAGTGTGAGATCATACCAATAGTGGGGATGGTAGTCACTATCTCTCCCAGCTTGAGCTTGTACAATATAGTTGTCTTACCAGCTGCATCGAGACCAACCATCAGAATGCGCATCTCCTTCTTGGCAAAAAGCCTGCTGAAGAGCTTGGTGAACGTGAGCCCCATTTGTCCTTTTTTTGCTGATGATCCCTGCAAATCATCACATCAAACCACAAAACCGGATCAAATGATGAAAACCAAACTCCCACATGTATTGTCACATCAAGGACATAAAATGCAAACGATTTGGTGAAAAATAGAAGCAAGTCATGGATCTGAACAACAGGAAACAAAATTAACGAGTGTACATTTCAGCGACCAGAGAATCAACCTTGCCGGATCCCTATCTCTAATTCATACTTTCATAAGTAGTTACGCAAATGTGATCTAGTTACACAAATAGATCGCACATCATATACACATATCAATCGCTAGATCGGGAAATAAAAATAAAAAATTTAATTCAAGTTATAGAGAGAATTTTCAATGGTAATCACAAACCTCTAAATCTGAAACGAACAGCCTCACATCAAACTCATTTGTGATAAAAAAAAAACAAAAAGATATCAGCTTTTTTAACAAAAGGATTTCCAAATAAAACTAGAACAATCTAGACGGAACTCATCGAGCAACCTAATCCAAAAAATCAAACACAAACACCTTCGGTATCAGAGGAAAATCGCAACTTTCTCAGAAGAAAAACAGAACATACTAAGCAGCAATAACTTTCGCAAAAACACGAAGCCGATCAGAAATGCGTACGATTCAAGGAATATGTGAAGGAATTTTACCTTAGAAAAGCTTGTGGGAGAGGGATCTAGAGAGAGATGGAGGGAGGAATGAAGCCAGAGATCAACGCACTGTGCTGAAGAAGATGAGATCCTGGAAAGCAGACGCAATAAATAAAAGAAAGACGGGTGAGGTGAAATTACAGCGTTGCCATTGCATATTCGTTTTTATTTACGGTAATACCAATCCGTTCAGCGGTTGTGGAATGCTAATGATAATCTACCGTTGGTTGTTTTATGTACGCTATAGGCCCAATTATTGTATACTCCCTCAACACATTCGAAGTTGACACAATTTCAATACTTTTAAATTTATCACATTGAAATTTGTGGTTTTATGATTGTAACTATTTGAAAATAAGAAAGTAGTACAAGTTTATAAAATTAAACTTGCAATAATAGATAAAAAAAAGTTAATCTCGTGAAAAAATTAGTATCAACTACATTTGAGATTTCCATTACAAAATGACACAGTTTTTAAAAAAATATTTGGGTTGTTAAATATGATAATTAAAATATATTTTTAAATATGATAATTAAAGTATATTTTTAGAAATAGTTTTGATTGATATACAATATAATTGGGTTGATTATAATTTTGTTGTTATAGATATATTATTTTTAATATTTGACGATTAAATTGTTATTTAAAGTATTAATTATTTTCTAAAGTAAAATGTAAACCTTTAGTTGAAACGACTAAAAAAAGAAAGTATAAACCTTAAGTTGGGATAGAGAAGAGACATATAATTTAGGTTATAATGTTATAATTGTAACTCACAAAAAGAAACGTCTCAATAAGACAGAGAGAATATACAATCTACATGAATGTTCTTTGAATAGGTTTGGGATCATTTGCATATTAAAAACTAGTAATTACAAAAAACTTAACTATTAATATTGATTCAACTCTTATAAAAATCCAAAATTCATTATAGAGTCGAATCAAATTAGAACGGTTAGGTGGTAGTAAGGAAAGACAGACTTTTTATAGGGGAAGTCAATGGCTTTGAAACACGGGTGAGGAAGTGTATGGAAACGATTGATGAGGAGAATTGTTGCAGGTTGGTGATGCTGCTATGGGGTCTTTGGAAGAAAAGGAACACATCGTATGGAAAGATGAACATGCGGGTGAGGCTTATCGGTGGGCGTAGCTCAACTGGTAGGAAGGGAGTGCCACAAGGGTTAGGTCCCGGGTTCGAATCCCGGCAACTACTATGAGGGGTTACTGTGCTAAAAAATGCATAGGCGTTGCACAATGGTTTTCGCCACTCGAGGTCGAACATTGGTATCGACCTCACCCTCGGCTTCGATGCGAACGGTGAACTCCAAGAAAGAGCTACAGGGCTTTCTCCGGCGACCAACGCAGTAACCACATAATGCACTGCTCCATCAGTGACACTATGGAACGGCCTCAGCGCAGGTTTCAAGCTCATGACCAGGCTCATGCTTTTCTCCATTTTCAGACCCCAAATCTGTCGTTCTGGAGATGCAATCAGCGACACAGGAATGTGATTTCAACGGAGGTAGAGAATGCAAGCTGTAATCCCAAATTCTCAAATTCGAGAATCTCCACCATTAACTGGGTTTGAAGTTACAATTGAAAGCAAAATATTTCAATTCACTATTATGGATTGTAACCTTATGCGCATTTTGGAAATGAAGAATGGATTCACATTTTGTTATTAACATATGCGCAAAATATTTCAATTCACTATTTGGTTGAAGAAATCCATTCTTAAAATTTTACCTGTGAGGATGTTCAGTGCTCTTTTCAAAATCATGAATCCGACCCTGAATCGGATAACACTTTGAGGAGTACTATTGAGATTCAGGATACTTCATAGGGCACATTAACTTTTGAAACCAAGAAGATATATGTGACATATATACTTGAAACTACTCCTCTTCAGGTTTCCTTTTAACCTCATACTGAACCTATATTAGCGGATGAATTGGTTTTTCCTGAGACTGCATTTTTGGAACCTAATGCTTCGGGTGGAAAAGATCCTGAAGTTACGCATGTTCAAAGGATACTTTCTGATCGTGAGCTACTAGACCGTGTTGTTAACACTGAATGGGACTCAGCCAGTTCTAGATTGCTACCTCGACGGAGTACTCGTCTCAAGGCTAAAAATTTGGCTGAAAAATAGGGTTGCTTCTATCTTTTCTGAATTAGCTTTTGATTTTTTTTTTTTTGGGGGGGGGGGTCTAATCTCTTTTGGGCATCTCAATACAATTCAACGAGGAGCTAATCGTTTTACTTTAGGGATTTGCAAGGCCTTTTAGATTGTTCACACATTAGCGTAGCGTTTTTTGTTTCTTTCATCATCATTCTGTACTCTTCTTAATAAAATTTTAATAAAAATCTGCTAAAAAAATTCTAATTGAAACCAATTCATCCGCTAATAAAGGTCCCAAAAGGATCTTTTGGAATTGCCATGTTCACTCATAATGAAGAGTACAAAATGATGATGAATTGGTTTCAATTAGGTTCCAATTGAAACCTTTCGTAAAAGATTTGCGAATCGCGTGACCCATGCTTTAGCTAGGGCATGCGTTTCTAGTCCACGTCTAAGGCAAACCTCTCATAGTGCAAAAACAAAAGATATGAACTATGTATGTGACATTTGTCAAATGATCCATTTAAATATTTAATAATGGAATGTACTTAAAGAACATAATAATCCCATAAATAGTGTAGGGATAGTTAAAGTAGGAGAAAGAGGGAGTAAAAAAATTGAAAAATAGAATAACCAAGAAAGGGAAACTGTCAATTTGGTCCTCATACTATCACGAAAAAGTCAATCAGGTCCTCACTTTTTGAAAACTCGATTAAATCCCCAAATTTTGTAAAAAGATTCAATTGAGTCCATTTGCAGGTTACTTGGCATGTCAAATGATGACGTGGCGCACACGTAGCGGTCCACGTTTACACCACATCATCAGCAAATGACTGGCTCGACTTTCACATGTGCGCCATGCCAGCAAAGTCACTGCTGATTGGGCTGACGTCATCAAGTGACCTGTTGACATGGCAAGTAACCTGCAAATGGACTCAATTGTACATTTTTACAAAGTTCGAGGGTTTGATACTTTGATTGATTTTTTTAAAAGTACGAGCACCTAATTGACTTTTTCATGATAGTACAAAGACCAAATTGACAGTTTTCTCTAGGGATGGACCCAGGCCGGTCCGGTTCCGGTTCAGGGCCGGGCCCAGGGGGCTTTTTTTTGCAAATTCATGGGCCCGGAACTGGCCCGGGTTGATACCGGGTCCGGACCTAACCGGGCCTGGCCGGGCCGAGACCGGTTCGATGTCTATTTTTTTTTTTGCTTTCTTGTTATCCCCCTACCCCCCCCCCCCCTCACCCCCACCCCCCAAACCTCCCCAAAACACCCAGCCCTAGCCTAGGAAAAGAAAAAAAATTGGAAAAAAAACGGGCCCGACCCGAACCGCCCGCGCCGGTTCGCCAAAAATTGGGCCCGAACCCGGCCCGCCGACCCACCCAAACGGGCTAAAAGCCCGGAACCGGCCGACCGGTCCTGATCCGGTCTGGGCCCAAACAGTACAGGGCCGGTTCAGCCCAGCCCAGTCCATCCCTAGTTTTCTCTAAGAAAAAAGACGAAAAGGTGATGCTTTTGTACTAGTATTTTTGTAAATAAACAATAAAAGTAGGATGAAACTGTTAAAATTGAAAAAGTAAAACAAATAATACTAAACAAAAAGGAGCGAAACAAGTAAAAGTAATAGATAGAGTGTTTTTATTTGTTATATCGTTTTTAATCAATTTTAGTTCAATATATTTGGAACTTTGTTATCAAACTAAGCTGAGATGTCATTGATATTGATTTCAACAAGGTAATGTTAATGGCTACTCCTATTATAAGTGATCGGACCCAAAAATTGCTAAATATTGTGTTTATAATCTCATTGACAGCCCAAATAGATCTAATCCAAAGACACTTCTGAGTGGATTCAATCCACAAAGAGACAGTGTCTAAACTCTCCATGAAGTCCTTTATATGAATAGATCCATAATAATCGGAACAATCCAAAGAGAAAATGCTATTGTAATAGTCCAACACTTCAATTTCATGGTCACTGTTCCATGCACGTGTGATGCATCCTCAACAAAAAACAAGCCTTCACGTTACTCAAGATAGTTAATTACGTTGCATTATTAGCCAATTATACTCCCTACGGTTTATACATAATACATGTATACCAGTAGATTTGCAGATGACGATAAGGTTAGCATAATTAAATACTTAACCAACTCGCAATTTGCAAATTTGGAATTTCATAGGCACTGAACACTTTTAAATTGCTGACACAAATATTAAAGTGCTAAACTAATGATCTAAAATTAGTTCACAACGTTAATTTGCGTAAATCAGCCGTGTCAAATAACAGTGTGCTTGCAAGTTGCAATTCATGATATTGTTCCATTGGCATTGTTGTAGAACTCCCCGCTTAGCCTGAGTTAAAGCATGAACCAAACAATAGAAAATGTTCCCCTCCAATTATACCTCTCATGGTACAAAACAACCATTTAGAGTTTATATACTGCTGGACTAATTACTAAATAGGCTCTAAGGCGCTAAGCTCTAACCTGCAAATCAGTAGAAGTCGAGTAATTTTTTCAAAACGGCTATTGATAACGAAAACATGATAATTGGCTAATTGCATCATAATCCACGTCATATTTCGAACAAAGCATGTAGAATTTGATGGGTAATAAAGGTTATATACATTTGTACAGAGGCATGTCAATTTTAGTGGCATAGAAACAAAAGAGCAAAAGGTTACCCACCCCTTAAATACAGCTTCTATAATGCATCATCATGTGTATGTACACTTAGCAGCCAGCCTCGAGGAGTATAAGAGGCAGAGTGTTACCCGAGTTGCTCTGTGAAGATCATTCATACGCTACACAGTTACCTTTCAGCAGATTGTTACTTCCATTCTATTGAAGTTATATAGATATGACCGTTTTTGTAGAAACCTGATCAATTTTCCTCCATATTCTTAGTATTATCATGTCATACATACATTACCGCCAATACTGGGCCCAGCGGTGGATCGTTTCAACCATTTGTGGAAATAATGCACTAACACTCTCGTTGATGAGGTCCTGGAAGAAATGTATGCATTCCTCGTCGTCCAAATCTAACCGGAACTTCTCTTGAAGCTATATGTATAAGAGAACTCACTCAGTCTCAGGTCAGAAAGAAGGAAAAGAAGAAAAACATAAGCAAGGGATTAAATTTGGCATCTTCCCCCAAGTCTATCCTAATATTTTACATTGCATCCCACATTTTCATTTTATTTTACTTTGTGGATGAGAAGTCAGATATAGAGAGGCAAGGTAAGCATGAGGTGAAAAGTCTAACAAAAATTTGGTGTTTGCGTAATTGCGTCATATGTTAACCCCCAATATTTTAACGTGCACCCCCACTCATGGCACAATGTCAAAGAAAATAAAACATCTGGTGCAAAGTTATTAGGGTAACCATGAGGTGCAATTCTGAATTTCCCAAACAGTAAATGGCAGGTGAATTGGAAGAAGGCAACACCTTAAGAATGCCCTTTTCAGGATCAGATGCTATGTCTGGGATATTGGAACCCGCCATTAGATGAAACAAGTTCAATATTAAGTTGCTTGATTTCCGGAGAATATTGTAAGCTTCACAGCAATAGGATTTGAACCTGGTATAGTACTGGCTGCAAGTCAAGAAGAACACAGGGTTTCAAACAATAGGCATAGGGTTGCTGTATCTACACAGAAGATGTATTTATTCACAGTAAAAATGATATCGAATCCAACCTATTTGATTTTCATGATATTTTATTTATAGTATTTTATTACTCAATTAATAATGTATACTATCGTATTTTTTTGTATTATTTAATTATTTGAATATTATATATTCTTAGTATCCAAATGCCATCGGATCAATTCTGATATCAATATTCAAAATTATGCAAATCTAAAATTATCATACAAAATCAGATCCATGTGTGGAGCTAGAGCCAGTGGCAGATGAGGGGGGCCATGCTGAGCCTTGGCCCAGTGCAGTTTAACTTAACATCTTAGGGAGTAAAAATAAATAATGCTACCCTGGTGTTATTAAATTCAGGCCCAGTGTAATTTCGCCTACTACTCGTCTACTGCTCTCTCCATCTTGGCTATGGCCGTAGCTAGAACCAACATCATTATAACATGTCCTAGACTTGTGCTACACAAGAAGGTAAACACGCAAACTTTACACACTTTCTTATACACACCTCTATGAGAAGACTGTCGGTGAATCCTGTTCACAGACAAAACATGTTGGTGAATATATTCACAGACAAAACATATCTGTGAAGGGGATTCGCATACAAAAAAAGATAGCCGTCTCACAAAGATGTGTATAAGTTGATATACTTATTTGTGTTTTCAGGTAATATTCATATTCTGCTTTTCAATTTTTAATTTGTAAACAAATTCAAATCGTGAATCATATGGAAAAACATTTGATTCTTTTACATCCCTTGGCAAGAGCAATATATTTGTACTACTTCATTTTCATTTCATTTTCATTTACCCCAGTGCCGCAAAGGCTCCCACCTACGGTGGGGTAAGGGGGGTCGGATGTACGCAGTCTTACCCCTGTACTAAAGCACAGAGAGACTGTTTCCGGATGACCCATAGTGAAAATCCCGTCCAAAATTGCATGGACTGACTGCTGCTTCATAACAAAGAAGCGCAGACAGTTTAGTGAGCCATTTTGCTTTATTCCATCATAATCTCAAGCCAAAAAATAATGAATCTTTGGCTCCATTGCAAATGATGGAAAAATTATATTTGTACTACTAGTAAGAATAAATTCTTAAACTGAAAAAAGGTGGTACATAAATAAATGAACACCTTTCTGCTCCACCCATAGCTTCTACCATTTCTTTGCAAAGCTTCATAGGCGGCGGAAAGGGCTTTGGATCTTTACCTAAAATGAAACCAAAATCAACATGAAAAAGCCTGCCATCATCTCTGAGTAGAAGATTGTCAAGATGCCTGCAAACCAAGAAAGTTAATAAACCGCTTCATCTATTTTAAACACATTCAGAGAAATTAAAAGGGAAATTCAATATAGAAATTGTTTTCAGTTTACACGACAAAGTAAAAACATGTGCATTTTCACTTGAAGCACACCTATCTCCAATACCCAGTATGTAAGTGATGACTGAATAACCAGCACAGCTTTTAATGAAGGTTTCAAGACATGTGGATGTAATGCCAAATGGACCATCCTCATCAGGATGGAATTTCTGCAGATAGCTCGTAATGCTGCGGTGTTCAGAAAGAATCTGGAAATAATTGATTATTATTGTTAACATGATAGTATGGGTTGTAATAATGCCTCCAATAGACACCTAGATATAAACAATAAATAATACTCTCCCCAAATTTTAATGTTTGCAACACTTTCTTTTTTGGTCCGTATTTAAATATTTGCAACACTTTCTCTTTTGGTAAGTTTTGTATTTAAAAATGCACAAGTACCCTTACTTTTTCATCATATCTTCTACCTTTCACACTTTTTCTATACTATTCACTACCCCTACTGTTTCACCCTTAAAGTTTGTGCAAAAAGCTAATGTTGGAAACATTCAAATAAAGTTTGTGCAAAAAGCATATGTATTTCATTTTATTTCCCTATATATTTTTAAGCTTATGTATTTCATTGTATTTCCCTATGGGTAAAAAATGAAAAGGACCAAGTTAACTTTCTGTACAATTCCATCAGTACCCTTCCACTAATGCATATGAACTTCATTTATATTGCATACAATTAGGGGCATTTTTCGTTTTAAAATAATGAGAGTCGTTTCTCTCCTCTTTGTCCATCTAACCAGACAAGGGAATAAAAGTATTTTTCTTCCCCTATTTCTCCACTTTATCTCTAAGCAAAACAATACTTAAAACCCATTTACTTTCTCGTCTCTTTCTTTATCTTCACTCTTCTCAATTTCTTCTAAGCCAAAACAAAGGAAAAGACACAATTCACTTCCTTTTCTTTCGCTTGTTTTTAACCCGACCAGACACACCCAGCTAGTAAGATTACTAGGAATTTATGCAAAAGCTCCGTAGGAAACAAACATAAATGTTTTTCACCCGACCACCCTTGCTCTCGAGTCTTGAGTTAATGAGTTCACAAATCTTTTAAAAATTATACCACAGGAATAAGAACAAAAATAACCATTGGGAGGAAAACAAAACAAGTAACTACTATTAGGTTACCTGCGCCAATGACTTAGATGGTACAAATTCCATCATTCCCTCATCATGTCCAGTTGCCAATACTCGATACGGAGTAAGATGCAGATCCAAATTTTCCAATTTGAGGAGTCTGTCCATAAGAGATACCATTTTAACAACCTGCAGCAACCACAATCATTATTGCTTTACCTTGTGATTTTATATATGTGCGTGCAGTCTTCACTAGTTGAGCAGAATTGGAAAGGAAGATCATAAGAATTAAAGAAACCATCAAATAACCATATAAAGATGTTTCAAGCACTTTGCGTAATATTAAGCATATACCAATTGGTCTTGTCGAAGATCATCGCCCTTTTTAAAAATGATCTTGCAACATTCACCATTTGCTGTTCGGAAAGCGAGCCGTAGTGGATTCAATTTACTTTTGAATATTGATGACTCTGATGGAATGATCCCAGTGATAATAACGTATGGGGTAAGAGGAGATCGTATTGGCTGAAACCACAAACCATGACTTACTCATTAGATGCTTGATGCCACATGTTCCAGAGCTAAATATATGAAGAAGTTCCATATTAAAGTATACCTCATCAAAGTAAGTAAGCTCACTAAGAAGGCCAGAAAGAAGTTGCCTAAGCTTTTCAATCATCTTCTGCGTCCCACCACGGACATTTTTAACACCTCTCATTATCGAACATAGTTTAGCTGTCAATTCATTCTGCCGCTCTAAACTCTGCCATAACTTAAAACCGTCATCGTCTCCATTTTCACTTCCTACCAACTGCCATTACGCACAATAAATATTACATACACGCATTACAACCACAAAATAGGAAAGATGTGGAATCAAGAGTTGAAAACTACTTTATAACCCTTCTATCGTCTGCACTACAGTTTTTGTATGTGTAAGGATAGGAGTTGAGTGCTAGATCATATTTATTTCAATATGGACCAGAAGTAATGTGGACAGATACTTTTTTAGAACTTTTAACTCATAAAGCATCCAAAAATATGGATCTCTTGCACTTTTATGCAAGTGAAAAGTGATTATGCTTGTGAATTCACTCTAAGGAGAGAATAAAGGGGAAGGAAATTTGGGGCACATTGAGTGGTTTACAGTGGGACTGACCCCTCAAGGATGGCAGACAAACTAAAAGGAATGGTTTCCCTTCAAAGTAAGAAAAATAGAGTGAAGAACAAGAGTTAAGGTGGTGGGCAATGAAGAGAAAATAAGAACATGTGGGGAAAATCATGAAAAATGAGCTTTTTAATTTATAATACTCCTGCCATTTGCTTTTAGTTTGTTCCACTTTCCTTCATTATGTGGTAAATAAATATTTGTGGAAGGACATAAATGCTTATACTTTACATGTTCTCTCTCCAGCTCTTAATAATACCAGTGTCACCAACTTTAGACTACTCTATCAAATTACCCTAAAACCCCATAAGAAACCCAACTAAGAAAGGACAGAGGAAGTATATTTTTTAATCTACTGAATAGAAAATAAAGGTGGTTCTTCAAAAATACTTCTCGTTCGGAAAGAGGAAGTTATTCTCCATTGAAATCAAAGAATCAAGGAAAACATTTCGCCAATCAAACAGATCCTAAAAAATCCTGGATTTTCTAATTTCTAGTGTTCGAGAACGGAAACACTTCCGCATTCTTTGCATTTTTTTGGACAGTTTTAATTTTCATAATGTTGGTTAAATATTGTTCCCTCCCCATTTTGTTAGATTAACTTTCTTTTTTCTCCACCCGAAAATTATAATTACTTTCCTGATTCGAAACCCCACTAATTTTTTACGTTCCCAATTTATTCTATTATCCTTCATTTCACACATACGGAGTATCGCTTTTATGGAACCCATACTGTTTCTTCTTTTAGAAAATCTGCAATTACAACAACAACAACATTACCCCAGATAAATATTACACTATGGAATTGGGGAGTATACTATGCATAAAACAATTATTTTCCCAGAAAACATTTACGAAAAAGAAAACATTTTCAATAGAAACTTGTTTTCCAACTAGCAAATGAAGCTTATTCTATACTCTTGTAAAAATGATGTGTTAAAAGTATTCCTTTGAAGGGATTCAATAAAAATACAACTGTACAACATTTTACTAAAACAATCAACAGTCGACAGTCAAATTAAGAAAAAGCACTGTAACTAGAACCTTCAACATGCTCTCTTCCAGAAGTTCATAGGTACAATAAAAACGTTTTGCATATCCATGATCATGCAGCTCCACTGCAACATACCAACGAAGAAAGCTAGCCAACTCGATATTGCGCAATGCTGCAAATAATTTAAAAAAGTAAAGTCGAATTATAAAAGCAAGAACCGCACCCAGTCCCACCTGTGTTTACTGTTTGGTAGGGGTTGATATGAGAAATCAAAACATGGTCCTTCAATAATTAATAATGGGATATTATGTTGCAACTTATCACATTCCTATATTTGAAAAAATACACGTTACTTCATAGAACTTAAATAACATGGTCCTTCAATATTTAATAATGGGATATTATGTTGCAACTTCTCACATTCCTATATTTGAAAACATACATGTTACTTCATAGAACTTCAATAACTACAAATCTACAATAAATAAGGGCATTTAGTATTTAATCTTCTATATCTTTACATTTAAGCAATTCATCCATTCACTTTATTCGCTCCAGTACTTTTTTCATGAAATTAGAATAAAGTTGCTGTGGTAGTGAAAGTAGGAGAGAAGATGCAAATGTAGGAAAAAATTGGAAAGGGAGCGTGAAAAGGTAAGGGTATTTATGTCTTTTAGAGATGAGAAAGTATGAAAAGTTGCCAAAAATGAAAAGTAGAGAAAATAATAATAATCTTCCATAAAAGCTCATTTTCATTTACCCCAGTGCCGCAAAGGCTCCCACCTACGGTAGGGTAAGGGGGGGTCGGATGTACGCAGTCTTACCCCTGTACTAAAGCACAGAGAGACTGTTTCCGGATGACCCATAGTGAAAATCCCGTTCACAATTGCATGGACTGACTGTATGCGATTCATAACAAAGAAGCGCATACAGTTTAGTGAGCCATTTTGCTTTATTTCATCATAATCTCAAGCCAAAAAATAATGAATCTTTGGCTCCATTGCAAATGATGGAAAACTCTTCCATAAAAGCAATGTTTAAAAAATCGACCCGGACCGGCCGGGTCGACCCGGAACACGGCGACTCGGACCAAAACCCGGTTCGGTTAGTTAAAAACCCGGAAATGGTCAAAAACTGGAAAACCCCGGCCGACCCGGAGAAACCCAGTCCAAACCTGGACCCGAAAAATCCGACAAACCTAGAAAAACCCAGTTTTGGTTGTTTTTCCAAAACAAAGTAATTTTTTTAAGAAATTAAAACACTTTTAACCAATAAAATTCCTATTTCAATACCCTAAAAAGAAAAGAAATGCAATATATTTATATACTACTTAGTAGTTTAAGGATAAATATCATGTCAAATTATACAATAAATGTACAATACAAATAACAAATACGGAGTATCATCATATGTAAGATATTTTAATAAGATCAAAATGATATTTTGGAATATTATGAGACTGTTTTAACTTTAAATGCTTAGTAAGTATTATCATTAGGTGATTATTATGAAATAACTACCTTTAATTATTTTAATTTTGTATACACTTATATGTTTATTATTAATATATGATTGACTGGTTTTATGGCGTTGACCGGGTTGACTCGACCGGATCCGAGTTGACCCGTGACCCGGTCACGTGGCCGGGTCGCTTACCGGTCCGGTTTCTTAAACATAGCATAAAAGGAATGTAAAGAAAGTTAAAGTGAACAGAGGGAGTATGAGAGAACTCCAGAGAAACATCATTCAATGAATAAAGAAACTCATTTAACTCCATTGCCTACATACTACCTCTGTTCTTAGTAAGTGCAACATTCCCTTTTTCACATTTGCCGATGCACAACTTTGACCATTAATATATTTAATTCTCTATTGGTAAAATAATTTTAAAAAATCAGATTTTGAAAATCTACGATAAGACAAATTTAACAATATTTAAAAATAATAATACATTAATAAAGAAAATGTAGTTAAAGTAGAACATGTGAATAGTGTAAAATTTAACATGTACTTATCTAAGAACGGAGGTAGTATATAATTTGAAAAAGTTGGACCCCTAGAGGCCAGACCCTAAGACATGGCATTTTCCTCATAGTAGTTATGCAGTTTACGCCCCTGCCGAGTCCCTGTACATTTCTAAGAATGTAATATGTTACAAGAAACGTACAGCGTTGCACCAGGAAATGGGAAAGCCGAGATCTATCAGAGCGCTCAAATCGAAGAGCTTGAACCAATTGGAGGAGATAACACTGAAGCTCTTCATTATCAGCTCTTTCAAGAACACTAACAGCATAGGCACGGACCTGTCAATTAAAAAATAAGATGAAGATGCGTGCATAAAAAATCATTTCTATGGAGATGAAGAAAATGCAAGGGATTTCTAACCAGAATAACACGAATAACACCTACCCTAGAAACATGAAACCAGTTGCAATAGAAAAAAGAAGAGTCGAAAATTCAAAATAGCTACATATGTGGCATGCTGCATTATTAGAATTTAGAAGGTGAAGTTATGACACACACAAAATTGATTATTGATGTGCATCCCTTTAAAGGACAAGAAGAGACCCAAAACCCTAAAAAGAAGAAGCGTTTTCAATGAAATGGCTTGCATCATAACAGTATTTGTGCTAGGGTAAATAGTCTCCCCTGTTTCAAGAATACTCTTGGCAGTAAGAATGGGAAACAAAAGAATAATGCCTTAAAAGATGGCAACACAATGGGGTCAGGAACTTATTTCTTTATGAATGTTAATAGAACAGGCATAATATAAATGCTTAAAACCCCTAAAAAGAAGAAGCGTTTTCAATGAAATGGCTTGCATCATAACAGTATCTGTGCTAGGGTAAATCAGTTCCCCTGTTTCAAGATTACTCTTAGCAGTACGAATGGGAAACAAATGGATAATATCTTAAAGATGGCAACACAATGGGGTCAGGAACTTATTTCTTTATTAATGTTAATAGAAGAGGCATAATATAAATGGTATCTCAGTGTAGTTAAGTTAAAAACAAAAAGTCATAATGGTATATCAAATGCTGACCTCCTCACTTTCAAAAACAGGAGAGAGAAGCTCTAGTGCATCACAAGTATCAATTATTTCCCACTTATGCATTAGCTCTAATGCCTGCTTTGCTTCCTGTACACGGATAAGCATATAATAATCAGCCTCATAGAGTTTCGCATTGCATTATTGTAAGTGCCAAAATCATACTTAAGGAGCCAAGGGTAGACATTCTTATCATACAATCAAGCTTTCCTTCTAAGGATTAAGAAAGGGTGGTTGGTATGATAGGAAAAATGGAGAATATGTCTTGTAATGATACCTGAACATCACTCCATTCAACACAACGGAGAAACTTTGTCAGAGCACGCTTCTCAGACATTAATGAAAAACGAAATTTCCATAAAAGTTGCCTCTCATCACCACTCAAAGCTCTAGTTGGTGGATATTTTAATATCCTTTGTATTGATCTGCAAAGCATATACAGCTTTGGTCCTTATTTTCCACCACATTAAAGGAACAAAAACTTTAAAGTTGAAAAAAAACTAAAGCAGCAAATAGCAAGCTTAGGTACAAAAAACATTTCACACATTACAGGTGGAGAAATGTTTGTGGCATTGCATGTTATAATTGCAGTACATCATCAGAAATGACATTTTCATACGAGATATATTAAATGTATGGATGTTTGTGTATATGCAACAACTCTACCAAAGGGCGTTCAATCAAAAAATATAATGGTTATTATTTAGTGCTTACTTTCTTTCAGTAGAACTTGGTTTAAGATCTCTGTCAATAATTCCACGATTTAAGCTCCTTGCAAGCTTTAGCTGCTTGTGCTCTGATGGATTTATTTTTCCAACTTCAGGGTCATACACAGTAACCAACTCATTTGTTGAAGCTATAGGAGATGGCAATAAGAAATTTGCTCCTGACTCCTATATAGCAGAAGAATATTAGTTACAATTATGAATTTTTATTCGCACTAGGATGACAATTCATGTTACAATAACAATTACTGCTTAGATCCCATTGTATCATACCTACTTTTCTTTCTTAATATGCCCCAAGCAAATGTCTACTCATCTACTTTTCTAATTTAAACACCACTTACTCCATAAATTTCCCAAATTTACCCTTTTATTTTTTCAGATTAACCTTTACCCTATTGGTTTCTTTAAAAGCATGTCCAACACGAGTGATATTACATGTTGGCATGGAAGAGTATCATTAAAAGCTGTTAGTGAGGAACGTTTGGTACTTGAAAATAACAAAAAAAATATAATATGCAGTAATAGCACAATGGTGCAATCAGACAATTAGTACTATATCAGGCTGGTGATTTGGTGAATACTAAGAAGTAACAACTGAAGGGAAACTATGAAATCAAATGCAACCAAGTGAACCAGCTAGCAAAAATTTCACATCAACATCCATTATTGTATTAACGTTACATAACAAGTCAAAGAATGTGCTGGGAGAGCAGGAAATATAACCATCTAAGCTAGGGGTATTAATAATTATTTAACTTAGACTCCGTAATAAGAATCCTAACTGACTTTTGATTGCAGTGGGAATGGACATCAGAGTATATAAAACTGTTTATTTAAAGAGCTACCTGAAAAACAACTCTGTGTTCAAAACTGCTAAAATCAACAACCAGGTATATGTGAGAACTTCCATTGTTATTGTTTTCTCGTTCCTTGATTTTCTCCATGGCTTTGAAGGCAAGGCGATCCAGCCAATCAACTCGTTGGATCTGCCCACGCTCATACTTATTCACAAGCTTTTCCAAGCGCTCCAATTCCCCGCGTTCCTTCTTTGGAACCTAATGGAGTCAAATCATGGTTAGAAGTTTAGAACATAAGCCAACGTAACACTGAAAAAAGCTTATGAATTAATAAAATTAAATAAAAAATACTGCAGTCTAGAAAAATAAGATTAGTGGAAACCTTCCCTGGAGTCGTTGTATGGATAGACCCATCTGCCTCAATACCAGACCAAAGCCTAAGTTTATGCTTCCCTGTTTTCAGTTGTTTTTTCATGTTAAAAAGATGCATAGTAGCCCCACCAATAACTCCTTCACTCTTTCCACGTGAAACATCCCAAACCTGCATTATCACAATATGAGTTATCAAAAACGACTAAACAAAAGCTTGCTACAACTACCATTTTATTGTAGGTACAATGGGTTCTTTGGAATGTAATCTGATCCAGAATTTGCACACACTATTTTAGAATACCCGCTTTCTAATACAGAAGTATCTTCAATATTTATGTAGGCTATACAAAGTATTATGTTTACTAATTTTGTCTTATCTTTGCACTAAAACAAAGTTGAGAGACCAAATTGTTGAAGAAAATAGAGAAAAACTAGTTTGGACAGCCAAAAATGATTATATCGAATTTGAGTGCCACGACTGCAGATTAAAATATGAATCTGAAAGAGTGAAGGACCAACCAAATCGAGCTATTTTTAATGAAAAAGTCACTTCAAACTGCTATAGGATGGATTTTTCTGCAAAAGAACAATTGTATAACCAAAACCAATTTACTCACTGTAAGCGCAAGCTGTGAATTTGCAGTTAAGTCTCTATACTTCGTGCTCAATGTGATAAGCTCATTCCAGCAGTAAGATGGACCTCTAGATTCCAGTCTGCAACCAAATAATATCAATTATCTGACCAAAGACAAGTGACAGAAGCTCTAGATCAGGCCATTTAAGAGAAACCTAGTTCTCATGGGAAGTCCAAAGGGAGCACCATCAATGTACAATGTGCTCTCTACATATAGCTCATGCTCCATTTCGTCAATTGTATTGATAGTATCCACATCACCTGAGAAATCAGAAAAGATGAAAAACGATTAGACTAGAACATGCCAAAATCGAACCATTCAGGCAATTCAATGTTGTAGACTAATTGGAGGAGGCATGGAGGAGGAGGGGAAGACCTCGGCTCCAAAAAAAAATATTTATACGCTATAAAAGAACATGTTCAAATATCAAGCAGAAGTCCAAGTATAAAATTTTCAAGCTTCTGGCCCTTACACAATACAACGTATTTCTTTGTACTAAAAATTAACGGTAACGAAAATCAGTTGATCAATCAAACCTGAACCATGGGGCTTAGACGGAGGAACTTTTCCTTCGATCCGTTCAATTCGGAACGTAACTGGAAGATTGATGTCGCATGATAAGAAAAACCTGAACTCGTTTCCACTCATTGTTGTCCTTACAGCTTGATTAGGGTTCAGAAGACGTAGCTTTCACAGGCTTGCATGCCTAACTTGGGTTCCAGGTGGAGCGCCGGCGTCGGAACCTCACTCATGCGTCGGATCGGGGAGAACAGATAAAACTTGCCGTTAACGGCTTCATGGAAGCAGGACTTCAGTACTCCACTATAGGGATTGCGGCTTAACGGCTGCGCAGCTAGACTTTACCAGTTTAGGATGTTTTTTGGGAAAACTCTCAAATAGTCCCCTCTCAAATAGTCCCATGTTGTTCAATTAAGTCCTTCTAGGAGGTTCTGTCCGGTCGTCGCTATTTGGGGCAGTTCCCGGTGTAAGTTTTTGATGAAATTTTTTGAGCATCTTATTCACCAAGTCTAGTTTATTCATACCAAATTTCAGCTAAAAATTCAATCGGGAACACATTCAAATTAATTCTTGAAGATAACTGCGCATTTTTGCGTTCTCGAATTAATTTGAATGCGCTCCCGATTAAATTTTTAGCTGAAATTTGGTATGAGTAAACTAGACTTGATGAATAAGATGCTCAAAACATTTCCTCAAAAAATTCCACCGGGAACTGCCCCAAATCACGACGACCGGACAGAGTCTCCTATAGAAGGACTTAATTGATTTTTTTTATGTAAGTTTGAGGACCTACACACTCATATTAGATTAAATAGACTAGATTAGAGATCACACTTTAACAAATCATATCAGACCAGATTTGGACGAGTTGGTATATCGTGGGAGCGGTTCACGGTGAGCATCCTGCTCTTGAAGTAATGTAACTCATGTAACTTGAGTAATGTAACTCACATCGATAAGAAATGTAACTTGAGTCAAGTTAAAACGTAAGTTGTCTAAAACAGAATATAACATTAATTCCAATGTAAATAATGAGAAAAGAAGTCTAAGTGCCCAATTATTTTACATAAATAGTGTATATGTTTTGTTTTTAATATTAAGGCTATAAAATGTATTTTTATAAAAATAATTTTTCTTTGAACAACATAGGTTTATTTTGTTGTGTAACTCGCATTATATTGTAGTCTAACTCGCATTATGAAAAATGTAAATCACGTGTAAGCAGGATGTACCATGCTGAGGAAAGTTGATATGTAACTCGCGTTAATAGATATGTAACCTGAGATGAATGAAAATGTAAATTGTTTTAATACAAATGTAACTTTTCTAAGGTGAATGAACATGTAACTACAAAAACATTTGGCTTTCTCCTGCAGAAACCCAATCCCAATCCCCTGCGGTAACTTTTCCATGGATGGCAATCCCACCTTTAGGAGCCCTAATTTCAGAGAAATCCAATCCCCTGCAGAAACTCATCCCAATCCCAATCCCTCGCAATAACTTTTCCAAACATTTATTGGAGATGGATTCGAAGAATCGAGAGGAGATTATGAAGCTTGTATGTGTTGAGCTTAGAAATCATGGAATCGACCCACGATGGGAGATCTGAAGGGTTGTAGTGGACTGTTTCCGATGTAAAATTCGACAACTAGCTCGTCTTGCTTAACATTACACAACACCTCTTCAAGCTGCTGAAGCTTCTGCGCAACCTCCACCATGTTAGATGACCTGACCTTGTACCCCAAAACCGCCAAGAGCTCGTCCATCCCGGTGTCCAGCTCGCTCTCGCAAGCATCATAGCGCTTCCCGCAGCCACCCATGGCGACGGCGCTGCCGCCAGTCCGCCACCGACAGAAAAAGAGTCTTGGAAAAAGTTTTGATTGAACGAGTCTCTGTTCATCATCTCTCAAGTGGGAAGAGGATGGCTGATTTTTATCGATTAAAACAACACCGTTTGGGATCAGCACACCATGCGCAAGGTGGGCCGATCCCACGGTATAATTTGCCGATTTGGACAGTTTTAAAATACATAGAGATCATATATTTACCAGACCAAACGAGACCAATTCAGACTAGACTAAACTTAAACACATCAAACCAGATCAGATCAGACAAGATCTGACTAGCAAATTTCAGTACAAAAAAAAACATCCTTAGTAAACGTACCATCTTTTAACTACGTATCAATTGAGATTTTACTAGGGTTAATTCCTTTAATAGGAGTAAATAAATGTTAAATTATCAAAATAGAAGTTATGATACTGAATATGTAGTTGGATAGAGAAAAATCACCCAAGTTTGGACACACATAGCAATGGAGTGTTTGAGTTTGTTTTTACTTTTAAAAAGTGATTTATTTAAATGATTTTAGAAAAAGTATTTTGTAGTAAAAGTTGATAGTATTTTGAAAATAAAGTGATTATGATGAAAATGTAAAAGTCAGAGTGTTTGATGAACGAATTGATTTTTGATGTACTACTACGTATCTTGTAAAAATGCAAACATACCCGTACATATATATACATATATACTCACAAAAAATCTGTGCTGCACATGCATATACGTTAATACATACTCCCTCCGTTCCGCTAAGATTGTCCCATTTTACCTTTTCGGGAAATCCCACTAAGATTGTCTCATACCATATTTGGTAACGTTTGTGTGGCTCATAATCATTCTTACTTTATCAATTCAACATCAACCACATAAACCCACTTTTCTTAATAACCGTATCACCTTCCGTCTCAATGTTAGTGGGACGGAGGTAGTACATTAGTACTATATATAAATATACTCATAAATTATAGGGAGGACTATAAAATAAGCTCTCGAACTTTCATAAAAAGTGCAAATAAGCCCTTTTACAGGAGTCTTTGTCCGGCTGTCGCCATTGGGGCAGTTTCCGGTGGAAGTTTTTGATGAAATTTTTGAACATCTTCTTCATTAAGTCTAGTTTATTCATACTAAATTTCGGCTAAAAATTCAATCGAGAAGGGAGTCAAATGATTTTCGGAAACATACTGTGTTATCTAACTGAGTAGTTATCTTCAAAAATTCTTTTGACTGTCTTCCCGTTTGAATTTTTAGCTGAAATTTGGTATGAAATTTCATTAAAAAAATTCACCGGAAACCGCCCCAAATGACGACGGCCGGACAGAACCTCCTATAAAAGGGCTTATTTGCACTTTTTATAAAAGTTCGAGGGCTTATTTGGTAGTTGTCCCTAAATTATACTACCACACACATTGAATTTCCTTCAAGCTTGAGACCAATGGCAAAATTCATTGTATCCTCATAAAGTTAATTCATGTCGGGTTCCATTTTCTGTATAGCAGCCTTTCTATTTCCACATGAAGAAGATGACTGTGGTGATGTTGCAGAGCTTTCCCTTATATCCAATCGGCGTCTCAATGCCGCAAGGGTTGCACGGCTGGTCCGCCACGAACCATATCGGGGTTGCACGTCAGCACGTATACGGAGATTACACACACATATATAATCATCGGAAGCAATCACCGTCCCTTCGAATTGGAGCAGCTCTTCCGACGATGGATCGATATTTGCTTTCGGTCACTACTCAACTAGGGAAGATGAATACAGGAGACAGTACACCTCATCATGACTATCCTCAGTTAGAAGCATCCTCTTCCAGCTCTAAGAGTGTGTTTGTAACTGATTCTGCTTCTGCTTCTTTTTTAAAAGTAGAAACAGAATCAGAATTAGTTTTCAGAAGTTGGTCACCCCCAGCTTCTAAAAAAACTGATTCTAAGAGTAAATTATAGCACCAAAATCACATTGCACTTTCACCAAAACACTCCAACTTCTGCTTCTGCTCCCTGAAGGAGCAGAAGCAGTTTTAAGAATCAGATCCAAACACCCCCTAACTTTTGGCTTTTAAAGTGCTTTTTATTAATTAGGAGTCTATTTGGTAACACTAAAATTGGCTGAATTGTCTGATTCTGCTGAAATTTATGAAGTTCTGGTTGAAGTAACTGTATTGACTGATTTTGATGATTCATGAAAAAATTATATTTACAATATTTGTTATTAATAAATTAAATAAAAAACTATATGAAAAATAGTTAAAATGATTCTCTACAGCAACTTCAGCCAATACAGCCAAAAAAGTAACTTCAACCTTACTTTTTCTGTTTATTACAAACTTCAGCGCGCGAAATCAAAAACTATTTGTTTGTTGAAAAAGTTGGCTGATAAACCTGAAAAACCGAAAAAAAGGTTACCAAACAGACTCTAGAAGTAGGTATTAGTAAACACTTTTTTAGCTTATTTTTAAGTTAAAAGCTAAGAAGTTCTTATGGTAAGTGTTGGCAAACACTGCTCTACTCTTGCCAACACAATGATGCATGCCGCTACCGCTGCAAATTCGGTTGTTGCTGCCACTGCATATCTGGATCGTCATTGGAGCTACACCGTCACCGTCGAACTGATCCCGTCACCAACAGACTTATCTTGATTACGATAGAGAACTAGGGGGCAATTATTTATATTAGAAGGACAAATATGAAATAAAAGTCCTTTTTAGGGGAAAAAAATATATCTACTTCTATTTAGGAATTTATGCAACTACTTAGTCTAAATAAATTCAACTTTTTCTATCCACTTGAATTTTACATTATTTTAATTTAAATGTGTTTGGCGCCATGAAGTAACGGCACATGTATTAATACCGGTGTTTTCAAATTTTTTGAGAGAATCGACTTATGTTATAATATCATAAACCAAGCAGTTAACAACAAGATCAAACTCTTGAAACATGCCAGTAAGACCAGAACACATAGACTGATCATCCTCCCTTGGACCAGAGTCTGAGTCAATCACCCACTCAGGAGCAATATGATTCGCTAATCCCCGTATGGGCAATTGTAAGCCAATCATGATCGATCCGATATCCTTGTCACTTACCCTAATTTGAGCTTAACTCACAACAAAAATTAAGACCAACTGAAAGTCATACTGGGCAAAAACAACCCAACAAAAACAAAAACTAAAATCCTTAAATGAAAGAAAAACAACAAAAACATATAATTTAAATAAATAAACTTTCAGAGTAGACCTAGGCGAGCCTAGAGTCCTAGGCCCGCCTATTCCACGTTTTTTGGCTCGTCCACAATCACAACTCCTCAACTGGATCTTTCAGTTCATGATTCTCTGCCATTCACCTCCTGTTTGGCTCCCCCACGCGACAAGCAATTGTCCCTGAATTTAAACTCTGTGAAGTCGCCCCTTGCAGCAGAACCACGACTGCATCTGACTCTTGAACCCCACCAACAATACTTTCTGCATACCCCCCCCCCGTCACCCCGCATTTAGGCTCCCCACGCCCAACTACGTGTACATCATATTTGACTAACCATTTGTTCCCCACAATTACTCTACCCCTATCACCACCAGCTCGAAGCCACGGACCATATGGTTTAACTAGCTCACCTTCTCCCTTTTTCGTACATCGAAGGACATAAGCGATATGTATGACCAATTAGGCCACATTAATCCTCAAATTGGCTTTCTTCTACTTTAATTAATTTTTCTAAAAAATTCCCAATACTTTTGGCAACTTTCATAGAGAAAAAGTCCATGGATAGATTGTAAACTTGAACCCAAAAATCCTCATTAGTTATGGAAACCCTAAAGGGCAAATCACCTAGCTATAAAGCATGGATAACTAAGAAGTTTTGTTCGAACAACTAAGGACCATTTTCAAGAACATGTTTCATATCAATCACATGGAAGAAGGTAAAAAGGTACACTTTTTCACCAATTTCCTTGATTGAGACTCCTTTAACTGGGCACCAGATTGAGACCATAACATCTCTAAAGTAATGGAATTTTACCCTTTTTTGGTCACTAGGGTTTCAACAACCGAGAACCTTGCCCCACTGCCATTGATCTCCATCCGCATGTTCCGCTCCAATCTCAATAGTGATACTTAGGGGTGGGAAAAACCGAACCGAAACCCGAAACCCGACCCGGGCCCGGACCGAAAAATGTTACCGGGCCGATTTTTTTTATTTTTGACGGGCGAGTTAAAAAAACCCGGACCGAACCCGAAATTCCGGACCCAAATCCGGTCCCTAAAATTACAAACCGGCCCGGGCCGGCCAAAACCCGGCCCGAATATTTCATTATAATTTATTATAAAAAATTAAGATATTATATGGAAACAAGTTCAAATACTCACTTGGTGTCTTCTAATTTGTTTTGTTTTTTAATCCATCTTAAAGAGAAACATCATTTTGTCAGAACTTTGTTCTCTTAAGTCTTAAGTATGAATTTTTGCTTTTGGGATTTTGCTATTATTTATGTTTGGCTCTTCATGAGTGTTTTGGATCAATACTTTTATTGTGTTGGAAATTGAAATATGGTTGCTTTATAGCCTTTGAATTATTGATTAAATAGATTTGCTTTGACTATAATAGAAAGTGTGAAGGTTGAATCGATTTGATTGATTATCGAACATTTTTTTGAATACTTTTTTTTAATAAAAACAATGATATTTTTTTATTGAGCTTTAACCGACCCTACCCGAACCCGGACCGAACCCGAGCCTCAAAAAACCCGGTTCGGACTGAATATGTCGGGCATTTTTCCGGTCCCATATTTTCATAACCCGAGAAGTTTCGGGTAATTTCCGGGTAGAGCAAAAACCCGACCCAGCCCGGACCGATCTCACCCCTAGACTGATACCATTGCTTTCCTCCTCTAAAACCAGCCCTTTATAGTATGTCGCAAACTCGTCCATTGTTGCCACTCCTACATATGGGTGGACTGGGCCAGGTTCGGGTCGGGCTCCAACCCGGGCTCTGGGCCCCAAAACATCAGGCTCGGTACCCGGCCCGGGTTTGTACTGAGACCGGGCCAGGTCAAGTCTTATTGTTTTTTAATTTTTTTATCTTTTCAGATTAATTCCCCTCTCCCAGACCACCCCCAACCCCCAACCCCCCACCCCCCAAATCGCCTAGCCCCACCCACCTAGCAGCCAATCCAATGGGAAAAAATTTTAAAAAAAAGTAATTGGGCACGATCCGGCCGATCCGGTCCACCATTTTTGGATCTCGTAGTCCGTCTGCTGAATCCCCGATTCAGGCCCCGGTCGCGGTCCCGATCCTGGCTCTGGCCCAAACAGGCTCCTTCAGTGACCGGTCGCAAACCCATTAGCCAATTCGCCAATGTAACGGAATCGTGATGTCCGTGCCTCAGTGGCCTTGTTTTTAGTTTTTATTTATATTTTAATTTTTACTTTTTAATAAATTCTCAATCCTCTCCTTTCTTTTCCTCTGCTTCAATTGCATCTTCCGCCTCAGTGATTTCCAGATTTTCCGCTTCGGGCTGTCCGAGCTCGGACGCATATATACTGTAATACTGAGAAGGACGTGAAGGTCAAATCTCACGGCGAATATAAACTCGAGTTGTTTTCGCCTCATAGGAATGACAGTGGTAGCTGGCACTCGCTTGGTTTCTCCGCCAGACTGGATTTCCAGGGAGTCAGGGACTGGATTGGATTACTGGCCTCAGGCGGCACAATTTCTTCTACTTTAACGATGTTCATTGGGAAGAGAAAACTAGGAGGGCAAGGAGCTAACAGCCACCATCTCTATCAGTGACCTTCACGGCCGCAATGATGTCTTCGGTAGTAATCAATTTATCTTGGTCCAAAAAGGTGGAATCTCCCACCCCAGGAGCCCCATACCCCGATCCGACAGGATTTTTGGGAGAATGTTAATCACGGTGACTCAGTCGGCCCAATGATGGTAGACGTTTTTCCCGTGCTCACCAGAGACTCAGCCTTATTTCAGGTTCTGTGACCTCCACACGGCCGCTGGGTTTCGAACCTTGGTCACTTGATCCAAATTTCCCACCACTGAACCAACTGAGCTACCCGTGCGGGTAATTAATCAATTTATCTTTTATACTTTTATACTCCAATTGAAACATGGGACATAGGGATGGACTGGGCCAGTTCCGAGCCAGGTCAGGGTGGACTCCAAGCCCAAAAATGGCAGGCCCGGTACCGGCCCGGGTTTTTACCAGAACCGGGTCGCGCTCCGGTCCGGGCCAGGTCAAGCCTTAAATATATATTTTTTATTTTTCTTTTCAAATTAATTCCAAAAAAAAAACCACCCTTGAAGCCCACCCAAAACGCCCAGCCACACTCACCTAGAAGCCAGCCCAATAGGAAGAAAATTAAAAAAAAAATCAATTGGGCCCATGCCAGGCCTGCACAATACCAGGCTGGGCCGCGCCCTGGGTCCTAATTAGAGATGGACCCGGGCTGGTCCGGTTCCGGTTCCGGGCCGGGCCCGAGCGGGCTGTTTTTGCAAATCCTTGAGCCCGAAACAGGCTCGGGTTGATACCAGGTCCGGGCCAAGCCCGGTTCAATGTCTATTTTTTTTTGCTTTCTTGTTATCCCCCTCACCCCACCCCCAAACCTCCCCAAAACACCCAGCCCTACCCTAGGAAAAGAAAAAAAAATGAAAAAAAAAATTGACCCGGCCCAGCCCGAACCACCCGGGCCGGTTCGCCCAAAACTGGGCCCGACCCCGACCCGCCCAAACGGGCTAAAAGCCCAGAACCGGCCAACCGGTCCCGGCCCACACAGTAGCGGGCTGGACCGGTTCCGGGCCGGCCCGGTTTAGTCCATCCCTAGTCCTAATGGGACTGAAAGGAGAGAGTGGTTGCCTAATAGTCTGATGTGGTATATCAGTATATGGCAGCATGGCCTAAAACTCTGAACACAAAGATGTCGTGGATATACAGTCAGCAACAACAATGCAGGTGAATGGACAAATATATTCATGTCATCCTAAATGGCCTGAGAAACCGGAGAGTAAGCTCCAAAATAGAGGAATTGGGTGTGTTTACAACTTTCGAAGTTTCGGGGGCTGATTGGGGTTTTTGAAAGTACAAGGATTTAATTTCTGTTTTTCATAAAATGCAAGGGCTTATTTGAAAGTTAATACTATAGTCAATACACTTATGTTACATTTTTTGTAAATAACCTTTATTTCAGTAATAATAATAATAATATCAGTAACCAACATTTATTTTCAACAAATGATGAATTAAGCCCGGCACTTATGGAGAATGTAGATACTCTATAATATACAATGCTAAGGTAATCTTGGAAATTTAGAGAAATCGGGTCGTCTGCGTTGCACATAGGCATTTTTTCCCTCATTGCCTTCATCAGTTCCATAAAATAGCAGTGTTGCATCTCCTCCCAGCCCCTGAATCAGATCCATAAAGAGTTAACTGCATTGACCCATTCCCATTTCACATACATATAGTCATATACTAAAGCTTCTTTAGATTGACTGTTAGTAATTCTGATTTTTCCAATGTTTGGTGTGATAACTAAAGCTTCGTTAAATTTTATGCATTCCTTTGGATAATGACTTTTTATATACTGATCAGCTTTGTTTTTCAGTTTTATGGATCAAACTTTATTTAAATTAATACATATACGGAATAATAGCTATTGTTCTGATAGGCAAAATGGACCGCGTAAAAACGATAATATTTTAAAGTAGTAGTAGGGTTTAAATAAGACAAACTTACAAGAACCTAATTCATGTGGACCACAAGCAATGAGTCTTTACACCACATCTATTGCATGTTATATCCTCTAAAAAGGTGATGCTTGGGATCAATATGGAAGTGATACCTGAAGTCCAGCATGTCCATCATCGACAGCGTTGAGAGCTGATTTAAGGACCCGAATAGCAGTAGGACTATTTCTTAGCATCTCACGACACCATTTTATAGTTTCTTGTTCCAGCTTATCTAACTGATGAAAGACAACCACACAATGCATTAGTTTATCAAACAAAGCAACTTGAGTACAAAGTCTAAACGCTCTGCTTCTTCTTCTACTGGCAGTGTTGCTGAAAAACTGTGTTCCTGATATCCTTAACCACATTCTAAGGTTGCTATAATGGCACGTTTCTGGTTTATCTATGGATCAACTTACCGGGACAACAGTGTTTACAAGTCCCATTTTCTCCGCTTCAGTAGACGTATAAAACCTTGTCAAAAACCACATTTCACGAGCCTTCTTTGGGCCAACCTGTCCAACCAAGTGAGTAAATATGACAGCTTCAAAAGCAGTTGCCATTTTCGACATAAGGCCCTTAAAAGAGCAGGAGACTTAATTTTATGTTCACAGTCGCTTTTAGGCCTGTTTTGAACTCGGAAATGATACGGCCCAAAAAATATGGGGGAAATAGATGGTAAGTTGGAACAGAAAGAAAATACAGTGAAGAATTAAAAAATCAAACTCGATATATCAAATTTAAATATTTGTTCAAAAACATTTTATTTATAAAATCCAATTATTTAAATACTAGAAAGCTATTCACTTGTAAACTAATTTTAATTAAAACGGATTTTCCTTCAATTTAACTGGGAGGTAAAACTAAACATTAAGAAAATCATTTTACTTTGGATTTTTTTCCTTTACCAACCATTTCTCGAGTTCCAAACATGGCCCAAATGAAAAGAAACAGTGAAAACCTAGCATATTCTATTTATCTCACCAAACGGGACATTATGGAACTCCCATAGCCAGCATCAAAGCTCCCTACCTGCAATGTGTACAAAAAGAACAGTGTTTGTGTCAACTATAGGGTATTGTATTTCCTGATGTGCATGTTGGGTCTACAAACTTTTTTGAAAGAGAAAACTGTCAAATAGGACCACTTACTTTTCCCAAAAAGTCAATTGAGTGCATGTACTATTTTTCGAGTCAATTAAGTCCACAAACTATCAAAAAGCGACCAAATTGACTATTTAATAGGTAGTCAACCGGTAAACCACCTACGTGGACGTCCAGCTGGGATTTTTTTAGTCTTTTCTACTTTTTTTATTTTTAATTTCTTTTCCTTTTTCTTTTTCCATTTCTTTTGCATCTCCAACTCCATCTTCCTGCTCTGCAACTACCGATCTATGGAGGAGGTTGTGGTGGGTATGGTGGTAAGGGCAGCAGAGGTGGTGGCTATGGAAGCCGGCGTGGCTGGAGGTCGATTTAATGGAGGAGGCGAAGGGGGAGGCCACAGAGGTGGTGGCCGGAGGCAGTGTGTATGGTGGAAGGGGTTGTTGAGGTGAGGTGGAGGTCGGATTTCAGAGGCATTGGCTATGGAGGCTGGGCGACGGAGATAGCGACTAGAGAGGCTGGGAGACGGAATTCGTTCCAGTGGGAGTGTGGCGGAGGCAACAAAAATGGAAGAAAGTGGCCGGAGTTCTGGTCGAGACAAGAACGAAAGAAAGAAACAAACAAGAGGGAGAAGCGGACTGGCCTGGGAAAGGAGAAGAGCGGACCAGAGGAAGAAAGAAGAAAGAGAAAAAAAGTTAAAAAAGGAAGAGAGGAAAAAAAGAAAAAGGAGAAGAAAGAAAATTAAAAAAATGAAAAACAGTATAAAAGACACCTCGGACATCCGCGTAGGCGGTTAACCGGGTAACCGGTTGACTACATATTAAACAGTCGATTTGGTCATTTTATGATAGTTCGCGGACTTGATTGACTCGAAAAAAAGTACATGAACTCAATTGACTTTTTGTTAAAAGTACGTGAACCTATTTGACATTTTTCCCTTTTTGAAATTTTCATCTCATTATTCCCTTGTGAGAAGGTCATGGAAACATCCAATATAAACTTTGTCTCCATGCTTTTAAAAATGTGTTTTAAGTGAACTGATTAGCATTTGACACTAAATTTCATGTCAAGGACCCCAACATAAGGCATGAGCTTGGACTTGGGCAATGATGAAACTTCAATGGTGGAAGTAACGTAACAGGTACAATATGGTGGAAAGTGTGAGCAGACCTTTGGTCCCGTCTGACCAAACATAGCATTATCAGCTGCAATTGTGAGGTCACAAACCATGTGCAACACATTTCCTCCCCCAACAGCATAACCTGCAACCTTTTTTGGAGAAGACAGAGAGCATGTTACCAAGGTTAATCTCATATTCTCACAAATAGTAGCCTGGAATAAGGCTCAGAATGTTCTCAACTAATATACAAGTAAACATTTTACCATCGCAATTACTGGTTTTGGAAGTCGACGAATCTGAACCTGCAATATGATGTAAACAATGGTAAATAAGCCCCAAAAAACCTATGTCAAAATGAAGTCATAAATCAGGTGCTGATAACATGAAACCAGCTGCAATGCAAAGTTTTTACACCAAATTTTACTCCTCTAGGTTCAAATAACGTTGTGCTGTAAACATGAAACAACAATGTTGAAAACACAATCAATAGACATCTCATGCTAGGCACAACAACAAAATATCAAAATTGTATTGGAATATGGTTACTAACGAATCCCTCCATCTAAAAAAAGAGCCTCGTGTGAGTATCGTACACTTTTTATTTTAATCAACTCAATCAAATTACAAGCTTTGACAAGTTATGAATGATCGGTCATTATTATTTATTACTACTACATAGTTTCTTTTGTCCTCAATTCATTCGATAAAGAGTATTATTTGAGTTAATATTCTTAAAACATATTTCCAAGATTGTTGGAGTAATTGACTAAAACTACTTGTCAATTAGCATTACAGAAATCTTTTAAAAAAGGAGACAGAGATTGTATAAATTAAAATTCACAGTTTAAAATATTGCCTCTGTTTGCTTGTGCTAAACTTAAGGTTTAACAATATTCTAGTAGCAGATGGTAGCCAAGGGTAACAAAGCAGTGCATTGTGATTTGTGCAACCAGTAAGCACCATGCAGTAAAGACACAGTTCCGATACTACACAAGCAATAAATACTAAAGCCCTGAAGTTTCACCTGTAAATCCAAAACATTGAGACGGCCAAAATTTTCATAATCAGCATAGCCATCCTTATTTCTTAATGCCTGATCACCCCCACTGCAGAAGGCCTTAGTCCCCTGCGTATGGAAAAATATAATAATAAATGACAAGTTCATTAGTGATACACTTATACACGGCTTTTAAAAGTAAAAAACTGGAGGATTCATGAAATATTTAACTGACAAATCATCAATCAAAGACCTATAAGACATCGGTGCTTGGTTGACCTATGGAGTTACCTTCCCTGTGAGGATGATGACCCCAATAGAACCATCATCCCTGGCATCATTAAATGCACGAATAAGTTCCTTGATTGTGTGAGGCCTGAAAGCATTTCTCCTTTCTGGTCTATTAATGGTAATCTGTGGAGGAAAAAAAGGCAAATACATATTACAAGAAATAATGACAAATAAAGGGCAGCCCGGTGAACACTGACATCCCCGCAAAGTGAGAGATTGGGGAAGGGTCTGACCACAAATCCACAATAGGTCACTCCCAAGTCTCCAACCCGTGACCTATCGGTCACACAATAGCACCTTAACTGATGCACCAAAACTCCCATTCATATGACAACAACAAGTATATGACTATTAAGTATTAAGGAGTATAAAATATTTACAAAACTGACTTTTGTGGTGTCTGTAGTAAGTAGCAACCATAATGGTATAGTTTAAAGTACAATAGTGGTCATACGGTTTATTTTTTTCCACTAGTTTGTTTCTAGGAAGCATGGAAGCGTGAAATGGGGGAGGTTTCCGTCCCGGAAACGTTTCGGAAACGCGAAACGCCGGGAAACGCCGGGAAACGTCGTGGAAACGTCGGGAAACATTTCTGAGGTGTTGGGCTGTTGGGCCGGGTTGGGAAAACGTTTCGGAAACGGCACTGGGTATGGGCCGACACATTTCTTCAGAAAACTAAAAAAAGGGTTGGGCTGTTGATCGAAGCTTACCTCTCTGCGAGTCTGATTCTGCGAAGTGCGAAGAGCCGAAAACTTCGAACGAAGTGCGAAGGGTTATTTGCGAAGGGTTGTTGCTTCAAGCCTCAGAACGAGACAGAGACCATCGACCATCGTCATCGCCTGGACTCCAGGGAGGCAGGGAGTGCTGCCGTGCTGGTTCGCTACTTCACTAGACAGGTCCGAAGAGAAGGCTTTGGTTTTTGGGTGAGATGATTCTCTCTTCAATTTCAATTGTTTCCAAGTTCTAGTAAGTACGGATCTTTCTTTATACTCAAATATGGAACTTACTTCAGAAGTAAGACATGCATTACTTATATTTGTAAAAAAATTAATTTTTAGTTTGACGTTTCCTTGCCTTTCCTTATATTTTGAGTTAAGCGTTTCCCTGTCCCCATTTCCGTTTCCGTTTCCGTCCCGGTGCTACTTAGGTTTGTTTTAGTAACAACATGACATAGGAAAACCCTATAAGGTCATAACGCAATCTAATTACTTTATAAGCAAGATGATGCTCACCTTAACAAATACTACCTCTGTTCTTAGATAATTGCAACATGTTTAATTTTACAATATTCACATGGTCTACTTTGACTACATTTTCTTTACTAATGCATTTGAAATTTAATTTTGAAAAAATTTATGTAGTATTAAATTCTTCTCATGTTAAACTTTCAAAATGTATTTTTTAAATTTTTTTACTGACAGAGAATTAAATATATTAATCATCAAAGTTGTTTTTGGAAAACGTGAAAATGGAAGTTGTGCAACTAAGAGTATGAAAGACGTATAAGTCTCTCTCCGACACTCCCTCTCTAACCAACAATAAAACTGTTATCAGTATTCTTGCTTACAATATAACTAGTAACTACAATATTATAAGTCGAACCTAGAAAGTAAACAACCATGGAAATAATATTGAGTTATTTTTAAAAATAGTACTCCGTAATAAAGTACACCTTATTTACAAAAAATATGACTAATAGCTAATATGGTATATAGTGTCATGGTCACTTAAGTGTAAAAATTAAACGATCTTTATTTTAATCATAAATATGTAATTATTTCAATAATATAATTACAAGTCTAAAAGAAAATAAGGGAACCTCACATTTAAAGTCTGATGAACAACTTAACTACTTCCTTTGTACGAAACTTAGAAACTTTCTTGCTGGGTTGCTAACAATTAATTAAAGATTTTGTAAGACACAATGCGACATCCTGACGGAAGATGGGTACTTGGAGCGTAGACAGGCCTTTATACGTTGGTAGGTGCAGTTCATCAGTTGCAATTCGATATTTGGTGGGTTTTGATGGCTTAACACTTAATACTTGACTGCCATTTTAGCTTTTGCAATTAGAAGATTGAAAAGCCATAGTACTGCACATTTGAAATAGAGAGCACAATATACCTTAGCAATGGCTTCCCCGACTGCCTTCTCGTAGATGATATCAGTGAACTCTTTGCCAGACTCATCCGAGGGAACCAATCTCCAAACGGGCCCGTGACTGGGGACTTCGCCGTGAACTTTGTGGTAGCTATCGTTCATGGAAGAGCTGCAACTCGACCAGCGAATTGAAGGAGGAGAGGACGGACTTGGTTGCGTCGGAGAGAGGTGGTTTGCAATGGACGCCATCCTCCGTGCGACGGAGTTGGTAAGGCCCTGCTCTGAAGCTCCCACCATTGCTCCGCGTAGTTAGCTAGCTCTGCAGGTTCCATAAATCGTGAAGAAAAAACAAGGGTTTGAATAGCGATTGGTGCGTTTATGGCGATGTAGATTGTGGTATGTGGATGCTCGAAGTAGATAGGAGATAAGGTGATCGGACAATATTAGAGGGCATTTGGAAAAAACTCGGTAATTATTTGCATGCTGAAGTGTAAAATAATTACCCCCTAGACAAACGTTTTCACTTGGGGACGAATTTTGTTTGTTAGTAGAGGGGTGAAAAAAAATCGCCAGTGTATCGCGCCAATTTTTTCCGCTTGTGTAGCGGGGCTGTTAGAAGGAACAGATCTAGGATTTCGGGTCAAGGGGGGCGATATTTTTTTCAATAGTGTAGGGGGTGAAATTTTCTTTGCTTGTGTCGCGGGGCTAATTTTTTCCCATAGTGTAGCACACCGGGTGAATTTTTTTCACTAGCATAGGGTTCTGTAGTTTTTTTATTCAAAAGTTTTCATTAATACATACGTGACGACATTTAAATCTATTACATTCTAAGTTTAAACAATTGAAAGATAATTTTGATTTTATAATTGAACTATTGAAGTGCTCTAGAAAAACTTGATACATTAAAGCGTAAGAAATCGCAAATAAAGTAAAATTATTTAAAAATTGATTTATAACATTTTATCAAATTATTGAACCTAAAGAGTTTAAAAGGCACACATCTACCAATACGTTTTAAATAACTTCTGCATTGTTTAATCACATGAATTTATATCGGGATGAATAATTGGTTTTTGAATTGCAACTTTTGTCTACCAAGGAAGGTGTTCGTGAGTCACGAGGAGTTTTCTTCATATTACAATAGTATGTATGAGATTATTATTTTTATAATAATATTATATTTCTAATTCATATATACGGTGAATATTATATTTGTATTAATGGTAAAACAAGTTAAAGTTTATTTTCTAAAAACTATTTAACTAATGTGTCTGGTATTTAATGTCGTTTGATATTTTATAAAATCAAGTACGAATTATCTAATAAAAATAATTAAACATTACAAAATTAGGAATTTTAAGTAATAAGTATCCTTAGCTTAAACAATGAGTTGTTCTATTGTTTATTTGTTCAAATTATGTAAATTATTTTAGACATTTCTTCCTTTAAATCTCCCATTACGTATTACATTATGTAAGGTTATATATTAACTTTGAAAATTAAAAGTTAAGGGGGGCAAACACATATAAATCTAATTAAAGTAGGAAATTTTTCTGAAAATATTTCATATATAGTAGAAAATTTATATAGTCGAAGGGGCCGCCTCCCCCCCCCCCCCCCCCCCCCCCCATCTTAAATCCATCTTTGTTCAGAGGTGGCGTAATCCTACTACATCAAGTCACACCCGCTTTCAGATGAATTGTCACTAAGTTATTATCAGCCAATACACTTAGTGCCTAGTCCACTTACATAGTGGAAGGATTTTCACGAGCACAACATCACTCCAAGATACTTAGTCCTATCTTCTACAAGGTATTTCACTAATAGCATCGACTTGTTAGAAGCTACTTAGTCCTATCTTCTACAAGGTATTTCACTAATAGCATCAACTTGCTAAGAATTACTCATGTCCTTCTTCTACACTCTCTCTGGATTTGATCACGAATCCCTCTAGAGGTTAGAACTTGTTTAGTTATCAAGATTAAAGCTTATTGGATCAAACTGCTGGGCTTAATGGACCTGTTTACTCTTTTATTTTGTCATTGGGCTTTCTATCTTTTAGCCCATTCATATTAGACCATTAGTATAAATACCTCTTGTATTATTTTATTCAGTAAGTTCTACAATTCAAAACCCTAAGACGTGCTTATCTTCTTCCGCTAATAATCCCAAAAGCTTCGTTCGTTCTTCATCTCCATTTTCGAATTCTGTATAATATTCTTAACATGGTATCAGATTAGCCACAGATTCTGTATCATCTTTCTGAAATCCTATCCTCTCTTCGATTTCTATAATCGATCCTTTTTTTTCGAATCAATCGATTCGTAAAAACCCTAAATTCATCCGCAGAAATCATAAATCGTTTCTTTGAAGATGTCTGTTACCTTTCCTTTAAATCCTCTTGAGGATTCGTCTTCTCCGTACTATCTGCATCCCAGCGATCACGCTGGTACGCATCATCTCAGAAACACTCACCGGAGACAACTTTAATGCTTGGAAGAAATCGGTGACCATGGCTTTCAGCGTGAAAAACAAGATGGCTTTCCTGGACGGTTCTATTTCGCAACCACAGTTGAATGATTCTCACGCTTACTCTGTCTGGTATCGTATCAATGCCTTACTTTTGTCTTGGTTAATTTACTCCATTTCACCTGAAATCCGTTCTACTTTTCTGTATTTTACATCTGCTAAAGAACTATGGGATGAAATACAGCTTAGATACGGTAAGAGTGATGGTCCTAGGATTTTTTTCCTTGAAAAATCTTTAGGCAACATTTCTCAAGGTACTCAAACTGTTACTGCATATTACAATATATTCAAAGGTCTTTGGGATGAATATGTTGATTTCAAAACTCTCCCTCCTTGTACTTGTGATAATTGCACTTGCAAAATAAATGAAAAATATCAGGCTCTCCTTCAAAAGGAATCTGTACAAAAATTTCTTGTTGGTCTAAACGAGTCTTACTCTAATCTGAGAAGTCAAATACTTCTTCAGACCCCCTTTCCTAGTCTCTCTACTGTGTATTCTTTCTTTCTACAAGAAGAAGCCCAAAGAAATCTTCAATATCCTGTTTCATATCCTTCACAAACTTATACTCCTTCTGTCAATGACTCAACTGCCTTTCTTGCTAAAAATCCAAATTATAAAAAGAAACCTTCTGTTACTTGTACTCACTGTGGATTTCAAGGTCATTCAGCTGATAAGTGTTTCCAAATCATTGGATATCCTCCTACCTGGAAAGGTCCTAAAGGACACAGAGTTGCTCCTGGCTTCAAATTACCTCAAAACAATAATAAACCTACTCAGGCTCATCTTGCTAACACTTCTCCTGATTCTCCTTCTAAAGAAATTGACTTATGTGATCCATCTCTTTACAACAAATTCCTTGAGTTCATGAAGAGCCAAAATGACAAAGTTTCTGCTAATGTTGCTATGGCTGTTTCCAACACTGACCAGTCCTCTCCAAATGACTTCAAATACATAGGTAAACATACTGCATTTATTTCTAATATCCCATCTACTATTTGGATTCTTGATACTGGTGCTTCTGATCACATGATTCATGATTATACTCTATATACTTCCACACCTAAAATTGTTTCTATTAAAGTTCAGCTTCCTACTGGAACTTATATTACTGCTACTCATATTGGCAATATTAAACTTAACAGTAATCTTACTTTACATAATGTTCTTTATGTTCCACAATTTAATTTCAATCTTATTTCCATATCTAGCTTAGCATTGCATGAAAATATTTCTGTTCACTTTTCTTCTAATCATGCTATTTTACAGGATCTTCTCACCAACAAAATGATTGGTTGTGCTGATCTACAAAATGGCCTATATCTCTACAGTTCTAATGCATCTTCATTTTCTGTTCATAAATCATACATTACAAATAATGTTCAATCTGAATACTTTTGTTCTCAATCTCACATTTGGCATTACAGATTAGGCCATTTACCTTTTAATAAACTGAATGATCTTGTTGAATGCAATGTTTCTAAACATTTAAATAAAAATACTCCTTGTGATATCTGTCATTTTGCTAAACAAAAAAAATTACCTTTTTCTGTTAGTACTTCTCATGCTTCTAACTCTTTTGATCTTATTCATATGGATGTTTGGGGTCCTTTTAGAGTTCAATCTTATTCTGGTTTTAAATATTTTTTAACTATTGTTGATGATCATACTAGATGTACTTGGGTTTTCATGATGAAAAATAAATCAGAAGTTAAATTTCATATGCAAAATTTTTACAACCTTATTCTTACTCATTTTAACACTAAAATTAAAACTATTAGAACTGATAATGGCACTGAATTTATATTTCCTACTTTTTATTCTAATAATGGTATTGTTCACCAACTTTCTTGTGTTGAAACACCTCAACAGAATTCTAGAGTTGAAAACATCAACATATTTTACAAGTTGCTAGAGCTCTTTTATTTCAATCCTGCTTGCCCATTACTTTTTGGTCTGATTGTGTTCTTACTGCTGTGCATATTATAAATAGGCTTCCTACTGCAGTTTTGAATAATAAATCTCCTTATGAAGTTTTATATAATAAAGTTCCTGATTATTCTCATTTAAGAGTTTTTGGATCTCTTGCTTATGCTTCTACTCTCAACACAGACAGATCTAAATTTGACAATAGAGCTATTAAATGTGTTTTTATTGGTTATCCTTTAGGATCTAAAGGATACAAACTTTATGATATTATCAATCACAAATTTTTTATTTCTAGAAATGTAAAGTTTTATGAAATGACCTTTCCCTATAGAAAAGATTCTATTTCTTCTAAATCAGATAATCATCAATCTGATTCTGATTCTTTAATTCTTCCAAATCATGATTTTTTTGATTATGACATCTCAAATAAAAACAACACTTCTTCTGATATTTTTTTAGAAAATCAAATCAATGATGAACTTAATATCTTTACTATGGATACTTCTATTCAAAATAATGACTCCAATACTTTACAAAATTCTAATATTCCAATAAACCCTGAAGATCATTCACAAAGAAAATCAACAAGGGTAAGATCTTTACCTATTCATCTGCAGGATTACAGTTATGAATTACCTGATTCAATTACTACAGGTACTACTTCTCAGACTTCTTCTTCTTGTAATTTTATAAGATATCCTATTCAAAATCATATTTCTGCTAATAGATTAAGTATTTCTCATTCTTGTTTCACTGCTGCTCTTTCCAACATTACTGAACCTAAAACTTTTAAACAAGCTTCTAAGTTTCCTGAATGGCAGAAAGCTATGTCCTCTGAAATTGATGCTCTTGAGAAAAACAATACTTGGATTTTAGTTAATCTTCCTTCAAATCAGAATATAATAGGTTGCAAATGGGTCTATAAAACTAAACTAAAACCTGATGGATCTTTAGATAGATATAAGGCTAGATTAGTTGCTAAAGGGTATACTCAAGAAGAGGGTTTTGACTATTTTGATACTTTTTCACCTGTTGTGAAATTAACAACTGTTAGAATCATTTTAGCAATTGCTAGTGCTAAACACTGGTTTTTACATCAACTTGATGTAAATAATGCCTTTTTACATGGTGATCTAAATGAAGTTATTTACATGCAGCCTCCTCCAGGTTATCTACCTGCTGATGACAAAAGAGTTTGTCAACTTATCAAAAGTCTCTATGGACTTAAACAAGCATCAAGACAATGGTTTTGTAAACTTTCTGATTCCCTTAAAACCTTTGGTTATATTCAATCTAAAGCTGATTCTTCTTTGTTCACTAAAACTGATAAATCTTATTTTACTGCTGTCTTAGTCTATGTTGATGATATTATTCTAGCTGGCAACAGTATGGAAGAAATCTTTGCTATAAAAACTTTTTTGCACAATAAGTTCACTATAAAAGATCTTGGAGAATTGAAATACATATTAGGCATAGAAATTGCTAGATCTAACAAAGGCATAAACCTATGTCAAAGGAAATATACTCTAGATATCTTAAAAGAATATGGTTATCTTCACTGTAAACCTTCAAATACTCCTATGGATTCAAAAATTAAAATTTCAAAGGATAATGGAACTGTCCTTGATGACCCTAAAACCTATAGAACCTTAATTGGCAAACTGCTTTATTTAACTGTTACCAGACCTGACATTGCTTACAGTGTGCAAGTTTTAAGTCAGTTTCTTGCTTATCCTACTGACATTCATATGAATGCAGCTCATAGGATTCTTAGATATCTCAAGAACTCCCCAGGTAAAGGACTTTTCTATTCCTCTGATTCAGATTTTTCTATTCAAGCCTATACTGATTCAGATTGGGCTGCTTGTGTTGATACTAGAAGAAGTGTTTCTGGTTATGCTTTTTATATTGGCAGTTCTTTAGTGTCTTGGAAATCTAAGAAACAACAAGTAGTTAGTAGGTCTTCTACTGAGGCTGAATACAGGGCTTGTGCAAATGCTGTTTGTGAAGCTCAGTGGATTTATTACATTCTTAATGATCTACATATTCAGTTCACTTTACCTATCATTTTATATACTGATAACAAATCAACTTATCATCTTGCTCATAATCCTATTCAACATCAAAGAACTAAACATATTGAATTAGATTGTCATTTAATTAGAGATAAAATATTATCTGGATTAATAAATTTGATTCATATTAAAAATAACTTTCAACTTGCAGATATATATACAAAACCTCTTGGGAATCCATTATTCCATCAGTTTGCAGTCAAGATGAACATGCTGGATATACATGCTCCTCTTGAGGGGGCGTATCAAGAATAAAGCTTATTGGATCAAACTGCTGGGCTTAATGGACCTGTTTACTCTTTTATTTTGTCATTGGGCTTTCTATCTTTTAGCCCATTCGTATTAGACCATTAGTATAAATACCTCTTGTATTATTTTATTCAGTAAGTTCTACAATTCAAAACCCTAAGACTTTCTTATCTTCTTCCGCTAATAATCCCAAAAGCTTCGTTCGTTCTTCATCTCCATTTTCGAATTCTGTATAATATTCTTAACATTTAGTTAACAAAGAAATCTAAACATCCAACTAATCTAAGCTCTAAAGATATTTCTATGAGTACTTCTATTTAAGAGCTTAGTGAAGTGGGGTGAGCTAAGAAGATGAGTGATAGATTAGCGCTTTCTCATGCTAGATATGTGGTATAAGCTCGTATAACCTTCTTAGGTGCACACTCTTAACTCACCACACTTCCTTTGTATATATAGACTTTAGTTGTTGAATATCTCACGTTGGCCTGGGAGATTCAATCTCGAGTGTAGATTGATCCACTTGGTGGCTGTGAGGCAGCATGACTCTTTTTGTCTTCCTGTCTCACGAGTTGTGACTTTCTTGTTTGCACTTGTTGTCTAAATTATTTTCCCAATGAGATAGAAGATAAGCTCGAGTTTGTCAAATTTATATACGCCGTGCAAATGAGATCTCAAAAAGATCTTGGGAAATAATGGGAGACAAAACCTTTAGTCGTTGATTAATGAACCTTCGTACATGGGTCCCTTGTCTTTTCTTTTACAAAATGATTATAGAACTATCTAAGTACTACCTTCAATAAAGGTTTTTAGTCTGGAAATAATTGCACAAGTAGTTTTACATGTTTGAGAATGTAAAGGAATTTTTACTTCTATCCTTTTAGAGTTTTACAATTTCCAGACCGCTAGTGGGTCCCATGGTCACACGTTTTGCACATTTTGACTTAGCTGCAAAAATGAAAGTTGTAGAGAAATTTATGAAGGTTAACTTTACTTCTTACAGCTTGCTCGAATTCTAACTTAAAAGTGAAGATTCAGGAGCCTGCTGGTAAGGCAGCTCTTAGGTGACGAGGTGTACTAATAGCAAGCTGCTGTTGAGGCAGCTGTTAGAACTTAGAATCAAAGGTTTTCCATTTGACTCTTTTTGTGAGCACCTTTCTTTTTCTTTTTGTTTTCTTCTTTCTGGCGCGACCTTTTCTTTTCATTTCTCATTTTAGTACTCTTCTTTTCATATTACTAGGAAAATCTAGAGGAACCTAAGAGTTACCAAATCCCATCAATCTCATCATATTATTGCCACGAGTGTTTCTCAAGATTTACAAGTATCAGAAAGGCGGAATGGTATGATAGTAGAATTTGATGTCTTGGTTAGACATGGTATTTGGGACTTCGTTCCCACTACTTCTGGAAAAAATTTGTCGGTTGTAACCGGGTTTATATGGTGAGATATAAACCAAGAGACTCCTTGGATTGCTTTAAAGCTCAGTTTATGGCTAAATGTTTTCATCAATGTATGGTAATTAAACAAGTTACTATTAGGGTCATTCTGATTACAACCCTCTCTCGTGATTGGCCAATCAATCAGTTGGATGTCAATTATGTTTTTTTATTGATTCAATGATGTTCTAGATTCGTGTGTCACCTTTGAAAGTTCAATTATACTCTAAAACAGTCACCTCGCTTGTGGTACCTGATGGAGTATATGGCCCGGGAACCCCCGGCCCACAGACTCCTACTACTCCAGCGAAGGCCCAACAGGCCCAACAGGCCCAAATCACAGCGCCTAGAGTACCAAGCAGTCCGCACAACGCGCCAGGGGTGCCTTCGGCCCCCTGGCCGAAGGCTCCAAATTCTCACAGAACGGGTTTCTCAAGCAAATTAAGAAACTGGGAGAAAACGGCGAAAACAGTAGCCCTCGGCACTGTGAGCCCTCGGCACCAGGGTGCCATCGGGTGGAAGAGCCCTCGGCTACTGCTCTATAGCTGAAGGCATCTCACTCGACAAGATATCCACCTCACATGCGTACAGATCACCGTACCCCGCACAGACGTCCCATCCAACAGCCGCATTAAATGCGGCCACATGCGGCTGCCAGCGCCAACTAGTTGAGGTGACCCCTCGGCCAATAAGCGCTTGACACGTGTCCCTGCCCGGCATTTATTGCTACTATAAATAGCACCCCATTTCCTCATTTGTAACCACGCTGAAAACGGCATTCATACTGAATACACTCTCTCTACTTTTACTCACTTGCTCTGACTTCTCTCTAAATTATTCCCCGTAATAACCCTTCAGATATATACCCCCGGGTAGACTATCCATCATTTGGTGCTCTCGTTGAGAGGTTGAACAATCGAGTAAGAAACCCTCCCCCTCGACCAAACACAAAACACTAGCCCTCTATCAAAATGGTGAGGACAACACGTGCCAACTCAAAGAACGTAGAAGACAAGAACCTGGCCCTCGGCGACGTCAACGCCCCCGAAGCCTCTCACAGGGCTCCCGAGGGCGGTGTCATCGCTGGGCTGGAACAGGCGGCTGTCGACCTACGCCTTCAGATCCAACAAAATGCCCCCGATGCCCGCCTCGGCATCGAGGCCAAGAAGAAAAACCGGAGCGATGACCAAGTCAGCCCTCCGGTTCTCACCATCGACGTGCAATCGGCACTCTCCGCCTTCATCCAGACGCTCACCCAGAACCCGGGTGCCTTCGGCACCCTGGCTCCAGCTCACCCTCAGATCGGGGAAAATATCATACTTCCCCCTCTGCCACACCCCTTCGGAAATCCCACCCCTCGGGTGAGAAATGACGAAGGGGTGGTGGCCCAGGATACGTCCTCCCAGGAAGTTCAGTCCCGGGACCGCCATAATGACAACAGGGAAAGGCCCCGTACTTCCGCCCTCAACCGGCTCGAAGGAGGGCCAGACCGCCGAGGGGTCCAAGACCGCCTCGGGGGGAAAGCACTCCAAAGGCCCCAGGAAAGCGGGGGATCTGTTTCGAGGGCAGACGAGGAGCGTCCCCCTCGGGACAAAGGCAAGGCACCCCTTCATGCCGATGATGCTCGGCACCAAATCAACCAGGCCCACTCGGCCCGGGTTCGTTCGCAGGGGGCGGAGACCCTCCCGAAGGATCCCCGGGACGAGATTATTGCGGCCCTCCAACGCCGGCTTGACAAGATGGAGTCCAACAAAGCTCACGCCACCACCTCCACCCCTCATTCAGATCTCAAATACGAGGCCATGATGGCCAAAATGGAGGAGTTACAGAAGAGGGTGGCCGAGGGCTCCGGGGAACCCGTCATCCAGCTCCGGACTCGGACGCCATTTACCCCAAGGGTATTGGCGGCCCGGATCCCGGAGAAATACCGAGGGCAACACATACAGCCCTACAACGGGAAAACGGACCCCCAGGAACACTACAGCAAATACCAGAACATCATGATGATGGTAGGGGCATCAGACGAATATTTGTGTCGTTGGTTCCTCTCCACCTTAGAGGGGCCGGCGTACGAATGGTTCAACAGGCTGCCCGAGGGCTGCATTGATTCGTGGCAAGAACTCGCCCAACGATTCTTGACACAATTCACCGGGAGGCGTCGCACAAGGAAGCACTTCTCCCACCTCCTAACAATACGCCAGAAGAAGGATGAGACCCTTCGGGATTTCCTGGAGCGCTGGAGGACGGAGGCCGACAAGGTCGACGGTGCTGATGACGGGACCCTCCTGGCCCTCCTACAAACCGTCCTCCGCACCGGTAACTTTTCAAGGAGCCTCATCGTTGAACCCCCCCGCGACTACATAAGGGCTTTGCAGCGGGGGGACCGATAAGCTGAGGCCGAGGAGGTGGAGAAGTATCACCAGCATCCGGACCAGCAGCCCCCGAGGGCTGACAACAAGCATAACTGAGGGCCGGGGGCTCCTCCAAATCGCCCCAAGGCTTCGGGACCCTCTGATGACCGCCCTCGGCAAGGCCAAGCCAAGCCCGGGGGAGGTTATAAGAGCAACCCCAAGACTTGGGCCCAGCCCATTCTCCTGGACCGCCCTCGGACACCATTGACGCACCCCGTCAGCATCATCCTCGATTTTGCCGAGGAGAGGGGCCTCGTTGAGCGCGACTCTCGCGCACCCCCGGAGGTACACGCTATCAACCCTCAGTTCCCCTACTGTCGCTTCCATCGGCACCAGGGGCACAGGACCGATGACTGCCATCAGCTGAAGACGGCCATCGAGAGATTAATACAGGCGGGGCACCTATCCCAGTTTGTCCAGAGCCCTCGGCAGGAGGGACCTTCTCATCAGGGACCTCCCCGAGGGCACCACACGAAGGTAAATGCCTGGGTAAATCCGAACACCATCCCCCTCGGCAAGAAGAGGGAGATCGGAAACTTGGAAGAAGAGGAGGAGGAGTACCCTCACTACCAGGAGAAGAAACGCCACATCCTCATGATCACCGGTGGCAATACAGGGGGCGATTCCACCAGCCAACGAAAGAAGTGGGCTCAATCGCTTTACGTGGGGGAAGTCACTCATATGCCCCCGGTAAAGCGACTGAGGGAGGAACCCATCACCTTCACCAACGCAGATCTCCCTCCTACTTCTTCTCCTCACAGGGATGCCTTGGTGATTCAGACGGAGATAAACGACACCATCATTCACCGAACTTACGTTGACACGGGCAGCTCCGTCAATGTAATGTACCTCAGCACCTTCAGAGAGCTGCATCTGGAAAGGGGGTCCCTTCGGCCCATTAAGACCCCTCTTGCCGGCTTCACCGACGACACTATTGATTCCGAGGGGGTAATAACCCTCCCGGTGATCTTCGGCGACGGGCTCCATAGAGCCCAACTCGAGGTGGAGTTCGTCGTCGTCAACATTGACTGCGCCCACAACATCATCCTCGGCCGGCCAGCCCTCGAGGACCTCGAAGCCATCATCTCCATGAGGCATCTATGCCTCAAGTTTCCCGCCGAGGGGGGCATTGGCTACTCCCGAGGGAACCAGAAAATTGCCCGCGTCTGCTATCTTCAGGTCACTAAGAAGGTAAGCAAGACGGAATTCCGTGTTGACACCATCACCGGAACCGTCGACCAAGAGGAAAGAAGGCCGAGGGCTGAACCGGCCGAGGACGTAGAAGACTTTGCGCTTGATCCGGCCCAGCCGGAGAGAGTCGTGAAGATTGGAGCCCAGCTCCCTGAAGATTTGAAGACCGGTATCACCGACGCCCTCCGCGCCTACTCCACTGTCTTTGCATGGGGGCCGGAGGACATGCCGGGAATTAGCCGAAGGGTCATCACCCACCGCCTCTCGGTGGACCCCTCGGCAAAAGCGGTGCAACAACGAAGAAGACCCCTCTCCGCCGAGAGGAGGGAATTTGTGAAGAAGGAGGTCGCCATGCTCCTCTCCATTAAGCACATCAAGGAGGTGAAATATCCCTCATGGCTGGCGAATGTAGTCCTCACACAGAAGCCCCCTACCTTCCGCATGTGCGTGGACTACACTGATCTCAACAAAGCATGCCCTATGGATCCATTCCCTCTACCAAACATTGATCAATTGGTGGATGAGACCGCAGGGTGTGAGATCATGTCCTTCCTCGATGCCTTCCGAGGGTATCACCAAATTTTTATGCACGAGGAAGACGCCGAAAAAACTGCCTTCATGACTCCCGAGGGCATCTTCTGCTACCTAGTGATGGCCTTCGGCCTAAAGAACTCGGGGGCCACTTACACCCGGATGGTGGCCCGGGTCTTTCAAGCCGTCCTAGGGCGCACCATGGAGGCTTATGTTGACGACATGATCGTCAAGAGCAAACAATCTTCCAGCCATGCTGACGACCTCCGGGAAATCTTCGCCATCATGCAAAAATTCAACCTTCGGTTAAACCCGAAGAAGTGCACCTTCGGCGTCCAAGGGGGCAAATTCTTGGGCTACATGGTGAGCCGAAGGGGTATTGAGGCCAATCCCGAGAAGATCCAGGCCATCATCAACATGGAGCCCCCACGCAATGTGAAGGAAGTCCAACGGTTGACGGGCCGCCTGGCAGCCCTCAACCGCTTTCTATCTAAATCGGCGGAGAAGTCTCTACCCTTCTTCCAGATCATGAGGAAGACGGCTGGCTTTCTATGGACTCCAGAATGCCAGGAGGCTTTCGACGAGCTCAAACGATATCTATCTTCACCTCCTGTGCTCTCCAAACCCAAGGTAGGGGAGACCCTCTACCTCTACCTTGGGGTTAGCCCGGCGGCCATCAGCTATGTGCTCATCCGGGAGGAAGACGGCATCCAACATGCCATCTTCTACGTTAGCAAGACCCTAAGGGAGGCCGAGCTCAGGTACTCCCCCGTGGAAAAAACGGCGTTAGCCATCGTTTGGACTGTCAAAAAGTTGGGCCACTACTTTCAGGCTCACCCGGTTCAGGTCCTCACTCATCAACCCCTCGGCGCCCTCATGAGGAGCCCCACCAGCTCCTCCCGCATGGTGAAATGGGCTATCTTCTTGAGCCAGTACAACATTGACATCCGTCCAAGGCCTGCCATCAAGGGCCAAGCCCTGGCGGACTTTGTGACGCAATGTACCGCAAGGGCAGCCACGGACGGGGAGCCCTCGGCTACCTCGGACGACTGGTGGACCCTCTACACTGATGGCTCCTCCGCGACCAGAGCATGCGGGGGAGGGGTAGTCCTCATTACTCCCGAGGGCTTCAGGGCCTACTATGCAATCCGCTTCTCCTTCAAGGTCTCCAACAATGAGGCCGAATATGAGGCCCTCCTATGTGGCCTTCGGCTGGCTGCCAACATGAGGGCTCGGCAGATCCACATCAAATGCGACTCCAAGTTGGTCGTTGGCCAAATCTCCGAAGAATATGAGGCCAAGGAGGGAAGAATGAAACAGTACAAGGAAGTGGCCAAGGAGTTGCTTAAGGTATTTGAGGCACACTCTCTCACTCAAATACCGAGGGCTCAGAACTCCGAGGCCGACATATTATCTAAACTCTCGGCAGACTCCCCCGAGCACATCTCCAAAATTGCCAAAATCGAGGAACTCAGCCTCTCAAGCATCCATGCAAGCCCCGTGATGAACATACAACAACGTCAGGAGGATTGGATCTCAGATATCACCGCCTTCATCTCCACAGGGCAGCTACCCGAGAATGAGGCCCGCGCTAAACTGGCAAAGCTGAGGGCTCCCAGCTACACCATCGAAGATGGAAGGCTCTACAAACGATCTTACAATGGCACGCTACTTCGGTGCCTTCATCCAGATGAAGCCGAGGTCGCAATGGAGGAAGTGCACAGTGGCACTTGCTCAGCTCACCAGGGACCCTTCTCCATGTCCCGAAGGCTCATTCTCCAGGGCTACTTCTGGCCAACCATGGCCAGGGATTGTGCTGACCTTGCCCGGAGGTGCACCGCATGTCAACATTTCCAGAAAGCCCCCGGCAGGCCAGCGGTCAACTATGCCCCCATCAGCACATCTGTCCCTTTTTCTCGATGGGGGATAGACCTTGTGGGCCCTCTGCCGAGGGGTACCTCCAACAACAGGTACATCATTGTGGCCGTCGACTACTTTACCAAGTGGGTGGAGGCTGAGCCCCTCTCCAGTATCACAGAGGCGAAGTGCCGTCACTTCGTCCTCAAGAACATCCTCACAAGGTTTGGCGTCCCCCAGCAGATCATCTCCGACAACGGAACACAATTTGAGGCAGCCCCCTTCTGCGCCCTTCTGGAGGCATGGGGCATCAAACACACCTTCTCCTCCGTTGCCTACCCTCAAGGCAACGGGCAAGTAGAGAACGCCAACCGGACCTTGCTCGAGGGCCTCAAAAAGAAGCTGGAGGCCGAGGGCGGTGGCTGGGTGGAAGAACTCCACAACATCCTTTGGGCCTATCGCACCACCCTTCGACGAGCAACAGGTGAAACACCCTTCTCTCTGCTACGGTTTTGAAGCCAAAGCTCCTACGGAAGTCACCCTTCCCACCCGAAGGGTAATCCAATATGACCCCGAGGTCAACGACAGCAACATGGCCCTCGACCTCCACCTCATTTCAGAACGCCGGGAGCAGGCCTTCATCCGGGCAGAAAACTACCGAAGGCAAGTTAAAAGCTACATCGACGCCAAAGTTCGCACCCGAGAATTTCAAGTGGGGGACTATGTCCTCCGGAGGAGGGAAGCCAGCCAACCAACCGAGGAAGGAAAAATGGCACCAAAATTCGAAGGCCCCTACATCATAGCAGCCATCATCAAACCCGGGACCTACAAGCTCAAACGCCCCAATGGGAAAGAAGTCCCTAGGCACTGGAATGTACACAATTTAGTTAAATTTTATCAATAATGTAAGAGCGGCCAAGCCCTCGTAACTAGTGAATGTACTATCCTATGGCCCAAGGCCTCCAATTTCGAAGAATGAAGATACATTCAAGACATCAAGCCCTCATACTGACTACAGGCCCCAGGCCTCACCACGAGAAGAACCCCCTCCGGCACCAAGTGCCGAGGGCGGACACCATCAACACCTACAACAAACAGTGAAATCGCCACGTGTTTTCAGTCAAGGCCCCTCGACACCCAGTGCCGAGGGAGGGAACTCCTATCACCAACAACAAGGAACGCCATGTGTTTCATTTCCCTTCGGCACCCAGTGCCGAGGGTACATTCCCACCATCAACATCAAAAAAGAAAAGATGAGAACACCAAGTGTTCCTACAGAAGACCCTTCGGCACCCAGTGCCGAGGGTACACCTCCATCATCAAACATCGAAACAAAGAAAAAAAAAACACCAAAATGTTTCAAAGAAGACCCCTCGGCACCCAGTGCCAGGGATATGCTCTCCTATCAACTTCCAAACATCTATTGGGAAATACCAAGTGTTTCATTCGAAGACCCTTCGGTACCAAGTACCGAGGGTAGACGCCTACATCAACTACGACAAAAGAGAACACCAAGTGTTCCTACAGAAGACCCCTCGGTACCAAGTACCGGGGGCTACACATCGAAACTAACACCAAGTGTTGTTTCTAAAAGTCGTACCCCACGAGGACGCATATACCGAAGGCGCCACCATCGGTGCCGGCGGCACGTAGTGCCCCCGGCCATTTGCAACTAGTGTGCAAATGAAAACCCTTCCTTGAAACGCTTTCCGCGTCACTACCCCCAGGGTATGACAGGCATGAGAAATGCCCAGGATTCGACTTTCAAAAACGGAACGCTATCCGCGTCACTACCCCCAGGGTATGACAGGCATGAGAAATGCCCAGGATTCAACTTCCAAACCGAAACGCTCCCCGCGCCACCACCCCAAGGGTGTGGCAGGCCACGGACTATGTCTAGCGCCGAGGGGACGACTTTCAAAAATGAGGCGCTTTCCGCGCCATCCCCCAAGGGGAGGCAGGTTACGGACCACCATATCTTGTGCCCAGGAAACGTCCCTCGATCCCCTCGGAACTCGGAAGGTTAACCCGAGGGAGGAGAGCCATTGGTGTATTCTGATGGTCTCCTAATAGGCCCAGCCTTACCAAGAAACCAAGTTTCTTGATGCCTTCCCTTCACCACCAACCAAAAAAAAAAAAAAAAAAAAGGGGTGAAGGGGAGTAGACTCAGCGAGAAATCAAAGAGTACACTCCAACAGATCACAACAAGCCGAGGGCTCCCCACGGGAACACCTCCGGTAACTGAAGGCTCCTATTTCCCGAAGGATACTACTCAAACAAATATCATCAGGAAACGGCTAAGTCCACTACCTGGTCACCTCCGATCACAAAAACACCGAAGGCTTCAACAATACAAAGGGACTGGACTATCCAAGGTCCACTAAACGGTACTTCAAACAAACACCGAAGGCATCTGTTATGCACAAATACCGAGGGCCCCTTCCCCATGACAAGGGTCAAATTCTACAACTTTTAAAGTGTATGCCGAGGGCACACACTCCTCATTGGCTTTCTTCACAACAACAGGACTCAACATCAATTATGCTTAGAAAAAATTCTAAGTCCTGAAGGAGCAGCCCCCGGGCATCTCGCAAAGTAATGCAGAGTCAGAAGGCACCTATCACCCGAAGGCTACACAAAGAAACAACACTTGAAAAATTCCAAGTCCTAAAATTGGGCCCCCGGCTCAATCAACATTACAGCCAGGGGAATACAATAGCCGAAGGCTATGCGATACAACAGCACTTGCAAACAAAGAAAAATTCTATGTCCTAAAGATGGGCCCCCGGCTCAGTCAGTATTGCAACTAGAGGAATATGACAGTCGAAGGCCATACATCAAGAAGGGATGCCATCTCCCGAAGGCTCCCAAGGGAAACTCTACACTTAGAAGATTTTCTAAGTCCTACATATTTCCCCCCGGTCAACTACTCATACATCATGAAGGGATGCCATCTCCCGAAGGCTCCCAAGGGAAACTCTACACTTAGAAGATTTTCTAAGTCCTACATATTTCACCCTCATCTCAAGGGACCTAATTGCCGAAGGCTACCTATCAGGCGAGGGCTACAGTACACAAGGAATCAACACTCAAGAAAATTTTCTAAGTCCTAAATAATTGGCCCCCGGCCTATTCAATATTTCAGTTGGGGCTCCACAGTAGCCGAAGGCTACATGACATACTACACTTGCAAAAAATCTCTAAGTCCTGTGCATTGGGCCCTCGGTCCAACATTCGCACATCAAGGAGGGCTGCCATCTCCCGAAGGCTCCCAAGGGAAAATCTACACTTAGAACTTTTTTCTAAGTCCTAGGAATTGGGTTACTGCAAACCCGAAGGCCCTATGGTGTGCTACTCTTAGAAAAATTTTCTAAGTCCTAATTCCTACAGAACCCTCGGTTGCATATCCAGCAGAGGGTGCCCAACTACCGAAGGCTTCCAGTGGCAAGCTACAATCAGAAAACATCCTAAGTCCTAAAACATACATTCCAAGGATCAAGACATACATCCAAATCAAGACTAAGGCATGCATTCGACAATAAACAAATCCAAAGGAAGCAGATTGTATATCAAAGGCCCGAGGGCGTGTGTACTCATTCATTCAAAAAAGAGAGAAGTTTGATTGTGCTTTACAAAGGGGGCCGAGGCCAACAAATTACAACACCAAAAGGGGGGAATACAATTTAAGAGGGGGGAACTGTAGATATCGCCTCGCTCTCGGCTTCATCCTCTTCACCGCCAAGGCCGCACTCCCGGAGGGTCTTCGAGTCTTCAAGAACCGGTCTATCTTCCCCCTCGGGGAGCGGGATCCTGACATCTGGCTGGCGGGGGGGGGGGGGGGGAGGCCATAAGCCTCGGGACGGAACTCCTCTGGTGCCACCTGGAAGTGCTTCGCAAGCTTCCGGTAGATGAGGCGTTGGGTGAAGAACTCCCCGCCTTGGTAGTACGAGTCGCCCCTCTCAGCAAGCCACATCTTCCCGGGGCCCCCGACCCACTCGTCTACTGAAGCCCCCACCACCGAAGTGAGCCACTCCCTCCGGTCTTCGGCCTTCCACCCTTCGGCCATGAAGCTGGCCACCGCATCCTCTCGGGCCTTGGAGACGGCCTCTTCTTGAGCCGCGCGGGCTTCATCGGCAGCAATACGGGCGGCCTCGGCGGCGGCCTCCCCGGCCCTGGCTAGCCCCTCATTGACCCCTTCGGCCCTTGCAGCCTGCACCCTCTGCTCCATGCCGTCGGTGGCTAGCCGGAGAGAGTCCTCGTCTTCAGCGAGTTTCTTCCTGAGCAGGGCGGCCTCCCCCTCGGCGGCACCCTTGGCCTCCCTCATTTGATCCACCCTTCGGAGGTGCTCGCAGAGGCCCATAAAAGCCTGCAATTCACGAAGGCAAGAATAAAGCGTAATGAACATAGTACAGAAGGAAAACATAACAATGAGCAGAGAAGGGAGGGTGACTTACGGAGGCGGCATTCAGGAGGACCTTCGCCTCGAGGGGTCCCTCGTCCAACCGGGCAAGGGCCAGTCGGTCGGCCGACGGCAGCATCTGGCTCATCAGAGCCGAAGGGTTCAAACTGCCCTCCAACACGGAGGCCCCCTTCGGCACTATCGCCTCCAACCTCTCCCGCCCAAAGAACTCCTGATTGATTTATTCCTGGGGGGTGGAGGCAGAAGCGTGCCCTTCGTCCACGATCACCACCACATCGGTGATCGGTTGTTTGGTAGGGGCGGCGGTCTTCGGCTTCTTGGCCGGGGGCTCGGTCCCCTTTCCAGCAACCTTCTTTTTGCTGGGCCCAGCACCCTTGGACCCTCCGGCGCCAGCAGCAGCGCCAGCAGTTTGAGAGGGCCCCTCCCTGGCAGAAGCGCCCGCCGGGGCCTTCTTCTTCTCTTTCGCATTTTTCAGAGCGAAGAGGGAACCGACGTCCATATTGTTACCTGCAAGCAACAAAAAAAAACATGAGGGTTAGATCGAAGGCTACCAGTTACTACGTCAAAAAAAAAGAGGAATAAGAGAGAACTATCAACGCATCAGTGAACAATTCGGTGATCACCTCCAGCGCCTTCGAAGACCCTATCGAGGGGAGGGTATCTCTCATCCGAAGAGCCCCTCGGCCTGAACTGCCGGAAGCCCAGACTAAGCAAATCCTCCGGAAGGGTGACTTCTCTGATCTTGACGTGCTTGTCAGACCCCTCCGGCTTCTTGGCAAGCACCTTGCCGTTCTTCTCCAAAGCTGCGCTCCCCACCTTCGGATGGCGCCGGAAGCTATTACGGAGCTGGGCCGGGAAGGGGTTCTCCTCGAGGCGGATGTAGCAGAACCTCTCTTTCCACCCTTTGTGAGACGAGGGCACATCATCAAAAAGCCGGAACTCCGGTACCTGCTGAAGGTTGGCAAAGCCCCCAGCATTTGAATGTCCCCCCCGGCAAAGGTTGAAGGACATGAAGAATTGATCGAGTGTGGGCTCGACCCCCCGGCTCTGACACAAGGAGAGGAAGCCGGCCACGTAGGAGTGACTGTTGGGCGTTAGCTGGCAAGGGGCCAACCCAACAAATCTCAGATACTCCAAGAGAAAAGGATGGAGCGGGAACCGGAGCCCCATCTCCACCGAGAGGGTGTGAGCAGCAAAGCACCCCTCGGGCGCGTATCGCAGCAAATCATCCGCCCTAGGCTCCACCACGCGCGCGGAAGGTCCAACCAGCATCTGGGTGGACTGGTATTCTGCCGGGGATGCCTTCGTCTTCAGCTCTAGGGCGGCAGTATTCAAGAACGAATGGCCCTCGGGTATGCCCACCGGCCGCCCGGCATCCACTGCCGCTTGCTTCTTCCTCGGGGCCGCCTTCGTCTTGTGTTTCTTCCCGGGAGCCACACTTATGGGCGTCGGGTCCAATGGCCGGGAGGAGCTGGCTTCCCTGGCACCCCGTTGGGGGGGAATGGCAACAGTCACCTTCAGCCTTTCCCTCTCCTCTTCTTGCTCGGCGGTCTGCACGGCGAGGGCAAGCTCTTCGTCCTCGTTTTCTTGTTCGAAGCCCTCGGCTTCAACTTCGGCCTGGAGGTCCTTCTCCACTTCCATGGCCACTGTGGCGTCACCACCCGCCGAAGACTCCACGCTCGACGACTCCACATCCGAGCATGTCTCCATCTCTACCGAAGGCTCCCCCGAGATATCCTGGGAGTCGCTCTGTGATGACATCTGCTCACTGGTTCGAAGGCTCGGGAAAACTAAGGTTTCCTAGAATATCCTATCTCCTAGCCTAAGGGCACAATACAGGTAGCTAAGAGCTGAAGGGCAAGTGGAGAACTGACCTTAAGAACGGAGGATTCAACCGAGGGCTGCTGTTTCTCTCTAGAAAAATTGGCAGAGCTTCGCTAACAAAGTTTTCGCACACGGAGGAATGCCTGGCCTTGGGGTATTTATAGGCGATGGAATCCGGGCTTGGGCCTGGATTCCGGGCCTCCGGATGGACCGTCATCATTACACACCGTCGTTTCACCCAACCGGTGACGCCGCCCACGAACAGCCAGCCATCACACGCCACGTGTGCCACCCCCCCAACGGCTATATCCTGTCGTTACATATTCCAACGACTATATTTCCAACGGCTATATTTTGGAAGCCCCCGGGTTTTCTACTTCACTCCTCTTCATCAAGGATAGCCTCCGGGTACCCTCACTCAGAAGTGCCCCCGGGTTGTGCCCCACACAGCACATAACAGTCGCCTTCGGAATCACTCCTTCAGAACCCGAGGCTTCATATCAGGGCGCCCCTCGGGGATTCCCCCTTAGCACTGCAAAACCGGGTAGCCCCCGGGGAGTGCCTCATTGACGGATGGCCCATGGCACACAGGTAATGGGAGCCCTCGGGTATCTCCATCACCAACTAACCAACAAACAGTGGACCCCCCGTTAACAACTCCATTGTCGCCCTCATCCAGCAGGCCCTCGATCCCCGAATTGAGGGGCTCCCCTTCGGCGCCACCAGGACATCCACAGCAAGCCTTCGGCTAATCGACACAGAAGCCCTCAGAAGAGAGAGCCTTCGGCATTCCCGCCATTCTCCATTTATTACCAAGGTTTGACATTTTCGATTCATCATTGGGGGAATTCGGTGCACTCTTTTTCCCTCATTAGGATTTTTTCCCAAAGGGTTTTTCCTAATGAGGTTTTTAACGAGGCATCCCCCCAAAATGAAACGAAAAACGTCAGCCTTCGGCCCACAACAGCAACGCAACTACTCTACTCCTTTTCACCACTTTACAAGTGCCTCAAGGAGTGGGGGACTGGAGGACCCCCTCGGGAGAATCATTAAATTACAAAATCTGTGAAATTCCAACAAACAACAAAGCAAGCCCTCAAGTCCCGACATGTGGGTAACTGAGGGACTGCCTTCGGCAGGGACATAAAAGCAATAACTCCTCACCAACTTCAGAGATCACGACGGGACAACATCAAAGGGCAATCACAAATTACTCCTTTTCCCTCGAGTACCTTTCGGCAAAAGGAGTGAGGGACTCCTGATGGAGTATATGGCCCGGGAACCCCCGGCCCACAGACTCCTACTACTCCAGCGAAGGCCCAACAGGCCCAAATCACAGCGCCCAGAGTACCAAGCAGTCCGCACAACGCGCCAGGGGTGCCTTCGGCCCCCTGGCCGAAGGCTCCAAATTCTCACAGAACGGGTTTCTCAAGCAAATTAAGAAACTGGGAGAAAACGGCGAAAACAGTAGCCCTCGGCACTGTGAGCCCTCGGCACCAGGGTGCCATCGGGTGGAAGAGCCCTCGGCTACTGCTCTATAGCCGAAGGCATCTCACTCGACAAGATATCCACCTCACATGCGTACAGATCACCGTACCCCGCACAGACGTCCCATCCAACAGCCGCATTAAATGCGGCCACATGCGGCTGCCAGCGCCAACCAGTTGAGGTGACCCCTCGGCCAATAAGCGCTTGACACGTGTCCCTGCCCGGCATTTATTGCTACTATAAATAGCACCCCATTTCCTCATTTGTAACCACGCTGAAAATGGCATTCATACTGAATACACTCTCTCTCTACTTTTACTCACTTGCTCTGACTTCTCTCTAAATTATTCCCCGTAATAACCCTTCGGATATATACCCCCGGGTAGACTATCCATCAGTACCAAATTTGTTACACATTGAAAATATTGAAAGTGAATGATGCTAATCTTGTAGCCACACCATTGACTTCCCCGACTTCTTTGACTATATTTGATAGTTTGACTGTTCGAGGTCTTGTGACAATACCCTTTATTGTCAAGTGACCGGATTACTTCAGTATTTGAGTCTCACCCGACCGGATGTTATCGTTGCTATCAACAAACTTGCTCATTTTATGCATAAGCCCACATTTAACATCAGCAGCTTGTGAAACACCTCTTGCGCTATCTCCATGACACATCTTCTCATGATCTCTTTCTTTATCAAAGCTCATCGCTTCCCTTATGGGCTTATATTGATGTTGACTGGGTTGGAAATCTTAGATGACCGCTTCTACTAGTGCATATGCCATCTTTCTCAGTCAATCAGTCATTTCGTGGAAATCTACTAAGCAACGCACCATTGTGAAGTCCTCCACTGAAGCTGAATATGGTACTCTATCCACTATGACATATGAAATTCTTTAGATTTACTCACTTCTTCATGAGCTACGACATCTGCTACATTCCCAATCGACTCTTCTTTTTTATAACAAGTGTGCAACCATGTCTTCAACAAATCTTGTTTTCCATTCAAGAATGAAACGTGCTGCAATTGACTTCCACTTTGTTCGTTAGCACGTTCAACATGGACTTCGTGTTCATCAAATCATGTGGTTCTCGTGTCGTGGTCATCTGGGCTATGTTCTTACCAAACCACTTTCGCGGGCGCGCTTTTCTTTTTTCAAAACCAAACTCATGATTCTTGAAGTCGCCCGAATACCTAGCTTGCGAGTAGGGATGGACTCGGGACGGGTGGCCCGACCCGGAACCGGCCCGGGACCGGTACTGTTCCGGCCCGGCCCGACCCGGTGGCCCGGTCAGTGACCGGTCCGGGTAGGCCCGGCCCGTGGGTTTTCCGGTCCGGGCTCGGGTCACCCAAAACAAGGTCCGACCCGGCCGGGCCCGGGCCCGGTTCGGGCCAAAAACTTTTTTTTTTCTTTTTTTTCAATTTTTTTTAAATTTTCGGGTTGGGCTGGGTATTTTGGGCCATTTGGGGTGGTTTGGGGGGTTGGGGGTGGGAGGGGGTTAATTAGGAAGAGGAAAACAAAAAAAAAAAATATAACGGGCCCGGCCCGGGCCAGTCCCGGGTCCACCATTTCTGACCCGCCGGCCCGCCCGGGCCCGGCCCGGACCCGAGTCCATCCCTACTTGCGAGGGATATGGAAATAAATAACTAGGGAAAAGTGTCAAATAAGTCCATCTACTATTTAGGAAATGTCAATTAGACCCATGAACTCAAATATCATCCAATTAGATATTCCAACTTAAGAAAAAAGTTCAAATTCACTTTTTAATAGGTCACCCAACAATTATCCGGTAGACACGTACACGTGGCTGACACGTTTTCTTTTATTTATTTTTTCTGTTATTTTCTCTCCTTTCTTCTCCTCTGGCCTTTCTCCTCTGCGGCTCTACCAACTACACCAGTCCGATCTGTTAGCTTTCTTACTTCTCAGCCATTCTCAGGTAAATTATGTCTGACATTTATATTTTTTTTTTCCTTTTGTTTCCCAACGCAGTACACCTCCGGACAGCTAACTCCATTGTTCATGAGGGATTGAGGGCTGCAACAAGGTCTTTAGAGATCGCCGTCGACTTCGTAACGCCTTGGAGGCTGGAGCACTGCCTCCCATCGCAGTAGGAGGACGCAACAGACGCCTTCAGCTAGGTCAACGAACGACACACGAGATGCGACGGCTGCGTCGAGTGAATCTGCCGCTACGGCCTACGGCGATTTCTCGCGGTGCAACCTCTACGGGTCCAGCTGTGACGCGGCGGCTCGGAGGACTCTAGTGCTCGGATTCGTAGAGGACACATAGACCAGATGCTTGCGACGGTGCGAGCAAGAAATTGATTGGGAAGAGTAAGAAAGAAAATGGGTGGGAAAGAGAAAGAAACAAAAAGAAAACAAAGGGAGAAGTTGCAGATTTGAAGATGCAGGAAGAAGAAGAAAGGGAGCGGGAAAGAAGGAAGGAAGGAAAAGAAAATAAGGAAAAAGAAAAAAAGTGCCATGTCAGATGCCACAAACGCAATATAACCGGGTACTTGGAGGATACCTGCTAAAATAACATTTTGACAGGTTTTTAATGGTTAGTGGGTCTAATTGAGGGATATTGGTGTTGGTGGGTGTAATTGACATTTTCGCAATAGTAGAGGGATCTATTTGACACTTTTCCCAAATAACTATAATTGTTATTCTTCTTATTAATGCATATTTCAACTACAACCATAGAATATATTGTATGAAATTATGAATTGTAGTTAGTAAATACGTAGTAGCATACATTATATGCTCTCCTCCTAGTTGTATACTTGTATAAATAGAACTTAAAATTAGTGAATTAGACAAGCAATTCAACCTAAACCCTTATGTCTTTCAACAATTCACTATATATGAGAATCTTTATTATTATTAGTATAACATTTAGAGTCTATTTAGTAACACTGAAATTGGACGAATCGACTTATTCTACTGAAATTTATGAAGTTTTTGCTGAAGAAACTGGATTGGCCAATTCTGCTTAATTATGAAAAAAATTATATTTCAAATACATTTTATTAATAAAATAAAAAATTGAAAAATAGTTAAAATAATCTTCCACTATAAATTCAATCAATCCAACTAAAAAACTAAAGTTTTTGGTGAAAAATTTAACTGATAAGGCTGATAAGCCGAATAATAGGATGGCTCTTAGTTTCTAATGTTTGTACTTTGTACCATTTAAATGCAGCTCCAGAGCGATTGGTAGAGGCTACATATATGTATACATCTCAGTTACATTTCATATTAAAAAAACATAAAACAAAAATTAAAGATGGTTTTAAGTTAAATATTACGGAGTATGTGATAATAATATTAATAATATACTCATTCAACTGTGCCATATACGGTAGGTAGGTCGGAATTTCATCATCATGACAGATACACCTGGACACTAGTGGTTATAACCGTCGTGCACACAGGACACTCCCCCACCGACCCATCACATTCTTTACACACACACAGATGCCTACAAGGCATCAATAACACTGAGACTTCTTTCGCTTTACACAATCTGCAAGCGATAGTAAACCCATTCGGCACAGGAGGGCCCACACCGGCCATGCTAAGGCCGAAGTTCGGGTAAATCCCAGAGTTAACGTCATCCATCTCGCTGTCGCCAAACCCTTCTTTGGCTTCTTGATCGGCTGCATTATGCAACGCCTGTTGAAGGTTGGTTTTCAGCATATGAACCACACTTTCATTGTACTTGGCCCTGTAACACCAATTCTGGGCTTCAGAAGCCACTTGCTTCATCCTTTCGACGAGTTCTTTGTTTTTTCGGTTGATGTTCTCTAGCTCGAGGTCCTTCTCTCGTAGCTTTGTGCTGATGCCTTTCTGTATGGCACCCAGAAAAGAAGCCATATGTCTTTGCTTTATCTCCCGAAGCCCTTTCTTCAAAGTCTCTTCCTGTTACACACCAGTTGAATATTGAAGTTTCGAAAATGAGAATATGAGCATATATATGTACTTCAAGATCAGGGAAATAAGTCCAATGTACTCCTCACACAACTTTTCAAAAATTGGTGCAATATGGTCACTAATGGAACTTAGCATGGAAGTATATTATCTCCGTCCCAACAAACGAATAATACTCCCTCTGTCCTACTAAACTTTGGAAACTTTCCTTATGTTTGTCCTAAAAGTATCAAATTAGTGTTAATATTATTTCTAGTGAATTCAGTAGTATTCAACTTTTGAGTTTTAGCCACAACCTTAAGTTATATTTTAGAATTTTGTAGGTTAAACTAAATTTAACATACTAAATTTAAATGAGGTTTTTGCTAATATATAACTAAAAATAATACTCATGGACAAAAATGTAACTAAAGTGACTATGAGCATACTTTTATAGTCACTAAAAGTTATTGAATCACATTTTTGTCCACTATCCATATTCTGAGTCTCGTTTGCGGTGGTTTGGGCATGTGCATAGAAGACGACCGAGTGATGCACCTGTTAGACGACTTGAGGGATGGGGAGAAGAGTCAGAGAAGAGAGGGAGGGGAAGACCCAAACAGACTTGGATTAGAGTAATCAGAACTGATATGCGTCTTCTTGGGTTGGATGAGAGTATGGCTTTGGAGAGAGCAAAGTGGAGGGCGCACATCCATGTGGACGATTGATGTCTTGTCTACCTTTCCTCTCTTGTTTCTTTTATCGTTTGTCTTCTTTATCTTTTTATATTCTTATGTTATTTTTATCTTCTAGCTTTTTTATGTTCTTTTATTTATTTTTCTTTTATCTTGGTTATATTCTTGTGTTATTATTATCTTATATTTATGTGTCTTTATTTTATACATTTTATCTTACTTTTTTTTCTTTTTCTTGTCCGCCTTCTCTTTTTGGCATCGATATCATAGATCGATTCATGTTAGCCGACCCCAAATTCTTTTGGGATTAAGGCTTGGATGTTGTTGTTGCATCCATATTCTGATGACATATTTGGAATGATTTCTTTTTAAATTTAAAGATAATCTTTATTTGTAAAACAAAGAATACATTAAATATAATGAAAGTTAGCTTCTGTATCAATGATAGATATTCTTCTTTTTGGGATCAAAGTTAAGTTTACCAAATCGAACTCTTTTATTTGCCTGGAGTCATAGTTTGCACAGGAAGTGCCACCAGTCTACTCCCTTTCATATAGTCAGAGCTGGGGGAATCACCTGATGTCTAACATTGAAAATGTTTTAAGATACGTGTTGTACCCAAGAAAGTGGTAGGGAAAGGGACAAAGACTAACAAATGACCTTTTCGATTAAATTATACTTTTGTCTACATATATTTAGACTTGTATATACTCTGTAGAATAAAAACTGATAACAAATGACTTTGAACAAATATCGAATTTCTCTCAAAATGACTTTGAAAGTTTCCCTCTATTTTTTCCATTTCCCCCTTCACTAGCAGTGTCCGGATAGCAAACGGACCCTTAATAAAGCAAACATCAGGAAACAATTAAGAAACAGCATTACCAAAAGCTCCATTGTCAGCACGTATCATAGGGAAAGAAAGCATCAGTAGTAAATCTATTGTGAACCCAAATTACCTGAGTCTTGAGGTACTGATCAAACTCTCTCTTTTGGTGGTCAAGTTCCGTTTTAAGGCCTTCTGTTAAAGCCAACATAACTGATGATGGAGCATTCATACATCCATTTGATGTGACAGAAGAGTTGTGTTCATCATCATCATATGATAGCCTTAAACCTGTTGAGACTTGGTTGTGTGTGGACATCCTCACCAGTTGATCAGCTTCATCAACACCAAAATTATTATTATTATTCTTATTATTCATGGATATTGGAAGAATCTGCTGCATAGGAATGTTCTCTGCATCTCTGCCCCGTTTGTTTGGCCTGACCAGAGGGGTGTTATGTTCGCTACCAAAGAAATTTGTGGGGCTGATGTTGAAACCAACTGGTGCTGCATCTTGATCAAAGATAAATTGAACTATTAATATTTTTAGATGATACTTCAAAAGAAGTGTCTAGCAGGGAAATAAAAAAGTTCTTCAATTCTAAGAATACTTTTTTGCTCAAGGAAGTATCAGGTTGGAGCTTTCTGAGAAAACGGGTTTTTAGTGCTTAATTGAGGAAGCACTTTATAACAATTCATATAAAAGCACTTACAGCACAAGGCATCCCTAACAGGCTCTATGACTGAAAGAGGAGCCAGAACCCAGAGAATAACTTAAGAAAGTTCATGGCTTTCAAAATTAGGAAACTAATACCTCATTATTCATTCATGATAAACTTTAAGGGTATGTTTGGGATTTTGGGGGCAAAGAGAGGGGAAGGTTTTGAAGGTAAGCTCTTGGAGGGGAAAGTGAGCAAACCCTTCTTCTTATTTGGGAGTAGTAAATTTGGAAAAAGAGAGTATTAGAAGAAATTATAATTAAAATCATTTCTGAGATATGGTTAATTCAAAATAGTTGAATTGATATTCATTTTAAATTGATCTTAAATTATCATTTAGTTAGTTGTCCTTCAAAAACCCCATTTTGAAGGAACTTAAAAAATCGACCATTTGGGAGGTTTTTGAGGGTCACAAAAACCTTCCAAAACCATTCCTCCACATTTTAAAACTCCCAAACACAAATAGGAGGATCATCCACCCTCACATGTCTTCCCCTCCCTCCCAAGAATCAACTCCCAAACACACCCTAAGGGTGTGTTTGGGAGTTGGGTTTTGGAGGGGAGGGGAAGGTGGAAGGTTAATAGAGGTTTATGACCCCCTTTTCATGTTTGGGAGTTTAAAAAATTGGAGGGGATGCTTTTGGAGGGCTTTTGTAATCCTTCAAAGTCCTCCAAATGTTTAACTTTTAGGGTATGTTTGGGAGTTCGGAGGGAAGGGGAGGGGAAGGCTTTGGAGGTATGTTGTTGGAGGGGAAAGGGAGGGGAGGGTGAAGAAGCCCTTCTTTGTATTTGGAAGTCATAAATTTGGAAGAAGAGAGTTTTTGAATGAATTATAATTAAAATTACTTTGAGATATGACGAATTTAAATAATTGAACTGATATTTATTTTTAATTGAGCTTAAATTACCATTTCATTAATTATCCCTCAAAACCCTCCAAATTGGGAGAACTTAAAAATTAGGCATTTAGAGGGTTTTGGAGGATCATGAAAGCCCTCCAAAACCATCCCCTCCAGTTTTATAAACTCCCAAACATGAAAAGGAGGATTATAAACCCCCATCAACCTCCCCCTCCCCTCCAAAACCCAACTCCCAAACACACTCTTAAGAGTATGTTTGGAAGTTCGGAGGAAAGGGGAGGGGAAGGCTTTGGAGGTATGTTGTTGGAGGGGAGGTGAAGAAGCCCTTCTTTGTATTCGGGAGTAATAAATTTGGAAGAAGAGAGTTTTTGAATGAATTATAATTAAAATTACTTTGAGATATGACGAATTTAAATAATTGAACTGATATTTATTTTTAATTGAGCTTAACTTACCATTTCATTAATTATCCCTCAAAACCCTCCAAATTGGGAGAACTTAAAAATTAGGCATTTAGAGGGTTTTGGAGGATCCCCAATATCTTTTGGGACTAAGGCTTGGATGTTGTTGTTGTTGTAGAGGGTTTTGGAGGATCATGAAAGCCCTCCAAAACCATCCCCTCCAGTTTTATAAACTCCCAAACATGAAAAGGAGGGTTATAAACCCCCATCAACCTCCCCCTCCCCTCCAAAACCCAACTCCCAAACACACCCTTAAGGGTATGTTTGGGAGTTCGGAGGGAAGGGGAGGGGAAGGCTTTGGAGGTATGTTGTTGGAGGGGAAAGGAAGGGGAGGGTGAAGAAGCCCTTCTTTGTATTTAGGAGTAATAAATTTGGAAGAAGAGAGTTTTTGAATGAATTATAATTAAAATTACTTTGAGATATGACGAATTTAAATAATTGAACTGATATTTATTTTTAATTGAGCTTAAATTACCATTTCATTAATTATCCCTCAAAACCCTCCAAATTGGGAGAACTTAAAAATTAGGCATTTAGAGGGTTTTGGAGGATCATGAAAGCCCTCCAAAATCATCCCCTCCAGTTTTATAAACTCCCAAACATAAAAAGGAGGGTTATAAACCCCCATCAACCTCCCCCTCTCATCCAAAACCCAACTCCCAAACACACCCTAAGTTCCCCCAATTTGTTCCCCCAATTTGGAAGGTTTTGGTGAATAATTAACAAGATGGTCATTTAAGCTAAATTAAAAATGCATATCAACTCAATGATTTGAATTCATCATATCTCAAAGTGATTTAATTATAATTCCTTCAAAAATCTTCTACTTCCAATTTTATTACTCCCAAATACAAAGAAGGGTTTCCTCACCCTCCCCTCCCTTTCCCCTCCAACAACATACCTCCAAAGCCTTCCCCTTCCATTCCCTCCAAACTCCCAAACATAACCTCAGAGGATTTGGGGGAAACATACTGTAACACAAGCAAAACTATTCGGGGGAGTAGAAAAGTACCGAAAGGCAATGGACGAAGCAAACATACTGCTAATAAAATCAAGTATCAAATAGACTGAGAGAAATCAAAGCAACATACAGTTACCAAACAACTGGAGCTGATTTGATCCATTAGTAGGGTACTTGAAGCCACTCTGGTCCAGGAAAACGGGAAGAACATTGTTGTTGTTGTTGCTCTCTCCCAGCATTGTTGAAACAGTAAGTCTTTAAGCACACAACAAGACAGAAGCTCAACTGCAAAGGAGGAGAGCATATGCACTAAGTAATCTAAGCATCGCTTCCATTTTTAAAGCACAAACATCAAACACATGCACTGAAGAAGTGGCACTCCAGTCCAATTACCATATTTAGTAATAATTCACATTGAAACAAATACTTTTATTTATAAAAATAACAAATATCAAGCAATTAAAACAAATAGAATATTTATGTGTGCTAAGTTTAAAAGCTAAATAATTTCTTCAATTTATATCATGTTTACACCATTTTTTTGTGATTTTGATAATATTTGTTCCAGATTCTGTTTAAAACACGCCAGTGCCACTGTGCCAATCTGCTCCTACAGACTACAGTGAAGGGTTAGGAATATATTGCACCTAAAAAAACTTTAAGGGCACATATATGCACATAGAAGGCAAACATGAAGGACAGAACATTTTCTCCTTTTCCCTATCTAATAAACCTGCACAGTGGTTAATTCTACACTAAACAAAACTGTGAAAGGAAAAGGTAGAAGAGGCAGTAAAACAGATTGGATTCCCCATAGAAATTGGTTTGAATTGGTTAAAATGGTCACCAATATTGATCCGTCCCCAAAAATGAAGTCATTCTTAAATGAAGGTGCAACACATAAATTTTGATAAATCAAGTCTTAAAATTCCTGGACTCCTACTTTATTTTATTACATTGTAATTTTATTGTATTCAGCTTGTGTGGAACTTTTTTTAACAAACTAAATTAAAATTATCCTTCTTTTATGAAATCTGATATTTTTGACAAATTCTTTTTTTACAACCAAAACTTTATTTTTGGACGGATGAGCAGTATTTTTTGCTCATAATTTCAACAACAGATCATACATGAATCCAAAGTCTGAAAAAACACACTTGAATGAAAGGTTGGTTGCTAAAAATTACCCCAAAGGAAAAAAGAATGCACCTTTCACTCAAATCTCTGTTTGGCTCATAGATAAAATTAAAATATGCAATTCACCTAACTAAATTTATTATCTAGGTAGCATAAAATTATATCTATAATACATGAGGAAACAGAAAAACATCAATCTAAAGTACTAGCAATTCCTTCTAGATAATTGATCGTAATAGAAATCGAAATATACAACACAATTAGAAATTTACCGAAAAGAGAAATCTGCCCAATTCAAGGAAGCGGTTCCTTATCTGCCCTGCAAAGATTTACAAACTGTGTAAATCTTATACCTCCATTACTAGCATAAAAAATGAAGCAAAAAGAAGCAGAAAAAGAATACCCTTTGAAATCAAGAGATCTGGGATTGATCCAGAAATGCTTGTATGCAAAATTTAGAGGAGTAACTGATGACGGTTTTAAAGAAGGCAGATAGATTTATGGTAAGGAAGAGTGGGTTGGGGTGGTTACGCCAATGGATGTTGAACCGATGCACACAAAGCGGTTTCAAGATTCAAGAACAGCAAAGCGTGAAGCTTCTTTACTTGCTAAGGATTTAATTAAAAACTTTAATCGTAAAAAGAAAGAAAAAAAAGCTGCCATGTTCATAAATAAACAAGTCTTGGGTATTTTGATTTCAGAAGAGAAGAAAATGATTTTATATATTTATTTATATTTATGGAACTGCGTGGTGGAGAGGGGTAGGGCTACCTGCCACCCGCCTTCTCCTTAATGGATGCCCCCACTATTTTGCACCTTCTATCAGAGACTCTTGCGTACCTTGTGCCGTGTTGTCCGTATACCAAAATAAAATTTTAATTTCAAGAAATAATATATGAGAAAATTTTATTATACTTTATTTGAGTATAATAAAGTGAAATGATATGGATCACATCTTTCTTTCCAAAAAGGGAAACAGGAACATCATTTTGAGATATCCCAAAAAAGAAATAAATGATCGTTATATTGTATGACAAAAAAATTGTGCCTTTCTCACTAAATTGTCAAGATTTTAGTCTTTTTTGGTGCGAAGTCATATATATACGGCATATACAAACGACCGTTTTCTAGTTCATAATTTTGCCTTATTTGATGGCGTGATGAGTCATATTATTATCTAAAAATTAAAGTTGAAAATGTCTATATTTTACAATCACATATGGTAAGGATCTGATAATGCATTCGATATATTCTTAAATAACCAAAAGCATATTTTGAGAATTCGTTTTAAAATAGTAGTAAATAAATGCGTTTTCTTTCAAAAAGAAGATTTATTTTTTCTTTTTGTTAAAAGAAATAAAACGGTAAACTTCACAAAATTAATGTGAACAAGTCTTATTTTAAAAAGAAAATAACGACACTTTTATTAGGAAATTGTGTTATGGTTTAGTAATATTTGGAGAACTTTCCTTTGTGAGCATAACTGTGACCGAAATTGGTTGGATTGTCTAATGCACCTTTTATTGTGTAAACATAAATAAATTACAAACTACCATCATTGGACCATAAGATATATCAAAATATTAATATTACGCCGGAGGGTCCGGAAAGTCTTTGGGGGTAAACAAAGTCAAAAGTTTTGAACCCGAGATCTCCCTTATGAGAATTGAGTTAACGATAACCTAAGATGGAGCGCTTCCTCTTATACTCCGGATTTTGTGTAATGTATTCAGTATTTTGGTATGTATTGAAGTATACTACGTATAAAACATTTTTTGAAATCTAAAAATAGATATCGTATTGCGGAGTATTGTTTTTGAAACAGTAGCATATCATGCTAATATATTGACCTAATCATTATTTATGGATATGGCGTACCAAATATTTGTGGGTATTTTCTCCACCTAGACCAGACGTGGAAAAGAAACGGATGGTGGGTGATCGTTTTGTGTTCTAGTATATACGTATATATATACATAATAATTAATTAATATATAACGTAATTACACTTTATCTTTCTTTAAGGGTTAGCAAGGGAAATTTCCAAATTACAAACATGTATTTATTGCGGCTTATCATTCTTCATGACTATGAAGCCAGGCAAGTGGTCACCACACAAGAAAATGAGGGATATATTGAATTGAGAGAGCCAATTCAATTCAACAAGGCAAAAAGTCACAATAGCCTAAAGATGTGGCGGCATCTTTAAAGTATGTTTGATCAAGGGAGAGAACTCAGAGAAGGGTAAAATGTACTTCTCCTTCCCTAAATTAACTTCTAAAGCACATTTGACACGGAGATTAAGATAGTGAATATTGAGTTATGTAAAATTGTGCATGGGGGATTTAAATGTGTAAGAATGTGTAAGATTTATTGTGAATCACAAATTCTTTATATAAAAAAAAGAAAATAGAAGTTTATTTTGGAATATAATGATGTTTCATGGATTACACACAATCAATCATATGCTTCTTGTTTTTCAACTTGACTATATGTTTAGTTAAATTATGTAATTCATATGATTCTTTTTCACTTTCCAACGCGATAAATGATGTAAAAGTAAGTTTAAAAATGGATAAAATTTGCATTCCATTAGGGTATATTTGAGTCTAGTCAAGCCCATGTGGTATTATAATTGAGTTTGATTTTGAACTCCTCAAACTCATGTTGTTCAAGTAATAAATTTTATATTTGAATAGTAGTAAGTCAACTAATCAAGTAAAGTCGTGTCAGCGTATCACGTACAAATCTGACTCATAGCGATCAAAGCCGTTGTACAACCCGTCAAGGACAATTGTCATTCACCTTTACCAAATTACATTAGGCATAATGTGGATCATATGTACCAAAAGATTCATAACACAATAACTAGGAGTACCAGAATTTAATAACAACGAAAATATCTATTGTTTTAATAGTAAAACTCAGTTTTAAAGGGCTGACGTGTCACAATCTTATTCGTTAAGAGAAGTTGGAATAAAACTCCTATATTAAATCATTTAAATCACACATAACGAAAAGTCAATATGATAAATTCTAACTTCTCGGTAATCCTAAAACTAAGGAAAACTGCCAGGTGTATTAATTAAAAATGACATTTGGAATAGGACTCAAATTCGTGAAGATAAATTCCCAGGTCTATTAATTAAAATGACATTTTAATTAAAATCCGTAACGAATTTATGTGAATACGGAAAACTCACATAACGGAAAACTCACATAACGAAAGTTAAATTCCATAACGAATTTAATTAAAATCCGTGAAGATAAATTCCCAGGTCTATTAATTCACATAACACAGAGTAAGTCATTTGGAATAGGACTCAAATTCCATCTCGCTGAAGCTAAACACTCCCAAGGCTATTAGAACTCAACTCTCAAACATCTTGCCGTATCCCTTATGAATCAACCTGTATAAATAATAAAACATTTACGGCAGTGCAAATACCAATTAGCATTCAACATCACAAACCAGAGAGTTATTACACTTAAAATAATGGTTATTTCTCACCCATCTTCCATGGTGCAATATGATTGCATCAACGAGGTCTCTAATCGAAAGCAAATCTGGTCTTTACGCGCAAGGCTGGTCACTCATTGGGATAGTTTTCGTCAGTCCAATCCGAATCAATTTATTTCTTATGAACTACTTTTAATTGATGAAAAGGTATGTTTAAATTGCAGCAATTTTATAGATTTATTACTTATGTTTTGCATATGAATATCTTAAATTAATCATGTTAGAGGCATGAAATTTGGTGTCAATGAATATAATTAACACTATAGGTTCAATTACATGACAGTACCGTAATAATTATACTTACTTATATAAATAGTGTTATCTAAATAGTTATTATTTAGATAACACTATAAATAGTGTTAATTATTATAGGTTGAATTAGATAAATAGAGAAAAGCAATCACATTGAATTTCATTGTGTCCGTGACTCGGTTAAAAAAATCAATAATATACTGGAAATCTGTAACATGATAATCTATATTGTATTGTTGCGCTCAATTAGCACACATTTTTACAGTGATGCATCTCCTTTAACCAGTCTCACGCATTATCTATAATCTATAATATATAATACTACGTACGAAGTACTTCGTAACTTTTATATATTGTTTTATTTACTGCATATTAATCATATTGAAATATTCAGAGGTATATATTAATATACTCAATTTTGTTCATAATACTTTTAATTTATATTTTCAGGGACACTACATACAATGCAGTATACCGCCCAATCTTTTCAATGCCTCATTCCGCAAGACTTTTTACGACAAACGTTGTTATAGCATCAAACAATTGGATGTTAGACGCAATGTGTATGGCTTCCGCTTGTGCAACCATAGTTTCAAACTTCTATTCACTAAGTCAACGATTGTCGAAGAAATAAAGGATTTCGACATATCGCCTTTTAATTTTCAATGCGCTAAATTCGATGACATATTATTTAAAAAATTTGACCCAAATTATTCTGTTAATATAATGGGGGAGGTCACCTACCGGAAGATGAACCCAGTTAATATGAAGGCCGGGGGTACAAAAAATAGATTGCAATTAACCCTTGCGGATGAAGAGTAAGTATCCTTTAAGTATCTTTAATTTCATATATATGTATCCTATTTTTCATCCAATTATGTATACTTTATTCTCTCATTTCTAACGCTCCATTTGACCCTCAAAAGAGGGTCCCAGATTACCTGTTATTTGTGGGACAAATTTGGTGAAGAAGTAGATAGCAGACTCAATAAACATAAAGAATCAAAGAATGAATTTCCTTTTGTGATTCGGTTATGCTTTGGAATAATTAGAGAGTGGAAAGATATTTAGATTCATGAAATAGAGCACAATTTTTTTTTTCAACGTCACTATGTGCAATAAAATAATCAGAGATTCTGAAATAATTTATTGTAGATGAGATTTCAGTTTCCAGTTGGTTTAATGCCTCAAGAATTGAATTCAGAGAGGACAATGAGGTGATTTCACAATTCGGAGACAGGTAATAATTTTTTTCCCTACATATTCTTTTTGAAAGGAATTATTTTTCGGTAGGTATGTACTGCATACTAATCATATTTTCATTTATTCGTAAGAATTGAGAAACTATTTCCAAAAGTAACAGAGAGGTTAACACAAAGCAGTGACCCTCCCAAATCTGAAGAGGAAATTTTTTCTTCACCAGTATCACAAAATACCAATCAACCAACTGTTTGATATTGAAGAGGTAAATAATTACCATTATAGATTACTAATGTAGCACTATCTATTTCGGTATTTAATTTCAAATATTTTACATCATCGAATCTGAATATTATTTGAAATAGTATAAAATGTGTATTTCTACAGAAAGGAAAGCACCTTGTGGTTGGTACTATATTAGGAGTCTCAACGGAGAAAGGTTGGTTCTTTAATGCATGTCCTAAATGTGTCTCCAATGTACGCGTAGTTGATGGCAGGTTTAAATGTGATAAATGCAATGAAGATTGTATCAAAACTTGCAAGAGGTGTAGTGCTAAACACCTATTATTTTATATTTTTCTCTTATTTCCAAGTTAACAATGCTATTACTTATTGTGCTAATAATGCATTTAAATTCAAAATACTTACATTACTCATCAGATATAAGCTCAAGTTGAGGGTTGAAGACTCTTCTGGCATTGCATACTTTATTGTATTCGAAAATGAAGGAACCCAACTCATCGGACTATCTAGCGTAGACCTGCTCAAAAATATGGTAAAAATAAAAATTGAGATATTATTCAGAACATAGTTATGCACAACTCATGTTTTTCAGATCATTCAAATATTAAAAAATAAAGTTTGTTGTACATTTTTTAATAGAAGGAAAAAGGAGACGCATTCCCAGATGAATTTTTATCCTTAGAAGGGAAAGAAGTAGCATTTATTGTGAAGACAGAAGCTCCTAATGGATACACAAGTCGTTGTTTTGCTGTCTCGGCTCTGACTCAAAACTCATCAATCTTAAATACTTTGGCAGAAAACAATGAGGTATACATATAGATGGTTAATGTTTTCATGCAACTTTATACATTTCATACACACACATATGCATATATAGTTACATGTTTTACTCTTTCATGTATGGCAGGAAGGACAGATTCAAGAAGAAGTGAAAGGATATGATGAGGACAATGAGGAAGGACAGGCTCGAAAGAAACTTAAAGCTTCACCATGATAATTCTGTTAATGGATCATACTTTAGCTGAATTACTTTTTATTTCTAAGTTATTTACATCTTAGCATACACATTTATCTTCAGTATTTTTATTATTTTCTGTTAGTTTCTTAGTATTTCTCAATATAATGACTAAGTTGGCCCACATGTATTTAAGTTTTTTGCTGCTTCATTACCTATAAATTAATACAAATGCTGTTGAAAATTTATTAAACTTTTTTTGGTTGGGCTGCGTGGATGAAGTTAAGTATTTACCTGATGGACAGATTTGCTATTTTAGCTGGTATTAAAACGACAGGATCTTGAGTTTGCCAAATAGGTTCTTATTTATTTTCTTTAGCTTGAGCAAGATTTTCTTAACTTAAAACATCTAGAATCGCAAGCTGGAATTTGCAAAATTTATGGAATATCAGTTTTGTGTCACAATTCTAGCTGCTACATATGCATATAAAAACCAAACCAAACGAAACAAAGACAAAACAGAAAGAACTAAAAAAGCATTAGGGCTGTGTTTACAAAAATAAACAAAATAAAAGAGAAACATAACACCGAGGAAGGAGGAGAGAAGAGCAGGTAGTTTCATTGTTATATAAAAAACTGAAAAAAAAGTATGAAATATGGCTAGCAAGAAGAAGGGGTGGTAGGATGTGACAGATGCCACATAAAGGAAAAAAGAGAACATCATCCACAAAAAGAACTAAAGGATTTTTTTAATTCAAATATGACAATCAACAACCAAATCAATCAAAACATAACTCTTATTCAATAAAGGCATATCAAATGGTCTATTAAACATATTGCTATTCAATAACATGTGAAAAAAGCATCTCCTTTTTCAAAGGCATATCAAATGTTTTATTAAACATGTTTTTTTTAAAGCAGTTTAGTAGTGTTTGAAATCTGAAAATATGGAGAAACTTATATTTGAAATTCACAAAACATAAAAAAATTCAAAAACAGAATTAGCAAGAAACTTTAATACCCCAATAGTACTAATAGCAATTGGATTAATGGCATCTCAATAAATCTTTTACTACTAAGTGCTGATAAGTATGGACACTAAAAAATGCTTTTTTTGCAAAACTAAAAAATGCTTTTATTATTAGTTAATAACTCCTAAAAGATACGAGCACCAATTTTTTGGGTATTGATAAATTTTAATTTAAAGTGATTAGGATAATGATCAAATACCAACAAATCTCCATCTGTCACCAGGACTCTCCTACCACTTATATCAGTTAAACAACTTCAACCAATACATCCTAGAGCCTATTTGATGCCGTTGTTATGGAGAGAGGAAAGAGAAAACGAAAGAGGAATGAAGAGATCGAATCAAGTAATGCAGGCGAACAAAGTAAGCACAAATTTAATATATACAATTTAATCTAAAAAGAAAAATACACCTTATTCAAATTATCACAACTTCAACTTCATATTTTATTAAAAAAAATTGAATGTTTCAGGGGCCAATTGCTCATCGACAGGGAAGAGTGGACAACAACAAATTTCAACACAAGGTCATGAAATTCTTCCTTAGCATTTTACTTTTTGCATATTTTATTTGAAGAAGATAAACATTCGCCCAATTACTTGAAAATTAGTGATAAACCTAAGCTCAATAATTCAGCAAAGAAGCATACCTAGATTTTGAGAAGTCAATTAGAAATTTCAAGCAAATTGTCATTCAGCAACCATATTCACTCCATCGTCCCTCTTCCGTCATCTCTCTCGCTATATGAGATTCCCAAAAATCAACAAAAATTGAGCCGCTATACTATATGATTTCGTACAAGAAGAAAGCTACTCATAAAGAATAGGGAGCGTCGGAGAGGAATTGAAGCAAGCGAGATTGACAGGAAAAATGGGCGGCTCAAAGGAGATGAACGAACCCTATTTTTCGGCAATAGGGTTTCTCTCTTTTTGTGGGTTTCTCTTTGTCGGCAAAATGAAAAAAAAGAAAAGAAAAATTGTGCGTTGTAGTGCATCAGTTTACAGAAACCAGTCAAATACTTCCTTCATATTCCTATCTAAATATTCATTGACTATTTTGATAAATGGTTACTTTAATATTAAATTAGTTTAGCTACGTAGTAGTGCATTATTAGTTCTTAAAGTTTAAGAACTTAGAGGTAATTGTTGTAATTGTAGTTATAAGTTGTTATTCCGTTTGACAACACTGTGTTTCGGCTTATCAGGCTTATCAGCCAGCTTTTTCACCAAACACGTAATTTTTGCTTTCGCGCGCCGAATTGGGTAATGAGCAGAAAAATTAAGGTTGGGGTTACGTTTCTGGCTGTATTGACTAAAGTTAATGTAGATGACCATTTTACCTATTTTTGCATATAATTATTTCTTTATTTTATTATTAAAATATAGTTTTCAAATGATTATTTCTTAAATTATCAAAATCAGCCATTGCATCCACTTCACGAAGAACTTCATAAATTTCAGCATAATCAGCTAAAACAGCCAATATTCGTGCTATCAAACGTGCTCTTAGTATAATAAGAGCCCTTAGTATAAAGTATTAGATCCGGTCTTTACATTGTCACAAAATTTACATAATTAGTACTCCGTAGTTTTTTAAGCACATAATTGGTAGTTAATTACTTATATAATAGATTTTTTATTTTTTTACTGAATGGATATCACGTATTTGCAGTTCGGCCTAATAAATACCGATTTATTTTGCCAAGAGGATTGATCCCAAATCAATTCTTACTGTTACCACAACATGCACCGTCCATTGTTATGAATTTTCCGGGTACATTTAACATTTATCTCAATCTTATGAATTTAATACATATTATATGTAGTGTGATTTCCTAACTCTCTCATAAACACACCTTATTCATGTCATTTACAAATAGGCTGTTTTTTTAAAAATTTACCATATTTGAATAGGATATCATGACATTGGGTCTATGGACCACACATGCCAATTTTGCTACTCAAAATGTGGTATGGAGAGAGACTTTCTCCAAAAGTCAACACCAACAGTCCTAAATTTTCAATGTGTTGTCAAAAAGGGCGGGTTCTTTTACCATCGCTACAACAACCACCTGATTTTCTTATAGAACTATTCAAAGGTAGCGATAGAAGAAGCACAAAGTTCCTGAACAATATTAGGGCATATAATATGATGTTTGCATTTACTTCATTGGGGGGCAAGGTACAAAAAGAACTCAATAATTCCGGAGGACCCTATGTATATCGAATGCATGGTCAAAATTATCACTTGATGGGAAGCTTGCTACCAGTTGATTCGAGCAAACCTAAGTTCTCACAGCTCTATATTTATGACACGGAGAATGAGATACCGAACAGACTTCGTGCATTAGAGTAAGTTTGTAACACACTTACTTTATTGTCTACTAATATAAATTTATATATTAGGAATGGTATCGGTTTGAATAATTTTTTATATGCATGACTTCTTAACTAAATACACTTCTTAACTAAATACTTATACGGTTAATTAATTACACATGTTTGAATGTCTTTTTTTAGACAATCTGTTTGATTAATCATAGAAATATATGGATAAATTTTCTAACCTTTTTTTAAAGAATAATTTATCTAGCCTTAATAAATTTAAATTAAAGTTAAACAATCCATATTAAAAATTGCCCAGGTAAAATATTTAAATTTATTAGATAATATTTTTTTCATTACACGAATAAATACATTGATATTTTCATTTTTTGTGAATTTAGGAAATCAGAATCATCAAATGAGCTCGATCCAAAAATAGTTCATGGCTTGAAAGATATGATGGACCAACACAATGAGTTGGCGAAGTGCTTTCGTTCTGCAAGGGATAGATTCCAAGAAGCACCACAAACAGAATTCAAACTCAGGCTACTTTGTAACCGTGAAAGAGATGGAAGAACATATAATTTGCCCACTGCATCTGAAGTGGCTGTTCTTATAGTCGGAGATTTGGATAGTATGTCTTCTCACCGTGATATTATTTTGGAGCACAAAGATCGCACTTTGCAACGCATTAATGAGCTCCATCCTTCATATTTGGCCTTGCAATATCCCATAATATTTCCATATGGAGAAGATGGGTATAGATTAGAGATCAAGTATAAACAAGTTGAAGGTAGAGATGCTATCAAACGGAAAGATGTCACAATGAGAGAATTCTTTGCCTACAGGCTTCAACAAAGGGATGTCGAATTTAGTACAATTCTATCATCACGAAGACTATTTCATCAATTTATTGTTGATGCTTATACGATGATAGAAAGTGATCGCTTGAAGTATGTCCGGCTAAATCAAAAGAAGCTAAGAGCAGATGTTTATAATGGGTTAACCGATGCGGTTGTAAGAGGCGAAACAAACCCAAACACTCAAGGCAAAAGAATTATTTTACCATCTTCTTTCACAGGAGGTGCAAGGTATATGATACAAAATTACCAAGATGCCATGGCGATAGTCACACAATTCGGAAACCCGGATTTGTTCATCACATTTACGTGCAATCCCAAATGGCCAGAAATAGAGAGAGAAGTAAAAAAGGCGGGAGTGAGACCAGAAGATCGGCCCGATTTGGTTACAAGGGTCTTTAAGATAAAGCTAAACAATTTGATAGCCGATTTGAAAGATCAGAATATATTCGGCCATCCAAGAGCATGTAAGTTTTACTTTTGACAAAATGTTTACTTTGTTAACACATGCACACAATTTTACTTTTCTTAATAATGGTATTATAGTGTAATATATCTTAGATGGACTAATGGGATGTGTAGGTGGATGTCTAACATAAGATCCAAAGCTCTGACATTTTTAATAAACAGAACTACATTAATTTCATTATAATTAACAAAAAAATTGTCCTGCGATTTTATGATTACATAACTAAAAAAAGGAAAGTTCCCGAAATAGGACTAAAAAAGTTTGAAAATTACAAAATAGGACTGTCATATTTTATATTTCCAAAATAGGACTAATTACTGACATGTTTAGAAAATATTGTCATGTTTGAAGTCTGGTACTACCAAAACATGGCAGTAATTGGTCCTATTTTGGGAATAAAAACATGGCAGTCCTATTTTAGAATTGAAAATTGTTTTAGTCCTATTTTGGGTAATATCTCTTTAACAAATGTCATAAATGTGTATTAGTGAATTATCTTACCATGCCTTACATTATTTTATCACTCATCTACTTTCTCTATTCACGTAATACTTTTTATAAAAAAAATTATTTCATTTATTCAAAAATAAATATTTCTGTCATTTTTATATGGTGACATTTCACTTACTATGATAGTACTATATGTCGCATTTTATATGCAGTGGTCTACACGATAGAATTTCAAAAAAGGGGATTGCCGCATGCCCATATTGTGTTGTTCTTACAACCAGAGTTCAAACTAAAGGAGTGTGATGATATAGACAAAGTCATATCAGCCGAATTGCCGGATCCGAATCTCGACTATGAGCTCTTTAATGCGGTGCAAAGCACAATGATCCATGGACCATGTGGATATCTAAACAAGAAAGCACTGTGCATGGAAAACGGAAAGTGTGGCAAATATTATCCAAGAACTTTTAACCAATTCACAACAGTGCGTGAAGATGGTTATCCAATCTATAGAAGAAGGAATACCGGTATCACGGCCGAAAAAAATAAAATACCGATTGATAACAGATATGTTGTGCCATATAATCCGTACTTGCTCAGAAAGTATCGCGCCCACATAAATGTTGAGTGGTGCTATAAGGCGAGATCTATAAAATATCTCTTCAAGTATGTCAATAAAGGTCACGACCGTGTTACCGCTGCATTATATGAAAAAGATACAGCGGAGAACAACAATGTCGTACATGATGAGATTAAAGCTTACTGCAATTGCAGGTATATTAGCGCCGCAGAAGGTATGTGGAGGATATTGAGCTTTGATATACATTACAGAATCCCGGCTGTTGAAAGACTGAGTTGTCATCTCCCCAATCAGCAATATGTGGTATACAATGAAGATCAAGAAATTGAGCAGGTAAGTTTTGTAAACTGACTTTCAATTAAAATAGTTGAATATAATAATAGTTACTAACAATTTCATTTTAATATTTTCAAAAATAATAGGTGGTGCAGCAGTCCAAAGTACAAAAAACCACGCTCACTGCGTGGTTTGAAACTAATAGAGTTGATCCAGATGGTAGAACACTTTCTTAAGCAGAATTTCCCATGAAGTATACATGGAAAGAGAGTGCAAAAGTTTGGGTAAAAAGACAACAACGCTCATGCATTGGGAGAATACATAACATACCTCCGGGATCGGGCGAGTGTTGGTACTTAAGGATACTACTCAATAAAGCTAAAGGATGTCAGTCTTTTGAAGATGTTCGCACCGTGGATGGTGTCGTATACCCGACATACAAAGATGCCTGCCACGCACTAGGTATTATAGATGACGATCAAGAATTTGTTGAAGCACTCGAAGAAGTGAACAAATGGGGAACTGCATCATACTTAAGAACATTATTTGCTACTTTTCTGCTTATAAAGAATCTGCATTCTCCATTGCACGTGTGGACCAATTGTTGGAAGCTTCTTGCAGATGATTTCTTGCATGGTCCAGGAAATCCAAATATAACGTACATTGTCTCAGGTACGCTTCCACATCATTAACAATTATATTGCATTTTACAGAATAAATAGGATTACTATTATTTTTCAATTTAAAGAGTGACATTAGTTTTACATATCATTGTACATGTTAAATTATTTAATTAAATGTATACAATTAATGTTCTTAAATTATTTAAGAGAGCGAGGCTCAAGACAAGGCAATTCAAAGGATCGAAGAGATTCTAAAGCGTAATGGAAGAACATTGGCTGACTTTGAAGGGATGCCTGTCGTAGAACATATAGATGATGGACGAGTAGTTGACGCATTGGTACGGGAAGAAATGCAGTATGATAAAGAAGAATTGTCTAGCCAGCTGATGCAGTTACTTCCATCATTAACGACTGAACAAAAAGAAATTTATGATTGTGTTATTAATGCAATATCTACAGATCAAGGAGGTAGGAAAACTACATAAAATTAATGAATACTTATTATATCTCAATTAATATCTTAAGTCATGCTAAACACGTCACCCGTTATCTTCACAAACCAGGTGTGTATTTTGTTCATGGATTTGGTGGGTCTGGAAAAACATTCTTATGGAATACATTGGCAGCATCTGTGAGGAGCAGAGGAGAAGTGTTGATTAATGTTGCTTCAAGCGGCATTGCGTCATTATTACTTCCCGGTGGTAGAACCTCTCATTCCAGGTTCCAATTTACTCTTCACAACTTCCAATTCAATTACTAATAAAACTACATCACTAAAAAATAATTTAATCGTTAATACTAATGCAATCAAATATCATCATAAATTTAAAATGATTCTGCATACTTCATTTATAATAACTACGTTTATATTAATATTAATAATTTAAGTCTCCAATTATATAATACATAGTATATATTAGCATTAGTATATATTATTCTACAATTCATTCCAGGTTTTCGATCCCATTGAGTATTGCTGAAAATTCAACATGTAATATCAAGCGCGGGAGTCCAAAATCAAGATTATTAATAGCCACAAAATTAATCATTTGGGATGAAGCGCCAATGACTCACAAGTATTGCTTTGAGGCTCTTGACAAGACACTCAGAGATATTTGCTCATCTGTAAATCCAAAGAATGAAGAGTTGCCCTTTGGTGGAAAAATTGTTGTTCTAGGAGGGGATTTTCGACAGACGCTACCGGTAATCCCTAAAGGCACGCGTGAAGAAATTGTCATGTCGGCAATAAACTCATCATACTTATGGGATTATGTTCAAGTCAAGCATCTCACAATAAACATGAGGTTGATGCATCAAAGCAACATGCTGGATAGGGAAGAAGTTGAACGATTTGCTAGGTGGATATTACAGATTGGCGAGGGCACTATCGGTAAGGAGTCTGACAGAGGCATTGAAGTTGAAATACCGCCTGATTTGTTGATCCACTCGAATGGGGATAACTACAAAGCCATTGTTGACAGTACTTATCCAGACTTGCACAACAATCTGTCAAATTTTGACTACTTGGAAGAGAGGGCAATCCTGGCACCAACTTTGGAAATAGTAGAGGGCATAAACAACTACATCCTCTCAACGTTACCAGGAGAAGAGGTAAAATATTTCAGCTACGACAGCATATGTCCCACTGCGGCAAGTAGTTCTGGTGATGATGACATATATCCACAAGAATATTTAAACAGCATTTCAATATCTGGATTGCCAAATCATGTGCTTAGCCTCAAAATCGGTGTCCCTATAATGTTATTGCGTAATATTGATCAATCTGCAGGTCTATGCAATGGAACACGAGGGGTGATAACAAAATTGGGGAAACGCATCTTGGAAGCCAAAGTCCTCACCGGACCGAGCAGAGGGAATAAAATATTGATTCCAAGGATGAATCTATGCCCAACAGATACAACGTTGCACATAAAACTTCAGAGGAAACAATTCCCAATTTTAGTATGCTTTGCAATGACCATCAACAAAAGTCAGGGGCAAACACTAGCACATGTTGGACTTTATTTGGAAAAAAGTGTATTCACGCATGGGCAGCTATATGTGGCTGTTTCAAGAGTCAAGAGCAGAAATGGGTTGAAAATTTTGTTGGGTGGAGGAGAAGGATGCAATACAACAACAAATGTTGTATACAAAGAAGTTTTTCAAAATGTTTGATTTTCTTTTATAGCACATCGATGTATGATACTTATCACAAGAATATTTTCATTTCACTATACTTTTGTTACTTTGCACGTTATGAACTTTTTTAAATTACCGTGCTAATATTAATGACAATAATAACAATGATAATAATAATAAATCTTCAGCCACCAATTTTTATCCCTTTCTCATTTCTCAACAAAACTTTAATAATATACCTGTAATATATTATTTTTCAACATAAACAATGTTATTAACCATTTCTATAAATAACTCAAAACATATATTAATATATGCTCTTTTTCCTGCACATTTAATATATGATGGAGTATTATATTTCATATTAACATGACACTACCGGGGCATTGCCCCGGGTGTTACACTAGTTTAATTTAGTATTTATCCACATAGATCAAAGCAGAAACACGCATGTCCAATTCAGAACTAATATAATTTGCAAGTATTCATCCATTAACATTTATATATAAATATACGTAGTAATAATCAAGCCAAACAATGAGGAAGTTATTTCACGGAGAGCACATGTTGCAATCACAAGCTTCAATTTGATTTGTTAGTGACACAATTAGAGGGGTTAGTACTATTATTCATCTAGTACCTGTGAGAAAAGATTAACTATACGATATATAATGTGGGTTTGATACACACGACTAAGAAATAGAGTGATACATACTTATACTAATTTATCCTTTTATTTGTTCAAAATAACTAGCACACACACACATATACATACATACACACACACACACACACACACACACACACACACACACACACACACATATATATATATATATATATATATATTCTATGCTACTTATATTTAGTAGAGCCTTTGTATATTCAAACAACAAGTCTATTTGTCTATATTCACTCTCAATCTAATTATTTAATTATAAATTTTGAATTAACTATTCCGCACGAAGGCATAATTTAATTACTATGCCTCAAAGCCAAATCTAATTATATAGCCCAAAAGCCTAATTAAATTATTCTGCCTGAAGGCCTAATTTAATTATTCATCTCGATAGTCTCTTATTATTCATTCAACCAAGTGTTACTTCCCATATCCCTTCCATGTCACTGATCCAACCTCTGTTAGGGATGTGCACAATTCAGTGACATTTTAAATATAATGACTCTTAAATAGGAGAGACGAAAAATTGATTTGATTAGTAATCAAAGAGTGTCTAGTTGTACAATGTACTAAATGCAGAGTTGATAATGATGGCTAGTAGGTGTCACATTGGAGGAGTAATTGAAGGGACACATGATGGGGTGGAACTTTATGTTGCCACTGAAAGTAAAAAAAAAGTGTTCTGGAAACTTTGTTCAGGATGTTAATCCACAACAGGAGTGTTCCGCCAAATACATGTGGAGTGTGGGGTGGCTTGTGAGTTTTGTGATGGGGGTGGTTAAATTGGCTCACCATACTTTAATTCATCGAGTGTCCTTGCACACATAATGTTTATGCACAAATGCTTGAAGCTTGTTCAGGGTTTGATACATTTTTTACATAGGTAGAGACTTTTTCTCAATCAAAATTGTGAAAAACATTATGAAATGATCATGTTTTGTTGGTGTATTTGGAGAGCAAGAAATTTGAAGCTTTGGAGGGGCTCAACTTGGGTTACAATTAAGTCAATAAGTGTGTAGCTCGTGCTTCTTGGCAAGGGTGCAATAAAACACAAAACACACCGGGTAGTGGTTGTGTTTTAGGTGGAGGATGACATTGGGAAGTGGACGTGCGCTACTGTTCAGAGGGTAGACCGGAACGGAATGTGGATGCACGAGCACATTAGGGGAAGATCAGAGAAGTTTTGGGTGGATGATGCATCCAACTTTTTTTTAATTACTAGAGTGGTGATAGCTTGGTTTGAAGCTTTCTTACCTCCATAAACTGGATGCTTAGCAATTTGGGAGACACTAAGATGGGTTCATGAGCAAGAATGAGAATAAATATGTGTATCTTAATCGTTAAAATCACTGGTGTTTCCTTTAATGGTTTATTTGTTCACCAATCAACAATCGTGCTTTGACTCCAATAGATACTATTTGCTTCGATTGTGAGACAATCTGGCTCTGCCACAAGAAAAGAGAAGCCACAGAATGAAAATAAACAAGAGGGAAAACAGAAAATTGTCTTTTGCTTTCAGAATCAACTATGGATTGGAGGCACCTAAGAAAATGCCCAAGCCACCATTATTTTGTGGGGCACCATCTAAAGAACTAATAGTATAATAGTATTATCATTATGGGTAGTACTGTAAATATTTCGTATATATTAAGCTCACCTTTTAGTTCAGCATATTAAAAAAGTGACAATAAGTTAAATCAAATAATATGGAGTAATTCTTTTCAAATTCGATTTTTAATTCGATTTTACCATATCAAATGGGCCTTAATCGTAATATGGAGTAATTATTTTCTAGTAGTTTTATTTAAATTACTACTCATGAACAACTTGGTAATTGAGTGTTATTTTTGTTATATGGCAAACCCTAATGAAGTACTCTTAGTTGTGGCTCTAAGAATCTTCTTCGCCTCCCTCTCTAATGTTTTCTTTTGGCTCTTATTTTTCAATCATACTAGTATCTTTTCGTTGTAAATGGTAGCCCGTCTAAATGAATAAGAAGCAACGGTGAGAGCAAATATTGGATCTAAAAATCTCATTTTACGGGATCAGAGATCACCATTTTTTTCCAGCCCCGCCGCCTCCCCCCCAAAAAAATGCCTATCTGCCTATATTTTTTACTTCAACCCGCATTAGACTGGTACTGTAATGCGTCGTGGCAGTTTTGGCTAAACTCTTTAGGGGACAAGTACCCAACTGCCTGGAACCGAATTGGGCTCAAACATATCGAGCTTGCTCACCCTCACTAGTCACTGCCAATACAACCACCATCTTGGAAAAGAATGCTTTCATAGTTACTTTGGACCTGTTTAGCGATGTTGATCTGTTCAATTTTGTGAAAAGAAAAACATTTGATAAAAGTCATTTATGCCAAAAATCAAGGAAAATGTGCTACATGCCTACATGCAAATATTCTCTATCTAATAATAACATTATCTCAGTTTCGCAAAAGTTCTCATCTACGATGTAACGGTGAGGTAACAGTCGTCGGATGTATGCAGCCTTACTCATGTACTAAAGAACATTGAGATTGTCACTATGTTAAGAAGCAGGTTTATTATCTGTACATAGCACTTTAACAATTTAATTATTTAACTCTTGTTTTGTTATGTTTTATGTATAACCTATGCCTTTTTACATCTTTCACGTTTCGTTATTTTGGGTTAAAGTGACCTATATGCACATTTTAAGCTTTGAAATGAACAACTGATTATTAAGTTTTACAAATAATGATGCACTATAACTCTAAGAAAAGAATGGTCAAGCTTGTAAATGAATTTAAATGAAAGTTCATGAAACTGAACACATAGAAGCTCATGAACAACACAGAAAAGTCGTTAGCATAAAAGGGATCTATTGACCCGAAGCAAAAAACATGCAACTAAAGTTTTAGTTAATAAAAACTATTATCCAATCTATTAACATGCTGAAAACTTTGTTACGTTCAGAATTGAAACTATTAACCGAGTTCCAATCTATTAAATAATGCCAAAGGTTGTTTTTTGAAAGGAAGTAAGTTACATTGAAATGACAAGATCCAAACAAACAAACATATCCAATGATCTATAACTCCCTCTAACCCATCAGAACCAAAATCCCACCGCCCCCTCACGTCTTGATCATACATAGAATAGTCTACCCCCAAAGAAGTGAGACTACTCGCTGACACTGTGAGAGCTTCAAGGCTATTAGCGGCTGAGTCACCCTGATGACCTCCAACAAATGTACTAACTACCAAAATAAACCAACAAAGTGGCCAAAGGAAACAGTCTGGAATAAAAAACATAAATAGAAAAAGTTCGGTTGATGAAATTTTGTTGTTTCCATCACTTCTGAATTATCCTGCCCAATCTTCAGCTGTGAGATAGGCGGGTTGCAGCACTGCGGTCTGCCTCTCCCCCATTTTTCGGCGCCTTCAATTCCACTTCCATGTTGATATGCAATGCCTCTTCCTCCCCTTGATCAACTCTCCTACGATTCTGCTCATTTTTATCTCCTGTAGAGTGGCGCTCTTGCCCCTGCCTTAGTCCTCCTTGCATCCAAATCTGCCGAATCGGTTATGCCATCCTCCTCCTTGCCTCTTCCTTTGCCAACTGGAACCAACCACTTATTCCCACATGTTGGTGCCCTTCCTTTTGTAGCTCTCAACTTTGGTATAAATGGTAATCCCCCACTCTTCCCAGCACCATCGGGGTAATGCGAACAATATCTTTCTGCATGGCCATTAATTCCGCAAGAAAAATAGAAACTAGTGAGCTTTTCATACCTAAATTTGACGCAAAAATTGACCCATTCATCCGTTTGAAGAAAGAGTTTCCTTTTGTGAGGTCTGGTTAAGTCAATTATAACCCTTATTCCCATAAATGGGTTCCATTTAGGAAAAAAAATTGTACTCATTCACTTTAATAAATTTTCCAGCATAATTACCAATTTTTAATGCACTCTTCAAAGAGAAGTATCCAATCGGTACGTCATGGATCTGTAGCCAGAAATCAGCCCTATTTAGGGACACTTCCAAAGGCAGACCCCATTGCCTTAGCTTGTTCATCACAATAAGATTTTGGTGAAAAGTCCATGGTCCTTCTTCCAGAACCTGGTTCATATCACTTTCATTATAGAATTGAAACATATATCTCCTAACCCCTAGTTGAGTAATAGTGACACCTCTTACAGGTTTCCAGACATTCACCATAGTGTCACGAAAAATAGGGAAACATACCGACTTTTCAGAAGTGATTGTCCCTACAAGGGACAAGCACACTTCATCAATGTCGGGAGCCGTAGCTATTAGGGTTAGGCAAACGATAAATTAAAGAACTAGAACACGAGAATTTTCGTGGTTCACACAATCAGGGTGATTATGCTAGTCCACGGCGAACGAGAGAGAGCAGTGTATTATTATGTAAGCGCGTCAGGGGTTTACAAGTACAACAGAGATGTTTAAATAGGTCTAAAAAAACTAAACGAAAATAGGAGCCACAGGCTCGAAAAATAAAGCCCGTACTTAAAATTTTCCCGCATACCCGGTCGGGTATTTCATCCAGAGTGTTTTCTCTCACGCTACCCGGTCTGGTAGCCAAGCGGGTTTTCTTCACTGACAACATACTCGGTCTGGTAAAACACCTTACCGGTCGGGTATCACTTCCAGAGAGTTACCAGACCGAAATCTTCCTCATACCCGATCGGGTAACCTAACATACCCGGTCGGGTATCTGCTGTTGCATTCAAAACAAGGCTCCATCTTCAACAATCTCCCACTTGGAGGCTTGTTCAATAATCATCTGCCATCCAAGACCATGTATCCTCTGTAAAAAACATGATCTCTCTCTCTCTCTCTCTCTCTCTCTCTCTCGTTCATGCCTTCTCATCAAGTATCTGTAAGTCCAGGTGAAGGCATGCATAACTTCAACTACTCCGATGTCACCGCCTTGGTAA